>CM068548.1:1447494-2668613 GCA_035048495.1 Euptelea pleiosperma
AGGATTTTTGGGTGGGTTCAGTGAGAAAGTGGGTCTTATGAGCGAAAAGCTGGGTGCCAATATCCCATCCCTTTATAAACGGTTCCAAGTTGTTTCAAATTTTTTTCTTTGCAACGGTCTAAACCATTGCTAAACTAGAAACAATTGAATTGCAAAACGGTTCAAAAACGGTTTTGAGCAAATAAAGTAACCTTTGCTAATGTATTTTGCAACTATTTTGAATCATTGCAAATCAATTTGAAATGCCACTTTTGGCAACGCTTTTGAACCATTGCAAATTGACATTTTTTGGTGTAGTGCTTGCTCAATGCTTGACCAATTGGGAGATGCTCACTTCTTCACCAAGTTAGATCTAAGGTCAAGGTACTACCAAGTTTGCATTGATGGGGGTAACGAGCCAAAGACTACATATGTCACGAGGTATGGAGCATTTGAATTTCTAGTAATGATGTTCGGACTAACCAATGCTGTTACGACATTTTGCACCCCCATGAACAAGATCTTCTATCCTTACCTAGATAAGTTTGTAGTGGTGTATATACCTTGATGACCTAGTCATCTTTTGCAAGAAATTGACAGAACATAAGAAACACCTAAGGATGGTGTTCAACGTGCTAAGGGACAACACTTTCTATGTGAAGAAGGAGAAGAGTTCTTTTGCCCTATTGTAAGGGGTATTTTCGGCATGTACACTTGGACGTCTCGGATGGTGACACGTGTCCGAGACTATCGGATTGCCAGAACGACTTATCTTGGCCGAGACCAAACTCTAATCCGAGACCCCAGCATAATTATCTGATCACGATTAAAACTGACAAAACTTATGAAGTCGGACATATGATCAGACAAACGGTATTCTATTCTCCAAGTTGGCTACAACTCGGGAAGGTGAGCAACGATGAAGCCTATATCCAGTCCGAGATCTGTCTAGGAACTAGTCCGAGTTTGGTTAAAAAAAGAGATATTTTCAGAGGGAACGAACAGTTACCTATTGTATTATCCCCTCAAACCACAATGTATGCCAAATCACACATAAGACAAATATTCTAGCACTGAGTTCGGCACTGTAGTCCGGACTGTCGGATCGGTTGACGGAGAGTTTGAATCGAAAGACGGAGAAGTCGGGCATGCTGACAAGATAGTCGGAAACAATTTTGCACGACATCGGGAATAAGATCTTGTGCCAGATTTTGCATAGTTGAAGTTGGTTTTTGCGCGCATCACGAGAGAGTGTAGGATTTTCCCTTACATCTTTTGGTGTCATGTAATACCCTAAACCTTTGGTCAAGGGTATTGGTGTAAATTGCCATTAGGAGGGTAACTTAGTCAATTCGATAATGCTGACAATTCATTTTTTTCTGTTACACTGCGTGATTGACATTTAACAAAACTTGTAGAACTTAGACGAAAACTTTTATATCATGTCACATAGGAAATTCTCAAACACTTGACACGCACAAACAATCAATTACATGCCTACACTGGTACACACATGAATGTCGGATCACCCTGGATAACCACTTATGAACTTGATTGAAAGTAGAGTTTTTTCGCGTCGTTGGTAACAAAAACCCTAATCTCAACACATTTGTAATTTTTATCCGATTATCCTGCAAAATATGGAGATATTGTATAGGGATTCATGTCAGATGTCGATCCGCACTCGAGATTAGTCGGATTAGCGCAATAATGATCATAAAATGACGGGAAATTTGCAGAGAATGTAACTCAATCAACTTAATTCAACTTCATTCAATCGAACATGTCTCTTACAATGAAAGGCAAACCAAAATAACTAAATTATAAAGCATAAAAAAATAAAATAAACTAAAGAGAGAATTTTAGAAACTAGAGAGAGAAAATTATAAATGAGAGAGAAAGTAGGTAGAGAGAGAACCTCCTAAAAACTAGAGAGAGAAACAAGAGATAGAGAGAGAGAAAATACCTTCATCACTTACCAGTTATTTGACTAAGGAGTTTGGCCATGGTGAGGGCAGCAATGAGAGGATCCGGCCAAGTGGTGGCTGTTGCTGGTTTGGCCAAGAAGGTGGAAGTGGCAGGAGAGGGAGGTAGATGCAGCGGTTCACCGAAGGAGATGATGGCTAGAGGCTGCTTGGTTGGGAAGGTGTTTTGGGTTGAGTTGAAGCTGTTGCAGGCTATTGTTTAGCCACAACTTGAGGGAGAGGATGTTCCATCCGGGTTGCAAGGCAGTGGACGGTGGAAACTAGGGAGAGATTGAGAGTGACGAGGGAAGGAGGAAGAGGACGGCTAGTTGGACGAGGGGGGGTGATATTCGCTTAAAAGTGCATATTTTCCACTGTTATCTTCTAAGCGTTTTCACACTCTCCTACGTTAAAATGCTCTATTTATCTACTTTTCTACGTAAGAGTCTCTTTTGTTGCGTAGAACACACTTTTCTGGACGAAATGGTATATTTGCATGCATTAAACACATTTTCGGAAGTCTAGACATGAAGTCATTCTGATAGAGTCTCATTACGCGCTTCTTCTGTCGCATGAAACCCCGATGGGACAATTCTCGAGACTTGCAAGCCCACATCGATCAGGAAAGCCCATCATCAAAGCTTAAAGAGCCCACATGCTATGACTAGAAGATATGGGCTGAATAAGAGGACCAAAAAGCCGGCCCAAAGAACGAAGAGAGTAGGAGAGCCAATGACCAAAAGACGGACCAAAGCGTTTAAAGCCACTTGAGTTAGCAAGGAATGATAATTTACTCTACTGGAGAAGCGTGAGGATGGTCACAGTGAAGACCAGGGTTCCAAACCCTCTGCCAATACTTTTATCTCCATTTTCTGATACTTTCTCTCTCATCTCTCCTTATTCTCTATCTCTTTCTTCATCTCTCGGTCCTCAAATCTACTGACCTAACCCCAGAACTCCTGCCCATCGGCTCTATCTCATCTCCCTTAGCTTTCTGACCGTTGGATCTTCCATCGGACCGTTGGATCTTCAATCGGACCGTTGGATCTCTCTAGATCCGTTGATCTACCAATCTGGGTCCCAATCAAGTCACCATCCATCCGATCGCCATTAGACTGTCTGTCACATCATCTTGTGAGACGATGGACATCATCAATCCATGTGGGCCAGTAGCCGGGCCCATCATCATCGACCCGCTGTCCGACCAGTTAGTGGACCTCGTGAATTTCAAAATAATGTTAATTAAATTTTAAAAAATGGGGGGTCCACTAAATGGGGACATTCCCCAAAGAAAAGTAGCATTTTACTTAAAATATATATATATATATTTTTATTTCAAAAATTCCCTAATTTCCATTAATGGAAACTAGGGAGCTTTAAAAGGGGAAGGAGAAGGGTTCTTTGGAACCCTAATCCCCCTCCTTTCTGCTCCTTTCCTTCTCCCAAAATGCCCCCGACATTTTTTCTCCTTCTTCTCTCTTCTTCTTCTTCTTCTTCTTCTTCTTCTTCTTCTTCATTCCGGCCGGAGTTGCTGAACTCCGGCCGCCTCCTTCTTCTCTTCTTCTTCTGCTGTCTCCTTCTTCTTCCCTTCCATCGGAGTTGCAGGCAGCAACTCAGGCCACCTCTGCTCGTGTTGCTTGCTGCTGCTTCACCTTCCTCCTCGCAGCAACCTCTCCACGTTGCAAACCTGCAACGTCCTCTCCCTTGAGGACCAGCAAGATGCAGCGCCATTAGCACCGCCTCCCTCTTGGCCGTGGTCTCCTCTTTCACATCCCTGCACCCAGCAACTCTCCCTTCTCCTCCTCTTCTTCTTTCTCTTCTTTTCTTCTTCTCCTTCTCCATCTCTCGCCGGAGTTGCGGGCAGCAACTCCGGCCGCCTTCTCCTTGTTCTCCTTCTTTTCTTTCGCTTCCTTCGGCCCTTGTTCCTCGACCTGCTGCTCCGCCAGCCGGCAACCTGACCCTCTCTATAGGTGTGTGCCTCTCCATAGAGGGTGCTGGAGTTGCCACCTGCAACTCCGGCGACCTCCATTGACGCTGGCGCAACCAACACTCCACCTCTCCAGCCACTCTCCTCTCTAACGCCCTCATCCGTTTGCTGGTTGCCGCCTACAACAGCCCCCCCAAACGTGCAGCAGCACCATTGCTGCATAGCAACACCGTGAAAATGGTCTGAACTTGCAACCTTGCAAGTTGCATCTCGAACTCCGATAAGAACACTCCGGCCAACAACCTGTGCTCCTCCTCGTTCTCCATCAGGCGCTGGTACTGTGCTCTACAGCAACCTCCAATCTACAAGGTGTCCCTACACCTGCAAGCATACGGCTAGCAATCATCGAATTCAATCCACCAACGACCTTGTCCCTACTTGTTTCCACCAAGGTTTCAGCAACCCACTTCACCACCATTCGCATCTCCATCAAGATCGTCCATTCCTCCCCATGCCAAGGTGAGATCAAACGGTGAGCTTTTATTTCTAGGATATTCTCTCTCTTTAGTCTCTCTCTAGATCTCTTTCACTCCCTTTCTCTCTCTAGAATAATGCTTTCTTTCTCTCTATTAGATTAGTCTTTCATTCAAGCAATGTCAGCAACTTTTATTTCAAATAATAAAATAGTTATTTTTTTGGGCAATTTGTTATTGTTGATCATTCTATATGCTTTTTGATAAATTCTCTCTCTAAGAAAATAGATTTTTAAATCTCGTGATCATCACTCTCACCCCTCCATCCTTTATTTTTATCATTTTCTGTGGAAAAATTCGTCATTTTATGTTCTTGTCTGCGCTACTAATCCCGAGTGTGGATCGACATCCGAAACTTCCCACTGTGCAAGAATTCTAAATTTTGCAGGATAATCGGATCAAATTACAAATCTTGTTGATTCTAGGGTTTCCGTAACCAACGACGCGGAAAAACCCTACTTTCAAATGGTGCCGCTGCCGCTCGGGTGTACGGGAGTGCGAAAAAGGACGTAAAGACAGAATTGGAAAGTTGCTAAATCGGAAAGCTGCTCAATTTGGCCAGCCTGACCTTTTCGGGAAACTTTCTATTTTTGGTTTTTAGTAATTTTTAGTAGTTTTTAAATTACTATTTTTAATGCCTCGGAAGGCCGAGTGCAATTTGTAATAATTTAGGAATTTTATTGCGTTCCATATAATTGCTAGATCTTGTTCTAGGGTTTTTTAGAAACCCTAGATTAAGTGAAAAATACCAAAAAAATTCAAAAATCAAAATTAAAAAAAAATTAGGGTTTTATATTCTGTAGATTTTTAGAAATCACCAATCAAGGATTTGCGATTTTTGGAAAGATTTCAAAATCTTGAAACTCTGCTTAATTAGGGTTTCCCCTCTTAAAAGTTTCCTCTTTAGAAGAATTTCTATCTTTAGAAATCTTTCAAATTTGGAAAAGTCTGCAAAAGGAAACACCCCAAATCTAGCAGAATTTCAATTTTGGAAAATTTCTCAAAATTGTAAGGGATCTCGTAATCAAATCTTTCTTAGAAGATCTCCACAGTTCGGGAAACTTTCCAATCTAGGTATTTTCCAATCTGGGAATTCCTAAATTTTAACCCATTTCGAACTTGGAAATTAATTCAAAAACTTGCCTAAATCCAGTACTTGTTCTGTGAACCCTAAAAAGGCAAGGATCTTCCAAATAGAATCCCACATACCTAGACCGTGCGATCTAACTGTTTCTGTAGGAACACGATCCAGTGTGGGTAGGGAGCGAAAGCTCAAAGAGGTGGAGTCGGCCCCAAGCCCATTAGGATACCCCTCCCTAACCCACGGAGGAGACCCTGTGGCGTGGCCCACGGGAGGTAAGTCCCTATCCTCGCCTTGAGTGCGATACGGTGTTATTGGGTGAATCATTGCCGCTTGTCTATTTGCGTTCGCATCCATATTCTTCGACTTGCGTGGTGTGGCCGTTAATCAATCACCTCTAAGAGAGCAAACCCAGCTCCAAAATTGAAACTGGTGGGATTTCATCACCCACCTCATCACTCCAGCTGAAATTGATCCTCAGGATCCATCTATAATAAAAAGAATCAAGAAGTAGAGCCAATTAGCCCGGTGTTCGAGAAAAAATCCACACAAAGCAAACCCGCTTAACATCCAATCGAAATAAGACCACGAGCGCGGGTCCCTGTTGTCTAACACACCCATAAGTCCCTGCTACTCAAGTACACTGAGCTCGAAGTGGCATCTTGGACTATTCGGCGGTTAGTTGCGTGTGGACTAGGAACACGCATTAACCCTAGCTTAACCCGAGGGAACACTCTTCTTATCCACTTGACCAATCCGGTTAGTCTGGGACATACTTAAGTCAGCCATTGTGCCGCACGTCTGTCTAGGCTTCGGATTGCCTTGTTGTTAACTAGAGTTAGTACTAAAGGATTCGCTCTGAAGAGTGTAGCCTGGTGAGAACCTCTGAGTGCAAAACAGTTAGTCCGGCGGTTAAAAGATAAACCAGTGGTCCGCCCACTGTCATAATCTACTCTAGCCCCAAAACTAACAAAGATAATTCCTAAAATATATCCTGATTGCTTTGAATAGGATTATCTGTGCTTGGTGTGCATCATTTAGGATAGTGTTCTTCTCTGGCAACTTTTTGCCAAGTATAGAACTTGCCTCATCAGCGTATGCCCGTTTGAACTCGTCCGAACAAGCGCTTGATTCGATCTGAGAATCACGTACCTATAGTGGATCCTCTACTGAATTCTTCCCCATCTCTTTCCCCACCCGCCTCCCCCAGTACTACTACCTTTGTAGTCATGGCAGTCGAACAACCTCTTATCGAGATGTTCGCCCCTATCTCTGCTAATCCGCCCACTTGCATTATTCTCCCACCTACTACGGCGTTACAGTTTGAGATTAGGCTGCAGACGATCCAAATGCTGCCAACCTTTCGTGGTCTCCCAAGAGAAGACCCATATTCCCATATTAGAGAATTTCAACATGTCATCCTACTTTTCAAGAATCAGAACCTCGATGATGACAATGTGCGTCTGCGAGTTTTCCCATTCTCGCTCAAAGACCGAGCCTCAGATTGGCTCTATTCCTTACCCGCTGATTCAATCAGCAGTTGGAAAGAGTTGGTGGGCAAATTCATGTCTAAATTCTACCCCATGACTCGGACCAACCAAATGAAGCAACTCATCCAGGACTTTCGACAGAAGTCCGATGAGAAATTTTTTGAAGCGTGGGATAGATTCCAAGACTACCTGACTAAGTGCCCCCACTATAGCATCGACAAGGGCAATCTTGTCCATGTCTTCTACAAGGGACTTACTGATGAGTCCCGGACCATGATAGAGTCAATGTGCCAAGGAAAATTCCTACACCAAACTCCGACCGATGCATACAAATTCTTGGGAGAGTTAGGAGAAAACTCTCAACATTGGACGACTGACTCAGAGTTTAGTCGAACCACTTCGGTCCAAAGGACAACCAAGGGACATGATGCTACAGCTGATACTGAGCTTCGATCTGTCATTCAAGAGTTGACCAAGTCAGTCTCAGCACTGGCTGTGTCCGTACAAAAGCCTACTCAACAATCCACCCCAGTTATGCATGTGGGACACGAGAGCCCTATGGAATCCTGCACCCTCTGTCTGCAACCCTCCCATACTACTGAGCATTGTCCTTTGAATGAAGGATGGTCTAATTCTCTTCAGGAAGAAGTTTGTGCTTTCAGCACATACAAACCACCCACTCAGAACTCGTATAGTCAATCTTATCATCCGGACACAAGAAACCACCCTAACTTCTCTTGGAGGCCTCAGTCTACTCAACCACAAGCTCAACCTCCACGTCAACCTCAGGGCAGGCATCCCCCTGGGTTCAATCAACCCACTAGGCAATTCAATCAGGGTTAGTACCAGCAGAGTCAGTACCCATCTACTCAAAACCAGCAGTTCCAACAGGGTCAATACTCTGGACAACCGAGCACATTTCAGAATCAGCAAAGAGTCCCACAGACCTTTCAGAACCAACCGATTGTCCCAACTAATTCTCCAGCCTATAACTATACTGCCCCGATGAGCTCGAGTCGCGAATTGGTGCCTCAGCTCCCATTAGCTGCCCCCCAACAGTCGGTCTCCAAACCTGGTATTGAGGACCTTCTAGCTTAACTCATTACTCAATCTATGCAACGCCTAGAGCAACAGCAATCCATGCTTCGTCTAGAGCAACGTCTAGGTAACTTAGAAGCTGAGAAAGCTAAGGGGATCTTTCCTAGCCAACCCATTGCCAACCCTAAAGGAAATGCCAAAGGGGCAGTATATGAGATCGGATCCCAATCTCAAAGCCAGAATGAGAACTATCAAGAGGAGGTGCAAGCTGTAACCACCCTACGATCTGGAAAAACTGTGGACATGGGAGTCCAACCACCGCCGGTGCCATCTCCAGCACCCATCACTCGTACAGAGGAAACTAGTACCAATCTTACCTCTGCTTCTTCTACCTCTGCACCAACATCAGATATCCCTGTGCAAAAATCGAAGGCTAAAGATAAATCCATTTGTCAAGTAAAGCCTCCCTTCCCAGACAGACTTGTCCAAGATAAGCGGGATCAGCAATTCTTTGAGATCTTAGATGTCTTTAAAGACGTCCAGATTAATATCCCATTCCTTTCTGTTATCAAGCAAATCCCCTCCTATGCCAAATTCCTCAAGGACTTGTGCACAGTCAAGCGGAGTACGCATGTACCCAAAGCTGCCTTCTTGGCCGAAAAAGCTACCGCGTTCATTCAACGCAATAGTGTGATCAAATACAAGGATCCAGGTAGCCCAACTGTCTAATGTGAAATTGGAGACAACTTTAGTTGCACTGCTTTGCTAGATTTAGGGGCTAGCGTTAACCTCATACCATTCTCGGTATATCAGCAGTTAGGACTGTAAGATATGAAGCCTACCAATGTCACCCTGAAATTGGCTGATCAGTCCATCAAGATTCCAAGAGGAATCATTGAAGATGTCCTAATAAAAGTCGCTGACTTTTATTATCCTGTGGACTTTATCATTCTCGACACCGAGCCATGTCAGGATAACCGCATTCCGGTCATCTTAGGCGGTCCTTTCCTTGCCACTGCTAATGCACACATCGGGTGCCGGGACGGAAACATGTCCATTGCTTTCGAAAACCTCAAAGCTGAGGTCAATATCTTTCGTCTAATGCAACAAGACGCCGATCGCGATGTGGCCAATGAAATGTGTGCCGTTGAGAGTCTAATCCCGGACTCCACCGAAGATATTCTTAAACAGTGTTTAGCACACTTTGGGGCTGACTTTGCAACAGAGTCAGCTATTTCTGATCTCAATGATCTTTTGGAGACTGCTCCACTGCTAGAGATCCCCGCTCCACTCATCGAGTTCGAGCCTCTGATAACCATGGCCAGAGAACCCATCATTCCTTTACCTACTGAAGTCAAACCTCTTCAATCCGTGTCTTCTGTGACACCTACTTTAACTCCATCTGCTCCAACATTGGAGCTCAAGCAACTTCCAACAGATCTTTCCTATGCCTATCTTGGTTCCAAGGAAACCTATCCTGTCATTATTGCTTCCGCTTTGTCTGAGAGTGAATGTAAGAAACTTCTCGAGCTGCTCAACGAGCACAAATCTGCGATAGGTTGGACTATAGATGATATTCGTGGCATAGACCCCTCGGTGTGCCAACATCACATCTATCTCGAGGATGAATCCAAAACCTCTCGAGAACACCAGAGGAGGTTGAACCCCGTCTTGAAGGATGTAGTCCGGGACGAGGTCCTTAAACTGTTAGATGCGGGTATCATTTACCCCATCTCCGATAGCAAATGGGTGAGTCCTATTCATGTCGTCCCTAAAAAAGTAGGATTCACAGTTGTGGAAAATGAGAACAAGGAAATGGTCACCCAGTGCCTGAAGAAAGGGTGGAGAGTCTGCATCGATTACCGACGACTCAACACCAACACTAGGAAGGACCATTTTCCTTTACCCTTCATAGACCAGATGTTGGAGAGACTAGCAGGTCACTCTTATTACTGCTTCCTTGATGGTTACTCAGGGTATAATCAAATACCCATCGCCCCTGAGGATCACGAGAAGACAACTTTCACCTGTCCCTTTGGCACTTTTGCCCACAAGCGCATGCCCTTTGGCCTCTGCAATGCACCCGCGACCTTTCAAAGGTGTATGATGAGCATATTCTCTGACATGGTGGAAAAATTCCTCGAATTCTTTATGGACGACTTCTCAGTCTTTGGGTCATCCTTTGATGACTGTCTGAACCATCTAGGGCTTGTACTTCAACGCTGTCAGGACAAGCAACTTGTCCTCAATTGGGAGAAATGCCACTTCATGGTGACGAAGGGCATTGTTCTGGGACATGTCATTTCCCATCAGGGCATTGAGGTCGACAAAGCTAAAATCGATATCATCTCGACCTTGTCTACTCCTAAGTCTATGCGTGACATCCGGTCCTTTTTGAGACACGGAGGATTCTATAAGCGATTCATCAAGGACTTCTCTCAAATCGCTCGACCTCTGTCCCATCTTCTGGCTAAAGATAGTCCTTTCGACTTTAATGCTGACTGTGTCAAGGCATTTGAGCGTCTCAAATCTGAGCTCACTACTACGCCCATTATCCGTCCCCCGGACTGGACTCTACCTTTCGAGGTAATGTGCGATGCTTCTGACTACACCTTAGGAGCCGTTCTAGGGCAGAGAGTGGACAAAAGGTCTAACGTGATCTACGACGCAAGCAAAACTCTTAACTCTGCCCAAATGAATTACTCCACCACTGAGAAAGAACTCCTCGCGGTAGTCTTCGCCCTTGATAAATTCCGTCAGTACCTCTTAGCCACTAAGGTGGTCGTGTACACTGATCATGCAGCCTTTCGTTATCTCATGTCGAAAAAGGAAACCAAGCCTCGATTAATTCGATGGATTCTCTTACTGCAAGAATTCGACCTCGAGATTAAGGATAAGAAAGGAACTGAGAATATAGTGGCTGATCACTTGTCTAGGCTAACTTTAGAGTCATCTTTCGACACCCAGCCCATCCCTGAGACCTTTCCAGATGAACAACTATTCGCTATCTCCATTCATCCATGGTATGCTGACATTGTCAACTACCTTGTCACCGAAGAAATGCCTTCACACTGGTCAAAACAGGACAAAAGTCAATTCCTAGCAAGAGTTAAGTACTACTCTTGGGATGACCCTTATTTGTATAAATATTGTCCTGACCAGATCATTCGTCTCTGTATCCCTGAATCGGATCAACTCAATATCTTGTCCTCCTGTCATGACCAACCTTGTGGTGGTCATTTCAGCACTAAGAAGACTGCAGAAAAAGTTCTGCAATGCGGATTCTACTGGCCCACATTATTTAAAGATGCCCACATCTACATCAAAACTTGTCCTAATTACCAGCATCTAGGCCGCATCTCCCAGAGGAACATGCTGCCCCTAACTCCCATCCAGGTAGATGAAATATTTGACATTTGGGGCATCGACTTCATGGGCCCCTTTCCCGTTTCCTATGGTTTTGAGTACATTTTCCTTGCGGTAGACTATGTATCCAAATGGATAGAAGCCATTCCCACCAAGACCAATGACCACAAAGTGGTGGACAAATTCCTAAAGGAGTTCATCTTCGCCCGATTCGGTGCCCCTAAGGCCATCATTAGTGATGGGGGCACCCATTTCTGCAATAGGATATTCGAGAAATTAATGAAAAAGTATGGGGTAACACACAAGGTTGCCCTAGCTTATCATCCGCAGACTAGTAGTCAAGTAGAGGTCTCTAATCGTCAGATCAAGCAGATCTTGGAGAAGACAGTCAATACCACACGTAAAGACTGGTCTTCTCGTCTCACTGATGCGTTATGGGCATGCAGAACCGCCTACAAAACCCCACTCAATATGTCTCCATATCGTCTCGTCTTTGGAAAACCCTGTCATCTACCGGTAGAGATTGAACATCGTGCCCTGTGGGCCATTAAGAAGCTCAACTTCGACCTCGACTCTGCAGGGGAGGAGCGAAAACTTCAACTGAATGAATTAGAAGAAATTAGAAATGATGCCTACAACTTGTCCAAGAATTACAAAACAAAGATGAAGTGGATACATGACAAGAGCATCCTCAGGAAAGAGTTCCATCCAGGATAAAAGGTCCTTCTTTATAATTTCCATCTTCATCTCTTCCCTGGGAAATTGAAATCTAGGTGGACCGGTCCTTATACGGTCACAGCAGTCACACCCTTTGGGGCAATCACTATTGAGGATCCCAAGGATCACTCCTCTTTTCAGGTCAATGGGCGGCGTCTAAAATAGTTCCATGAACTTGACGAATTGTTCATTCAGACTGTTGAGATCGATCTCATCGATCTTGTCTATGTCGACTGATGATCCACTCAGTCTCCTGTGCTCCAACTCGGTTGGGGGTGCTTGTCACCCCCGTCATGTCTGGCTGAAGACGTAAAACTTAGCACTTTCGGAAAGGCAATTCCGGTATTCCTAGAGTACATGAGTTTCATGCATTTGTTATTATTGTTATATCTTTGGAAATACAGGTACATTCATTCTTCCGATCATCAGGTACCATACACTGTCGAGTTTCTGCCTACTTGGTAACATCCTTCCTGAATCTTTGCATCATCATCACTGATTTTTCATCATTTTATGTCCCGGTCATGAGCACCGAGGACGGTGCTGTATTGTGGTTGGGGGTGGATATTTACCAAAACTCATGTCTTCATTTTGATAAAAAAAAAAAAAAATTTGTTTTTGGGGTGATTTCCGATGTTCTCCAAAAGTTTTCTAGAATTTCAAAAATGTGTCCAATACCCTGACTTTGATTAGCTGAAAACCTCCGTTAAGTCAGTATTAAGGATATCAATTTTTATTTAAGGTTAGCTTTGAGTCAAGTCAAGCATGGCTACAGTAGTTTTGAAAACTTAGAAATACTCAGATTCGGCACAATTGTACACTATCAACATCAGAGTCATCCTAAGTTTGGAAATTCTAGAGATCCTGTGAGAAGAATTGTGGAGACCTAACCCTGTGAGCTTTCGAGCCTTTAATCATTTCAGAGGGTTATACAACAAATCTGAGTCACTAGATGACTCAATATTCTTCATGCCCGCAATATTCGTTGAGAGATCTCATTATCTTTTGCTTCGATCATAAAACTCGGAACGACATCAAAATTGGATTACTACAACAGAACCTTCTCTGTATCCAGTCAAGACAGTATACATGATAGTGCAAGCCCTAGAAAATGATTTAGGCCATTTTTTCTGAACCATTCAGCCTTTTTACTCACCTGAATTATACTTCACTAGAAACCTTTTGAACCTTTCTATAAAAGCCTTTTCTTTGCAAGCCCATTAACCAAAAACCCAGTTCAGCTACGAAGTGTTACTAGCTACCCTACTTTTGAGAAGGATAAAGAATAACTGATATGGGTGTACCGTAAAAAGAAAAGTAAAGAAGAAAAATCAAAAGGAAAAGAAAGTGGTTCAAGCTGAAAACAAAATATGGAAAGAAAGTATGAAAAAGAGCTGAAAAGAAATTGAGCAGTCTCAGAAATATCAAGAAAAAGAGAAAAATACAAAAAAAGGAAAAAGAACCAAATAATGGTGTTACGCCACAAGAAAATGGCAATATCCTCTCAAGATCTTTGAAATCCTGTATCCCTTTATCTCTCTATACTTGACCTAAATCTCGTGATCATCACTCTCACCCCTCCATCCTTTATTTTTATCATTTTTTGTGGAAAAATTCATCATTTTATGTTCTTGTCTGCGCTACTAATCCCGAGTGTGGATCGACATCCGAAACTTCCCACTGTGCAAGAATTCTAAATTTTGTAGGATAATCGGATCAAATTACAAATCTTGTTGATTCTAGGATTTCCGTAACCAACGACGCGGAAAAACCCTACTTTCAAGGGGGCTTGCTGTTCGCCCCAAAGGATGACTTATGTAGGTCCGTGAGGAGCACGAATCAGGAATGATGGAGGTTGCCCTCCGTTTTGGTGCAACGGAAGTAAAACCTGCTGGTTGCAGTCGTTTTTCAAGGGGTTGAAGGGGTATGCACTACGAACAATTTCCGGCCGGAGAGGAACGAGGTCGCCGGTGTTGCAGCAACCAAACCGTTGTTGGTTCATTTTCAAGCGGAGTTGCAGACGGTGGTGGAGACTTGGCAGCAAGGTGCTTCGTCACTGCAGGCTCGTGCCAAGTGAGAACAGTCCACGAAGAAGAAGGTAGTACAACAGACCGTGGAGGCGCTGTTTGCAGGCGTGGCCGGTGCTGTTGAAGAAGATGAAGAAGGAAAAAGGGGCAGTGGAGATAGAAGAGACATTGATGGGAGGAGATAGAGGAAGAAGAGAAGATGTTAGAGAGCAGAAGAGAAGGAGGAGACGAAGAAGAGAAGAAGAAGAAGAAGAAGAAGAAGAAGAAGGAGGAGGAGGAGGAGGAGGAGGAGATGGCCGGAGTTCTGCAACTCCGGCCGGAACGAAGGAGGAAGAAGAAGAACAAGAAGAACAAGAAAAAAAATAAGAAGAAAGGAAGAAGGGGAAGAAGAAGAAAATGTGGGTGAGGTTTTGTGGGAAAGAAAGGAGGAGATGGGATTGGGATTAGGGTTCCAAAGAACCCTTCTCTTCTCCTTAATAAACCTCCCACTTTCCTTTAATGGAAAATGGGGCTTTTAAAAAATATATATATATATATATTTTTAAGAAAAACCTTACTTTTCTTTGGGGAATTTCCCCATTTAGTGGACCCCCATTTTTTTATTTAAAAATAATTAATTTAAAGCATTTGAAAATCGCGAGGTCCACTAAATGGTCGAGCCATGGGTCGATGATGATGGGCCCGGCTACTGGCCCACATGGATTGATGATGTCCATCGTCTCACAAGATGATGTGATAGACAATTTGATGACGATCGGATGGATGGTGACTTGATTGGGACCCAGATTGGTAGATCGATGGATCTAGAGAGATCCAACGGTCCGGTGGAAGATCCAACGGTCAGAAAGCTAAGGGAGATGAGACAGAGCCAACGGGCAAGAGTTCTGAGGTTAGGTCAGTAGATCTGAGGATCAGGTGGTGATGTATAGGGAGATGAAGAGAGACGAGAGAGAAATAGGAGAAATGAGAGAAAACTCTACAAACTATAGAGATCACTGCTGGCGGAGGGTCTGGAACCCTAGTTTTCAATATGTTCTCTTCTCAGGCTTCGCCACCAGAGCAGATTATCATTTTCTTCTCGTTTCATGTGGCTTCGACTGCTTTGGTCCGTCTCTTGGTCATCGGCTCTCCATCTCTCTTGGTTCTTTGGACCAGCTCCGTGATCCTCTGACTTGACCCGTACTTAGCCTGTATCTTCTATCATAGCATGTTGGCTCTTTAAGCTTTGATATTAGGCTTCTGAGGTTGATCGTGGGCCCGCAAGTCTCGAGAATAGCCCGATCGAGTTTTCTGCAAGAGAAGAGCACGTAATGAGACTTGATCATAACGTCTTTATACCTAGACTTTCAGAAATACGTTTAATGCATGCAAATATATAATTTCGTCCAGAAAAGTGTGTTCTGCGCAATGAAATAGACTCTTACGTAGAAAAGTGGATAATTATAGCAGTTTTACGTAGGAGAGTGTGATAACGCTTAGAAGATAACAGTGGAAAATACGCACTTTTAAGCGAAGATCATTGATATTTTAGAAGCATAATGAACTCTAAGACGTGGAACCACCAATGACCCTAATTCACTTATAATAACTACATTTTGGATAATTTATAATTGGTGAAGCCTACAATGAATGATTGAACACCCGGTATAAACAAATCGGACATTAGGGACTTACCTACAAAATTTGAATAATTGAGGGTGATTCGTACAATGGACCATAACACGTCAAATATACTCGATCGGACATTAATTACATTATTAGGATAATGTCCTATAGACCTAAGGTGTAAATATGACATGGTACACCTACCGTACACAACTGTTTTAGTACATAATCTTGTATATTATATACTATTGGCATCATTGTAAAATTCTATAAAAGGGTGGTAACATAGTATATATATCATAAAGTTACTAATTTTTGAGTCGGACATGTGTCACCATGGGACACACGTCCACATGTCCAAGCTTGGTGAGGTTCTGTTGGAATCTCAAGTGGTGACCCATTTTTTTGAAAGCCAATGAAAGTGTAGATATATATATATATATATAGAACAAAAAGGTTTTTTATTTTATTTGTTGTTTATCTTTCTTTTTCTTTAATACCCTTGGCTGGCCACATACTTACTATGGGCAGCACGTCCACATCTTTTCAAGATTTGGGAGGGCCCACTAGACCCTTGGAGTTGACACCTATTAGTGGGAAAAAAAATTATATATAAGTAGATATACATACTTAGAATATGGACAACCAACTTGGAAAGATTACCTCCACATTAGAAACACATTGACCAACTCGTTGGTTGAGTTTGCACACATTTATTACTACCAAAACAGTTAGGATGTGGGACCCATAGAAATCTAAACATGGAGTTACAAAATCTGGAAATTCTACCTAAAACAGCCACGTACCTACCCTAATTGAGAGTATCCTTGACCTCCTCTTGACACCTAGGCTTCTAACCAACTAGGAAACACTAGTAGAAAATCCTATAGACCGGTCCTTACCATAATAGGCAGGAGGTACATAACTAGGCATGCCATGTGTCATGAATATAGGTGAGAATTCTTGGATTCTCCAATCGGTAACCATGTATAGATATATGGGAGATGATTCAATGTAGCACACTTACCTATCCAGCACACACCTTATTAGACAACACCTGCCAATAATAGAAACAAGTTTTGAAATCCAAACCTAGAGTTGCCAAATCGTGTTGGGCATTTAAAACATTAAAACACTAAAAAACAAACTTAATCCTACCACCGTTTCAATTCAAAAGAGAAAAACTTGAGTGAACTCCTAACATTTCCACCATTGGAGCAACTCGTGGTGACTCCTAGAGATTGAGAAACATTTTCTCAAAGAGAACTAGCAAGGAAGAAACTTCTAAGGCTTGAGGGCTCACCGTTGAAGACACGGTCCAATCGCTACCTTGGAGAAGCACGTACACAACTCCATCTATTCTCATAGTGCCGAGATCGTTAGATAGCGTCACCTTTTGCTATCTTTGATTCAAGAGGATCAATCAATAAGAAGGTAGGTACACTCTCTACTACTAAATGGATCGATTATTTTACCCTCATAACATGTGATAGTCTTAGGTTTAAAGTTCGAGATGAAGGGATAAATAATAAGCTTTAATACTAGATGCATGATTAAATCGATAATTATTTAATAGCGGATCCTTCATGCATGAAATCCTTTGCAAGCGTACTCAATCATGATTTTACTTGATGCTAATACTATTATATTTGATGCATGTGTGGGGAAATGTTACGATTTGTTTAAGAGTAATGGATGCATCATGTGTATAAGAAGTGCTTCGGAATTTTATAATTAAGTAAGGCCCGGTGCCCTTGGGTGAAAAACCCTGAACCCCTGCAGGTGAGCTCTCGTCCGAGCTACTCCTGGCGTGGGAAGGAGATGGAGACCCGGAGATGGGTTACGCATGAACTTTGTCATTCAATGTCATATTGCATAAGGCCATGATTGAGATTTCATGCATCAATTGTTGTTCCCTCTTTTAATATGCGTTTACTGTCCATTGATGATATATGATTGTGAGTGTAAAGTAATGGATTCTCATAAGTGTTAGGAGTGTACGGTGGTTTATCTATTGGGCCTCGGCTCACGGTGTTTACCAAAATTTTAGATCTTGTAGAGGACGAGACAGATCGGAGTTGATACACTTGATAAGGGGTATGATATCGGGGTGACCGATGAGGCGTTCGATGATGCCATTATGGAAAATGAAGATGCATAGACTCTTTCATTTGATTTTTAGTAGATCTGGAACTTTAAGCATTATGTGAATGTAATAACTTGAATTACTACTTAGTAGTGGTAACTACGCGATGGATGACCTTAATCCGGTACTATTAGGCCGTGAATTTTATCTTGATGATGTACGTGCGTGATGATTTTTTTTAGATGATATTTCATTCATATGACTCTTATATGTTAAGATAATGGTGGTGAAAATTTCAAGAGCAATGGTTATGAGTAGACACATAAAATAACGTTGTTAAGTGAATCGTTAGAACTACAGATTCTGTTTCGCTGAATTATAGCGCATTTTCCGTCAAGAAGGTAATAGAACTGGACTTTCAAGAAAATAGATAAATCGAAGCTCGTTCTGTCAGCTTTTTGAAAATATAAGGTGTGTTGTGAGATTCGATCTGTGTTGTCGTAGGAGACCAAAACACTATACCTATATCGATCCTGTCTGTACCTGTGTTCCAAATTACTGTACCTTTATGACCCATTAGACTGTAGAATCTGACTTTGGTCCGAACAGAAACAATAATGAATTTTCTGTTAGCTTTCCAGAAATGTTAAGTGCGTTGTATGGTTCAAATTGTGATGTCCTAGGTGGCCAAATTACTGAACCTCTGTCAAACCAGTCTGGTTTTGTTTTCAAAATTAAGACACCATTTTCACATAATAGATTATAGAATCTGACCTTGGACAAAACAGGAAAGTCGGATATTATTGAATTAGCTTTCTAACGATATAAAATGCATCAGGTGATTTAATCGGGGTTGACCTATACAGTCAATTTACTATGCATAGGTCAGAATCGACTAAGTCACTAGACTTGGAAATATCAATTAATACCCCGATCTTACCAAATTGGGATGTACCATGTGACCCACTAATGTTTGAATTCATTTCTATAAACCAATGATTTATAGGTTAAATGAAGGGACTACTTTTATTGAAATTATTATTATGCTTCAGCTTTGTTTGATAACTTACGTTGTACCTAATACCTTAATGGGCTTACGTGGTAGACTATAGATAACCGATTCACTCATTAGGTTAGATTGGCCTTAAGGACAATCTTTTTCTCATGTCAGGGTTCGGGTATGGGCCAACCCACGGATAACTGGGTCAGATCTGGGTGCCCGGATTCGGGGCGTGACACGTCATCTGTGAGAAACGAAATTGATCAACTCGTGCGCTTTGCCAAAAGCTATTTTCAGACGGTAACAGTTTATGCGGGATGGCTCCGCCGATTACTAGATCAAAGAAAATGGCTCCGAGACCAAAAGTTGAAGATGAAGGAGATAAAGTGAGCCTTGGAATCCAGAAGATGTTGGACCAAGTTCTTTTAGAGATGCAGGAGATGATAGAGGAAGTGAAAAATGCGAGGAAGGAGAACTTCTAGTCGAGACAACAGCTCCTGGAAGAAACTAATGATAGACAAGACCCTCTCAGATATCGAGGGAACGATCCGATAGGAGGAGATCAACTGTCGATAGCAGATGAACAGGTGTAAAGTTCCAATCGATGAGAAGAAGGTCATCGAGATAGTTTAACTTGGGGGCATAAGGCGGTTTATGATGATCACCAGTCAATTGCCCGAGAAGAGCTAGAAAATGAGCAGACTAACTTGATCACGATAGACAAAGTGACCAAGTTAATCCAGCAAGACAGAGAGGCAAGGCTAGAGCCTAGAGAGAAGCCTGCAGTCGGAGCTACAAGGGCATTAAGGGTGCTAAGGTCGTCACCCTTCTCGAAAGAAGTTCTGAAGTCCGAGATCCCGAAGAAGTTTTAACAGCCCAAGTTTTAGCTTTATGATGGGACGTTGGACCCCATTGATCATTTGTTCCATTACAAACAGACTATGGTGCTCTGGGAGGCGTTGTCTTTCAATGGTATGACGTGCAAAATGTTCCCTTTCGGTCTAAAGAGCAATGCATTGGTGTGGTTTTATACCCTAGGAGAGGGTTCAATCAAATGCTTCAAAATTCTAGAAGACGTGTTCGTGACTAAATACATCTATCAAAGGAAGAGGATGTGTGTCACGGCTCTCCTCAACATAAAGCAAGCTCAGAAGAAATCACTCCAAGATTACATGACCGAGTTCAGGAAAGAGGTCGCTCAAGTCAACCAGTTTTAAGAAATAACTGTCATTTTTGCTCTGCAAGTCGGCGTCTTGGTGGGGTCCCAGACACATGAAGCACTAGTGGTTCGGAACCCATTGAGACTGGAGGACACCTATTAGGATTTGGAGGAACAGATCCGAGTTTAAGATGTTGTCAAGGCTCAGACCAAGCCAGCAAAAGTCTGAGTCAATGAAGTCGGATCCTCCGCCAAGAAGGGAGGGAACAAGAGAGATCGATATGGCAATAGAGATCGGATGAGAGGAAGAGAACGGATGGGACAAAATATTACACGTCCTTGAATGAAAAGAGATTGGTGATCTTGGAGAAGATCCGGGGGGAGGCTTATTTTAAGCCCTTAAGACAACGTATGCTGATAGGCCCGATAAGCCTTACTGCGCTTACACAGCGTAAGAGACCATCCAACGAATGAGTGTTACGCCTTGAAGAACCTACTGCAATACTTGGTAAATCAGGGTTTGATTGATCGATTTGTAGCCCAAGAAGAGGACTGAGATAAGAAAGAAGAAGAGGTTGGCCCAAGAGAGGTCGACAAAGAAGATAGAAAACCGCCGAGACGTGTGATCCACGTGATCTGCAGTGGATCCTCTGACTCCAAGAATGCTCATCGAAACAAAGTCAAAAGAATAATGAGCGTTCAGGAGGTGATGGAGGTCTCGGTGGAGCCAAAGATTGTGGAACCAGAGGCAGTTATAGATCTCAATCCGATAATGACGGTATGGTTCTTAGACAAAGATCTAGAGAAGGTGACGGGCCCTCACGAGGACGCCTTTGTGATTTCCCTGGCTATATGGAATTTTTCGGTGAAGAGGATCATGATAGACTGTGGCAGCTCATTGGAGATTCTATTAAGGTCGACCTTTGACAATATGGGGATTGATCAGGCCGCCTTGGAACCCTCTAGAGCGGCAATCTATGGATTCAATGGGGCAGCTTCGAATCCCTCGGGGGAGATAATGTTGTCGGTGACAGCAGGCTAGTGACATTATTAACAAGGATCTTGGTGGTGGACTCCACATCCGCATACAATGTTATCTTGGGAAGGCCCTGGGGAACACTGCATGTAGGCAGTGTCGTCTACCTATTATCAATTGATCTGATTCCCCACTCCTCTCGGCTTATAAGAGATCAAGAGGGATCAGGGGGTGGCGCTAAGGTGTCAGGCGGATAATTGTGAAGGATACTCGGAAGACCCATCAATCCGAGGAACGGGACCTCGGCCCCTCCGACCAATAGCAATTACAACATCTAACTCTATAGATGGGATCCACGGCGAAGGGAAAGATGATCAAAGAGGTTGAGCCCATAGAGCGAGGGAGCGAGGGAGCATGAAAAATGACGTACATTGGTTCGGAGCTAAGCCACGAAGAGAAACAGATGTTGTCAAAATTTTTGAGAAAGAACGTGGATGTCTTTGCTTGGTCAATGAAAGATATGTCGTGAATAGACCCGCGAGTGGAGAGCCATCGCTTGAACGTTAAAGAAGGTTCGAGCCCGATCAAACAAAGAGTCCATAGGATTTCACCACAGGTAGCCTCGGCAGTGTCAGATGAAGTAACCCGGCTAGCCGTGGCCGAGATCATCAAAGAAGTAAAATGTCATGAGTGGATCGCAAACATTGTTGCCATTCACAAGAAGAATGGAAAGGTCATAGTTTGTATCGACTTCACGGACCTGAATAAAGTTTGCCCCAATGACAGCTGTATCATGCCCTGAGTAGACGAGCTGGTAAACCAAAAGGCTGACTTCGAACTCTTATCCTTCAAGGATGGCTACTCGAGGTATAATCAGATTCTAATGCACGAGCAAGACCGAGAAAAGACAATGTTTTACACCGACCGAGGGACCTTTTGTTTTCGACGTATGCCATTTGGTCTGAAGAATGTAGGAGCCACATATCAAAGATTGGTAGAAAATATGTTTTAAGACAAACTTGGAAAGACAATGGAAGTCTATATCGATGATATATTGGTCAAGAGTACAAGTCGGAGGTGCCGTGTCATTTAGAATATTTTATTCCCTTATCATAGTCCAGTAAAATTGTGTAGGTATAATTAATTTTTAAATACCTAATCAACCCCCCCTTCTAGGTATATTGAGTTAAAGAGAACGGACCGGTGAAATTTCAATTGGTTTCAGAGCAAGTTATTCTATAAAAAGTTTAATCACCTGAATTTAGATTCCTATAAAACCAATTCATTCTTTTCATTTATAAAGATGTCTAAAGAAAGGTTCACTGTCAATAGTCGTAGTGACTCAGACAGTGAAGATCAAGGCAATCTTTATACTACTTATCAAGAGCTATATAGAAAAAGCTTTAGACTGACCAAAACAAATAAGAAATTGACTAATAGAGTTGAATTCCTTGACTCTGAAAATTCTGCTTGTAAACTAGACAATAATAAATTATTTGTGCTAGTTGGTCAGCTTAGGGAAGAGAAAAAATCTCTTCAAGAGATAAACAAGTTATTGGAATGCGAGTTCCAGACTTGTACAAATACTAAGAAATCTTTTGAAAGTGAGAATGAAAAATATGAAACTATTTTTAGACAGCTTGAAGAAGATAAAGCTAGCCTCCAAGACAAAGTTAAATTTTTTGAATCCGATTATCAGGAATGTCTGGAGAAGAGGAAGTCACTTGAACTTGATCTAGTTCAATTGAAAAAGGACTTGCCCTATATTTCTCAAAGTACTGAGAAATTAAATGAGATTCTAAGTATGAGACAAAGATGTGGAGACAAGCGGGGACTTGGATATGTTGATAATGTTAATATATCATCGTCTTCAGGAACTAAATTTGTAAAATCCAAAGTTCCTTCTACCACAGTTGGATCAACCTAAACCCAGACCTGTTATACATGTGCATGTTTGTAATTACTGTAGGGGTAAAGGCCATTTGAGCAAGAATTGCTTTCAAAAGATGAGAGATACCATGCTTCCTCCCAAGAGAAAATCATATGGGAACCAAGGAGATCTACTCCATAAAATGACAGCCTTGTATTAAAAGTCGGATGTCTTGAAAAGAGAGATTGCAAACCTTATGAAACTCAAGGGCACCCAAACTCAAAGGGCTCTGAATAAGAGAACAAATAAAAAGAGAAATATTGATCATCATTCACCGCCTAAACAAATGGCGAAGAAAAAGAACACACCTAAAAGGTATAAGACCATATGGATGAGAAAGGAATGACCGATAAATCTAGATTCTATTTGGAATGAATTCCTTATGAAGTCTAGTGGCATTTGTCCCATTGATTGAATAAATGTGGTTCTTTACATTCTTCTTTATTATATGATTGTATATCTTTTGTGAGTTGGGTGTGTAATTTTGTTTTAGGCTTTTTTTTCTTCATAGTTTTCTATTTATTTTAGATCTTTGCTTATTTGCATTGTTTTGAATTTATGTATTAAAAAACAAAATAGAAAATTTGAAAATCAAAAATTGTTTTGTGTCATGTTTAGGATTTTATTTTAGAGTTGTACATTGCATAAGTGTTTTTAATATGATGGGCATTAACTCTAGAAAATTCTAGAACCAGGACTTGACACAAGGTAAATTGAGACTAGATCATTGTAGAAAACTCTATAATATTTAGAAGATTAGTCTATTTTACTAATTCTTAGTTAGTGGATGTTAAGAAGTTTTAACTTTTTATTCATATGCACACTGACTGACACTGGTTATGCCTGGACTTGATCGAGGTAATAAATCTAGTACTCTATGGGAATCAGGAATAAACTTCTACTTTTCATGACTTCAAATTAGTTGTGTTCCTGCTTTCAGTTGATTTCGAAATTACAATATAATCGACTGTTGGCCTCCCTGTGTGATAGTTCTCCATGGAAAGAGCTACCTCAAGTGGATGTGGTAAAATGTGTATGGCCCCGATCTATATAAAAATTTAATTACTTAATGCTACAAAGGATACCATACCGACCGAGTGTGAAAACTACCAAACCGACCAAGTATCAAAAGATGAGAACTTGAAAATTGAAATTTTGGTAAAACAAGTGAGTAAAAAATATCCATGTTTGCTACAAAAGTAATGTGAAATCATGTTGGCAAATACACTTGAAAATAGAGAGTTAAGTGAGAACCTATTAGCTCTAATGAGGATTTCATGATTGGATACAGGATACCTCCAGATTTTGAGTAAAGTATTTAGATTTTTACTAACATCTGTCTTGTACCCTAAGAAGTGGATAGTCAGATCACAGTATACCCAAGTGAAAGAAATTGAAAATTCAACTAAAGTGTACTAATTTGACTAACTGACTCTGATAAATGGCCTAGATTGACTGCATTTGAACTATTTAAGATTAAACTGAGTAGTTAAGTCTAAAATCTTAGGTTTGATATTTGTTAGTGCCAATCACATTGAAACTCATTATGCTTTGCATTTACTTTTCATAAATTTTAGCATACTTCAGATTTGACATTTTCCAGATTGATCCGATTTGAGTTCTGTGAGTTATAAATCTTTTCAGATATGGTTTAAAATTTTAAAATTCATTTGAAAAAGATTTATGATTGGTTAAATGGTTTCACCGAAATTTAAACCATTGATGTATTTAGACTATGCGTCATGCTTATCTTTTAGTCTTTATACTTGTTATCATGTTGCGCTAATGCACTTGTTCTTCATGATGATATTCATTGCATGCTTGTTATTTGCTTATATTTCTATACCTTTGTCAATTTATAACAAAAAGGGGGAGAGAAAATCATAGCGGTAAAAACAAATAGATGCATGACAGGGGGAGAGAAATTTAGGAGGGAAAATTTTTTCCTTTATTTTTTTTAATTTTTCTACTTGTGATGTGCATAATTAACTCACTGTATTTTAATGATTTATTGATTGCCAATGATATTACATGGTATGTATTGTTGGTAGAATATGCAGGGAACAGATCAAAAGCCATTACATTATATCTGTTCGATTATCTCCAAGAAAGTGTGAGATAGTAAGTGAATCATGTAAGAGGGTGAGATTATATTTTCTATTTTTTACCTTCTATATGATTAAATATTTTTTGTCGCTGAATTGTCAAAAGGGGAGATTGTAATGAATATTTTCATATTCAATTTGGCAAAGATTCTGTTTGACATAAAAACATTTTTGTAACCGTTCCTACGAGCACTAGTGTAGTGTGGAGACGTCGTGGTACGCATACTCCGCCTACTACGTGAAGACTAAAAGATGGTTGACGACATGAGTCATCTGAGTAACTGTCGATTTGTCAGTTAACGATCGTGTACGCTCGATTAGGAAGGTAAGTGACTTAGTGGCCATAAGAGTTGGTTAAAATGAACTAAAATATAATGGTCAAACTTAGTCATTGGACTGACTCGAGTCTAAGTCAATAAAATTGACTAATGAGATAGTCCAATCGATTGGACACTTATTCCCAATCGATTAGACACAGCCCAATCGATTGGAGACTCTGTGTAATCGATTGGAAACTACGATGCAGAAACTTATTTCAGCCCAATCGATTGGAGACTCTGAGAAATTGATTGGAGTCTTCGGGACAGAAACTTATCTGAGTCAAATCGATTGGAGACTCTATGAAATCGATTGGAGCCTTCGGGACAAACTTTTCTGAGTCAAATCGATTGGAGAACCCTGTGTAATCGATTGGTGCCTTCGGAACAAAAATCTTATTGAGTCCAATCGATTGGACACTTATCTCTAATCGATTGGACATGGCCCAATCAATTGGACCCAATGTACAATCGATTGGACCATGCACAGAATTGATCTTTCTCATATCCGAAATTCATGGTTCCATTATCCCACGTTCTACACGACTCAGGGTCTTGGAATTTTATAAATACAACCCTTCTATGTCTTCTCTAAACACACACAAAGACACAGATTGACTCAAACTTCAAGAGAGAGAAGAAAATGTTATATTTATTAGAGTGTCCATTTGAAGAACAAGAACTTGTTTTCCATTCACATCTTGTGAGCTTGTTCTCTTCTCGATCAAAGCCAAGAGCTTGATCGTTTCCTCAGCTTAGGTCTTCAACTTCTATATTCGACCTAGTAGCCTGAGTATACCAGTGTGACTCAACACCATTTGAGCAACTTAGGGTTCAGGGTGTACTGAATCCTTCACCTTCTGCAAAGGCGGGAGTCTTCAGAATTAAGATCGGAGAAGTCGATCGACAGTAGGATTAGGGGTGTACCAAACTGAACAAGTGAACAAGGCTTCTTGGCTAGAAAGGCGCGTATGGATTCATAACGTTGATTCAGAGGATGTGGACACATCGACAATAGGCCTTGACTAAAGTTGGAAGCTATATTTGCAACGGTGCTGCATAAGTAACCTTTGTTTCGTTTAACTTTTCAGTTAGCGATACTTTCTGTCTGGACGTGGTCTCGTGGTTTTTTCTTGGCTAAGGTTTTCATATAAAAATCTATTGTCTTGTGTGATTGTTTGTTTGTATTCCGCAATCTATTCTGATTAGATCAGACGACGAAAAGAAAATATACCACGGAGTTATATTCAATTTGAGTCAGTTGTGATAATCTTTTATCAAACAACTAAGGCATGCAATTTTATTCCTTTACCATAGTCTAGTAAAACTGTGTAGGTATAATTAATTTTTAAATACATAATCAACCCCCCCTTCTAGGTATATTGAGTTAAAGAAAACGGATTGGTAAAATTTCATTGTGACCAAGAGGGGAATTGAGGTAAATTCAGATCAAATCCGAGCCATGCAAGAGATGCCATTGCCGAGACAGACAAATACAACAACAACTACTTTCCTGGTTTGGGCTTGGATAAAATAAGGGCATTTCCAATCTATTCCTTCAAACTCTATAATGTATTTTCACATTCTTCTGACTAGTCGAACTTGCTATATTTCTCTCTCTAGAAATATTTTCTCTTTCTAGGGTTCACTTTCTCTCTCTAGGGTTAGTGTCTCTCTCTTCCTTCACTTTCTCTTTCTAGAAACACGTTTTCTCTCTTAGATTCATGTTTTCTCTCTCAACATTCCTCAGGTCGATTGCCTTTTCACTTGGCCGACTCTTTTCGGTAAGCGCAAAAGGTGAGTTTCTCAGGGTACATCATCATTCATCCTAGGCCAATTTACATCTACCTTATCGGCTGGTAAGCCGATGTGAATTTCTTCTTTCTCTCTCATGTTCTCACGATTGGGCGACATTCTATAAAATTTGGTCGATCCTCTTCTTGATCGGTAGTGCCTTAGCTCCAAAGATCATGGGATGCTTATCTGTCAAAACCCTTCTCTTGATTGAAAGCATTTATCGAAATCTTTGACGATTGTCTTTTTGATCGGTAGTGCCCTTGACTCCAAGATCTCAGTGAATGTTTCTTTCCCTTACCCCTTCTTCTCTCAACCATTTATATGTTTTTTTCATATTTTTTAGAATAGATTTATTTGCTTTCTTTATTTCTGCAAATTTCAGTTCATGTAAGCAACACTTTGATTAATGCAATTTGATTTTGGTTAGTTTAGTATTATCTAGATCTCATTTCAAAGATGTTTTAAATCGACCCGCCCTTCTCATCTCTCCCACCATTCTCATTTTTCTCTGTATATTAGTTGTTAGTTTTAATTCCTTTTACACTAACGCATCCAAGTGCGGATCGACATCCGACACGAACTACTATACAAGTCTACATTTGGCTAGCTCCAAGCGAACAATATAAATTTATTCGGTTGGTGCAGACTCAACAGTTTGATATTTATTTTTACAAGTAGGGAAGTGTGGTGGAGAGAGAGAAATTGGGACGTGAGAGAGGGAAAGATGGAGCAAAAGAGAGAGATCGAGCTTGGGTGTGGGGTGCTTTCATAAATGGGGCATTTTTCACAATTGTTGGGGGGGAGTTGCAAATCAAATTTCCCCGTTATAAAATGAGTGATGATCACATGGGACGGGGTCCATGGACGCGTCCATGGTGCCTATTGTTGGCAACTTTTGATTCGTTGCCAACTCACCTTGGGCCGTGCAGTAGCTTTACGATTTAATATTAAAATATTATATTGTAACTATTTAAAATTATATTATATTACTTTCCAAATAAAATTAACTTGCTAAAAAAATCTTTCATCTTCTAAAGTCTAAACCACTTTTTTCTTCCCTCTTCTCTCCCACCGTCTTCTTCTTTCTTCTTTGCGCCTCTATGTTCTATTTACTTTAAATGTTGTTTTTACAGTGAAGGATGCAAACATGTTGGTTTTTGTCAGTAAGATAAAAAGACACGTTGAGACTATCTCGGCAAGATTTCCCCCCTCATTTCTGAACAGCTTGGGGTTAACTGCTGTGTGGGAGCAAACACTGGTAACAAGGTTATAAGCATCGTGACTGGCAAGACTTATTCCCACTTTTCACAACAGTGCACGAGATCAACATCGGCCGCCATCTACCATTATAGAATATTGTGAACATAAGCCCAATTTTTCCCTAGTGGGCTCTGTGCAATATTATTGATCCTCCTAAGGACGCCAAGCGTATCTTTATAATCCAAAGCTAAAGTCGGAATAAAGCAGTTTATTTTCATATTTGTATAGAGCATGTAATTGAATCACAATAGAACACGTGAGACTCACTCCACACAACTTTATGCGATACTGGCATTGGCATGGCCTTGTCTTGGAAGCGTAACTCATTCAAAATGTTAGAGGCACAATAGGTTGGAAAAAGCTTAAAGTACACTATTTGAATCTTAACATTTCAACGACAAAATCTTATAATTCAAGCTAGCTAAGAACAGGGATCATGGTTATGGGGATAACAATTATCTTCTATCAGTTTTAATTAGATTTCTTTATTCTGATCTTCATTCTTATAAGATTCAAGTACCACTAGAAACAAAAAGATATTGCTGAATAATATTTTGTGGATTTGTTGGTTGTTTTCTGTTCTTCATTTGAGAAGAAAGAAGGTGGCGTTAGGAGAAAGGTGTAGAGAAGAAAGAAGACGACGGTGGGAGAGAAGATTTGAGAAAGAGGAAGTCGTTTAGAAGACAAAAGCTTTTTTTGGCAAGTTAATTTTATTTTGAATGTAATATAATATAATTTAAAGGGTAATTACCAAAAAAATTAACGTTTTCAACTTTTATCACCGAAAGCCAACTAACATGTTTGAAATACCAAAAAAACTAACGATTACCGATTTTGCCCTTAACTTTTAGGTGTGACTTCAAAAAGGTGACTAAAACAAAGCTGACACGACTGTACGCATAAAGCTTTTTCTACTCCTATTCTCAATGATGGCTCTAAAATATTTTTGGATCAACCATCCGATTATGATCTAACAACTGGGGATCACTCCAAAAAGCAATCGGCATTTTTTGACAATGACACTCTTTTATGTTCCATTTTTTTTATTTTTTCCTATTTTATCATCTATTTCCTCTTATTCTGTCGTCTGTTTCTCTTATTTTGTAATATGTTTTCTTCTTCTCTGTCATTTGTTTTCTCTGATACAAGATCAACAATGGTCATGAAAAAACTCACTATAATCACCTAAATGAACAAATAGACTTGAGGAGAAACCAATGATAGAACAGTAGAAAATAAATGACATGAAAATGTAAAAGAGATGGTATGAAATAGAAAATAGATGATATCAAAGTAGAAAATATACACGAAGAGAAAACAGATGGTAGAACATGCAAAAGAAATCACAGGAGAAAATGAAGACTGAAGAGGAGAAGAGGGTGGAGGAGAAAGAGAAAAAGAAGGCTGAACAGGAGAGGAAGGTAGAGGATGATGAGAGGAGGGTGGAGGAGGAAGAAAAAAGGAAGGTTGAAGAAGAGATGAAGGTATGTCGTATGTTTTTTCTTTGTATGTCGTCTGTTTTCTCTTTGTATATCATCTGTTTTCTTTTTATCTGTCAGCTATTTTCTTTTTGTATGTCGTCTGTTTTCGTCTTGCTTGTATGTCGTATGTTTTCTTTATGTCTGTCGTTTATTTTGTGTTGTCTATATATCTCGCGTGTTGTCTGTTTTCTCTTTGTATATCATTTGTTTTCTCTTTGTCTGTCGGCTGTTTTCTCTTTGTATGTCGTATGTTTTCGTCTTGCTTATATGTCGTTTACTTTCTTTATGTCTATTTTATGTTTTCTTCTTGTCTGTCGTCTGTCTTCTTGACTCTATTCTATCGTCAGTTTGCTTCTATTCTATCATTTGTTTCCTCTTGTCATCAGTTTTGTCCTTTAATTTATGTATTATAACAGAACAAGTGAATAGATCGAGAGTTACTTATTACACTATTTGTTATCAGAGATGACAACATCCATTCATAATTGTCAAGTTTCATAACTTGTGATTCTTAACAAGTTTAATAGTTGTCTCGTACGATGTTAGCAAATGAGAAAATAGATGTTAGCAAAGGAGAATACAAATGATAGAAAATGTGAAAATGGATGATAGAAAAATGAGAAAATATATGTTAGCAAAGGAGAAAATGGATGATAGAAAATGAAAAAAAGAGAAGATAAAAATAGAGAAAATAGATATTAGAAAAGGAGAAAACGGATGATAGAAAATGGAGAAAAGAGAGCAAAAGAGAAAATGGATAATAGAAAAGGATAAAACAGATGACAAAGTAGTAGAAAATAGATGACAAAATATGAGAAAATAGATAACAAAAAAAGATAAAACAGATGACGGAGTAAGAGAAAACAGATGATAGAAAATGTGAAAAGAGATGATGAAAATGAGAAAATAGATGTTAGCAAATGAGAAAATGGACGATAGAAAATAAGAAAATAGAAGATAGAAATGGAGAAAATAGATGTTACAAAATGAAAAAACGGATGATAGAAATGGAGAAAAGAGAGCAAAGAAGAAAACAGATGATAGAAAATGAGAAAACAAATGACAAAGTAGTAAAAATAGATGACAGAGTAGGAGAAACAGACGACAGAAAAATAGAAAACAGACGACGGAATATGAGAAAACAGATGACGGAGTAGGAGAAAACAGATAATAGAAAATGTGGAAAAAGATGATAGAAAAAGAGAAAATAGATGTTAGCAAAAGAGAAAATGGATGATAAAAAATGAGAAGAAAAGATAAATGGAGAAAATAGATGTTAGAAAAGGAGAAAAGAGAGCAAAGGAGAAATGGATGAAAAAAAAAAATGAAAAAATGAAGAAAGCTTACCGTATTACAATCTTTGATCTCTGCGTATGAACAAATGAAGAAAGTTTACATGAGAAAAAATGAAGAAGAAAGCTTATCGGAGAAGCTTTAGAAAATGAGAAAATAGATGGTAGAAAGGGAGAAAAGAGAGCAAAGGAGAAAATGGATGAAAAATAAATGAAAAAATAAAGAAAGCTTATCGTATTACAATCTTTGATCTCTGCGTATTAACAAATGAAGAAAGCTTACAGGAGAAAAAATAAAAAAGAAAGCTTACCGGAGAAGCTTTATTTGGTAAGGGAAAAGTTGTTTTGACAATAAATGTAGGTGTATTTTTTTTATTTTTTATAATGGAAAAATTATTTTGACAGTAAGGGTAATAATGTCCGAAAATGTGCTCAAATTAATAAACTGAAAAATGTTGAAAAGTCGTTGGGTGTTCGGTGATAAATGTTGAAAATGTTAATTTTTTTAGTAATTACCCTAATTTAAATAGTTAAAATATTATATTACACATTAAATTTTAAAACAGCTGCAACCCAACCCTAGTGAATTGGAACTAATCAGAAATTGCCAACAATAGGTACCATGGACGCGTCCTTGACCTTGGCCCATGTGATCATTACTCTTGTAAAATACCCTTGGGAGTGGCGGGAAACACGCTCCTGCAAATCTTCAGAGGGGTTCGGTGTCTAGGGTTCGTTAAAAACCCACATTTTCCCTCGGAATCTCTCTCTCTCTCTCTCACAGACATCACTCTGTTTCGTAAACAATGCCCATATACAAGATCAGGGGAATTGATGTCGATTTCCCTTTCGAGGCTTACGATTGCCAGATCGTTTACATGGAGAAAGTCATTCAATCTTTACAAGATGTAAGCTTCAAAAGCATATCGATTTCTATCTTCTTTGTTTGGTCTCAATTGAAGAATGACTGAAACTGTTTCATGTTTTTGGAGCTAAAAATGGCGATCCAAACACGTCTTAGTTGTGATTTCTAGAGAGACTCGTAGTAAGAGAGTTCGTTTTCTAATGTTTGTTTGTTGTGTTAGAAATGTAATGCGTTATTGGAGAGTCCTACTGGGACAGGAAAGACTTTGTGTCTTCTCTGCGCTGCATTGGCTTGGAGGAAGAGTTTGGGTGATTTCTCAACTGGAGCGAATGAAGGGAAGAGTCGGAATTCCAGAAGCAAACACTATGACGTTTCACCGTCACCGCCCCAATCGGGAGAAACAAATCTCCCTACTATAGTATACACTTCACGCACTCACAGCCAGCTCCATCAAGTAATTCAAGAGTTGAAAAGAACCAATTATAGGTTAGATTTGATTTGTAGGTTTTGAATATATTTTGATATCTGTGTGATGGATGTGGTCTTATGCTCATATCCACAATAAAGGCGGAAAAGCAAGAACTATGTTTGATTTTATAGGACTTTTTCTAATTCGATCATTTATAATTCTGAAAAAGGTTTTCTGAAGTGAAGCTCCAAGTATTTTATTTTATTTTTCTCCAGGCGATCCATTTGATATATTGCCCTCTGGATTGACCACGTGAATGTGCCCTTGTTCACGTTGTGCCTGTACCGGACCTTGTATTTTGCTTTTCCCCATGGATTGCAAACATTGAATGTTTTAAGTTTTTTCAGGATTCATGTAACGATATGTTTTTTTACACCAGATGCCAACCTTATGTAATCCTCCTTCATCCAGCCTTGGGACCCAAAATGAAATGTTAAGAGCGCTACAACGATGGAGTTGAATTCGTTAAAACTACATAAATGTATTAGTATACCGACAAATATCTACACTACATTTTGGCAAATGTAGCAACCCATGGATGTTTGTTCTTAAAAACTATAACCCTCGTGTGAGATTACAAACTGTCCTTGAAACTACATTTTGGCATTTTATGTGATCGGTTGATATTGAAAATATCATGTTTTCTTTGACGATTGTTTTTGGTTATTTATTTAGTAGTTTTTATCATGCATTTGAGTTAATAAACTTTTCCCTTATTATGAAAATATCATGTTTTTCTTTTACGAGGTATTGGAAATGAAGCTATTATTTAATGGTTAGCATAACGGTTATTGTATTGACTGATAAATTATTTTAATATGAAAAACAAAATTGGCAATCTTTCCAATCAACAAAAAAAATAAGAAATTGACCAACCCGACCCAACTCGATAGGGTTGGAAAATCTAGGCCCGACCTTGGGTTGAGTTGGGTTAGGGTTCATAGCCTTTAAGGTTGGGTTGGGCTAGGGTTGACCTCCAACCCGACCCAACCCGCCCGAGTTGCAGCCCTAGTGGCGGAGCTCTATTGACATAAAACTTGCCATGTGGGGAGATTCTGAAGTGGCAGAACATGTTGATCCTTTAGGGGCTACCACCTCAGTTGTCATGTGTGAAGAAAATCCTGCCACTCTGGTGAAAAGGTCTGGAAAGCCTGACCCCGATATCCTGCTAGATGCTGTCTGGTGCAAAATTACTTATGGCTTTGATAGCGATGTGACAGAAGTTGACCTATGTTCTGTATCTGTCCCATGGACTTTTAGTTGTTGAACACTTGAAGTTGATGTAGAGAATTTGTTTGTCATGGTGCTTTATATTGTTTAAAGTTCTTGGAGAATTTTAACTTGTTTACTATTAGAGAACTTGCAGGCCTAAAATGGTTGTATTAGGTTCTCGGGAGCAGTTGTGCATTCATGATGATGTGCGGATGCTACATGGGAGAGCACAGACGAATGCCTGCCATGTCTTTTGTAAAAAGCGCAAATGCGTACATCATACTCACGTTTCAGGTTGGTGTTCTTTTTTCTTTTCGTTTTATGAACTCTTGTTGTTGTTTGGAAAGCTTGTACATTGTAGAGTAACTTAAGTTTCAATATTTAGCATTTCTTTATGCCCTTTAGATGCATATTTTATGTTGGACATTTGTAACTTCCATACACGTGCATGTTTCTTTTGTAGATTATGTAAAGCATAACCCTAATCTTGGAGATGATCCTATTGACATAGAGGACATGGTCAATATTGGAAGAACCCATGGACCGTAGGTTTTCTCAATATCTGTCTCTTTATTATCAAAAACTTAATACACTGTTGCTCCTACCATCATATTTTCTCTTTTGAATGCTGTATGCATAAATTTTGATTTATAATATCTTTGCTTGTTCTTATTGAATCTTACCCTCCCTTGTAGGTGCCCTTATTATTTGTCACGAGAACTCCACAAGGTTGTCGATATTTTATTTGCTCCATACAACTATCTTATTGATCGTGGGAACCGGAAATCTCTTACTATTGGATGGCAGAATAGTGTACTTATATTTGATGAAGCTCACAACCTCGTAAGGAGCAATTCGTTAATATAACAATATTTTGATAATTGAGACCGATCCTTTAATCACTCTTTGGTTTAATGGAAGTTCTCGTATGGAAACTCCTTGTGTTTGTAGAAACTGTGGGGATTTTTTTTCGTAACTTGAAACCAAGTCTTTCAATTGTGTTTTCTTTTCCTTTTCTTTCTGTTGTTTTCCTCCCTAACTCTCGGAAGTTCTTTCTATCATATAAGCTAACGATTTAAGTTTTTGTTGAAATTGATGTTGGTTTTGTAACTTGCTTCTTTTTTTTAATTTTTTTTTATTTCATGTTTTATCTACTTCTGAAAGATGATGTCTATCTTATGAAATGCAGGAAAGCATATGTGCAGATGCATCCTCATTTGACTTGCCTTCTGGTCTTCTGACTGCTTGCATTTCTGAAGCAAAAAAGTGTGTCGACCTTTCTATTGCAAGGAGGGCGATTGAAAAATCAAATGACAAATCACTTAACCCAGATAATTTTGCTATTCTCAGAGGTAATTTATTGGCATATCTATATTAGATAATGAATGTACTTTATGTTTCCATGCTCGCTAATGTGGTATCTTTTCCAATTGGCACTCTTCTTATTGTTATGGGCAACTTGGATGAGTTGCTACTGAATTGCTTTGGTTTCTGCAGAAGAATACTGAAAGCAAGATTTGAAATCCTCATATTTATTTTTGCATGCAAGTTTAAATATTGGCAGGAATTACTACTGGGGTTCATGGTCCAAGTGGGATGTGTTTGTGCCTTTAAAAATGAGCAATAGAAATACAATTTTATTTTATTTCATTAATTTATTTTTTGGGCAATGAAAACATGATTGGGAATCTTTATGAGTTGTAGTGAAATTCTTGCAGCTCTTCTACTGAAGTTGGAGAAGAGAATAGCTGAAGTGCCTATTGAATCCAAAGAGTTGGGTTTTACTCGACCAGGACCTTACATTTATGAGTTACTTGCTGATCTGAACATCACACATGAAACCGCAACTATGCTCGTTGATACAATTGAGAACGCTACAGGGCTTCTTGAGGATGGTAAGCATAGTGTGTTCACTGCCTTGACATTCCTGAATATTCCACTATCTGTGGTTCTTCGTTACTATGGTGCATTGTTCTTAGAAATGTCAGATGGTTGCATCAGCTCAATCTGATCAAGGAGACATGTTGGCCTCTTATTCATTTATTTTTGCATATTTCATCAGTTTTAGGATTGAAGGTATTTATTATTCCAGAATCTAGCATGACGGTGAGTGGGTGTTTCTCATATTTTTAGCTGAAAATGCAACCGAAAGTGGACCACACAAGACAAAGGGCACTATATGCAGGCTCGAAAGCATGGGCGATATTCTCAGGATAATCTTCAGAGATGGTGATAAAACTCATGCAAAATCTTACCGTGTAAGTTGTAATTCTTTTGCGTACCTATTGGTCACACCAGTGGGTAGGAATGTAGTGGGAGATTTGTTGCCGATCATATTTCCTATTTACTTCACAATGGTGGTCTATATATGTTGTCTTTAATGTGTGGGACCATTATGTGTGAGTTATACTAACTTTAAAATCCTTTTGTTGATTTAAGGTTCACGTGCAGGAAGCTGACGCAAATGCCATAGATGCCTTTAAAGGTATTAGGGAGCCATTTTTCGAAGTTCGAAAAAACACCTCCTTTGAAGCATTGTGCTTGATATGTATTTCTCATTCGCCATCTTTTTTCCCATGTCTTTGATGTGTTCTTTCAGTTGGCAGTTGTTCACAATAATGGTCACTCAGTTTGTCGTAAGTCACAACTTACAAATTACAAATGAAGGACTTTTGTTTGTGAATATACGTTTCATTATATGGTTCATGCCCTATGTAACAAGGACATGACACACAGACACAGGTTCTACAAGTCACGTCACAAGTCACAACTTACAAATTACAAATGAAGGACTTTTGTTTGTGAATATGTTTCATTATATGGTTCATGACCTATGTAACAAGGACACGACACACAGACATGCGTGTTGACACACCTCCGGACAGTACGTCTTGTCACCCTTTACTTTAATAGTTTTTAATATAAAATTGATTTTTAAAAGAGGGGTGACATGTTTTATCTTCCATACAATACTTTTTTTTTAAGTTGTTAAACATAGCTATAGTTGTTTGATAGTTTTCCTGCTTATAAATCTACTTATTTTTAATATGTTATTGGATATCTCTACGGTTATAGAAATGTTTTCTTGTACTTTTCATATATTTCTTTCCTTATGTTACTAGCACTTTTAAAAATTCATGTTTAAATGTAACTAAAATATTATGCTATAATACATGTGTATGGATGTGTTTGTGTATCAGACATCTTAAAGGTGCAGTGTTAGACACCTTGTATTTGTGTCGGACACCGACACACGTGACCGTGTCATTGTTTGTTTGTTAATAGTTTATGACATAATATTAAAAAATAATAATAAATTAACTGTCCTAAGAAGGTACGTTTCATTTTGGAATAGTTAAATTGAACAAGAATTACACTGATAATGTAATCTTATGCTTTTGATTAATCCGTCTCACAAAATATGATACGCTTTAAGTTCAATGAATTCGCATTTAATTATATTGAACAAACTAAGGCTTTAAATAGTGTCCTAGTAGAAAACTAATTCTTTGTTTTTCGTTGGAGATCGTATGTTGGTTAAGTATGGATTCTTTACCTTTATGGTCCAATTGCAATTGATGAAGATTGAGGGAGAAAGAACGATGTGGGAGCATTCTACTGGATAGTCTGTTATTACTTTTTCTAGACTTAGTTTTCATATTTTTTTAGCCTTTAAGGTGTTTCTGCAATTAGCCCAAAGTTAGGGGCTCATAATTTTGCTTAGTTGTTAGGTTGCATTCTTTTATTTGAGCCATTGGATTAGATGGATGGCTGAGATTAGATTAGGTTATTTTGAGTATTATATAAACTCTTTTGGATGTAATTTGTGAGAATGGCTTATTATGAATGAAATAGAAATCTCTCTCGTGGTGCGAAATCACTCTATCTTGTGCGAATCCAAGCTAACTTGGTGTGAGCCAAGGCAATCTCCTCCTATCTCTCTCTCTATCACCTCCTCCCATTATCCTCCCCATTATCTAACTTGGTGTGAAGCCAAGGCAGTCCAATGGACTGCATTACATTCTGCTGCTGCAGCCAATGTACAAGCTGGCAAGTTTCTTCTTCCAATGGACTGATATAGTGATATCCAAAAGTGACTGATCTTGAAGACAGTCCCTACAAGCAGCTGAATCATACTTGCTGACTCAGAACCTACTAGCTGATGGTGTATTATTTATTGAGTCTTATCATCGTTTGAGACAACTGTTGATGTGGAAGAAGGCGCAGATAGGCAGAGGTTTTATCTGTCCACAATTTGTTACAAACCCAAAGACGTTGATTGCTGAATTGAGAATTCAAGAGTCCTTGTCACCAATCAGAAGATAAAGGAATGATCCCCTGTTGGTAGAAAAAGCAACTCTAATAGGCCTGAATCGCCTGATATTTGGGGGGAATACATTTAATAGTTCTAGTTGCCTACATTTCCTACAACAAATCTGGGGATCAATACAAGTGGCTGGAGAGAGACTTGGCTAAAGTGGACAGATCAGTAACACCATGGTTGGTGGCTACTTGGCACCCACGTTGGTACAATACCGACAAAACCCGTGAGGGTGGAGATGAAAGAATTACTTTACTCTTATGGTGTTGACATAGTCTTCAATGGACATGTTAATGCTACGAGAGGTCAAATCGAGTTTGTAACTACTCATTGGATCCATGTGGTCCTATTTATATCCATGTGGCAGCTATAGCAATTCCACAGATTGTGGAAGTAAGATATGTACTGTTGCAAAACAAAAGCGTCAAAATAGAACGAATATAAAGTTGCAGAGCTCAAAGGTTGATGACTTGATCATTGAAGTGAGCAGTATAGGTAGTGACATTGGAAGAGTGCAATCCAGTTCAAGAGATGGAAGTTGTGGCTGAGACAATAAATGTAGCACACCAGGTGATGGTTACACGTGACAAGGAACTAGCTCGTCAACCGGTGCTATTGAGTCCACAACTGCCAAAAGCTCTTTTCAGGCATAGATTGTTGGGGATGATTGTAGAGATTATATGTTATGTAGTCTTGAGGGGTAGTCTTGTCTTTCTTTATTTCTTACTTTGGTTGTCTTTATTTCTCTTTGTAAGGGCATTTATATCTATTCTGGTTCTTATGCTTCTAATATAATCAGAGTGGGCTCTCATACGATGAGAAACAACTCATTTTTCCCTTATTTCTTCTTCTCCTTCTCATTCGTCTTCTCCTTTTCTCTTCTTCACCTCTTTTTGCTTCCACTCACCTCCATATCCATCTTCCAACTTGGTATCAAAGCAGGACATCACCAGCAACCTTCTCGCCTAGTTTTGGGAGTCACTTCAGCACCTCCCACTACTTTGGCCATACGGCTAGGGTTGGGAGACGTACGGCCAGTTGCAACCTGATGGGGTTCTAAAGCTTGGAGCTATCAGGCTTGTTTTAAGGGCACGTTTGGCTCAGGTATGATGACAATCGAATGAGTTGTGGTGGCTCTAGGTTTGATCTCTTGAGAAATTTCCAGAAGAGGTATGTTTCCTAATCTACTTGGTGTTGTGGTTCGTAGTCTTGCAGTTGGTCTCTCTTTTGGTTGATGTTTGGACCCTATCTTTAAAAGGGATTAGCTATTTCTGGTTGTATGTTGTTTGGGTAAGCCTTAGAAGTGCTGTGAAGTTTGTTTTCTCTCGTGTTATCGCCTAACCTTACCGTGGAGACTTGAGCCTGGTTCTTTGGTCCTTTTAGGGTGGTGTATGGACTATATATACTTTATGATATGGTGAATATGTTTCAGATTGTGAAAGGACAATGTTATGCAGGCTGTGTAGCCTTGTGATGAGGTGAAGGTTGAGAGTATTCTCCCTTCTTTGTGTCCTCTTTGGGTGTTTGACAGCAGTGAGTCCACCAAGTAATTGAGGAAATATGTCTGATGTTGACCAAACTTTTGATAGCTCTACTTCTTGAGTTATGGAATCGCCTATTACACCAACCACGGATAGCCCATCTATATAGATCACTATCACTATAGTGAAATTAGATGGAGGGAACTACTTGGCTTGGTCTCAATCCACAAAACTGTATATTACTAGTAAGGGACGCTTAGGTTACATCGATGGTAGCATCAAGGAACCAACCCCCACTGACCCAACGTATACAAAATTGGTGGTCGAAAATTCTGGGGTAATGATGTGGTTACTTCATTCTATTCAGTCTAAGATCAATGGCAACCTCCACTTCTTGAAGTCGGCAAAGGAAATCTGGGATGTGGACTCCTAAACCTACTCTCAAGTAGGAAACATTGCTTGGATTTACTAGCTCAAGCGAGATATTGCTCATTTTCGTCCGGGGGAGAAGACCCTATCGGCTTATTACAGCTCGTTATGCCGATTGTGGAAGGAGCTTGATCATTTCCAAGACTTCACTCTTGAACCGCTAAATGATGTGATTCGTTATGGTGCACTTGTTGAGGTGCAAAATTTTTCAGTTCTTAGCGGGCCTCAATATAGTGCGTAGACTCGTGTCCAGATGCTTGGGAAGAACTTGCCATCGCTCACTCAGGTATATGCCCTGGTGTAGAGTGAGGAGAGCAGGAAGACAGCTATGCAACAACAACCTTCTACACATGGGAGATCTGCTTTTGTATCCACTTCGAATAGGGGTGGTAGAATTGTTAGCCTAGTGTCATAAAATCGCCGAGTTTTTGGAAAAATTGTCAAAAATCAACGATTTTTAGTAACAACGAATTAATCGGCGATTAATCGTCTAAATTGTCGATTTTTTTGTTTAATTGGTGATTAGTAGCGATTAATCCGATTATTTTAAAAAATCGGCTATGATTTTTTTTTTAAACTCGATACAAAAGGTGGTGGGGGGTTATTTTTCATTTTTCTCCAATGAGCTGCGTTAAAACCCTAAAACAAAGACCGTGGTGACTCTGGTGAATCACCCTCCCCTCTGGCTTACATTTAACTCCGGCGACCAACCGCGATCCTCCGGTGGCCAACAACGACTTTCCACGACGTTCGGCGACACATGTACAATTTTTGTTTTTTCCCTTTTTCTCTCGTTTTTCTTCTCCGGCGACACAGTCTAACCTCTAGATGGACATACAGACCCAAAATTATCTTGATTAGTGATTTCTAAGCATTGGATTGGAGTCATTTTCGTGGGTTGATTTTTAACCCACCAATCATGTTGATTTTTGGTTTGATTAGGTCTTCGTGGGTTGATTCTAACCCACTAATTGGGTTGATTTTTGGTCTGATTAGGTCTTCGTGGCTTGTTTTTGTGGGTTGATTTTTGACCCACTAATCAGGCTGATTTTTGCTTCGTGGGTTGGTTTCTCTACAAAGATTGCTCCACTATAGTCATTGTTTTTCTTCTCGGACGACACATAGTCATCCTGTAAGACGGTCAAACTTCAGTCTTGCACTAAGTACAATCCCAATGTTATCACGATGCCATACTGAAGTTCTTCTACATAGAAATCTTCATAGAGCACAAAAACTGAAAGATTATAGTTAATGAAAACTTTCAAATTGTAGTTTAGTAGGGTCGGGTCTAAAATAGTAGAGTTGTTTAATAGTTTGTTCTCTTTGCTCACAATTCTAGCTTGTTTCTAGCTAGACAGTTATGTATGCATGAATATACGTATGTGCAGTGTGTCTTTGTTTTAATAAGAAGAATTAAGATCCAGAGGGCTCCATTACATTTGATGATAATAGCAGTAGAATAACAAATATGTGTATGTAATGAATTTTGCCAATTTTCCCGACTTCACCCCTTGTTGATTTATTGCTGAATCCTGAATTTGTGACTAGGGCTGTCAGAGGTAGGGGATAAGGTAGAAGCTCTCTAAGCTGTGTAGATAAGGATAAATTGAGGTGTGAGCATTGTGGGAAGACACGACACACAAAGGACCTGTTGGGAAATTCATGGTAGACCCCAAATGAGATCCACTACCAACTCTAGTAAGGGTAGTGGTAGGTCTATAGGCTCGAGTTGGTCTACTACCCATCCCATTATCAGCTCCTCATCTTCCCCTTCTGCCACTGATGGACCTAACCTCTCCTGGAATGAAGTTGAGGCACTTCGCCATTTCATGGCCAAAATGGAGACCCCTACTGCTATCTCGTTAGATGCACACTCAGGTACCTTCTCAGCTTTCAGCGCTTCCATTTCCTCCTCTGGTCCCTCTTAGATCATTGATTCAATAACTTCTAATCATATGACTGGTATGCATTCCCTTTTCTCGTCCTACCATAAATGTTCTGGCCAAGATAAAGTTAAAATTTTTGATGGGTCTATTTCTTCCATATCTGGGAAATGGGGAGTTATGGCCACTCCATCTATGCATCTTTCTACTGTTCTTCACGTACCAAATTTTGCTACTAACCTCTTATCTTTCAGTAGTATTACAAAATCTTTGAATTGCAGTGTTACTTTCTTTCCTTCTTATTGTGTGTTTCACGACTTGGAGATGAAGAGGATGATTGGCAGTGGTCGTGAGGAAAGTGACTTGTATCTGTTGGACTTCTCACCTCATTCCCCATCACATACTCATCACTCTACTACAAAAGGGAGCGACTTGGAAAACTTGTTGGAGTTGCACCGTCGTTTCGGCCATCCTCCTTTTTTTTCTTTTGAAAGGGATGTTTCCCTAGTTGTTTCCATCATCTGGATCTTGTTCCACTCTTTTTTGTGAAGCATGTGAGCTTGCTAAACATTGTAAAACCTCATGCCTTGTTAGTGGAAATTGGAGTAATTCCCTTTTTGAGATTGTCCATTCTGATGTATGGGGCCCCTCTCCCACGACTTCTTTATTTGGTTTTCAATATGCTGTGACCTTTATTGATTATCATTCTCATGTTACATGGGTGTATCTCTTAAAGGCTAAGAATGAAGTTTTTTGTCTTTTAAGTCGTTCTATCAGATTGTATGTACCCAATTTGATACTAAGATTAAAATTCTCCGTTCTGATAATGGGGGAGAATACTTTTCTAGTTGTGTCTCCTCTCTTTCCGAGCATGGCATTATTTTCTAAACCTCTTGTGTTGGCACTCCACAATAGAGTGGGGTGGCTAAAAGGAAGTATCACCACCTTCTTGAAATCGCGAGAGTCCTTATGTTTGCTATGAACATTCCATTTTTTTTTGGTTCGATGCTGTCCTTACTGCCTCCTTTCTTATTAATCGTATCCCCTCTCTCATTCTAGGTTTTAAATCCCCTATTGCGGTTCTCTCTCCTCAAACTCCTCTATTCCTTCTTCCTCCGCGGGTTTTTGGGTGTATTTGCTATGTTCATCTCTCCAATTCAGCCCGCTCCAAGCTTGATTCCAAAGCTCCCAGACGTGTGTTTCTTGGGTATTCCCCAACTTAAAAGAGCTACAAATGTTTTCATCCCTCTACCAGAAAGAGGTTTTGTCTCTATGGATGTCACATTCTATGAATCCACTCCCTATTTCATTGATCGGAAGACCTCTCTTTAAGGGGAGCATTCCAGAGAGGAAGAGATGCTTTCCCATGTTCTTCCTCATTGGAGAAGAAACCCAATGCTGAGGTGGAGCCTAGTGGAGAGAAGGTCTTGAAAGTGTACTCACAGTGACGTCGAGACCAGACCACTTCCCTTACGCCTTGTCAACAGACCTCTTCTGACTTAGCTAATCCTCCTATCATCTTCCCTCCAGTTATTGAATTAGATCTCGCTATGGTTGTCCGAAAGGGAGTTTGTTCTTGTACCCAGCATCCTATCTCTAACTTTGTTTCTTATAATTCCTTATCTTCTAGTTGTCGTGCCTTTGCTTCTACTCTCTCTTCGATTTCTTTGCCTCGCAGTGTTTCTGATGCTCTCTCACACCCCAAATGGAAATAAGCGATTTGTAAGATGTGTGCTCTTGACAAAAATAACACATGGGAATTTGTTGAGTTGCCAAAAGGAAAGTAGTTAGTAGGATGCAAGTGGGTGTTTATTGTGAAACACCTTCCAGATGGATCCATGGAAAGGTATAAGGCCTGCCTTGTTGCAAAGGGATCAAACATATGGAGTTGATTAGCAGGACACATTCGCTCTAGTCGCAAAAATGAACTCGGTCCGAGTCTTATTGTCGTTTGCTGCCATCTCAACTGGTTTCTACTACAATTTGATGTGAAAATTCTGACAGTGGATCATTTAATCTCTAGAGGCTTCTATATAATTGATTACTATTCGATGTGCAAGCGACATGGGGAATCTTTAATCACCTTATGTTACATTGCGCAGTAGCCAGGGAGTTATGTTCTTCTTTTCTCCTGGAATTTGGAATGTCTTGGGTGATGCTGGGTTCATTTATAGAGCTTCTTGTTAGTTGGAACACTGAGGACGTTTTCTCTGGAGGATGCTGCCCTTTGCGACTGTCTGGGGTATATGGAGGGAGATAAACTAGAGAACCTTCAAAGATAAAAGTGGAGATTTGCCCTTGATTATTCTCAGCATTAAGGGGTTGATTTTCCTTTGGTCTAAGGTGTTTGCAGAGTGTAGAGGGGTTTTCTTTGAAGATTTTGTATTTCGTTGGGATACTCTTTGCTCTATGGATGTTTGATGTTAGAATTATCCCCAGTTTGCTTTTAATGTCTTTGTTACTTTTTGCTGCTTTTGTTGTTTGCCTTGACTGTGTCTATTGTAGGTCACCTCGACCTCTTTACTCTTTAGCTGATTGATTGTTTTGATTGGTTTTTACCTTATTAATGAAGTTTATACGTATCAAAAAAATGCCTTCCTACATGGCAACTTGGAAGAAGTGTACATGAGACTATCTCCTGGCTTCAAATTACCCACCTCAGAAGGTAAAGGGTGTAAGTTGAAGGCTCTATATGGGTTAAAACAGTCACCGAGGGCGTGGTTTGAAAGGTTTAACAGTGCCATGGTGCAGTATGGGTATAAGTAGAGGTAGGCCGACCATACCTTATTCATTAAGCGTAAAGAAGGGAAGGTTTCGGCTCTCATTGTTCATGTTGATGAGATAGTTATGATAGGGATGACTTGGAAGAGATGTCTTAGCTGAAAAGGAAAGTAGCAAAATAATTTGAGATCAAGGACCTAGGGCAGTTGAAATACTTCCTAGGGATTGAAGTTGTCAGATCAAGGGCATCTTTATCTCAGAAAGGAAATATGTCCTTGACTTACTAAAGGCGACTGGCATATTGGGCTGCAAACCCATTGACACCCCAATTGAGCAAAATCACCGCTTAAGTGATAGTGATGAAGAACCCCTTATTGATGTCGGAAGATATCAAAGATTAGTTGGCCGTCTCATATATCTCTCCTTTACTCGATCTGACATTGCATATGTTGTCAGTGTTGTCAACCAGTTCATGCACTCTCCCAATACTTCTCACCTTGAGGCCATTTTTAGGATTCTTAGAGACTTGAAGTCCGCTCGAAAGAAAATGGTGCTATTTGCATGCCATGGCCACTTGAGAGTGGAGGCCTACACTGATGCTGATTGGGTTGGCTCTGTCACCGACATGGGATCTATCTTCGGGTCTTGCACATTGGTTGGTGGCAACATTGTCACCTGGAGGAGCAAGAAACAGTCTGTTGTTGCAAAATTGAGTGCAGAGGCCGAGTTTAGGTCTCTGACACATGGTCTATGTGAGCTGTTATGGTTATAGATTCTATTAAGAGAGTTGGGATTTCTTGTTAAGGAGCCAATGAGCTTGTATTGTGATAATAAAGCGACCATCAGTATTGCTCATAATCCTATTCAGCATGACAAGTCACTGAATTAGACGTATTGAGGTGGACCGACATTTCATAAAGGAGAAGCTACGTTCTTGCTTGATTTGCACCCCCTTTGTGAAGAGCGAAGAACAACTTGCTGATATCTTTACAAAAGGAATTAGCAAGTCCCACTTTCATAGTATCTTGGGTAAGCTGGGCATGTATAACATCTATGCCCTAGCTTGAGGGGGAGTGTAGAGATTATATGTTCTGTAGTCTTGAGGGGTAGTCTTGTCTTTTCTTTATTTCTTACTTTGGTTGTTTTTATTTCTCTTGTAAGGGCATTTATGTCCATTCTGGTTCTTATGCTTTTAATATAATCAAAGTGCGCTCTCGTATGATGAGAACCAACTCATTTTTCCCTTATTTCTTCTTCTCCTCCTTTGTCTTCCCTTTCCCTCTTCATCACCTCTTCTTGCTTCCACTGACCTCCATATCCATCTTCCAACTATGATCTCCTCATCACCAATCCTATGCGTGTGTAGAAGACAATCAAGGAGAAGGCCTGCAATGCCCTTTTGTTGAAGGTGTGAAATTTGAACCATTTGCAAGTCCAAGATTATTTGGAAGAGTGAAGAAATTTGTTTATTTTTGGGAGTGGTTTCCAAAAGAATTTGCATGGTGCGGATGCCTTGCAAGGAAGTGTTGCATCTTCCGTCGAAGATCAACAACTACTCCAAGTATTTCAAAGATGATGATTGATGGAAGACTTTTGATATTGCTCTTGCAGAAAGGAGTTTGGTGTTGAAGCCAAGGGAGGAGTCCTAACTATCTAAAGGTCCAGGTCAATTTGTCTGCATCTGAATTCGAGGTCGAATTCTTTTCAAGCAGTAGGGTTTGATGAAGGAGCATTCTATTGGATAGTCTGTTATTGTTTTTTTAGCCTTAGTTTTCATATTTTTTAGCCTTTAGGGTGTTTTTGTAATTAGCCCAAAGTTAGGGGCTCATTATAATTTTGTTTAGTTGTTAGGTTGCAGTCTTTTGTTTGAGCCATTGGATTAGACAGATGGTTGAGATTAGGAGGGTTTAATACAGGAGCATTCTACTGGATAGTCTGCTATTGCTTTTTAGACCTAGTTTTCATATCTTTTAGCCTTTAGGGTGTTTTTGCAATTAGCCCAAAGTTAGGGGTTCATTATAATTTTGCTTAGTGGTTAGGTTGCAGTCTTTTATTTGAGCCATTGGATTAGATGAATGGTTGAGATTAGATTAGGTTATTTTAGTATTATATAAACTCTTTTGGATGTAATTTTTGAGAATGGCTTATTATGAAAGAAATAGAAATCTCTTGTGTTGCGAAATCACTCTATCTTTGTGCGAATCCAAGCTAACTTGGTGTGAAGCCAAGGCAATCTCCTCCATGTCGCTCTCTCTCTCTATCATCTTCTCCCATTATCATCCCTGAAATTGCAGAACGCTCTCGTCCTGCGTCAAAGAAGAGGGAAGAGAAGGAAGGGAGAGAATTTGAGAAAGGAAAAGGGGCAAGAAAATAAAAGAATAGGACAAAATAAGGTTTTCTTTGTTGTGTTAGTCGACACTTGGTTTTAAAATTTGACAAAATTCGGCGAAATTAGCTGAATTAATTCCGAATTTTGAATGACCGAATTAAAGTTTACATGTATTAAAAAATTTACAAAAAATCGTTGAATTAATTCGTTTAATTCGAAGTAAACAGTACAAACTCGGCTAATTTCTCAAAGTTTAGTTTTTTTGTACAATAATTGCAAAATTTTTCTCCGAATTAATTCGTTTAATTTGAAGTAAACAGTAAACTTAGAGAAGTTTGGAGAATTTTTGCCAAAACATTGGTAAAACACATTGATTTTTAAGGATATGATAAAACAAGCATGATGAAACACTTATGACTCATTATATCATAAAAACAACCATGTAGAGCAACCTAAGCAAGTTTACTACCGTTTCACTCATTTTGGCAAAAAATCTCCAAATTTCTCTAAGTTAGCGAATTTTTACAGACATTCTCTAAAATCGAATAGAACTTCCCCGAATTAATTCTGAATTTTAACTGACCGAAGTTTAAGGCAAATTCGAAGTTTAGAACCTCCCTGCACCTTACTCAAACCATGTTGGAAATTATAATTCCTTTTAAGTGAAGGGTAATAGAGAGGAACATAACAGATAAGCTATGCAATAATGACACCGACATGTGTCTAGCTTTAGCAGCATGTTAAGGTAGTTAAGCTGTTGAATGAATAAACTTGGTTTAAGGTAGTTAAGCCATTGCACAGAATAATAAATGGGTGAAGCATCTTTGCCATCATGTTGGATTCCCACTAAGCGGGTTTTGGTGCAACTTCTAAATTTCTTTTCAGTTTTTTTCCCAATTGCTCGTAATATAATCTAGATTTACTATAGCTTATGAGCCTATGAGATTATGGCCATGCATATAACATAACCCTATCGATGTGATGAGTTTCTAGATCTAGATTTATCGTAGATTATGAGCTTATTCAATTTTCCATTGTTAATAATATACATTATGTGACCTTTGATGGAAAGGAGGCTCCGATTTTTGATATTGTGTCATCCATCAAGGCTCTCCTCTACGTCTGGTCAAAGGTCTTTGTGTCACGCTCCCAAATCCGATATTTGGTCATATCGACCTTTCTCGTATCTTGAGGCGTGATCTGATCATACAAACGCACAGTTAAAGAAAATTGGTATCACGATGCAGCGGAAATTCACCGGATAATTTTTTTTTCATTTTGTTTAAACAATCCATAAGACGAAACGCACTTCATTACACATTAATTGTAATGACCCTATTTCTAATAATATTATAGTAGACTTTTTATAATACTTTGAACATTATATGTATGCCATTTTAAAGGTCTCAACAATAGCTTTCTATCGGTATCAAGTTCGTCCAAATCGGACGTGCGAGTCAAAAGTTATTGTGTTTAGTTTCAGGCAACATTTTAAGTTTTTATTAAAATTCAAAAAAAGAAAAAGAAAAAAAAAGACAATTTTCAAAATTATAGTCCCACATCGGTTAAAAATAAAAAGTTCTGAGTTCTCAACCTCTATAAATACAAGGCCATGCCTTGAGAAAATTACATCAATTTGGGTATTTGCATTCTAACCCCTGAGGTAAGAATATTTGCAAAAAAGTCCCTCAACTAGAAGAAATTCTAGAAAATTCCCAGGAATTCCTGAAAATATTCAGGAGGTCCTTTGAAAAGTTTTTTTTGTGGGGCCTACTGCCTCGAGATACGCGATACCTCGAGATTCGCATCGTACGAGGTTCAAAGATTTTGGGATTCTAGCGTATTCACTGGTAAGTACATAATTATTTATTTTATGCATTTATTTAATTAATTAATTAATTAATTAATTAATTATTATTTATTTAATTAATTATTTATTTATTTAATTGATTAATTATTATTTATTTATTTATAAATATTATTTTTATTTATTTATTTTTTTGAAATAGTAGAAAATTCACAGAATATTGTAGAAAAATTCTAGAAAATTCTATTATTTTTGGGGAAAATGTCTGAAAATGCTATTCTTGTTATCTGTTAAATTTTAGCAAGGAAAAATCCCAATTCTTGTATTTTCCACATAAAATGTGTAAATGCATTGATAATTTCTTGTAATCTTAAAAACATGAAATTATGATAGATGAGGACATGTGTAATCTATTTAGTTAGATGAAGTCATGCTCAAATTCATTTAAAATGAGATATATGCGTTTTTCATCCGTTTTATGTATTCGTTTTCTAAGATATTAATAGGGCTTAAATGTTCTTATTTTTAGTTTCAAAATGCAAAAATGGGAATGCTATGCATGTAAAGATGTTTCTACAAACATTATTATTTTATGCATATAAATACGATTGATGACATGAATAAGAACGTGATTGGGAATGTGGAATATCAGATTAGTTGGAATCAGGCGTTGTCTCATTTCTTCGAGACCCCTTGGGGTTTTAGTCCCCTAAAGCATCAGGCGTTGTCTTATTTCCTTAAAACCCCTTGGGGTTCCAGTCCCCTAAAGAAGAGGCGTTGTCTCATTCATGAGACCCCTCGGGTATTTATACCTAAAAGAAAATTAGGGAATCCGGAGAGAGGATACCTAATGAAACAATTAGTGTGCACATTAGGGAGTTTACTTGTGGACTAGAAGTGTTGACATCGTACACTATGACCGATGGAATGTTGGTACGAAATACATCAGAATTGATAGTTTGACTTTATAGAAATGGTCACGGGTATTCCGATAAGAGAAAGGTTGACTATTATATGAAAAGACTTCATTGTATTCGAAGTTATACGTAAGTAATTGATGGAGAGTTGAGTTTTATCGAATTACATGTGAAATACATTTGCAAATTGTATTTGTTTTAAAATAAACAAAAGTCGCTGATTTAAGTGGATTTTACGCATGAGGAATGTACTTACTGGGCCCTAGCTCATCGTTTTAAAATGTTTTGTTTTCAGGAAAGGATAAGGGGAAGTTGGACTGATGCTTCCAGCATTTCTGTTGATAGACTTGTGCTTTTGACGATGTTATATTTTGTTTAATTCTTCTATCTTGTAGAAGGATACATGAGTTATGTAGGTCCTTTGACCGTTTAGTAACATGTATTTGGGAGTACGATATATATACAATGTTTTCTTTTGGATGGGCATATTACGGTTTTGTTTGAAGTAAGACATCCTCTAACATTATTAATGTGTCAATGAGGTGCGTTTCGTCTTATGAATTGTTTAAACAAAATGAAAAAAAAATTATCCGGTGTATTTCCGCTGCATCGTGATACCAGTTTTGTTTAACTGTGCGTTTGTATGATCAGATCGCGCCTCAAGATACGAGAAAGGTCGATATGACCTAATATCGGATTTGGGGGCGTGACATTAATAATGTTAGAGGATCTCTCACCTCAAACAAAACCATAATATGCCCATCCAAAAGAAAATATTGTATATATATCGTACTCCCAAATACATGTTACTAAACGGTTAAACGACCTACATAACTCATGTATCCTTCTACAAGATAGAAGAATTAAACAAAATATAACATCGTCTCTAGCACAAGTCTATCAACAGAAATGTTGGAAGCATCAGACCAACTTCCCCTTATCATTTCCTGAAAACAAAACATTTTAAAACGATGAGCTAGGGCCCAGTAAGTAAATTCCTCATGCGTAAAACCACTTAAATCAGTGACTTTTGTTTATTTTAAAACAAATATGATTTGCAAATGAATTTCACATGTCATTCGATAAAACTCAATTCTCCATCAATTACTTACGTATATCTTTGAATACAATGATGACTTTTCACAAAACAGTCAACATTTCTCTTATCAGAATACCCGTGACCATTTCTATACAGTCAAACTATCAATTTTGATGTATTCAGTACCAACATTCCATCGGTCCTAGTGTACGATGTCAACACTTCTAGTCCACAAGTAAACTCCCTAATGTGCGCACTAATTGTTTCATTAGGTATCCTCTCTCCGGATTCCCTAATTTTCTTTTAGGTATAAATACCCGAGGGGTCTTATGAATGAGACAACGCCTCTTCTTTAGGGGACTGGAACCCCAAGGGGTCTTAAGGAAAGAAGACAACGCTTGATATTTTAGGGGACTAAAACCCCAAGGGGTCTCAAAGAAATGAGACAACGCCTGATTCCAACTAATCTGATATTCCACATTCCCAATCACGTTCTTATTCATGTCCTTAATCGTATTTATATGCATAAAATAATAATGTTTGTAGAAACATCTTTACATGCATAACATTCATATTTTTGCATTTTGAAACTAAAAATAAGAACATTTAAGCCCTATTAATATCTTAGAAAGCAAATACATAAAACGGATGAAAAACGCATATATCTCATTTTAAATGAATTTGAGCATGACTTCATCCAACTAAATAGATTACACATGCCCTCATCTATCATAATTTCATGCTTTTAAGATTACAAGAAATTATCAATGCATTTACACATTTTATGTGGAAAATACAGAAATTGGGATTTTTCCTTGCTAAAATTTAACAGATAACAAGAATAATATTTTCAGACATTTTCCCCAAAAATAATAGAATTTTCTAGAATTTTTCTAAAATATTATGTGAATTTTCTACTATTTAAAAAAAAAAAAAATTTATAAATAAATAATTAATTAAATAAATAAAGGTATAAAATAAATAACTATGTACTTACCAGTGAATACGCTAGAATCCCAAATCCTTGAATTTCGTACGATGTGAATCTCGAGGTAGTGCGCATCTCGAGGTAGTAAGCCCCACAAAAAACTTTTCAAAGGACCTCATGAATATTTTCAGGAATTCCTAGGAATTTTCTAGAATTTCTTCTAGTTGAGGGATTTTTTTGCAAATATTCTTACCTCAGGGGTTAGAATGCAAATACCCAAATTGATGTAATTTTCTCAAGGCATGGCCTTGTATTTATAGAGGTTGAAAACTCGGAACTTTTCATTTCTATCCGATGTGGGACTATAATTTTGAAAATTGTCTTTTTTTTTTTCAAATTTTATATTTTTGATATCAAACTATATCTTTAAAATGTTGCCCAGAACTAAACAAAATAACTTTTGACTTGCGCGTCCGATTTGGACAAACTTGATACCGATAGAAAGCTATTGTTGAGACCTTTAAAATGGCATACATATAATGTTCAAAGTATTATGAAAAGTTTACTATAATATTGCTAGAAATAGGGTCATTACACTTTGAGGAGTGTAGAGGGTTAGTTTTTGAGGATTTTGTTTTTTAGATGGGAATCCATTATGTACAAGGGTAGTTAGCTTCTTTTTTCTCTTTGGGAGGTCTTCTCGACCTCCCTCCTCTGTTTGTTTCCTTTCTCCTTTCAATAATATTTACCTTATCAAAAAAATAATAATAATATACATTATGTGAAAAATATTAACATTGCTTTTATATGGGTCTTGACATTAGATATATGATACAACTCATTGCAGAATATGTTTCCCGTTACCGAATAAAATATTAATTCTTTGGATCACTTAATTTATACGACTAAATCCAGGAATTCCTTCTTTTAGGTTCACGAAGTCTAACAATTTAACCCATGTTATATCTAGATGCTGAATAGCAATATCTATGATACATAGATGCTGGGAAGTGTTCTTTTCCTTTTTCCAGTTCAGATTCTAGATTGTAAAATTTTATTTGCTTGACATTATACATCGAGTAAGTTATACCAATTTCTTTCTATTACAATGTCATGGCCTATTTGAACGTTAAGGCTGAGGAAGTATAGGTATGGTTTTTTCTTACTAATGATTTGTACTTTTCTTTTGACTTTGATGTTTGTAGGTAAGGCATCTAGAACGCTCAGCTGGTGGTGTTTCAATCCAGGAATTTCCATGGAAGAATTTTCCAAGATGGGTGTTGGCTCTATCATTTTGACATCTGGCACATTATCTCCTCTGGATTCCTTTGCACAGGAACTGAAGTTGTAGGTCATTTTTACGCGGATAACCATTTTTTGCTTTTACATTTTGGTCATTTCATGACATTCTTCCTTGCTAAAGAAGGATGACTTGTTTGCCATCTTAGAGAATTTCCTGTTCGGTTGGAGAATCCTCATGTTATATCTTCAAATCAAATTTGGGCTGGAGTTGTACCTACCGGTCCGTCTGGTTGCTCTTTCAATTCCTCGTATCGGAATCGTGATTCTCTAGAATATAAGCAAGAGCTTGGAAATGCTATTGGTATGTACAAAGTGACAGTGCAAATGCTAATTTTTAAGGGACTTAATTATTTTTTTGTTAGGAACTGTTTGAATTTGTTGTCTCTTGAATTGCTATGTCTGCAGCAAATTTTGCTCGAATTGTACCCGATGGACTACTTGTTTTCTTTCCATCCTACTACCTTTTGGACCAGTCCATTGGTTGCTGGAAGAATACGGTAAAACATCAATCAAAGTCAGAAAATACTTGGATATCTGCTTGTTGCTATCTCTGAAAATACCACACTGAATGTTTTATAGAGTCATGCAAGCTCTACACATTCGAGCACAATCTGGGAAAGGATCTGCAAACATAAGCAACCTGTTATAGAACCTAAGCAATCTTCTCTTTTCTCTTCCTCGATTGAGGTCCGTAAATCATTACATGATTCTTTTGTATCCCTTTGTCTGATTCAATCAGTGTTCTTCTATGTTCTCTCCTATAATTTAGTGTCTTCAACCTGATGGTCTGAGTGAATTATGGTTCTTTTGTAGGACTTTATGACTAAGTTGAATGACACTTCTACTTCTGGTGCAGTCTTTTTTGCCGTCTGTCGTGGCAAGGTATGGGTTCAACCTGTACATTTCAGCATCATTTTTTTTTGGACAAGTATTTCCGCATCATTTTCTTGCTCATGATCTCAGAGAATTTTTGTATTTGTTTGTCTTGAACGGACCGAGATAATGGTATTATTTTTAATTGGTTTGGACGCTTCTGAAGATGAAATAACTTTATAGGAAGCCTTTGACGGAACATTATTAATCCCCTAGGAAATAGTAATTTTTGTCAAATATATGGTTTAAAATATCGATGTATTGTACTAATACACGTTTTTCTATGTTACAGTTTACACAGCATGTATTGATGTGCAGCAGAAAATTAATTTTATTAGTTAGATTAATTATTTAGAGTGTGTTATAAAGGTAGCATTATTGCACTAAACATTAGATTTTTAGCTTATGTAAGCACATTAAACATAGTTGTGTAATGGATCTTAGCGTAACTCTGCATATCGATGCATTATCAGTAAACAAAAGTGTGATTCTCTTTAGTACATATGGTTGTAGACTTGTAGGGGCAGTTTAATTGCTTTAAACATCATGTTTAAGGTTTAGTCATGCATTAAACAATAAAAAAAGTTATGCATTAAACAAAGTTTAGAATAATGTATTGAAACGAATCTTTGTATATTGGAACATATTGTGAATTTTCCAACATATGGTACTGTATTGATTCGTGATGTACTACGTAAATTAGTGTATCGGTTTTTCATCTTACTAATGCTGAAATATTAAACTATTGTCAGATTTTATCACAATCTATATTACTATATATAAAAAAAATGAAATTTCAATCTAACAAATATGAAAAGTAGAATGTCACTTTGAAATTCGTCTGGCACCAAGCAGGAAGTAACATTTGGGGTTTCTTTCAACTACACAGCCTAGTTTGGTATTGTTATACAGTGTCATTTAGGTATTGATACAGGCTATATACAACATTATGGTGGTGTCAAGAAACTCAGAATGGTGCATGGCTAGATATGAGCAACCTTTGTCATTTTTTTTTATATGATTCGATGAAAAGAACGATTTTTAGTTAAACGAAATATCGGATCATGTTATATAACGTTGAAATACTTCAGTAACTCATTTGAACCGAACGGTGATCTTGCTCTATTCCTGAGAAGGATCCAACTAATCCAAATATTCATTGGACAATCGAACTCCCACCGTTTTTATTTAATATTTTTAGTTTTAGAAAATAGAAGAAAAATAATTACTGGACAAGGGGGAGGTTACTGAGAACCATTGCTCATGAGGTTTGTGAGAAGGAAATCGAATCAGATCCAAAAACTTTAAGATATCATATCTAACTATGGAATCCCAGTCCCAATGATCAATCACTTATTCTGAAACGACTTCATTGTTCAATGGTTGGCTGCCCATGATCTTATTTAGGTAACAACTCGGTACACTCTTGTCTCATGGATTATTGGAAATTCTCTGTTCATCCCGAGACAAGCAAATAGAAACTAGAAGAAATATACTGAGTACCCTAATTTTGGGATGGAAAAAGAAAATCTGATTCTTGAATGAACTATACTTGACACTAGAAGACTTCCTGTCAATTGTATCTCAGTTGGCTTATAGTACTACAACTATCTAGATACTTTAGTACTGAGGTAATTAACTAATTGTACGCCTCCATCTTGATCATGAGAATTAAGTAGACGATTCTGCATATTACAGCAGTAAGAATGCTAATTAACACTCAGACAGTTAGACTTCTTACTACAACAAGGTACTAGTAGGGACAAGTCAAGAAACCACTAAAAGATCCAAAAATGGGTAAGCAGGCGGCATTGAAATGAATTCTGATATACATCATTTCTCAGAGTACTTCAACTCAAGAGTACTCACATATTTTTAACGTATGGAAACACTGATAGTTATGCGATGGCGTGATAGCTATCGGCGTGCGGATATCCGATCGGCAACTCTCCAGGGGTTTTATGGGGGAGTGGATGGCAGGAATCCCTTCAATCAAGCTTTTGAGAGGATTCTGGTGGAGGGTAGGAAGAGAGAGCTGTCGTTTAAAGAGGTTGCGGGGCTGAGAAAGCTTCCCGGAGGAGGGGGTTGTACGGTGCTTTCTCGGAGCTCAGGGAAGTATATCGAACCAGATGGTTATGGGGTTGAGGACAGAGAAAGGTTCCTCAAGTCTTGTTTGGTTGGTCGATGGGATGGAAACCCCGGAAATCTAGAAGATTTTCAGCTCTGGGTGGCGAAGTGTGGAAAGTACTGACGGGTGTCTCTATTAGGAGAATGGCTAAAGGCCGGTGGATATTCTTTTGCCCTTTGGCAGTGGGGAGAATACTTCGGGAAGGTAAGCGACAAAGGGGGAAGCTTTCCTTCTCCTTGATGTATGGAGTAGGAAAGCAGGTTGTTCTTTGTCTCTTGACAGATGCAAGGATTGATGGATTCGTTTATTTGGGTTACCATTGCACCTTTGGGGGACGGCTGCCTTCCAAGCTGTAGGTGAACTCTGTGGAGGTTTCCTAACGGTCGATAGAGATACGGAGAGCTTACTGAATGTGGAATGGGCCTGTATTCAAGTGAAAATAAAGGGGAAATACCGTCGGAGGTTTGGTTCTTATACAAGGGCTGTGTGTACCAGGCTTGAATTTGGCCGAAATTGGAGCCGACGATGGTTACGGCTCCCAGGAATACCTCCATGCTGGAGGGAGGTGGGTGGGCGCCAAAGAACTCCCAAAAACTTGGTCGGAGTGGTAGAGTCTTTGATTGTTTTGCCGATCGGTCAGTAGACTGGAGCTAGAACCTGATCCACAGGGATGAAGACCATGTGGCTATCCATTCTTGTTGTTTTGGAAGCCAAGGTGTTGTTAACGCTGATGTGGACACTTATGGAAGGGGTAGAGTGGTGGGAAGGAAGGGGTCCTATGAAGAGCACGTATTACCTCACTGGAGAAATACGGCTTATAGGAGAGGACGATAGAGGCGTCATGATGGTGCGATCCGCGCGGAGGCTCCCCAGCGAGGGAGGCAACATGTCGTACGGGGAAGTTTTAAAGGGGGTGGGTATGAAGATAATATGCATTGCGACACACTGAAAGGAATGCCGCATGATTGTTTTGGAGGCTTCCCGCATCGACACCTGGTGGGGCGTCAACGATCGGATTATGTGTCTGGTAGAAAAGAGAAGAAGGTGGACGGGCATACCAAGTTGGATAAAGGAGAGACTCGCTATGTCGATTCCTTAGTGACTCGTTCGAATTTTGGAGGGAAGCTTCGCGATGCTGAGTTGGCGGATAAACACCATACGGGCCGATATTCAGCTAGGGATACCTGTATTGACTCCAATAAAGGAATAATTATTTTGGAGAAGGGAGGCCGTTCGATGGGTTGGGATTTGGCGAAGGACTCGATGGGTTATTTCGGAAAAGGTAAAGGAATATTTTATGAAGTTGTTGGAGCGTCTAGTAGCTCCAGTGACTCTAGTCGATATGTTACAAAGTGCGGTACCTCTTTATTAGGTGGAGAATGCTTGAATGCAAATTATGGGGGGTTAAGAGACTGAAACTCTTTGAGTCGGAGATGATACAAGACGAAGGTTTATAAGGTAGGTCCGGCTTAGAGATCCAACAGCCGCACTCAGTTGACGGTGGGTTGATTGTAAATATTCCTCTGGAGGTCTCACAAGGCGGTGTAGGAGCCGTTGATGGGGTTCAGGTTAGATCCTTATCCACTCCTTCGGATTCCCCCCACCTAGATCTTCTTTCCTCTTCGCCTTCTCGCATCATAGATTGTGGCTGTGTGGAGATATTTGAAACTATTGTTGATCGGCTAGTGGGAACTTTTGGGGACGATACATTGTCCCATCCTCTTCTCCAGCTCTCTTATTCACGTAGACCCAAAGAGGGGAGGAAATTTGTTTCCTGGGCAACTACGGTGGAGGTTGAGCAGAGTCTTAGCGAAGGGCAGCTTGGTGCTACGGCAGAAGATGATACTAACCATTTCGCGCCTCTGGCTACAGTGGGTCAGTCAGACCAGGATGAGGCTTTTGTACAATGGTTCGGGGTTTTAGGTTGGGTGCTGGATAAAGTCATGGACTTTGGGACTTTCTTGGGGTTATCCTATCATGGGCACGAAAGGGAGGTGATAGATTTATTCCGAGCAATGGAAAAGGATTGCATAGACCAAGCTCAGGATGGTGGTAGCATTTTAGCGCTTGAAGAAGCTACAACTAGCAGGATGTTTGATGGGTACCAGGGACTAGATAAAGTCATGGAGGACCCCGAGTTGCTATCGAGAGTGGAAGAGGTTGACGAGTTGTGCTCTGGGCAACCATTGGGAGAGCAGATTGAAGGGGAGAAGGATAACAATGATAGGGGTGTACTTGAGACTGAGGATAGTACTGTAAGGTGTACAACTAGTCCTATCCGGAGACCTGTTAAGTTGTCACGTGAGATTAACAATCTCTCGGGGTTGAGCTTCTTATTGGAAGGGGCAAGAGGGAGAGGGAGAGGGAGCAGGAGGAAGGGGAAGGGATGGGGATGCTCTTCTTAATTACATGAATTTAAATATTATGACGTGGAATGTAAGGGGGTTGGGAGGGGGGAGAAGAAGGGGGCTTGCAAAAAGATTTATTAGAAAATGGAAAGTGGATATGGTTATTATTCATGAGACGAAGATGGAGGTTGTAGGAGTCAGGGAGGTGGAAGAGACATGGGGTAATAGTAACTGTGAGTGGATCACTCTTTCTGCAAAAGGAAAGGTTGGAGGTATATTGTTGATATTGGATCCGTCCAAAGTGTGCGTGGAGGATTCTTTTGTGGGAGAGTACTCTGTTTTAGTAGTTTGTAGATACTTTGCTGACCAACAAAAATGGGTGTTGACTGGTGTTTATGGGCCCCCTAGAGTTAATTACAGACCGGATTTTTGGGCAGAGTTGGACAACATTAGAGGTAAGTGGGCCTATCCTTGGTGTTTAGGGGGTGATTTCAATGTAATCAGATTCTCCTTCGAGAAGAAAGGTGGTAGCTCGGTTACTAGAAGTATGAAGGAGTTTGAAGCTTTGGTTGGGCGGCATTCTTTGATTGATCTCCCTTTCATTGGAGGCAACTTTACTTGGTCTAATAACCAGGAGAGGCCTACTTTGACCCGGTTGGATAGATTCCTGATTATGGATAGCTGGTCCCGCCTATGTAAGGACTTCTCCCAAGCTATCGTCCCTAAACTAGTGTAGGATCATCATCCAGTTTTGCTTGGCTGCAGATGCATTCCGAGAAAGTCCTCTCCCTTTCTGTTCGAGAATATGTGGTTACAAGATCCCAACTTTGTCAGCTTTGTAGGGGAATGGTGGGCTTCCATTTCGAAGGGAAGGAGGGTTTCGCTTTTAGGTGCAAATTAAAAGCATTAAAGGTAAAATTATAGAATGGAACAAAGAAGTTTTTGGCAAGGGTTGATAAAAAGATGGGGGTGCTTATGGAGGAGATAGCTGCTCTTGACACTAGAGAAGAAAACAATGAGTTATTGGAGGAGGAAGGCAGGAGGAAAGTAGAAGCCAAGAGGGAGTACCTTAAATGGGCTCGTATGAATGAAATTTGTTGGAGGCAGAAGTCGAAAGTTAAATGGTCGAAGGAAGGAGATAGTAATACAAAGTTTTTCTACCAGATCGCAAATGCTAGAAGGAGAACTAATAGTGTCACTAGTCTTTCAGTGGGAGAAGAGACAATGGTAGAAGATAAGGATATCAGAGACAATATTGTACAGTTCTACTCTAGGTTGTATACCGAGCCCTCTTGTGTTCAACCGACAGTAGATGGTTTGCATTTTGATTGTCTCAATCAGGAGCAGAGGGAGAGATTAGAGATGCCGATGGTGGAAGAGGAAGTTGTAGCTGCAATCCAGAGTCTTTGTAGGGATCGTGCTGTGGGTCCAGACGGATTCACATTGGCTATCTTGGGGCATTATTGGGGGGGACTTCATGTGGGTTGTTGGGGAGTTTGAGACGAATGCTTACCTCGATAAGTATTCAAACATTACTTTTCTCATGCTTATCCCTAAGAAGGAAGGAGCAACTCATCTTAAGGATTACCGTCCTATCAGCGTTGTTGGTAGTTCTTATAAGATTATCTCCAAAGTGTTGGCAACCCTGATGAAGGAGGTGATGTGTGATATAATCTCTCCGGTCCAAGGGGCTTTTGTTAAGGGGCGACATATTTTGCATGGGGTTTTGATTGCTAATGAATGTATTGATTCCAGAATTAAAGAAAGGGAGAGTGGGATCCCGTGTAAGATTGATATGGAGAAAGCCTATGACCATCTATGCTAGAATTTCCTAGATCTTGTAATGCTAAGGATGAGTTTTGGGGAGAAGTGGAGGAAGTGGACCAAGGTGTGTATATCTTCTGCATCCTTTTCGATCCTGGTTAATGGGCCTCCGGCTGGGTATTTCAATAGTTCGAGGGGGTTGAGGCAAGGAGATTCACTATCTCTGTTTCTGTTCGTGGTGGTGGTGGAAGCCTTGAGTAGGATGACTACTAAAGCTGTAGAAGGTGGTTTTATAGCATGTTTCAGGGTGGGCAGTCTAGGTCCTATGATCTCCCATCTCCAGTTCGCCAATGACATGGTTTTCCTTTTGGATGCTTCCATCTGGCAGATTAGATACCTCAGGTGTATCCTTAGATGTTTTGAGTCAGTGTCGGGTCTACAGATCAACCTCTCCAAAAGTGAGATGTTTGGTGTAGGTGATGTTCCAGACCTAAGGGGTATGGCTTAGAGCTTGGGATGCAAGATTGGGGGTTTGCCAACCACTTATCTTGGTCTTCCTTTGGGTGCTAGGTATAAGTATAAAGCTATATGGGCCTCTGTGTTGGAGCGGTTTGGTAGGAGATTAGCTAGTTGGAAGAAGTGGTACCTATCTAAGGGTGGTAAGATTACCTTGATTAAGAGCACTTTATCCAACTTCCCTATTCACTTTCTCTCCCTGTTCTCCTTGCCTGCTAGTGTGGTTAATAGCATGGAGAAGTTAATTATGGATTTCTTCTTATGGAGCTTGAAAGGGGAAACTCATAAATTCCATCTTGTCGAGGGGGGTAAAATTTGTAAGCCTAAAGAAGAAGGTGGTCTCGGCTTTCGGCACCTCAGAGACATGAATAGGGCTCTTTTGGGTAAGTGGCTATAGCGAATCGGGGAAGGTGAGGACAATTTATGGAGTAATGTCATTGGCAGTAAATTCGGTATTAGTCAGTCTGGCTGGGATATTGAAACGGTGCTTTCTTTCTATGGGGGGTTAGCATGTGGAGGGGCATATGGAGTACCCGGAGTAGCTTTGATAGAGGTATTCTCTATAAGGTGGGTTGAGGGGATAGAGTGTGTTTTTGGGAAGACCAGTGGTGTACAGAGGAGCCTCTGAAATCCTTATTACCATCTCGTTTTAGCCTTTCAGATCGGAAAGGGGCTACTATTTTAGAGTGTTTCGAGTTGCATGAAGGTTTGGGTTCCTGGAATTTTGGCTTTCGTCGTCATGCCTACAATTGGGAGATGGAAAGCCTTGCCTTTTTTCTCCATGTGGTTGGCGATAATCCAGGATTATCTATGGAGGATGATAGAAGAGTGTGGAAATGGGATCCTAAAGGTACCTGATGCAGGACGAATGTGATGGCTTCCAACTTAAGGCTGAGATTAGCAGAAAATTATTAAGAACAATAAAATAATAAATTCTCATGCTAATCACACGTAAATAATCAGATTCAAGCAAATGAAACAGATCTGAAATGGTTTCCTTTTCCAAGAGATTATAAGTTATTTGAAGTTCATAAAGGTTTCTGGCAAGTTTTGGAGTTTTTTGACAAGTATCAGATTTTAGCCGGGTTTCGGGAGAAAAATGAGAACTGTGGAAAATTAGGGCTCGAGATGAGGTTAGGGGTTTCTATGATTACCGCAGGGATTTGGGAGTGTTTGGGGGTTGTGGTAAGAGTTTTGGGAGGGTTTAGAGTGTTATAGAAGAACTGGTGCAAGGGGTTACTCTTCACGTGGCAGTATTCACGCGATACTATTCACAGTGCTGTTCAGTGGTTAGGGTTTAGAAATGGAAGAGATACGGTTGGGTTTTCTAGGTCAAACTTGATCCAAAAAGAAAATAAAGATGGAGAAAGAGAACAAAATAAGAGAGAAGAGAGAGATAGAAGTTACATTCGGATTCGCACCGAATAGTTTGGATTCACACAAAGGAAGTTTGGATTCTCACCAAAGAAGAAGAGAGCACTCCACAAGAAAATTCTTTTTTTTTTGATAAGTATAATTTATCATTAACAAAAAGCCTATAAGCCAAATAATTACAAAAAGAAAGAAGTTCGAGATGAACTTCTTTGACTACGTTCAATCAAAAAACGTTAAAGGAAACTAAAAAACCATTAGCAAGATTCAATATATTTCATCATTATTGAAAGATAACAACTAAAGAGTTTATATAATAACTCAAAATAGCCTAATCTAATCTTAGCCATCCATCTCTAATGGCTATAAAAAAACAACAATTTAAAGTAACTAACCAAAATAACGAGCCTTCTAACTTTTAGCTAATTGCAAAGACATCCAACACTCTAAAAAACATCAAAATAAGCCTAGAAAACAAATAAAAATTATTCAAAAACTCCCTACACGGCTCACATGCATCTTTCCAATGTGGAGTCTTCATGATGTACATGCATGTGGGGTCTTCAAAATCTTCTTCCTTGTCTTCCACTGGTAACCCATGTGTTGCTTTGATGTCCGCATCAGTACCTTTTTTGTTAGGTCCTTCTACGCGAGCATTGCTCTCCGTCAAGTGGGGAGTTCCCCCCATGTTCTATTATATGGAAAGCTCATGTTCCCGCTAAAGTGAAGTTCTTCATTTGGATGGCTAATTTGGACAAGATTCAGACGATCGACCATCTTACTAAGAAGGGGATGATTTTGCCGAATAGGTGTCTTATGTAAGGTTGACGCTGAATCTGTGGACCATGTGTTGATTTGCTGCGGAAGTCTACTTTTTAGCAAGCCACCTAAGAGCTCTCTCGTTTAGCCTAGAAGTACAATGGGAAGTTATTCTTTTACTTGTCATCTTTAAATAATAGTTAGTATCCATGAGAATGAAGGAGTCTTGCAATTTGTATTATTCTTAGTATCTATTTGCTATTGCCTCCTTATGACTCCTAGCTTAATATGGTAATCTTTTTGATATCTGTTAGGACTTTGCATTAGCTTTAACAATTCCATTTCATATGGTTATTGTATACGGCCTTTAAAACGTATTTGTACTAGGGTTAATTGTACTTGGGTTGTCAGGTAAGCGAGGGATTGGATTTTTCTGACCATGCTGGTAGAGCTGTGGTAATCACTGGTTTGCCATTTGCCATGAGGACTGATCCCAAGGTTTGATTTCCTCTCGATATTTTATCTAGGTCCTTGTGAGTTGTGCATGTTATCAAAGTCCTATATTGTTTTCAGATTTGAGAAGATTGCTTTAGTATAATAAGTAATGATTAAAAGATCTCAATTTCTGCAATTTTTATGTGCATTACATGAGTTTGCTTAACATTTATGACTGTTCTGGCTCATAATAGTGGAATTGCCATTGTTTAGGAAGACGCGTTCTGTGCAATTGCTTGGTTGTGTCAATTTGGAATTAGAAAATTAATGATTGTTTTTTATTAATTTGGAAACAATTCTATGTGCACTTAAAACTGCTTAGTCCTCATGTTAAATTTGAAAAGTGAAGGAAACTTGATGGTGTTTGTCATTGCAAACAATGTTGTGAAAAGAACGAGGTGTTATGAGGCGGTTTGCCTTAGTTAGGTGAGGCATAAGCCTCAAGGCGGAATGAGGTGTAACTCGTAAGCTTCTTCAAATTTTTTATTTTTGAAAAATGCTCTAAATATCCCATAAAAATCATAATAAATTTAAAAAAATAAATCAACCATAGACATCAAAAGAAAAAACTTGATAGCTCTTATTTTTAATATTTACCTTAGCGGGTGACAATTCTGGGCGAAATAAGATAACCAAACTTATAGGCTGGGCTCAATTCATAAAACAAAGATAATAAGTTAGCAAACAAGTGAACACCCAAATATCAGTCCGACCATGGATCAACTAAGAAGCAAGTAGCAATCTCGAGAACCAAATCCATAGTTCCATACAGCCAAACAACCATACTCAACCTCGTATTAGGTCCTTCTACTTAAACGCCATGCTTCCATGTCCGGTCCCTCCTATTACCAACTCCACTTCTTTGTCTGCTACCTCTTTTCACCATCTTTTAACAAACATCATGCAAAAATATAAAAAACAAACCAAGATAATGAGGAAAGAATAAGCTTTTGAATGAATATGTTAAGAAAAATGGGAAAAATGAGATTTCCAAGAAAGTAGAGTAAACCTTTGCTCTCTGTAGTCAAGGCGCGCGCCTCAGGCGCAAGGCACACCTAAAGCGCCTTAGAAGGGTCAAGGCAAGGGGCGTTTAGTAAGGCACGCACCTCAGACCAGGCTTTAGGCGCATCAGGCGCGTACCTCACTAAAAATATGTTTTTTTGTAAAAAAATTGTATTTTGGCCTATTATATTAAGCATCGGTATGATAGAAGAGATCAAATTGAACCCATCTCATTGAAAGACATTGATAAAAGCAATGAATAGCTACTTGGGGAGATGGAAATAAAAGGTGGAGAAGCAGAAGATGAATTGGTGTTTGAGGATGATAGCTTGACATGGAGTGTTATTGCGAGAGTTGCTGGAGTTGGTGAATCAATATGAAATACTAGATCGCAATCAAGGTCAAGAGTAAGGGCAATGGCTTCAATAAGGGAGCCAGAAGAGGAAGAGACCAATTTGGAGGAGACAAAAGAAGAATACATTGAGGAGACTAGCACATTCGATGATGATGGGGATGAAGCTAATGATTATATTTTAGATGGTGGCGATGTTAACTAGAACTAATTGTGGGCTATTTGAGATTTTGAACATTTGCTATCTTTTACGTTTTATGGCTTTTTGATCACTTGTTTTGTATTTAGATAATAACAATGTTAACTAGAACTGCTTTTGGGTTACTTTAGATTTTCGAAATTTGCTATCTTTTATGTTTTATAGCTTAATGATTACTTATTTTGTTATTTTATGATGTTATTTTCCTTAATTTTTTATATTTATTATAATTTTTAATATTGCGCCTCGTTTCAGTCAGGCGTGTGCCTCGCTTGCATCTTGCGCCTCAGGCGCCAGAAGTCCTAGCTCCTTAAGTGCGCCTTGAGCTCTTAACTACCTTGCCTTTGCTTAATTGTGTCTATTTGATCTGGTTTTTTGCAAGAAACCCATAGGAAGCAACATAATTGAAATCGGAGTAAAAATGAGTGAACTATGACAAATGTGCTGAATATGTGATACTAGGGCAAAATAGGTTAGGGCTTAGATTTTTCACAAATAAGAGGAGAAATATGGTTAAAACCATCTCCACGTTGGTTATTGATATAGTTATATGTTACTTTTCTGTGAGGGGATGAATTTGGTAATTGGAGGATAATGACTATTATTACTTGAATGCCTGTTTTATATTCATGAGAGGACTTATACTTGCACATAGACATGCGTACACACACTGACACACACACACACACACACACACACACACACACACACACACACACACACACACACACACACACATATGTATATACATGTGTGTATATATATGTATCTTTTTAAGTCCCTTCTTTTCTTTTAAATATCTTTGGTTCTTTTACTCTCCATGGTGTATATACATTTTATTATTCTGGCAGTGCCTCCTAGCATGCACACCTGGTTTTTTTATTTGATTTGTCTACCTGAACATTGTATGGTAGGTTCGTCTTAAACGCGAGTACTTGGATCAACAAGCTCAATCACAAAAGAAAGAATATAAGGTAATGCCAACATTGCAAGGCATGAGAAGCTGCTTCATATAAAAGCAATGTTTGAATTAATTTCTTTGGTTTTATGTTGTAAGGCTTTTGAATAAATGTTATGGAACTCATGAAAGAGGATACAAGTTCCTAAGAGAATGATCTAAATTTTTTTTATCTTTGATTTTCTTGAATTTAGCTACTCTTTAAATTATTCACACTCGCAGGTTTTGACCGGAGAGGAGTGGTACAGCCAACAAGAATCACGTGCTGTGAATCAAGCTGTTGGGCGTGTCATCCGTCATCGCCATGATTACGGAGCAATAATTTTATGTGATGAAAGGTTTAGTGTTCCACTAACTTTCTGTTGAAATGCATGAGAATCCTGGTTGCTGAGGTTTAATTGCAAGAAAATGTGAACTAAATTGAATATTAATTTGGTCTTTTCTGTCTAAACCTCCTTTTTTTTTAAAGTAAGTCTCGTTTTTCTCATATGGTAGCTTATTTCTTGTCTTCAAACCTTATTAAAATTGGTTCGATGGTTGTCATTTATATATTCTTAAGAAAATGCATTTGATTGGAGCTAAGACAAACGTAACCTTTTTCTTTATTGATAATGCCTTAACTCCTTTTTTTTTTCTAGTGATAAATAACTTAACCCTTTTGTCATCGTTAGCTGCTTCTAAACATTTCTTGCCTAAGCTGTTGACCATCACCTGATCTGACCTCACATGTGTTGTAATCTTGGATTGTAACCAGAATAAGAGATTAGGGTTAGAGATGGAAGAGAGGAGAGGAGAAGAGAATTGGGGGAAGAGGAGAAATCGTGTAGAGTTTAGAATAGCCTACACGATTTCACCCAATATATATATTAAGTGAAGTTTTACAATATTACAAGGGCCCCCTGTAGAATATGAGATATTACAAGTAGGTCCCTGACAACACTACCCCTCAAGCTGGTGCGAAGATATTTATCATGCCCAGCTTGGATAATAGGTGCTCTAAGATCCCTTTAGTAACACCTTTAGTTAACACATCTGCAACTTGATCAGCAGTATGGACATACGGTGTGCAAATAAGTCCCTGACCAAGTTTCTCTTTGATGAAGTGACGGTCTACCTCAATGTGCTTTGTCCTGTCGTGTTGAACTGGATTATGAGCAATGCTGATGGCTGCTTTATTGTCACAATACAGTTGCATAGACCCTTTGATAGGATATCCGAGCTCACTGAGCATAGTCTTCAACCATAGAAGCTCACATACACCATGAGCAATAGAACGGTACTCTGCTTCGGCACTGGAGCGGGCGACAACTGATTGCTTCTTGCTGCGCCATGACTCCAGATCAAGGAAATAAATTTCGATTTCGAGGTTTATTTCGACCAGTCTAAAAATGGAAATATTTCGTGGCAATATTTCGACCGGTGTGGAAATAATACATTTTTCGTGGAAATGATGAAAATAATGTAGAAATGATGGAAATATTGTGGAAATGTTTGTGGAAAGTTTGGGAAATGACAAAACAAGCATAAAAACACACTCATAAGCTTTCAAACCATAATATACAACCATATGTAGTGTGGAAATGAATGACCATAATGGTCTATAATATGTCGCGGCAAGTATCTTTAATTAGTCAATATTTAATTGAATTATATAACTATTATTTAATTGCTAATTATAAAAAAGTCATAAAGTAATATATTAACAAATCTTTATTCACTTACATTAATTTCTTAACATTATATGTAATTTTAGAAAACTTACTATTAACTTATAATATTTATTTAATTTTTTGAACGTTTAATTTTTTATTCGAAAAAAAAAAATTTGGGTTAATTTTTTTAACCCAACCAACTTGTAGAACAGCTAAGTTATGCAACATATAACCAATTTATGTACAATCATGGATTTTTCGGGTAAAAACCAATGAAATTGGAGTTTTTCCCAAATTCAAAATTTTCACCTTAAACGATCTTCAATCCGTGCACAAATCTAGTATAAATGCATCATAGATTCATAAATTTAATGAATTTACACATATCCTATTTATTTGTAGCAAGAAATTTTATCCTTATGTATATTTTGAATTTGAAAAAACTCACAATGTTTTCATGAACCAAAAAATCCACGATGGAATGATCTTTTGTACAAACAAAATGTATGGAAATGGGTTAAATGGATCAAATATGAGATTTATAGTGGTTTTGAACTCAAATGAGATGTTTCCTACCTACGATTGAAATGTTTCCATACATGTCGAAACATTTTGACCGAAATAATACATATTTACACTGTCAATTGATCGAAATTTACTGTTCACGCGAAATATTTCGACATGAATGGAAATATTTCGGGAAATTTAACATTATTTCGACGTAAGTATTCTTTCCTGTCGGTAACCTAGAAAATGAAAATCTTTCGCGAAATATTTTGATAATTTCGTGAAATTTATTTCCTTGCTCCAGATTACCTCCCACATACGTGCAGTACCCTGATGTGGAATGTCTGTCAGTGACTGAACCTGCCCAGTCAGCGTCTGTATAAGCTTCAACTCGCAGGTGTCCATTCTTACTAAACAGGAGACCCTTCCCTGGAGCCCCCTTAAGATAGCGTAACACTCGGTGTACTGCCTCAAGATGTGGAGAGCGAGGGGCATGCATGAACTGACTGATGACACTGACTGCGTATGCAATATCTGGTCGTGTCAGCGAAAGGTAGATGAGACGCCCAACAAGTCTCTGGAACTGGCCTGCATCAGCAATGGGATCCCCATCAACAGGATTCAGCCGATGTTGCTGCTCTATAGGCGTATCGGCTGGTTTAGCTCCCAAATTTCCTGACTCTCGAAGGAGATCAAGTACATACTTTCTCTGTGAGATAAACACACCCTGCTTTGACCTAGCAACCTCAATGCCCAGAAAGTATCTCAAGGTTCCCAGATCCTTGATTTCGAACTCTGTGCCGAGGTATTTTTTCAATCTACAAACCTCATCTGGGTCATCTCCTGTGACCACGATATCATCCACATATACAATAAGAGCAGTAAGACGACCTTGACTTCTCTTAATGAAGAGAGTGTGGTCCGCCTGACTCTGCGAGTAGCCAATCTTCTTGACTGTGGAACTGAACCTCTCGAACCAAGCCCTTGGTGACTGTTTAAGCCCATACAAGGCTTTCTTCAGTCTGCATACAAGTTCCTTATTCCCAGTCGGACTGAACCCCGGAGGACCTGTCATGTAGACCTCTTCCTCTAGATCACCATGGAGGAAGGCATTCTTGACATCCAACTGGTGGAGGGGCCAAGAAAAGTTTGCCGCGAGAGATAACAAAACTCGAACTGAGTTCATCTTGGCCACTGGAGCAAACGTCTCCTGGTAGTCAATCCCATAAGTCTGTGTGTACCCTTTTGCAACGAGACGGGCCTTGTACCTGTCGATGCTTCCATCTGCTTTGTATTTCAATGTATATACCCACTTGCACCCCACGGGTTTCTTTCCTCTAGGCAATGGAACCAAATCCCAAGTACCATTCTTTTCTAGAGCTGTCATCTCCTCTAGCATGGCTGCTTTCCACTGAGGCTGGCTGAGGGCATCTGAGACACCGGATGAGAGAGCGACATTGGATAGGGAAGTAGCAAATGCCTTGTAGGATGGTGAGAGCTGTTGATAGGAAACAAAGTGAGAGATAGGGTGCTTGGTAACACAGTTCCGAACACCCTTCCGATGAGCAATAGGTACATCAATGTCTATGGGAAGGATAGTAGGAGTAACAGACATAGCATCATGAGGATCACTGAGGACTCGATTACCTGGATCGAGTTGGATTTCCTGGCAGTGAGCTTGGATGGTGGACTGTTTCTCTTTTTGACGTCGTCTGGCATGTCTTCAGCTGCGGATCCTGTGGCACAGTGTCAGTAGGAGATAAGGACAAAGGTACAGGAGACTCATCAAGCAAATCAAGGGGTACTAGTTGAGGAATCTCCCCCTGTGGAAGTATCGGACTCTCGTCAATACTCCCAAGCTCCCCCTGAAGAGAAGTCCGATCAACTGAGAAGAAGGGAAGACTCTCAAAAATTTAACATCTAGAGAAACAAACCGACGACAGGTAGAGGGATGGAAACACCGATATCCCTTCTGAGTGGACGAATAGCCAAGGAACACACATCGAACGGCTTTCGGATCTAACTTGTCCTTCCTGTGATGGGCGTGAACATAGCAAACACAACCAAAGACCTTAGGTGGAATGGAGAACACAGGACAGGAAGGAAACAGGAGTGAAAGGGGAGACTTTGACCCCAAGACACGAGAGGGCATCCGATTTATCAAGTAGGATGCCGTCAATCCAGCGTCAGCCTAATAACCCTTGGGTACCCGAGTACCAAGAAGAAGTGCCCTAGCAACCTCCAGGACATGGCGATGCTTTCGCTCAGCGGTCCCATTTTGTTGAGGTGTATCGGCACATGAAGTCTGATGAAGAATTCCATGCTCTTCAAAGTAGGAGGCAAGGCCACTGTACATGTATTCTCCCCCATTGTCAGTGCGTAGGACTTTTAGGGTGGTGCCCAATTGATTGCACACCATTTTATGGAAGGTCTGAAAGATAGTATGCACCTCATTTTTTGATTTCATAAGGTAGATCCAAGTGTAACGACTGTAGTCATCCACAAAAACCACAAAGTAGCGAAAACCAAAGATAGAAGTGGTGGGATTGGGTCCCCAAACATCAGAGTGCACAAGCTGTAAAGGAAACGTACTTTTTTAATTACTGGTCGGAAAAGACACCCGACATTGTTTTGCAAGTACACAAGTTTCACAGTTGAACTCAAAAAATGGAATAGATGCAAACTGAGGTAACAGACTCTTCATGACTGAAAGCGGTAAATGATCTAGCCTGTTATGCCATCGTATTAATAGGTCTTTATTAACGCTAGAACTACTGACATTGGCACTAGACTGATGTGCAACAGAATATGAAGTCGGCTGGCTATCGAGCAGGTACAATCCACCATCCTCACGACCACTGCCAATCATCCGCCTCGTCTCCAAGTCCTGAAAAACACAGTGAGTAGGAAAAAAGGTAACACTGCAGTTTAGGCTCTTAGTAAGATGGCTTACAGAAAGCAGGTTAGTGGTGAATTTAGGACCATGAAGTACAGAGGATAAAGACAAAGTAGGTGTGGCAGAGATTGTGCCCTTCCCTGAGATAGAGGAGAAGGTGCCATCGGCCACACGGACCTTGTCCTTACCCGAGCAGATATTATAGGTGGAGAAAAGGGATGGCATACCAGTCATATGATCGGAGGCACCAGAATCAATGATCCAGGAAGGACCAATGGGTGCCGTAGACATATGGTGGGCTGAATGGGATGTACCTGTCTGAGCAAAGGATGATGTAGGTGGGGAAGGGCCATCAAGCTGAGTAAGTAATTGTCGAAGCCTGTCAATGTCCATGCTAGAGAAGGTGTTGGACTGCCCAGAGGAAGGGGTCACATAAGAGGAATCTTGACTGGTGGCATGAGCAGCTGAGGTTCCATGTTTGCTACCAGAGGGCTTCTTTGAGGAGCCTTGCTTCTCCCCAGAGAATTGTGCGGGACGACCATGAAGACTCCAGCAGGTCTCCCGAGTGTGGCGACGCTTGCCACAGTGATCACATCTGAGTCGATCACGATCATCAAGATCCCCATCCTTCTTGGATGTGGGTTTGCTCAATTTTTGAGTGGCCAAGGCAGACTTCTCAGATAAAGGAACATCAGCATCTGTCTTAGAGCTCATGGCTCTCCTCCTGCTGTCCTCGCTCTGGATGTAGGAGTAGACCTGTGCAATGGTCGACGGCGGTGGATCTCTGCGTAGGATGTTTGCTCGAACTTGTTCATAGCTCTGGTTCAAGCCACCAAGAAACTCGAATATGCGTCCGCGCACAATCATCTTTCGGAACTCCGTAGCATCCTTGGTACATGCAGGGGTGTAGGTCTGGTAGTGATCTACCTCTTCCCACTTGCTGCGTAACGCAGCGTAGTATGATCCCAAAGGAAGATCGCCTTGCTTCAGATGTGCTATCTCCTGCTGAAGTTCATACATCCTAGCAAAATTCCCATCTTGGGAGTAGGTCTGAGATGCAGTGTCCCATATATCCTTGGCAGTCGGGAGAAAGAGGAAGCCTGTGCTGATCGATGGATGCATGGAGTGAAGCAGCCATGACATGACTATCGAGTTTTTCGCTTCCCACTTCTCAAACGCAGCATCGGAGGAATCAGGTGCAGCGACGCGTCCAGTGATATAGCCGGCTTTGCCTCGTCCGGTGATGTACATCTTGGCAGATTGAGACCATGCGAGGTAGTTGGTCCCGTCGAGTTTCACCGTAGTGATCTGTAAGCCCGGGCTGTGATCACCATGACTTCCCAGATTGGGTGGGGCAACAATAATCTCTGACTTGGCAGAAGATGACTCCTCAGATGTACTCATGGTAGTAGAGAAGACTTTTCTGATAAGAAATCACCCGAACTGTTGCTGCGGAGGTTCAAATCACCTTCTTTTTATTTTTAAAGCCTCCTGCGAGCAATGCGAGCAAGATTCAGGCCTTTTTGGAACAACTCCTTTATAGATTTTCTATTGGAGAAAAAACCACCCGCGGGAAACTTGTGAATGGTTCCGAGGACCTAAAAAAGGTTCCTGGATAGGTGCGGTAGCACTAGGGAGAGGTTCTGGACTTCTCTGAGACCTGCGGCTAGGTCCAGAGGGTCTTCTCTGACCTTTTGGAAGGAGCGGCTAGGCTTGGTGGCTCTTCTCCAGGCTTCTGGAGTGGGCAGCTAGGCCTGGGAGAACTTCTCCAACCTTTTGGAGTGGGCGGTTAGGGTTTCAGACTCTTCTAAAGCCTGCGGCTATCCATGGGAGATGATCTCCTTCTTTGGAAAGCCCTTCGTATCGAATTTCGCAATTCCTAGGGTTCTTCAGACCTCTAGGATTGAGCCATGGTTACATAACCATGCTCTGATACCATGTTGTAATCTTGGATCGTAACCAGAATAAGAGATTAGGGTTAGAGATGGAAGAGAGGAGAGGAGAAGAGAATTGGGGGAAGAGGAGAAATCGTGTAGAGCTTAGAATAGCCTACACGATTTCACCCAATATATATATTAAGTGAAGTTTTACAATATTACAAGGGCCCCCCTGTAGAATATGAGATATTACAAGTAGGTCCCTGACAACAACATGGACTCGTAGTCAGATGAGTTGAGCTACAAGAAGTCAACTCGTAGATGGGTCTTTCCATCTGCGATTCTACATAATAATTTGATTATTCTCTGTGGATGTTTTGGCACCTATTCTTATCTTTCCAAAAATTGTAATGCAGATTCCATCATCTTTATTAGTTTGGTGATAGTGTATGTGACATGGAAAGCATATTTTGTGACGGATTTATGAATGCTTTTGAAATGTTGTGATTTTTTTAAAACATGTGCTGGGGGTAGTAGAGATCCATGTAAGATTGATTATGTTAGAGAAAGGGAACTTTTGCTACTTTTTCTGGATAGATTGCACCTTCAAATGAATTCCCTTTTAAAATAGGATTCTTGTGCTAGTTGTATAGTTTATTACCTTCAACTTTCTTGTCAATCTTAAATATACAATTGGGAAATTGTCTATTGAGCTCATTGCATATTTTCTTGTACAGATTTTTGATAGAGCAGCACCTTAATATTCAGCATTGTACTGTTTGTATATTTCATAGTTAGCTGGTTCATCTTTGAAGTTGTAAACAGGTTTGCGCAATCAAATCGTCAATGCCAAATGTCACTATGGATTCAGCCTCATATCAAGGTGCATTTATAGGATTTGGTTTGACAGTTTTGGTTTATAATTTGTTTTCCCTAACTCCAGTGCTTTTGCAGTGTTACTCTAAATTCGGGGAAATAGTTTTTACATTGACAAGGTTTTTTCGAGATGGAGGGATGTCTGGTATTTCAAAGCCAAAATTAACACAAAGCATAAGCATGGGTAAAGTTTCTTCTAGCCAAATGCTTTTACCGGGCATGTTTTTTGTGTGTTTCATTTCGATATTGTCTTACATATTCTTTTCTTAGATTTCTATAGATTACTTGGGAGTATTTTTGAGGCTGTCACTGTTATCATTTTTGAGGTGATTGGAGGATTTTTAAGTATAGGTCACACTTTTCTAATGAAATTGTTAGGTACCACATCCGTAGAAAGATAGTTCTGCATGGATTAGTTATCTGTGTTGTTGTATGCTTATGTGACTGCCTAACTGTCCTATATATGTATGGGAAAATTTACTCAAAATGCTTCGGATCTCATGGTTACATTTAGGCTTACTAGCCTCTAGACCACGATGCCAAGGGTAGTAATTAAACCGGTTGATCTTTAATTCTGATTGTGCAAATGTACAGCAATATCTATACATTCTTATGCATTTTTGGTGATCAACTTTATAATGTACTGTCTGGAGGAATGGTACTTGAATTTACTTTTGAGATATTCTCTGTTCTTGCATTTTTTGTTACCAAAGTTGAAGCTGCTGGGTTGAGCCTTATTTGTTTAGAAAGGATTCTTTGGAAGTTCCAACAAGTGTTCTCTTAGCTTTATGCTTAGTAATTAAACTGGTTGATCTTTAATTCTGATTGTGCAAATGTACAGCAATATCTATACATTCTTATGCATTTTTGGTGATCAACTTTATAATGTACTGTCTGGAGGAATGGTACTTGAATTTACTTTTGAGATATTCTCTGTTCATGCATTTTTTGTTACCAAAGTTGAAGCTGCTGGGCTGAGCCTTATTTGTTTAGAAAGGATTCTTTGGAAGTTCCAACAAGTGTTCTCTTAGCTTTATGCTTAAAATGCTAGTAGGTCTCTTTTCCTCTCTCTCTCTCTCTCTCTCTCTCTCTCTCTACATGGATATCTTTGTCCCAGAAGCAACTTCTGGATACCAATACCATTTATAGTTCTGTTACGAAAACTAGCACCAAATTCACTTTAAAAAAATGGAAAGAAAAGAAATCAGCATTAGGTTAGAAGTTTGGTGGAGCAACATTAGCACGTGTTCCCTGGAATTTGGCAACTAGTATGCTTGGTTATAAGCAATCTAGTTTTACAGTGGGCAGTTGACAACATTAAATGATACTCTGTTTGCTACTTTACTAAATTAGATTTGTTTTATAAGGTGAAGTAATATATACAATAAGAAGTGGATTACCCCCAAAAGGAGATACTTCAGTGTGTCACAGCTACATAGTTCATGCATTATGTGGTGCCAACTTTGTATAAGTTACGATGGTATTTCTGATTATGGTTTGGACTCTATTTCTTTTCTAAAAAAGAAATGGCTGTTGTGTTAGAAAGTTTTATATGAGTTATTTACACATTTCTATGCATTGAACTTTATAACATTTTGAACGGAAATTTTGGAGGGATAGTAGTGTTTCAAAATTTTTCTTGTCTTTTTGTGAGGACTTTTAGTCCCACTATGGATAGATAGGACTTCTTTGGATTTCTAAGGAGGGGACACCGAAGGGTGTAGCCATTGGGCATCCCACTTTAGTTGCCCAATTGGGAACACTATCGAATCACACACACTGCTCTGCTCCAACCTGAGCCGAACTGACTGGTTGGGTTGGGTGGGCATGGTGTGGTGTGGGTGATTTTTTTTTTTTGGTTGTGAGTTTAGGTGGAATAATGAGCCACTTATAGAAATTTATTTTGTCACTGTTTTCTAAAAATTGATGGTTCCATATGTTCAATCACTAGATGCATGCATCCAAACTATTTGGATGTTTTAGGATCAATGGATATGGGGGCCATCATCCTCACCCCACAAACACTAATCAATCAGACGTCGATCATGGTTGAACAATCAAACTGCTCGTTCATATAGGCACAACACCTGACGAATTCCTCATTGAATTGGAAAGTCAATTGTCCATTATATCTGGCCCTTACTCCTCAAGTACGTCTTCCAACGGAGTAAACCTTGGATGACACATGCAGTCCGCTGACTACAGCCAATATGAGCCACGTGGCATATTCTTAAGAGGACACTGACCGTATATAAGGATGTTTGACCAATCACTACGTTGACCTACAAACCAAAAATCAGCCTGATTGGTGATTTAAAATCTTTGGATCTTTGTACCCAAATAATGCTCAAATTCCTACTGTAAAAATCAACCCATGAAAATAACTTCAATCCATGCGGTCAGTGAGCCAGATGGCAGCGGTGAGTAACAAAAACCGTGCCCAAGTGGCGTCAAAAGCGTCAGCTACAGCTTGTTACAGCGCTACCCTGATTTTTATTAGTGCTCCTCCAGCCAACCCCACCTTCACAACTCAAGAGTAAAACTTGGCTGGGCTGCTGGCCGCCCACAATATGAGCCGCAGGTACAAATTTTTACAGGACATGGACCGTATGGATGTTTGGCCAATCCTTAGAGAGAAATTTTTTGAAGCGGCGGGATTTATGAAGCAGCGATCATGCGCCCAATGATACCGCACCACATATACCAATGGTTACTTTTTAAAACTAAATCCTAAACTACATGTGTATGTGGCATGGAATCATTGGGCGCATGATCATTGCTACTAAAATCCCGCCGCTTCAAAAAATTTCTCATTCTTAGGTGGATACAAACCAAAAAATCAACCTGATTAGCGATTTCTAAGCGTTGGATTGGGGTAATTTTCATGGATTGGTTTTAACCGTGGAAATATGAGCATTATTGACCATTTTTGGGGTACAAGGATCCAAAGGTTTGAAATCACTAACCAGGCTAATTTTTGGTTTATAGGTCTTAGAGATTGGGCAAACATCCATACGGTCAGTATCCTCTAAGAGTGCCACTTGGCTTATATTGTGGGTGGTCAGCGGTTTCGTTGACCATCGACAGTCAGCGAAGTTTTACTCACAACCTCAATGTTGACAAGTCAGCCTACAGAGGCCAAAACAATCAAATAGTGAATGTGTGTAGTCTTGGGACCTCAAAATAAAAACTCAGGCACAGTAGGCCTCATTTGCTTTTTGAATTTAGAGAATTCAGAAGAGAACTCTGCACTGTGATAAATAACTAAGAAAAAACCTAGGAAAAAGGAAATGCACAACAAACCATGGACCAGATTTGATAACTCTGATACAGATGGTATATCCTTCCCCTGAGGGTTCATGTATGCCCTCATCCAGTAATGATTTTGAAGCAAAACTTAAATCAGAGCCTGTTGAGAAGTATCAAACAAGGAAAATGAGCCTATAGAGGCCAAAACAATCAAATAGTGAATGTGTATAGTCTTGGGACCTCAAAATAAAAACTCAAAGGCACATGAGGCCTCATTTTGAGATATTCCAAAAAACATATTTATGCAACCATCCTCTTTGAACAAGATTCAAAAGTTTAAGGCACGTGGCCTCCCCAAACTTGATGCAGTTGCAACCGAGGACAAGGATAGATGGTAGGGAAAGGGTGGACGATCAAGCTTACAGTAGTCCAGCACTTAAGGACTGTTTGAGAGCACATGCTGCACATGCGAGGACATTATATGGTGACTTTGAATGGGCTCGCCCGCTTATTCCAATATGTTTAGTCATTGGGTCTATTAGTGAAGTTACTAATTATTCATTTGATGGACTTCACCATATCTTTGGTCCACCATACACAATCCAATGATCTGAAAATGAATTCGACCATAATTTGGTAACAGAGCATGTTGCTGAACTGTAATCTTATTCATAATACCTTAATGAATAATTTAAAGATTATGAATTTTGAGATACAACCAAATTAACTATCTTTTAGCATTCACATCAAACATTAATAACTTAGCAAGTGGGCGTGCCATTGTACGAAAAAAATTGTATAATTTTGCAAGAATAACCAAGATAAATATTCATTAAACAACTACCCGATATTAGATGCATTAAAAGGCAGTATACATATATACACAAAGAATCTCACTGCAACAATAGATAAATTTAGGATAGCCTATATGGCAACGAGTAAATCTACCTTCAATATAAACCCAAACAGAATATCAAGCAACGTAGGTAAACAACAAGAATATTCAAACTACATCTGATAAGTGAATTTCAGATATCCCAATAACAGATGTATGATGCCATTATTATGTTCACGGCAATATTTCAATAAACAGAAAGTGGGTGAAAATAAACTTATTGAATTAGGAGATATTGGACGTTGAGGCACATGTTCAACATGGTGTCCTTAAGGTGTTAATCGCTCCTCTAGGTCAAAACCTTTGGTGCTGTACAACCCATAGTACACATCTCCAAGAATACAATGGTGGTGTCCCCAAAGGCAACGTTCCGATCATTGGGACGAGTGAATCAACAGTATAACACACTCTAAAATGCAAGAAAATAAAGTAGAAAAAACAAAGGAAACTGAAACATATGCATGTCGCACGGTAAGGAAGACAAAATTGGTACCCTCGTTCTGCTATTCTGTTTTCAGTATGTTTTCAGTATGTCTCAGAGAAAGGGAATACCTCGTATACTATGCACTAGCAAAACAGTCATAGAAAAGGGGGGAAAAGGCCAATAACAGCGGTAGAAACATCAAGGGTAAAGTGGTAAAGAAGGCTCATTTGCCTTGTTTGATACTTCTCACCACGCTCTGATTGTTGTGCTTCAAAATCATTACTGGATGAGGGTATACATGAACCCTCAGGGGAAGGATATACCATCTGCATCAGAGTTATCAAATCTGGTCCATGGTTTGTGGTGCATTTTCTTTTTTCTATGTTTTATCTTAGTTATTTATTAAAGTGCAGAGTTCTCTTTTGAATTCTCTAAATTCAAAAAGCAAATGAGGCCTAATGTGCCTGAGTTTTTATTTTGAGGTCCCAAGACTACACACATTCACTATTTGATTGTTTTGGCCTTTGTAGGCTCATTTGTTTTGTTTGATACTTCTCAGCACGCTCTGATTTAAGTTGTGCTTCAAAATCATTACTGGATGAGGGTATACATGAACCCTCAGGGAAAGGATATACCATCTATATCAGAGTTATCAAATCTGGTCCATGGGGTGTGTGGTGCATTTTAGTTTTTCTATCATTTAATATCTTTGAAATGGAGTCATTCTTTGGGCATTTAATTTGTTTAATGTAAGTATTTTAGTTTTATCTACTTTCTGATATTGAGTTTGAAATTATATGCAAAAGGATTACGGATATTAGGGGTTCTAGCTGGGAGTTATGCATGTTTAGAAATGGCTAAATGTGAGATGAAAATGCTTTCCATGTAGTGTGTAGACTCACTTTGTTTCTAGTGGCGATCTGTCTTGTGATATTGATGTTATAGAACCAGAGAATAATAATCCCAAACACATTTTGGTCCAAGGAATAATCCTTCATCTGCTTGTTGCGAATAGCTTTCAGAGGTCATAACAATTTGTTCAAGTGTTTGATCGGGGAGCCATCAATGATTTTGGAAAGCTATTTTCAATGTCTACAAGAGCTATTTCTATGGTTTCTTTCTGAAAAGAAATATCTTTTTATATAATTAATAAAGCTACACTAATGGTGAATATTCTTGTATAGATAATGCTAATGGAGTGAAGATTGCCCAGGCTCGGGACAATTTTTTGTTGGAAAAAACTCTTCCTCATTTGGTAATTTTCAAATATTGCCCAAGTACATGCTCAAGCTTTTCTGTAACATATTTTTCTTATATTAGTACTTAATTTTTTATTTGTAATGCCGATTTGGTATTTACAGACTACTTCAATAGATGAAGATTGCTCCAGAAAGCCATTATCTTCTGTACTTGCGGCTAGTAGAGGCAAAATATGTTGCCAGTTGGGAGAAATTCTTCCTGCCAATCGATCAACTCTTACTCCTTACAAGCACAATTATCCCTTGACCTTGAAGCACTCAAGAGATCTATTTTGCAAAGATAAAAAACAGTGGACATCTGATCCAAAGAAGAAAGATCCAGAATATCAACGTTGTGAAGTAATTGACTTGACTAGTAATTCTCAATGGGATGAACAGCCAAGCACAACAGAACTGATTGTACCTTGTTCTTCAAAGAAGCCTAAACTATTGAAAACAGATCCTGACGCTCTCCGACATTCTGAGAAGTATGTGCCTCATGAGCAGTTATGTTATGTCAAAAAAGCACATTTATCAAGCTACGCTTCTTTCGCTAATATTTCAGAGAAACATGGGAAGCAATCTCAGCTTTTTCCATTTGGGCCGGCGGAAATTGGTATTGATGGGAGTAATATGAGGATGCAACATGCTCAAGTTGGTTCAGTTGTGGTGCTTGAAAATGATTCAACCACTCAAGAGACCACTTCTGAGTTTCTGGCTGAGAAAAATAAGGGTGTTCCTTCTAGTCCTGTACATTGTGATGAGGAAATGAGAGGATCTGCTTTTCTGATTCAGGTGAATTGTTCTGGATCGTATCTAAGCTATGTAGCAAGTACACAGCATTTTTTGCCATGTCGGACATGTTGACACACAGACACGCATGTTGACACATCCTGGTACACACGGCAGTGCCACAGTTTAATGATTTTTTTTTATCATAATTGATTTCTAAAAGAGGATTGATGTGTTCCATCCTCCATACGGTACTTTGTTAAGTTGTTACACACAGCTTTAGTTTTTTGACAGTCTTCCCTATTATGAATCTACTTATATTTATTATGTTATTGGATAGCTCCATGGCATATAGAAATGTTTTCTTTTAGTTTTCATATATCCTTTCCTTATTTTTATTAAAAAAAACCTTTTGATTTAAATATAACTAAAATATTACGTAATAATACATGTGTATAGAAATGTTTGTGTCTGCTTCCTAAAGGCACTGTGTCAGACACCTTGAATCTGTGTCGGACACGGACACATGTGTCCATGTCATTGTTACATAGTATTTAAGCATCTTTCATGACTTGATAGTTGAGATTTTCCTGAACACATAAGATGAAAATTTCCCTTTTTTCCCCATTTATAGCAGTTTCGTGTTGAGGAACTGTAGATGAAAGGCTTGGAAATCCTTATTCTGTTTTCTCCAGAAGTTTTAAAATATAACATTGTTCAAAATCATTAACTAGTCTCCTATTTGCAAAATCCTTAAATCAGTATTGTGTACTTGTTCATTTATTTCTTTATATTCCTTTTCATATTCAGTGATTCCAGCGACAGTATTGAATGGAGGACCAGGATTTATTTTGCTGACCCAAATAGTTGGGGTAGGGCACTGTAAATAATGATTGATTATGATTCATTAATTACAGTGCAGGCTCAACCTGCTGGGTATTGAAGCCCGAGCCTGAACCCACAGCAATCTGTTCTTAAATGCCCATCGGGCTCTCTCAGCCTGTTAACACCCTTGATAAACCTGTATATTTTGATGAATTTTTATAATCTTGTTTGCTGTATTGTGTATTAATGTTATATCTTTGCACTAACAAAACTAAAACAACTTTTCCTCTTGTACAATAACTGAATTAGGGGTCTTAACATGAATGAAAAAGAACATTGGGACTGAGGTAGCTTATTTTAGTTTTTGTACACTTTACAGGTTCAAGAAAAGCTTACTTCTGCAGAATATAAAGAATTTGTGGGTTATATGAAGGCATTGAAGTCCAAAACACTGAAGATAGATCATGTGCTACAATCAATTGCAAGATTATTTTCTACTCCAGAGAGGCTTTTTCTTCTTAAGAGGTATTTTCTACAAGTAGCATTTGCCTCGAATATCAGAAGTTCTTTAGATAAAGCCATTTCTTCAACCTATCTGGATTTGTTTTAGGTAGATGCAATTTCCACTTTCTCGTTTTCCTAGGCCCACCTCGTTCATCATTTACTTCGTCAAAACCAAATCGGCAAATCTCAACTCTCTGTTTCTGTCTTTCTCTTTCTTCTTATCGTGAAAATGCTCCCAGATATACCAAAATAAGTGATGATCATTTCTTTATTTTTCTAATAGGTGATATGGCCATTTCTCTCTAGATGCTGAATGTCAGATTCTTTCTTTTTTGTCACAATATTCTAATATGTCCCTAGTAAAACTTTTCTTGACTTAACATGAACCACTGTGGCTCAAAAATCAATAGACCTAGTTTCTACTTGGGGAATGATGCGGGAGCATTTTACTACGATGGTCCGCGTTACACCGAATCTATGCCCGGTCAAGCAAGTGGACCCTTTTTACTATTTCTTGTAAATCTCATTTTTACTATTTATAGTAAATTCCCGAAATTACTCTATATATATTAAAATCATATTTTTACTATTTATAATAAATCTCAAAATTACTATTTATAGTAAATCCCATTTTTAATATTTATAGTAAATTCTGATTGAACTATTTTTAGATAAGTGGGACCCCTGAAGATTTGTTTTAGTTTAATTAGGATTCTCAGTTGAAATTAGATTTTATTTCTAATTAGGATTTTATTATTAATTAAAGTTAGTAGAATTGCATTACGAGTTTCTTATTTTAGTTTGCTTAAAATTAAGAAGTTCAATTCGATTAGAATTAGGAAACTTCAAGTAGGTTGTCTTATAAAAGGTGATGTAGCTATTGATTTTAAGAATGAAAATGATGAATGAAGAAATAAAAAATCTCTTTGGAGAAATCTCCCGTGAAAGGAAACTTGGTGTGAAGCCATTCTCTCTTGGTGCGAAGCTAAGCTAATTCGGTGCGAAGCCGAATGTATCTTTCTATCCCTATCTCTTCTCTCTTATTCTTTTCTGTTTCTCCATCTCTATTTTCTTTTTGGGTCAATTTCTTACCTAAAAAAACCCAAACCATATCCAATCAATTTCTAAACTCTAACCGGTGAATAGTACTGCGTGAATAGTGCCACGTGAATAGTGCCGCGAATAGTACCCTCTTCATTCCCCCCTAAAATCGCAACTATTGAACTTTCTCCCCTCAAACCACTTTCTTGCAACTATTGAACTAAGACCATTGAAGTCCCATGCTTGTCCCATGCTTGTTCCTTTCTTTTGTTGTATTTGTTCCTTTGTTTTTTCTTTGATTTCAATAAAATCTTTACTTAGCAAGAAAAAAGTCCCATGCTGTGAACTTTTGTTGCTGTTATTTTGGAGAATACAGTAAAACTGTAGTTCGCCAATTTAATTTAGATTAGTGCCAAGAACACCTAGAGAAAAACATTGGTGATTTAGCTTAGGACATGGCCAAATAAATAAAATGTATTCAACCAAAAAATCCGTTTTTTGCAGCTGTTGTAAATTTTCAGAAACCCTGTAATATGACTATTCCTTCTATTGGTTGACTTACCAATTACTTTTATATTTATTGGAAGCAATCACCTATCTTGTGTTAATAACTAATCAATTCTCTCAAACGATCAATTGTGTTTTTCCTTAAAATTTCGGCTGTTTGACCTCATGAAGTGTGTGAGCTCTTTAAAATATTTGCTGTTATTTTTGTTATGCTTCCAAGTTAGCATGATAAGGTTTTTGTGAACAGTATATCCTTCCTTTTTTATACTGAAGTGCATCTCCACCACCTTCTGTATCTAACGTTCTTATGGTCATTTTGTTAAAGTTTGAAGGCTGTAGCTTATGGTTTATCTTTTTCTCTCAATACTTAAGTTATCTCCTTATGCATATACTTTTTCTTTGCTACAAATTTGAACTGTTAAAAATAGATAGTAGTGCAAAAACATGCACATAGCATCACAGGATCTCAAATGTTTGGCATGTCACTGTTAACAGATTCAAGGATTATATCCCTGCAAAGTATCGGCCTATGTATGAGCAGCATCTTACAATTTATGATGCAGCAGTTGACAGTTGAAGTAAGAAACAATTCCGTCATGTGCGCTACTATCTCTTTTCCCTAGCATTAAAGTTTCTTTGAATTCCGTACTCTTCTTTTATCTTCTGTTGTTTTTCATGAGCACCTTTTCCTCATATTCAAATATTTGACTGTTTTGTCAGCCCTGTTCACGGCATGGCCAAGTCCACTGAACAATATAAACTCAACTGTACAAATTTTAAAATGTATATGTGGAACAGAAACACACATGTTTCCATTCCATGAACCCATAAATCATTTTTGGAAATTAGAAACTTTTGAGGAAATAGTGCCCTTTTAACCTTTTAGGATTGTGAAATTTGTTGGTCAAAATAAATAAAAGAAAATTCCTCTATGATCTCTTTGATGTTACTGGTTGAAGTAGGAGAAAAGAATGCTAGTCATATGAAGTGATATTCAAGTCCAATGGAAAACCCGTAAGGAGATGTAGAAATACTTGTTTCAGATCTATTTCTAGCAGTTGCATCAGTCTTATGGCTTTGCATAGTTGGATAATATGAAGGAAGTTGTGGAGGGAGAAGCATGACACCTTTGCTTCTATAAAACTGAAGGTGGGTAGTTACCTTGCCCAGGCATAAAATGATTTGGATATGTGGCCCTAGATACTCTGCAGACAGAGATTATTGTTGAACTATGTTGCTGCATTGATTCTTCTAAATGAGTGAAGTGCCCGGTCCAATACGTGTCGGAACAATATGGATTCTGGTGTGACATTTCCAAATTCTGTTTTGTTTTTCTTTCTTTACTCACAAGATACTAATTAACATTTTCCATAGGTTATAAGTTCTACCTTTTACAATTGATTTTTCTATGCAACAAATATATATATATATATATATATATATATATATATATATATAGTGGGCTGGGATAGAATGACTCATGCTATTCTTACTAATAGAATGACTAACGGACGTCACATGCAATTGAGTTACTTGCTACTTTTTAGTGATGATATTCTTCTTTTCATGGATATCAACCACACAAAAAAGCAGCCCATTCCAACATTTGCAGCCTTGTGAAAAGTGGATTGCAAATTGAAAAATGTTGGACCATCCATTTTCACCGTTAAATTTAGGTCCATATTTGATAGGGTTAGAAGTATTAAAAATTACTGATTTTTGGTGAGGATGATCTCCATGGTGAGGAGATCATCCTCACCAAAAATCAGTTCTTAACTCATCTGCATGTGGCCCCCACGTCCATTAGTAATCTATTAGTGAAGTCATGCTATTCTTACTAATAAAATGACTAATGGACGTGGGGGCTACATGCAGATGAGTTAATTGCTAATTTTTGTTAACATGGATATCAACCACAAAAAAAGCAGCCCATTCCAACATTTGCAGCCTTGTGCAAAGTGGAGACCGCATATTGAGTTTTATACTGTGGTGACCATCCTCACAAAAAAGCAGTTCATTTCGACATCTCTAACCTCATGAAAATTGACTTTAAGTTGAAAAGTCCAGGCCATCTAATTAAACCATTATTTTTTTATACGGTTAGCAATGCCGAAATAGACTGATTTTTGTGTGATAATGATCATAATGGCAAAGACGACTAAATGTATGGTTGGATTGTACAACATGATCTCTGTGGACCCAACTACCGGGTGTAAGAATTGGATGTAAGAAATGGGTGTAGCTCTCTTGACAGACTCATGTATATATGTAGGGCTGGGATAAAATTACTAATGCTTTTTGTCTTGTAAAATGACATGCGGTTGTGGGGACAACATGCAAAGGGCTGGGATAAAGGTACTAATGTTTTTTGACTTATAAAATGACATGGTCGTGGGGACAACATGCAGATGAGTTAAGGGCTGATTTTTGGTGAGAATGATCTCCTCACCATGGAGGTCATCCTCACAAAAAATTAGCAATTTCGAAAAATTCTAACCCTCTCAAATATGGACCTAAATTTAACGGTGAAAAAGGATAGTCCAAATTTTTTTTACTTGCAATCGACTTTTCATAAGGTACAAATGTTGGAATGGGCGGATTTTTTGTGAGGTTGATATCCATGTTGAGAAGAATATCATCACTAAAAATCAGCCCTTAACTCATCTGCATGTGGACCACACTTCCATTTGTCATTTTATGATCACAAAAGCATGAGTCAACGTATCCCAGCCCATATATCTGATTGTTTTTGTGAGGTTGATATCCTTGTTGAGAAGAAAATCATCACTAAAAACAGCCCTTAACTCATATGCATGTGGGCCCAACGCACATGAGTCATTTTATGAGTCATAAAAGCATGGGCTGGGATATATATATACAAATCATTATTATATGAAAAACATGTACTTTATTCATATTATTAAACTATGCTGCTGTCAATGAATCCTATTTTTCAAGGTTTGCCGAATTAGACACTTTGCACCCGTGTCGGACTTTGATACCTGTACCTGTATTGATGTAACATAGTTCTTGAATAACACATTTCTGATGATCTTATAAAAAAACACGTTTTCACAGTTTGGGAATATGAGGGGTGGGCCTGTGAAATAAGTACAAAGTTGTGTTATTGGGAAAATTTTGGACAAAAAGTTGGATTTGAATGGGTCAATGTGGCAATGAAGACTGCAAATTTTGGGATCAAGATGAAGTTCAGGAACGGTTAGAAAAACTGGACCATTATTGCCGAGCCATGGTAGGATAGCTCCATCATAATGCATTGTAGCCTTGTGGGTGATTTTAGGAATGCCAATTTAATAGTTAAATTATCTGCATGTGTTGTACCTTATTCTCTCTAATGTTCACAGCCTACTATCTTTGTCCTCTTTAGTGTATTACCAACATTTTCTGATCATGTGAATCCATGCGAAGAGAGTTACCATAGGTTTTATTGGCTGCCAACCTATCTGGGTTTGAGACCAGCAATGCAAGCCTAGATCTCAACCCTGATGGGATTGTAACCTAAATTTTATCTATGGCATTAATTTAAATTAAGGCTAAAGAAATTAAGGGTTACTACCGGACCAAACTCGGCATATAAAACCATTACTCAAGTACTAAGTAGTGTGTCTGTGTCCCTTTATATGTTGTCTTATATCTGTTCAAGAATGAAGTTACTATGTCATATTCTTTTGTTTATGCTGCAGATCGAGTTATTTAGAGTCTTAAGGATGGCTTGGCGATGAACTTGCTTGAAAAGGCTAAAATGTGTATGATTCCGGTATATCTCTGTACGGTACTAAAATCAATTCTTTACATTAGTTACCCCCACTTTAGATACTTTCTAATTATGTACTTCACTTAAGTTTGCAGTTGAATGGTGGATGTAACATGTGGATGATAATTCGGGACGTATTATATAGTTGAGAGGATCTTCAATCAGAATATCATCTCTTCAGGTTGTGCCGGAATTCAACACCTCATTTTTAATACGGTGTAACGCATTGTAACTTTCGATTGTAAAGGAAGATTCGAGACAACGATTACAATTGAATACAATAAACGTAAGAATTTTAGTGGAAGACTAGATGTACAGGAGGCATCAGCTATTGCTTCACCAGCTTTCATTGCATAGAGGAGCGGGACAGTAACCCAGAATAGAGGAGCAAAGGGTTGCCCATCATATAATAGTATGATTGTAATGATATGGAGTAGCAGGCAGCGATGACTGGTAATAGTATAGCATTGGTGCTGAGTTTAGTAGCTACGGCAATTGTATTTGCAGTTCTGCTCTGATTCAGATGCTGGTGATAGAATGGAGTTGTCAAATTGTCATTGCTAGGGAGAGTGACAATGAGAATTACTATACCAATAGTTGTGCCAAGTACGGCTTTCAAACGATATGCGAGTTTTGGAGAATTTGGACTTGAGGTAGCTGCAATGATCTTCTGTGGCTCGTAAAGTATTTTTTCTTGCACACTTGTGTTCATAATTCTTCATGTTGTTAGTGCTTGCAATGGAATATTTAGTAATGATTACAGTTAAACGGTGTATACTTCTCATAGATGGTGCTTAACACAATTAATGAAATGATACTTCTGAGTTATTGCATGGTTCTATGATACGGGTTTTTTGTACTACAATACACTAGGGGTGTCAACTGGTTGGGTACAAGTATATCTATGCTCGACTTAATTTCTTTCAGGTCTAAAATGTATATGAACCTGACCGATCAACTCATGCATTGCCTATTGACGTGGTGGTAAGAAAATGCGTATGCTAGTGTTCTGGATATGCCTGTCAGCGGCTGAAGAGATGGAACTAGATATGACTAAATTGCCGAATATGTTGGGTACTGGATACCCATTGACACTCCTAGCTTGGCACATGATTTTGATCAACGAAAACTTCTACAGAAACAATTAAGAAGTTGACTTTTTCGAGATCCAAACTTTCTTTTAATATATTTGGATCCAGAGAGTTCGGGCATCTTTGTAAGATGTGTAGCAGGTTTGCTCCATTTAACCCTTTCACTTGAATTTGCCAGAAATGGAAATGGGTGCGGGAAACGGTGAAGGAAATGGACCCCAAACATTTCATGTGTAGCTAGAAATGGGAACGGATTTTGAAACATGTTCATTGAAACATACTAGGAACGGGCGGGGAGACAATGAGAGAATTGATATGGGAAATGTTAAGTAATTTTCCGGTGGGTCTACTCTCAATTAACTATAGGATAATTCTATCCCATGGATAACTGGACAAAAACTATATTGTTGAGGCCATTAATCACTTGATTCAGGAGATCTATGTGATTCCCTTAGTATTTGATACGAAAAGACGTAGAGGGGGTGAATAGGTCTATTTTTAAAAATAATTGTTAAGTTGATTATAACAAAGTAATAAATAACTTAAAGCAAGTGCGGAAAACTAATCAAGTTAAGCAAATAAGGGAGATAGAGACAAACAATGTATAGTACAATGGTTGAACGCCGTAACACCTACATCCATTCTCTAAAAGCTCCAACGAATTATCACCTTTTTAATTCAATCACATAAAAAACCTTACACTGATTGAATAAGGTAAGGACCCGGTTTCGATCGCAATCGATAAAATAGAGTTAGGTCGCAACCTAACTCTTACTTAGTCAAGACACTACTTGACTCAAGCAACATAATAAAGTAAAGAGATGAAGCATTCCAATATGAGGAGTGTATCTAGAGAGAAGGCTACCAACAAACAAAGTTACCCCTAGACGCAGATCAAGAGGAACGGATACTTCGATGTAGTTGAAACCCAAAGTGGAGTAAACGCCAACTCAGATAACTAAGTAAGATGATCTGGAGATCACAAGCTCAAATAAAGATCTCTTCAAGAATAAAGGTAGAAGGCCTAAGTGATATTTCTCACAAACAAAGAAACCCTAAAGAGGCTCACAAGAACCAATGAGAAAGGTGTAAGGAAAAGTGAAGGAGGGGAGGGGTAGTTATAGGAGAAGGGTTTGGATCGGATTGGGCGCGTGCCAAGGGAAAGGTCGATTTCTTTGCAGGGTGGTCGACCTTTTCCTGGAATTTCACGCCCAAAGGTGCAGTTGCTTGACCACTATGACTGGTCGACCTTTCCCTCCAAAAGAGAAGATTTAAGCTTTGTTAATTCCAGATTAGGGTCAAAGGTCTATAGACGGGTGGGGGATAGTTTTATGTCCATCCAAAGAAAGCTAACAGGTTGACGAGAATCCTCCGAGTCTTCAAGGCTCTGATATTTTCAGCACTCCAAGTTCTTTCGAATTGAGTGTTTGGATCACCAAGTCAAATTCACCACTCGGTTTGATGAAGATATGTGATCTCTCATATTAAATGTTACATATAAGAAACATAGAGATTTCTTGGAATTGACGACACAATGATTATTTCTTTATCAATCTACCTTTTTTCCAATTCCAAGACAAAATAAATCGGTTCTCCCCCTATTATCCGAAACTAATGTTAATTAGACTCTTGAGAAAAAAAGAGAGGCACCAACACAACTTTGAAGGTAACCTGTACAACATAGACAAAGGCGCCAAAAAAAAAGCTAGGAATTTTACTCCCCCTTTAAATGAACAAAGTCAAAGATTTTTAATTAAGGTTTTGAGAGAATCAAAGAGTCACAATGAGTTATCCAAGTGACAGATAAAAATCCTTATAATTCAAAGAGTCCAATGTCTCAAAGGAGAGTTGCACAAATCTGAGTACCAATAGTGCAGTCTAAAAGAGTTGACTAACACAAAGTCACTCCACAGTGCCAAGCAACTAAAGTTGTTTTGGCCAAAATACCCCAGGTACATACCAAAGTGGTTCAAATTTCAACTTTCCTTCCAAATTTCGAAAGTACCAAGTACTTATGTTAACCATGTCAAACATGTCAACCAATCAAATTTACCAATGTTAACCATGGCAAACATGTCAACCAATCAAAATTTCAATGTCACAACCATTCTTCAAAAACCACAAATTTAAGCCATGCCATAACCATACCAAAGTATCACAAATTCTCCCCCTTTTGTCATGAATTGACAAAGGAGGACAAATTAGAATAGTGATACTACTTTTCTATCTCTGATGATACAAGTCACACAAATAGGCATAATATATATACTGAGGAGTCAAAGACCACAAGAGTTCTGAGTCAATAGATTTTCCCGTAGGATAGGAGTAGTAGATGTTTAGACGATTCTAGACCAATTTTTTTGACAAGCTCTTTGGTATATTTCGATTGGGTTGTGAAGATACCATTAAGTTGTTGCTTGAATTGGAGTCCCATAAAGAAATTGAGTTCGCCTTCTATACTCATTTCAAATTCTGATTCCAACGCATATTTCTGTAGCCGAGGCGCGCCCCTTAGGCTCCAGGCACGCGCTTCGGGCTCCAGGCACACCTAAAGCGCCTTAGAAGGGTCAAGGTGAGGTGCGTTTGGTAAGGGGCGCGCCTCAAATCAGGCTCCAGGCACATCAGGCGAGCGCCTCACTAAAATATATATTTTTTTGTAAAAATTTTGTTCTTTGGCCTATTATATTAAACATCGGTGTGATAGGAGAGATACAATTGAACCTATCTCATTGAAAGACATTGATGAAAGCAATGAATGACTATTTGGGGAGATGGAAATAGAAGGTGGAGTAGCAGAAAATGAATTGGTGTTTGAGGATATGGAGTATTGTTGCGAGAGTTGTTGGTGAATCAACATCCAATACTAGATCATGATCAAGGTCAAGAGTAAGAGCAAGGGCTTTAATTAGGGAGCGGGAGCCAGAAGAAGAAGAGGCCAATTCGGAGGAGACAGAAGAAGAATATATTGAGGATGCTAACACATCTGATGATGATGGGATGAAGTTAATGATTATATTTTAAATGATGGTGATGTTAACTAGAACTAATTGTGGGCTATTTGAAATTTTGAACATTTGCTATCTTATATGTTTTATGGTTTTTTGGTTACTTGTTTTGTATTAGATAATGACAATGTTAACTAGAATTGCTTTTGGGTTACTTGAGATTTTCGATATTTGCTATCTTTTATGTTTTATGGCCTAATGATTACTTATTTTGTTATTTTATGATGTTAGTTTTCTTTATTTTTTTATATTTCTTATAACTTTTAATATTGCGCCTCGCTTCAATCAGGCACGTGCCTCGCCTTGCGCCTTTAACTACCTTGACGCAATTGTTCAGTTGTGGATCCAAACACAATGTTATCTACATAGATTTGAGCAGGTTGCAACTCCAGCAATGTTTGAGAGGAGGTGTTACACTTTGGCCGATTTCAATGGAGGTTTTGCCGGCGAGTTGCAGCGGTGAGAGGAGAGTTGCAAGTGAGGCGGTTTGATGGAGGTGAACTAGTCCGGTTTTGAGAGAGAAGAGAGTGGGGAGAATGTATGGGTGAGAGAGAGGGAGACGGCTAGGGAGAGAACCGTGGAAGAGATATGAGAGCTTATTAGGGTTAGGTCTCCCCTTTTAAATAGAAGATATATTCTCCCGTTTTGAGACCGTCTTGCCCTTTTCTTTTCCAGAAATGTCCTCAGCCACATGCCATCTATTCTTTTTGTAAATTAATCTTCCTTCGATCAACACCATCCATCCCTTAGATGTTTCTTTCATTATCTAGCCCAACTTGTCGACACGCGAGCGATTTGTGGGCCCACACTTTATAATCTAACTTGATTAGTGATTCAAGGCCTTTGGATTTAAGCATTTTTCAATTCTTCATTGGCTTCAATTCGTGGACATGCGTCCATGGACCAATCGTAGATCAACACAGGTTGCTATTCTCCACTGTTTTAATATTTTTAGCAACTTCCCTAGGTCAACAATAGAATGCTCTTTGCATATCGCTATATACCACTTAGCATCTCCTTGAATTAATGGTCCTAAGCCTTTAATACACCGTGTGTGCTTTCTTGTTCTCATTTCTTTTCCGAGTCGCCCATGGCCCAACTTTTCTCCATCGTTTGATTCATGCTTCATCGATTTAGTTATTTGACAACTTGTTCTGTAAGTTGGTCCTTTGACTCTGTCTGGGAGCTTCGTGGCTCACTTTAGGGTTCTTTGATCTTTGATCTGGCATTGTGATCTTCTGATTTGGCGTACACTTGGCCTATCTCTTGATGGCATTACATGTTGGCTTTTTAAGCTTTGAGAGAAGGCTTCCGTGATTAATCGTGGGTCCGCAAGTATCGAAAATCGTCCGATTGGGTTTCCTGTAACAGTGAAAATGCATAATGAGACTTAATCAAAATGGCTTCATATCTAGACTTCTGAGAATGTGTTTAATTCATGCAAATAACTCATGTTTTTCAAAAAAGTGTGTTCTACGCAATGAAACGAACTTTTACATAGAAAAGTTGATAAAAATGAAAGTTTTACGTAGGAGAGTATGATAATGCTAAAAGGATAATGGTGGAAAATACACATTTTTAAGCGAATCTCACTTTTAACGTCACATGGGATGTAGAGGCAGAAGAAGATTCTGATGACTCTAGTGACGATGAAAGGTTTGAAAAGTTTACAGCTTTTATTGCCAAATTAGTGAGCCCGATTGGATCTTAAGAAGAATTCAGAAATGATGATGTGGAGGGTTTTGAAGACTCCTACAATGGGGATTCTGACGACTCAATAGTTGGCGTACATGAGTTGTATGAGGAGTCAATAAAATTCATCAAAGCCAACAAGATTCTAATTGAAAGAGTCAAAATTTTGGACCTGAGCTCGAAAAGGGCTTTGCAAGTGGACACAAAAATTAATATTGGGTCGAATCCACTCATATTTCCTTATTTCTCATTTTCTTGATTTAGATTTCTTGTTTTTCCCCAGTTTTCACATTTTCTTGGGAAAAATGGGATTGTTCTTTTGGTTCCTCCCATTTTTGGTCCTAATGGCGATTGGGACTCACCGACAGAGGAATGTAGTCCGGTCGAACTCAGATATGCCTCAACTACACACTAGAGGTTCGAGAGCACGGCAGAATGAGTAACCCTCGACACTTGCACAGACTATGCAACGAGGAGAGTCATCACGAGGAGTAGGCCGAGCCTGAGTTGGTCCCCCTACTCGTTCTTTATCTGCTTTGGCTTTCCATCAGTATGGGATTTTCCAAAAACGTAAATGTATTATAGAGCATTGTGTCACGTGTAATACGCCAGATTTTCTAGTGGGCTTTTGAGGCCCATTTGAGAGATTTTCAAGCCCATTTGGAAACCCACAGGCCTCATATTTGAGTTTCGGCCCATTTTGGGAGACTTTGAGCCCATTTGGAGATCCACGGGCCTCTTCTTCGGGTTTTGGGCCATTATGGATCACTCATCAGACTATTATTTTAGTAAGTGGATCCCTTGTATATTCAATCTGGCTCATTAATTTGGAGTTCGTGGGCCATTCCGATTGGCTAGATCGGCGTTGGATGAAACTGGTTCTCGAATGAACCATAGGATCACTCGGATATCCAATTTCAACCATAGATCGCGCTCGGATATCCAATATCGGCCATAGATCGTGCAGTCTACAGACACCGCATGATCCGCGGGCTAGAAATTATCAGGGGTTGATTCTATTGCATGAACCTTATCTTCCTAGCAAAGGTTGAACTATTTAGTGTGAGACAACCCTTTTGTGGGTTACTAGGACCTACTAGTGTAACCCTTTAGTCGTGTGATGGTTTTCATGGGCCTAACTTTAGTTAGTTGGGCCGGTCCACCTCTTTCTTAAGAAACCATTTCCTATCTCGGTCCACCCTTCTGAAGTCCATATACCTTAGTGGCTCAACCAACAACCTCTTTTGTGGGTGGGCCATTATTATTCTAGGCTAGTTCAACTCATCCACTTGGCCAAGTCTTCCTTGGAAAAAAAAAAAATTCCTCGCAGCCTAGGCCCATCTATACAACACTCTCACCATGGCTCATGCTCATCTGTCTTAAGCCCAATCACCTTGGCCCAAGCCCATGCAAATGTTTCCTGTCCAACCATCGCAACAGCATCATAGAGCTCAATTTCCACCCCGTGGATCTCACATTCAGCCACTAGTTTTCCTTCAATCCACCACCCTCCCTCAACACAAATCAGCATGCAAACCAGGCACATCCCACCACCACGTCACCTTCTTTCTCTCTCCTAAGAACAAAACCATTTTTTCGTTAGAAACGGATTGGACCAGCGCACTGTACCTCTCTACGCACCAACTCCTAACCGTTGGATAGACCTTCAATCCTTGTCCTTCTCTTCATCCACCTCTCAACCCTTTCATCCACGTCTGCTTCCTTCTCATGCGCGCATGCCACACACGATACAACTAAACCATTATCCCTGTCGTGCTCTATAGGCCAATCATGTCCACCACCTCAGTCCCTCCCTGCCATTAAACCATTTTGTTAACCACTAATATTCCTTCAATCCACTTCCTATTCTAATGCCCGTGGGTACCATAATTTCACCACCATGGCACGTGGCAGATTCGGGGAATGATAGTCCTTCATTGGACACACCATAGGAGTATAGACCAGTTGGCGGCTCGTGAACAGCTGGCGGCCCGAGACTAGCTGGCAGCCTATGACCAAGTGGCGGCTCATGACCAGCCGGCGGTTCGTAACCAGCTGGCGGCCTTTGACAAGCTGGCGGCTCATGACTGGCTGGCGGCTTGTAACCAGCTAGCGGCTCATGACCAACTAGTAGCTCATCACCAGCTGGCGGCTCAACCAATTGGCGCCCTAAGATCTCCTGAAGATCCCGGACCACGTGACAACCCAATTCCAGCCGGCGGCCTAGAACCAGTTGGCAGACCATGATCACTAGACGGTCCTGGATCGTCAAACTGGGCAAATCCACCAGTCGAGCAGGATTGGTCAGATATTCATGGGCCCCGGGACAAAGACATGGTTCTAAAACGGACAAGAGTGGCCTGGGCCGGCCCTCTCTTTTGGGGACAAAGAGGGACACTCAGCAAACACAGAAATAGCCCGCTAACAGGAAGCGAGAGAGAACAAAAGTGAGCGGGCCAATGAAAAGAGATGTGAAAACAGAACAGAGAGGGGGTCTATAAATAGAGGACCCCTCCCTTACAGAGAGATGACTTTTTCCCCAAAAACAACTCCCTCTTAAGAGAAGGGAATAGAATTCCTTGCAAAGGGAGAGAAGAGGTGAACCAAATCAGATCCAAAAGAGAGAGAGATCGGGGAAGGGAAAATCAGAAACTACCTTTCTCTTTCCTGGAGAGATAATCTTTAAGTGTGTCTTGCCGTAGTGGAGCCTTTTCCGACTTGATCGTTGGAGTGTCTTTGGCAGGTACACCACCCCCTTTGCTTCGGAGGATGCGATCGAGGAGTAGGAGCGGATCTGGAGTTGCAGCGGGCGACATGATGGAGTCTTGAAGATGGAGAAGGCTTTCTACAGCCACTCTCTTGTTGGCAACCAACTTCAACCTTGCGCAGGCGACTTTCCTTGAGTCGGACATCCTTCACTTGCGATTTGTAAAGCTGTTTGGGGTGTGAAGAGGTTTTATGTATTAAAAGAAAAGATTTCATTAATAGAGAATATCTGTTGACTTTGAGGGTGGAAGGGTGAGATTACAGTTTTTACCCCTACATCTTTTGGCGCAGTCTGTGGAAAGCGACAAGAAGCTTCCTAGCGTGATAGAGAAAAAGCGATGGTGATAACAACGGCGAGGAGCATCCGGTAAAGCATCGAGACGTAACAAGGAGTTGACAGAGGAACTCCGCCTTAGAAGAGTCTGACCTCAGGAACCATCGGTACACAGAAAGAAATGAATCCCTCACCAAGAGGGTAGCAGAGCCAGACCCCACTTACTACGGTGGAAGCTCCCAATCTTCGGAGTGGGTTACCAAAGGACAAATAGCAAACCTGGTCGCAAAACTACTAGGCAAGAAGGAGACGCTTGCCGACAAGATGACAGCTATAGCAACTTGCGTACCTCGAGATTCTCTTTTGTGGAGGATATTCAGAAATATCAAGCTCCGAGCTCGTTTTCTTATCCAAAGTACCCGACCTATGCAGGAACATCTGATTCGGTGAACCACGTGCTACGCTTCAGAATGGCGATGACCATGTGGGAGTTTGAGGACCAACTACTGTGCCGAATGTTTCCTTCCACCTTAAGCGATGAAGCCCTTGTTTGGTTCAATTAACTGCCTCCCCGGTCGATCTGCAATTTCACCGAGCTTAGCACCAAGTTCATCACTCACTACTTCTGTAACAAGCTGTGCAGTAAGGACGTGGACGTACTCTTTGACATCAGGAAAAACTCCAATGAGATGATCAGGGAGTTTACCAAGAGATTTCGGGTGGTGATGATGATAGTAGAGCAGTATGACGATAAACACACCATCACCGCTTACCGGAAAGCCCTTCCAGTCACTGTTGATCTCTATCGGTCTTTGACCAAGAATCGGCTCATGAATATGGAGGCGCTATTCAAAAGAGCAGAAAAATATGCCAAGCTAGAGGATGACATCCATTGGCATGGACAGAAGCCAGATGCATCTGTCCATGAAGTGTCGGAGTCTCCGAAGGAAGAGAAACTGAAGAAAGACACAAAGAAAAAAGAAAAAGACAAGGTGGCGGCGAGACCGTTGGGGATAGTGAGGCTAAGAGATCGGAGAGAGTTTGCCTTGTTGAACGCATCCCTCGGCCATGTGCTCAATCAGATCAAAGATGAGAAATACTTGAGATGGTCCAGCCCATGAATCAAGAGACAAAGGACATGAGAGATAAGAGCAAGTTCTGTGATTTCCACAAAGATCATGGACACGACACCGATAAATGCTGGATCCTAAGGCATTGGATTCAAGATTTGATTAAGCAAGACTATCTAAAGCAGTTCTTAGCCCAAGAGGTAGTCAGAGAATAGGGGGCCAGGCCCCACGTTGGGGCACCACCAGCTCACAACAACCACAATGCATTACGCAGGCACGGAGGGATCATCTACGTCATACACGACGATGTCCGATAACTATCATGTAAGGAGGAAGAAAGACAACGGAGGGCCAAGATCCGAAAGCTACAGAAAACTAAAGAGGTGTATAACCTAGGCCGAGGCCCCCGGATGTCCGAACCAACAGATCCTACCGACACAAACATGGATTCCGTCATCAGCTTCTCCGAACAGGATCTAGAAGGGGTGGAGCATCCACACGATGACCCCCTAATCCTGACCTTTCCGATTGGCACGCATGAAGTGCATCGCATCCTGGTGGACCCTGGAAGCTCGGCTGAAATCCTATTCATTGAAGCGTACAAGAGAATGGGGCTGCCTCCCACTTCACTAGAGCAACCCAGCATCCCGTTGATCAGATTCAACGGTCAGAAGGTGTATGCTTGAGGAACGATCACTCTGCCAGTCAGATCTGACTCAGTAATTACCATGACTCAGTTCATGGTCGTCGACGCTCAATCTCCCTACAATGCCATTCTCGGGCAAGGATGGATCCACGAGATGAAGGCTGTCCCCTCTACCTATCACCAGATGATCCGATTTCCCACCGAGTAGGGGGCGATGGAGATCAGGGGAGACCAAATGTCAACTAAGAGATGTGATATTCGCTCAAAAGTGCTTATTTTAAGCAATTATCCTTTTAGCGTTATCGCATTCTCCTACGTAAAAATACTCTATTTATCTACTTTTCTACGTAAGAGTCTCTTGTGTTGCGTAGAACACACTTTTCTGGACGAAATGGTATATTTGCATGCATTAAACACATTTTCGGAAGTCTAGATATGAAGTCATTCTGATAGAGTCTCATTACGCGCTTCTTCTGTCGCAGGAAACCCCGATGGGATGATTCTCGAGACTTGTGGGCCCAAATCGATCATGAAAGCCCATTATCAAAGCTTAAAGAGCCCACATGCTATGACTAGAAGATATGGGCCAAATATGGGCTGAATAAGAGGACCAAAAAGCCGGCCCAAAGAACGAAGAGAGCAGGAGAGCCAATGACCAAGAGACGGACCAAAGCGTTTAAAGCCACATGAGTCAGCAAGGAATGATAGTCGACTCTACTGGAGAAGCGTGAGGATGGTCACAGTGAAGACCAGGGTTCCAGACCCTCCGCCAGTGCTTTTTTCCATTTTTTTTGATACTTTTTCTCTCATCTCTTCTTATTCTCTCTCTCTCTTCATCTCTCGATCCTCGAATCTACTGACCTAACCCCAGAACTCCTACCCATCGGCTCTATCTCATCTCCCTTAGCTTTCTGACCGTTGGATCTTCCATCGGACCGTTGGATCTTCAATCGGACCGTTGGATCTCTTTAGATCCGTCGATCTACCAATCTGGGTCCCAATCAAGTCACCATCCATCCGATCGCCTTCAGAATGCCTGTCACATCATCTTGTGAGACGATGGACATCATCAGTCCATGTGGGCCAGTAGCCGGGCCCATCATCATCGACCCGCTGTCCGACCAGTTAGTGGACCCCGCGAATTTCAAAAATAATTTTAATTAAATGGGGGGTCCACTAATTGGAGAGATTCCCCATAGAAAAGTAGGTTTCTACTTAAAAAAAAAAAAAAAAAAAAAAAAAAAAAAAATTTAAAAATTATTTTTCTTATTTTTTTTATTCAAAAAATCCCCTATTTCCATTAAAGGAAATAGGGAAGCTTTAAAAGGAGAAGGATAGGGGTTCGTTCGAACCCTAATCCCTCTCCCCTCTTCTCCTCTCCTTCCCCTAATCTTCTGCCCACGTTTTCGCCTTCTTCTTTCTTCTCTTTTCTTCTTTTTTCTTCTTTTCTTCTTCTTCTTCCTCCTCCATCTTCGCCGGAGTTGCAGGCAGCAACTCCGGCCATCTGGTCCTCGTTCTCCTCCTCCTCCTCCTTCTTCTTCTTCTTCTTCTTCTTCTTCTTCTTCTTCTTCTTCTTCTTCCTCTTCTTCTTCTTCTTCTTCTTTTTCTTCTTCTTTTTCTTGTTTCTATTTTCGTTTTTTTTCGTTTTCTACCGGAGTTGCAGCCTGCAACTCCGGCCGGCAGCGCCCCCCCACCAGTCCAGTCCTCCTTCTTCTTCTTCTTCTTCCTCTTCTGCTCCTTCTCCCTCCTCTCGCCTACGCTCCCTATTGCTGCGTGCAGCACGAACGCGTCCTCCTTCTCTTGACGCTGCACCAACGGTACCGCCTCCACCACGCTTGAGTTGCAGGTCCGCCTGCAACTCCGGCCACCTGCTGTACGTTTGTCCACCCTTGGCTACCACTGTTAAACCTCCAACTTGCTGGTGCGCCTCCACAAGCCGCCGTCTTCTTCTTCACCTGCTGCCACCAGCCACAAGAGGGACGCCTCCCTCTTCCTTCAACGTCTCCACCAAACCACCATCGCCTGCGTGCACCGTTTCTCCGCCTACTACAGCTGTGCACGCACCACCGTGTGCTCCTGCTACTTCTGTCCACCCGTGCGTGCTCCCCACCACAGTCTCCTCCCTTCCTCATGTGTTTCCGGGGTTGAAGCCGGCCAATTCCACTCTAAAACGCACCACCGTTCTGACATGCTGGTGAACTCTTCACCATTCTTCACCAACGTGCATCTCCACGCTTGGACGGCCTGCAACGTTCTGTTGCCTTCCACCTGCTGCAACAACCACAGAGATCCAGCCACCTCTTGCAGAACACACCACCATGCACCCCCCGTCCATCTTCATAGCCTGATTCGTTGGTCTAAGGGTTGCGCTTGCTGCCACCTATCTTGCACATCGCTGCAAACCTTGAAGCCAACCACCAGCCTTGTCCTTCCACGTGCTACTGTAGCCTCCTCATAATGCATCACGTGCACTACCTACAACCAATCACTTGGCTGGATCTCCTCGCCGTGCTCGACCACCCCATTTGCCGATCCAACATGGTGATCCTTTGCCATTGGTAAGTTCTTGAAAGGTGATCTTCTATCTTCCCTCATTAATCTTCTTTCTCTCCAAAATCTTTCTTTTTCTCTCTCCACTTCATTTTCTCTCTCTAACTCTCTCTCCACCATTCTCTCTCTAGTTTCTTCCATTTTTCTCTCTCTACTTAGCTTTCATCTCACTTCCTCTTTCTCTCTCTACCTACCTTCATCTATCTAGATTTATTTTCTTCCTCTAAAAACCACTTTCTCTCTCTAGTTCTCTCTTTCTCTCTCTAGTTTGTTTTTTTTTTTATGCTTTATAATTTAGTTATTTTTACTTGAGTGTAAGAGACATGTTCGATTGAATGAAGTTGATTTGAATAAAATTATGTCCATTCTCTGCAAATTTTCTGTCATTTTATGTTCATTATTGCGTTAATCCGACTAATACCGAGTGCGGATCGACATCCGACACGAGCCACTATGCAAAACTGCTCATTTTACAGGTTAAATGTCTCGGATAAATTAAAAATGTGTTGAAGTTAGGGTTTCCGTACCAACGACGCGGAAAAACCCTACTTTCAAGATGCTACTTGATAGCTCTCACCTTAGCGAGCTCGCTACCAAAGGCAGAAGACCACCGTCCGAAGTAAGATCACCAGGGAACGCTTCTACCTGATCTACACATGTCAGAGGTAGCATGCGGCCGCGAGCTCGTAGCTGGCCGACAGCTTGATAATGAGCTGGCAGCTCGACATCCGCCGATTGAAAAAATGTCGTCAACAGTTCTTTCCTACCTTCTCAATACGTCAGCGGGAAGGTCGTCAGCTTATATCTCAGCATATCAGCCAGCAGGGCTTTTCCCGGAATAAGAGAAAAGGAGAATCTAGAATGGGAAAAGCCCACAGTAGAGCCGATAGAGGAGGTGAACCTCAGAACCAAAGAAGATCCGAGAATAACCTACACCGGTTCAGTGCTAACCCCAGAAGAGAAAGAAGAAATAACAAAGTTCTTCACAGCGAATAAGAGTGTGTTCGCCTGGTCACTCGAAGAGATGCCAGGGATCGACGTCGAAGTCTCTTGCCACAAGCTAAACGTCGATCGAAAATACCCTCCGGTGAGGTAGAAACCGAGGAGGACTGCACCCGAGAAACAGATAGCTATAAGAGATGAGATCAATAGGCTGCTAAAGGCAGGATTCCTCAAGGAAGTGAGTAACCTGAGATGGCTTGCAAACGTAGTTGTAGTGCCCAAGAAGAACGGCAAGATCAAGGTGTGCATTGACTTTACAAACTTGAACAAGGAGTATCCCAAAGACTCCTATCCGCTGCCAAGGATTGACCAGCTAGTGGATGCGACCACCGGGTACGGAATGCTATCCTTCATGGATGGATATTCAGGGTACAACCAGATTCCACTATACGGCCTCGACCAAGAGAAAACGGCCTTCACGACCGAGCGAGGCATGTTTTGCTATACAGTAATGCCATTCGGGTTGAAGAACACGGGAGCAACCTACCAAAGGCTGGTAAACAAGATATTCCATGACTTGATAGGGACATCGATGGAAGTCTACATTGACAATTTGATCGTCAAAAGCAAGCAACGCGCGACGCATATGCAAGATTTAGAGCAGACCTTTCGCAGGCTACACCAACACCAGATGAAGCTTAACCCGTCAAAATGTATATTTGGCGTCACATCCGAAAAATTCCTAGGATACCTTATATCTCGGTAGGGAATCGAGGTGAACCCAGAGCAGATTCGGGCCCTGACTGACATGCCCTCCCCGAGGAATAGAAAAGAGGTCCAGAAGCTGGCAGGAAGGATAGCCGTGTTAAACCGTTTCATCTCAAGGTCAACTGATAGGTGCAAGCTGCTCTTCTACCTGTTTAGGAAGAATGACATCTTTGAGTGGACGGACGAATGCGAGCTAGCATTCAAAAAGGTGAAGGAATATTTAGCTCAACCTCCTATCCTATCTCACCCCGAGCTGGGGGAGGCCCTAGGACTGTACCTAGTGGCTACAGAAGGATCAGTGAGTGCGGTGCTATTTCGTGAAACAAATGAAGGGGAGAAACCTATCTACTTCTTCAGTAAAGCCTTGGTAGAGGCCGAGACCCGGTACACCATACTTGAGAGGGTCGCACTCGCCCTCGTCTAGGCATCCATGAGATTGAAACCATATTTTGAAGACCGGGTGATCACCGTCTACACCGAGTATCCCCTGAAGACTATACTTGGAAAGATGGATCTCTCGGGAAGAATGGCAAAGTGGGCCGTATACCTAGCTCAGTATGACATACGCTATGAACCGCGCACCTCCGAGAAAGGCAACGCCCTGGCAAGCTTCCTCGCAGATTTTTTGGTTCAGGATACGCCAACACCCGGAGACGGAGACACAGATGTTTTACCACTCCCAGAGGTTCTAGCTGCTCTAAGGAACCAGGGAGGATGGAAGTTGTTCACCGACGGATCGGCAAACGCCAGAGATTCAGGGGTTGGAATAGTGCTAATATCCCCAGAGAACCTATGCTTGGAGAAGGCAATCAAGCTTGGATTCAAAGCCTCAAACAATGAGGCCGAATATGAAGCCATGGTGGCCAGACTGACCCTAGCAGGTGACCTCAACATAGCCGATCTAGATGTCTATAGCGACTCCTAGCTCGTGGTAAGTCAATACGGTGGAACTTTCCAGACAAGGGATGACAGAATGGGAGCATACCTGGAGGTCGTAAAGAACTTGATTAGGCAGTTCGAGAGGATCAGCTTTCATCAGTTGCCATGCCACAAAAATTGACATGCAGATTCCCTAGCATACTTGTCCACTATGATAAGTGAAACCTTCTGTCGGGCACAATTTGGCAACACACGAGACTGAAAGTGGGTGGAGTGTGTGCTTTTGTCATTTCTAGGGCTTCCAAGGTATGGATAGTCTCGTTGGTCCGTGAGAGTGGTAATGCGTGTGTGTTGTCTCTTCTGAACGACCACAAACGTAATGGCATCCATTTCATACAACATAACTTGACTGAACTGTCCTTCACTAACATCGTCATTCTGAACAACCACAAATATAACAGGGGAGCTGATTGATTAATGTCGCTTCCAGTTCGTCATTCCCCAAGAAGGTGATCTTAATCTAGTCATGCTGAATGGGTCCCTCAGCCTGTCACACTGAAGGATTGAGGAATGTTCAAAATACATCCAACGGTTTCAAACATTGTTAAGTGGAGTCATCCTTTGCTCAAGCGGTCTCAAAAGGAAGTGATTCAATTAGTCCTTAGTTATCTTTTGTTGTCCTATTTTTAAACAATGGAAAGAAAATCTCCAGATATCAATAACATTAATAGGTTCATTAAAAAGGAGAAGATCTCCAAGTCTCAATAACATTGATAGGTTCATTAAAACGATGTGACAAACATCTATGCGGCAGGACAACTCCATAACATTTTAGGTGCCGGATTCTTAATAGTTTTCCTACCCTAAATGGAATCCCCTAGGCCCACAAAGGATAGGCTTATTCTCTTGCTTTAGTCCATTCCCCTAAAGACGGGGATTGTGTCACTCAAACATTAATCATGTAGTAATCTGGCATAAAGTCCTTAGAAGAGGAACATCTATCCGGTATGGTTCATTAGGAATTATCTTTTTTTATCTAAACTTGAGATTCTATATTTCTTCGGTAAATCTCACATATACTGAAGGAAAACACTAAGTCAAATTCTAGATGAATTTCGACAGAGTATAACCTTATCACAATATATCAGAAGATCATTTTTTCTGTCCCTAGAGTCCTATATTTATAGAGTTCTAGGGCGGGGTCTGCACATGTTGCAGACTCACCTTTATAAGAAAAAAATGATTAAAATAATAAAAAATTACAAATAATCTTTAAAAAATAATTACATACGGTTGTAGGGTTCCTAGAGATACACAACCGTATGGCACTAGCTCTGGCAGATTCTACACATTTTTCAAGAAAAATGGCACTGTGCTTTTCTAAAAAAATGAGAACTCTCCTTGAAAATCTAACTACATATGGTTGTGTAGGAAGTGATCCTACACAACCGTATATCATTACTTTTTGAATCTCCTGCACGAATCTCGAGAAAAATGACATGGGTGCTTTTCTGGGGATATGAGGGATATTTTTGGAAATGTAATTGCATACGGTTGTGTAAGAGGAGGTCCTACACAATCGTATGTGAATAGTTTTTCATCTCACTGTGCGGATCTCGAGGAAAATGGCACAACGATTAATGGCCGCGCACAAGGGCAGTGATAGAAGATCTTGGGCCAACTGGTGGACAAAATCGTTTAAAGGCCAAACTTCTGAAGAATGGTTCTTGGGGCTACTTGCCTATCTGATCTCCCTCTTTCTGTGTCCGCAGCCACCAGCCCATACGGTAGTGGAAGGTTCTTTCTACGCAGCTGCCATGACCTTTCACTGAAAAAAGATATGCTGGGCCTCGACCGTGATGATGCAATTGTAACAGGGCATGAGTCAGTACAAAAAGACCCTGCAAGACCGGGCGGTGAGCTGGGAAGGGAAGACATTGCCCTCCAAGGAAATCTATCTTTTTGGCCCCTTCTGGTTGTTGCAGCTATGGGCCTCCGAGCACTATGATAAAGTGGCCCCTTATGTACTGACCCGAGATCCCAAGAAGACGGTGAGGGCCCTAAAGTATGCCAATGAAAACCCGCACATGTTTGGTATAGGGACAATCTTCAACATTTTGAACACAGAGATACACTTCCGGGCTCGGGCGTATGGGGAGCCGTTCTACCAAGGGGAGCCGCTCCTGCCAATCGATACCGTGGGGTTGGTCGTACATGAAGCCGACGGGATGCTGAGAGAGCAAGTGTCGACATATAACATAATCATCAGCCCTTCATTCATATTTGTTGTGCGGACCCAAAAAATGCATAGAGGGTCATGGGGCAAAGTACCAGTGCTTGAAAAAGAAGCTGTAGCCATCGCTTACCGACCACACTGAGTAGCACGATAGCTCGGCTTTGATCAAGACATCTCCTATCCCCTTCCCAACATCGTGGGCAACTACTGGGTGTTAGTGCATTACTTCTTTAATTGTATCTGCACTGGCAAGGTGTTGAAAGTGGTGCCACCCTCAAGGCAGGGGAAGACGACGTATCGTCATTTGGGAATGGCAAGGCTTTGTTTGGGAAGCTACAATGAGCTGGAGATAAAAGAAATCGCCGACGCCTTGGAGAATAGATGGAACTATATAGGGCGAGACGCTATTTTTGGACCAGACCCCTTGTTGAGGGTAGAGGGTGAGGGCTCTACAAGCGAGTCAGTAAGAGAGAGGCGATCTAAGCGGAGATCGGACTCCTCTCAGCAAAGAGAAGAACAAGAAGTCATCCCGGGGTTGGGAGAAACAGAGGCAACTTCTAGAATCAAGGTACCCTCACCTCCTCGGAGATCGATGAGGCTGCAACGGGGAACCAAGCGGGGTTGGGATGAAAGTCCCAAGAGGGCTCAAATAGAGATCGTGGGAGGCACTGCACCTCGCCTGTCGCGGCTTGGTAAAATACCTCCTGGGGTGGTCTAGAGAAAGAAAGCAACAAGGACCGTCCCAGCCGGCCCATTTAAGCAAGTCAAGAAAGTCGGGGTCCAGAGACCTGAGCGCCAGACAAAGCCAAAACACGAATATTCTGGGGATGAATCAGACTCCCCAATAAGGACCGAGCCACTCCAACCAGTCATCACGGAATCAATAGTACCCGCTGTTGGCACCACAGTAAACGAGATCAAGGAATGTGTTAAAGATGTGATGTTTTAACGCCGAGTGGAATACGGCATTAGGGTTTGTTGAAAACGGCACTAACTAGAACTCATATGCAGGTGTGGAGATGGAGCCGGAACAGCCAACAATATAAGAGGCACACACGTGGGGAACCGAAGCCCCTCTGGACAAAGGTTGGCAGGAGGACCTCGACATGCTGGAACTTGGCAGGGAGGGTTTCATGGGTATCGGTAAGGATGGACATAGGTGTGTCGGAACTTTAGGTAATGCTTGGGTAAAATTTCGTCATTGGGTACTGACTTTTGGTGGTTAAAATGTGTAATAAACAGGTGGGGAAGGGAAAATGGCCAATCCTCCATCGAAAGATGCCCAGGAGGGGACGATGCCTGCGATAGAGGTGCCGTTAGTGCAAGAAGAAGTCCCGACAACAACGGGCCTGCAATCTCTCTGCAAAAATGATGCCCTGACCGAGGCAGAGCTAGATGCTCTATTCGCCGGAGGTAAGTTATATTCGGCTTGACACAAATTAATTGAGGTAAGCATTAATTGCATCACTAATGTGACTAATTGCTCGTGTGCATTGCATGACAGGTGATGATGAAAATGTCGGGGGCGTTGAGTAGAGTGAACTAGATGCAGAGATTGAGTTGGCCGTGGCGGCGCACAGGGCCGAAGAAGAGCGAAAAAGGCAACTCAAGGGCAAGGCCATGGTAGAGGAGAAGGCGATACCGCTAGCACCCATTGGACTTTCCGTTCCCCATTTATCTATTGGCAGAATGGGAGCGGGAGGAATCCAAGATACACCTATAGCAACGCGTGTGGCCGAGAAGGTCGAGGAAGGAAGGTTCCCAACACGAATAGTCCCTATGAGCTTGGAGGAAGGGGAAATCCCCCTATATCGGGACAGGATGATGGTCCTTTCATTGTAGGGAATTCCAAGTCACCCTGAAATGGAAAACTTCCTCATCAGCATGGGTCATCCCTTGGTTCACACTCTGACGAGCTTGCAACATCTGATAGCTCAAGGATTGTTGTCAGACGTCCTCATAAGAGACACAGAGGCGCCTGCTTTAGGAGTGCGGCCCGAGCCACTGCCACCTACTGACAGAGAAGACCTGGCACTAGTGTACGAGGCATTTCCCCGCTTCTGTTCTTTGATGGCCTGTGCCACAGGCGATGGGCGACGGAGCTGTAGGCTCGGTGGTGATATTTTTGAACATACTGAAGTACATCTGGTTGTTTTAGCAAGTAGCTGGTATTGCTGGGTGTGACATATATGAACTCCACCACATGCAAGGGGCCTTGGCTGATCTTGGGTCGACGGATCTGAGTTTGAGCCTTTTGAAATCAATCATTGACTTTGTCTTTAATTAACAGAAAGCAAAGTGGGACACCATAGATCTCGAGATGAAGGGGCTCGCGGAAGGGAGGAAGTAGGAAGAGGAGCTCTCCGAAATATCAAAGACAGAGGAGAAAATAACCTATGAGCCCTCTTTGGACGTACAACTTGAGGTGACCCGGTTTGCCTACGAAGAGGCCCACTTAGAGGTAGCCCGCCTAGAAGAGGCGCTAGCTAAAGCCAAAAAGAGGCTCAATGGTCTGCACGCCGACTTGACTGTATTGGGGCAAACAAAGAATGAAATGGCCGGTGCGAAGCAAAGATTAAATAGGCTCAAGTCGTCTGCCAATGAGAGAGCACGAGTCCTGACGGAGATCTCACATAAGATCTGCCTCGAACGCCCAAAATTGGACGCAAGGAAACAACTGGTGGAAGATATCTTCCGAGCCGCGGGCTTTTGACTTGTCTTGTCACTTTACCTTTTCCATACATGTATATCTGCAAGATAGCAATTGTAATGTCTAGCCTTTATGTTTTTTGTTAAAGGCTGACACTGGTTAGTAACATACATGTAAATCTTTTGAAAGGAAATAAAATATTCTGCAATATTTTGCTCACAATCTTCTTTTTCCCTTTGTCTTCAATTATACCAAGTACATGCAAATATCAGTTCATGTAAATTATGCATAACACATCCAAACAGCATTCAATTCAAACTTATGTGAACACATTCAAACATTGGCAAGTTCACAGTGGGGAGACACCCTCGAATTTGTCGTTAAGGAGGTGCGGAATAACAACCCCAAATTCATTGTTAAAAAGGTGGGGAATAATGACCCCGAGGATGTTTCTAAAGGTGGGGGATAACGGCCCCAATGAAGTTTCTAAAGGGGGGAGGGGGGGGGATAACGGCCCCAATGAAGTTTCTAAAGGTGGGGGATAACGGCCCCAATAAAGTTTCTGAAGGTGCGATGGGATAAAACGACCGCACGAAAAAGATGGTTCAAATCACTCAAAGCATGACAATTCTTTAGAAATAAAACTTATTTTTACGATGAATTACACAAGGGTATACTTCTTAACATATGCAATAGAAAATCCAGAATCAGGCCATAAAGCATCTTAAATATAATCACACACAGAAATGGTTGTCACATCCCCATTAGAAAAAAGTCAATGCCTCAAAGAGGTCTAAAATGTGATCACACACAAAAATGGATGTCACATCCGAAGACGAGTCTCTGATGTTGGCGCATTGTTGAAACGCCGATGTCGGCTCTGTTAGTCGAGGGTCTTAAGGGTTTGAAGGGAAATCTTGCTATGGAGGGAAACCTTCACTCTAGGGAGCTCTAGTAAACGAAATAAGTAGTGACGCTTCTTTCATTCGAGATCAACGTCACAAAAAACCAACGTTCGAAAATGGGTTAAATATAATCATACACAAAGTGAAGTGTCATAGCTATATTAGAGAAAAGCCAATGCCCACTCAACTCTTAACAATAATACTTCTTCAACCACTTGCCATTAATTGAGGCTTCTAACTCAAAACCATCGGAAGTCACGATGTGATAATAACTGAAATTGAACGCTCTGGTGATGATGTATAATTCTTTCTCAAAATTGGGTGTAAACTTAGTGTGCGAGGTCGATGCCCGCATATGATCGGCCACCTTCATAACAATGTCTCCTACCCCTAAGGCTCTGAACTTGACCTTCTTGTCGTATGCCCTAGTCATTCTGTGAACATAAACATCCAGACTCTTCCTAGCACGGAGGCGGTGTTCATCTATGGCTAGTAGGTCACAATGTCTGAGAAAAGCATACTCAACTTCACGGTAACCTAGTACTGCGGCAGATTCCATACGAGGAGTGGGAATTTGAATTTTGATGGGGGAACAGCTTCAGTGCCATACACAAGAGAGAAGGGGGTTTCACCAGTAGAGGTACGTGTGGTAGTACGGTAAGCCCACAAAGCCTTCACCAACTTCACATGCCAATCTCGTTGACACAAATTAATAGTCTTCTTGAGAATTTTTAACAAAACTCTGTCGATGGCTTACACTTGTTCGTTCCTTGGCGGATAATACGTCGTGGACTGGCTATGAAATATGTTGTATTTCTTTAGCCGCTCTTCCACATCTCCTCTGAACTGAGTCCCATGGTCGGTGACAATCTTCTGAGGAATTCCAAATCTTGAAATAATGTGACTTATTATAAACTCGGCCACGGCCGCGAAAGTAGCTCTTCGCAAAGGAATAGCTTCGACCCACTTGGTAAAATACTTCGTGGCAACCAGTATCCAAATATGATTTTTGCTGGAGATTGGATTGATTTTTCCAATGAGATCCAGCCCCCAAGTCTGGAAAGGCTAATAAGACTTGATAGGATACAGATAACTTGGTGGCAAACGGTCGACATGCAAATGTAACTGACACGTCCGACATTTTTGAACATGGTTGACGCTGTCCTTGTGCAAATGAGGCCCATAGTACCCCAGATGTATTACCTGGTGAGCTAGCCTGACCTTGCTCTGATGTTCACCATAGTCTCCCTCATGTACTTCCCTCAAGATGATCTTGCCTTCTCTGCGCGAGACACAGCGCAATAGGACTCCACTATAACTATGCTTGAACAACCTGTCTCCCATGACCACATATCGGATTGCCTGCCGCTTGACATTTCTAGATTCGTCTCGGTCGGTCGGTGCACGACCATGCTTCAACCAATCCCATATGGGCCAAAACCATTCATCCTCAGGTAACTCGGTGAAGGCGTCTTGAGTGCTCATGAGGTAAGATTTTCCCCAGTTAGCTTCCAAAAAGGATGTTGGTAAGACCCTTTTGATCATGCGAACGTCTTTGGCATACTCGTCAGGCCCCATCTGAATTTTGGCCGCTATTGTGGCCAAGGAATCGGCATGAGAATTTTCTGCCCGACGGATGTGTACCAGCTCTAACGTCTCAAAGGACGAGAGTAATCTCAAAACTTTCCGCTGATAAGGCTTCAAATGCTCTTCTTTGACCTTGAATAGGTTTGTAACTTGATAGGTGACCAACATGGAGTTCTCAAAAATTCGCAAATGGCGGATGTCTGCCAGGGTGGCCATTTCCAAGCCGATTGCCAAGGCCTCGCATTCTGCCATATTGTTAGTGCATTTTAACTCGAACTTAAAAGGAAAATGATACAAGGGCACCTTTCGGTGATCAGAACACGATGCTTGCCCCTCCATCATTCTGTGAGTCCAACATGTTAAGAGACCCATCGAAAAACATGAGCAAGGGTTCCAAGATGATCGTGCCTTTGAAAACTTTCTCATCTGGCAGATCCTCGGTAACGATTCCTCTGGAGGGTACCGGGTTCTTAGCTAATAGGTTGGTCATAGCTTGTCCTTTAATAGACCTTTGCATCTTACATGTGATGTCGAATTCACTCAGCATTAAGGACCATCTGGCCAAACGACCAAAAAGAACTGGCTAACTTAAGAGGTACTTTATAGGGTCGCTCCTACACATTAGCATAACAGAATGAGCCAACATGTACTGGTAGAGTTTCTGAGAGGCAAAAATCAAGGCTAAACAAGCTCGCTCGATTTTAGAATTATGAGTTTCAGCCGGTAAAAAGACCCAACTAAGATAGTAAATAGGTTTCTCCACACCCTCTTCATCCTCTTGGGCCAAGAGAACACCCATAGCATTTTCCAAGGTGGAAAGATAAAGAACCAAAGGCTGTCCGTGAATTGGTGCCATTAGAGTCGGAGGTTTGAGTAATTCCTACTTAATTTCTAAGAAAGCCTTATAGCATTCCTCGGACCAAATAAAAATGGCATCCTTCTTTAACAACCCTTTAAGCGGAAACATCTTCGCGGAGAGATTAGGTATAAAGCGGCGAATATAGGATAAACGTCCTAACATACTCTTGATTTGTTTAAGAGTTTTAGGATGAGGTAAACCTTGTATCGCATCTAATTTGGATGGGTCAATCTCAATTCCCCAATGCCGGATCAGGAATCCTAAGAACTTACCGGAACTGACCCCAAATGCACACTTCAACGGGTTCATCTTCAAATTTGTTTGCCTACACCGATCAAAAGCCTTCCTCAGGATGTCACAATGGCTCTCTCTTGTGGGGGATCTTACGACCACATCGTTGACGTAATGCTCAACCTCATAGTGCATCATCTCGCCAAAGATCTTAGTAATAGCCCTTTGGTAGGTGGCCCCTGCGTTCTTTAAGCCAAAAGGCTGACCGTGAAGCAAAAGCTACCCACCGGGGAATAACAACTAGTATAGATCTCATCTGCTGCGGCCATCTCGATCTGGTTGTACCCATTCATAAAACTGACAATCTGGTAGTAGGATGTGTTGTCAATCAAGATATCCATATTGGGTAGGGGAAAATCATCTTTAGGGCAATTGCTGTTCAAGTCTCAAAAATCTACGCATACTTTGATCTGTCCATTCTTCTTCTTCACTGGCATGACATTGGCTAACCACTCGGACCACTGAATAGGACGAATGAAACCTGCTTCAGTGAGCTTCTAGAGTTCAATCTTGATCTGAATTTCTAATTGGGCCCTGAATTTCCGATGCGCTTGTTTCACAGGCCTAGCATGCATGTAAATTCCCAAATGGTGTACTATGATATCCTCTGGCAGACTAGGCATTTCTTCATAACTCCATACGAAAACATCGAGATACTTGGATAGGAGATTTATCAGATCTGTTTCTTCATGATTTCCCAAAGATGCTGATATAAAGACCTTGCAATTTTTCTAAGGCTGGCCCAAATTGATTTCTTTCAAGATTTCTTCCACTGCTACCACTCCTTCTAAATAATCTAGAGCTGGGCTCGTATTTAATTCTTCTGGTGGATTCGTATTCTCAACTGCGTAAACTCCTCTGTTACGAACTCGGTACCATGTTCCCATACAAAGCAATTGAATGGGGCATCGGCATGTGCAATAGTGGACATTTCTAAAAGGCGTAACATAAATCAACAGATATCTAACACAGTGCCACTACAAGCAAACAATCATGGCAATTATACATAAAAGATGCATACACTTCAATATGATGAATAACTTTTGAGTAAAAATGATCTTAATGCATTTCAAAGAAGGTCAAAGGGTAGGTCCATACTACCTAATCTATTCGTTTAGCCCCCAAGTGCGTGTGGCTGCTAGACGAGGGCGATATTGGCTACATGGAGGAACTCTTGACCAAAACCATTACAAGAGAAGGAGGAGATCATGATAAGTATTACAGAGCACAGACCTCCCCATCCTTTTGAGATGGTCTAAGAAAAATATCTAGGTCATTATTACAATGCGGATGCATGTATAAAAGGAAAACATTGAGATCAAAGTAAGTGTGAAAACATAAGAATGTTATAATCTTCATTTATAACCCGTAAATGAAGAACAACAAAAGTTTTGGTGCCAAACAAAAAAGAACCAAGGCACTCGGGTCAGTTGAGGGTGAACTACCCTCAGGTACCCCCCCGGATAGCCTGTGACGCTAGAAAAAGAAGAAAAACAAAACAACGAAGGAAAGGAAAGTCAAGATCTATTTTGCTAAGTAACCGTCGTTACTCCCAATTGTAAACAAAGGGTTCCGAGACAGGAGGTTCTTCGTCATCCTTAACGAACTGGAGGAAGTCGGCCGATACAAAGCAAACCCCATCAACGTTGATGGGTGTGACACCCTCCTCATCTGAGACGTCGGATAACGAGATGGCCGTATTTTCGTTGGGGTATTCCCGACGCATTATCTGTTTTGGGACCCCCTCCTCGGCCACAAAGACCATCTTCTTCCCTTTAACTTCGCAAGTGGCACGGGCCTATCAGCGGCATTTGACAAATCATAGAAACAAGCATCCACATAGTAGGACTCCCATCTCTCGAATGGCTGCGCCAGACCCATGACGATCCCCTGCTGACCGTCCATGCAATACTTGAAACACTGGTGGTAGGACAACGGGACCCCGTGGTTGTAATGGATCCACGGCTTGCCCAATAGAAGATGATAGGAAGGGGTAGTATCGAGCACGTCAAAATGGTGGACATGGTCCAGCTCATTCACCACAATCCGAAGTTGGATTATCCCAATCGATCTCTATACGGCCTTGCCGACCCTGTGGATGTAGATAGGTCGAGCTGTATCCACGACATCCATGGAAATGCCCAAAGGGGGTAGCATGCCTAAAGGGATGATGTTAATGGAGGATCCCATGTCCAGAAAAGCCCTGGGTACGACGACGTCCGCTGCTAGGACCTGAATATACAAAGGACGATTATGGCCCTTGTCAGGGCAAACCACGTCTGCATCCGTGAAAGTTATGGCGGACGGAGAACGATCCATCTGTCGTAGGAATCGAGAGGTGGTGAAGACTTCGGCGGGGCTCTGGGATGTTCCTGCCAGTCCCTGGCCATTCCTTCCCTCGAGTGTCGAAACATCGACGAACGGTTCTTTCCCTCGCTGATATTCGATCAAAAGTGCTTATTTTAAGCAATTATCCTTTTATCGTTATTGCATTCTCCTACGTTAAAATGCTCTATTTATCTACTTTTCTACATTAGAGTCTCTTTTGTTGCGTAGAACACACTTTTTTGGACGAAATGGTATATTTGCATGCATTAAACACATTTTCGGAAGTCTAGACATGAAGTCATTCTGATAGAGTCTCATTACGCGCTTCTTTTGTCGCAGAAAACCCCGATGGGACGATTCTCGAGACTTGTGGGCCCAAATCGATCATGAAAGCCCATTATCAAAGCTTAAAGAGCCCACATGCTATGACTAGAAGATATGGGTCACATATGGGTTGAATAAGAGGACCAAAAAGCCGGCCCAAAGAACGAAGAGAGCAGGAGAGCCAATGACCAAGAGACGGACCAAAGCGTTTAAAGCCACATGAGTCAGCAAAGAATGATAGTCGACTCTACTGGAGAAGCGTCAGGATGGTCACAGTGAAGACCAGGGTTCCAGACCCTCTGCCAATACTTTTATCTCCAGTAGCCGGGCCCATCATCATCGACCCGCTGTCCGACTAGTTAGTGGACCCCGCGAATTTCAAAATAATTTTAATTAAATTTTAAAAAATGGGGGGTCCACTAAATGGGGAGATTCCCCATAAAAAAGTAATGTTTTACTTAAAAAAAAAAAATTTTTTTTCATATTTTTTATTTTCAAAAAATACAATGGAAATAGGGAGCTTTAAAAGGAGAAGGAGAGGGGTTCGTTTGAATCCTAATCCCCCTCCCATCTCTTTCTCTCCTTCCCCATAACCATTCCCGACTTTTTCCTCTCCTCCTTCTCCTTCTTTTCCTTTCTTTCTTCTTCTTCCTTCCTTCCACTTCTTCTTCTCCTCCGGCGAGTTGGTGCGCCCTCTTCCATTTCTTCTTCTTCTTCTTTGTTCTTCCTCTTCTTCTTTTTCTTCCCTTTCTTCTTCTTCTTCTTCTTCTTCTTCTTCTTCTTCTTCTTCTTCTTCTTCTTCTTCTTCTCCTCTGTGTTCTTCTTCTTCTTCTTCCTCTTCTTCTCTCCTTTGTCTTCTTCTTCTCCCATCGACCGGAGTTGCAGGCTGCAACTCCGGCCGCCTCTGCAACTCCGCCAGCCGCCTCTACTTCACCGGCGCGCCTCCCTGCTCCTTCTCTTCTTTTCTTCTTCTTCTTGTTGTTCTTTTTCTTCCTCTCCTAGAAGTTTCGGCTCTTCCTTGAGGCTTCGTTCTGCTTCTTCTTATTCTTCCACAGTCCTCGCCGGAGTTGCAGGTCTGCAACTCCGGCCATCTCCCCTTCTTCCTCTCCATTTTTTTTCTCTTCTTTCTCCTTTTTCTGCCTGCACTTCAGGCGCTCCTGCAACCGTGCATCAGATTGTGGCGTTCTCGCCATCACGCTACGAAAAAAAGAGAAGTTGTAAGCCACTCCATTACCGCCTCCTCTCTCACTCCCACGTTACCACCAACAGCTGCTATACCGCCCCATGGAGATCACGATCTGATCTCCCCCACATTTTCTCCTTGCTGCTGCTCTCACAAACAGCTCACCCACCGTGATCTACACTTGCTGCCCTCCACAGTTTTAAACCACAAAAGAAAAAAAAAAAAGAGAAAAACAAAGAAGATAAAAAGGAGGTGGGATACCACCTCGTTGCATCTCCACCATGATCCTCCATGTGCGACCACACAACCATCTCCTTGTCGCCGTCTTCAGCATCTCCGGTGATCATCTCCACCTTTGCCTGAAGCAGCGATGTAGCACTCCCTGCTGATCGCTCAACGCCCTTGCAACTCGCCTAAAACCACTGCTTCCACCATTGTAGATGGCAAGCTTGCCACCAGAACTCCATGCTGCCACTCCACCTTGCTGCCGCCTTATCAAGATCACTGGATTGCCCATCTATTCTCCACCATTAAACATCATCACTCTTCATCACAAGGTACACCTTCACGACTTACTATAGTGTACACATTGGTGCTACACCGGGCAATCAACTTGCAGCCCTCTCCACCATGCGGTCCCCTCCGCACCTATTGTGCCCGAGGCATCACCATTTGTAAGAGAAGTTAGGTACTTTCTCTCTTCTCTTACCCTTTTCTCTCACCATTAGTTCTCTTCTTCAATCTCCCTTCTATCTCTAGGTTTTAGTTAACTTTCTCTCTCTAGGGTAATTCTTTTACTTTCTCTCTCTAGTTCTTGTTTCTCTCTCTACATCTCTTCATAGTCATTATTTGTAGTGATTTTGCAAAGAAAGTTTGTAAATATTTTGGTTGAATAAAGTTTAGTTGATTTTGCATTATTGTGTTTTTAGTCTTATTTTTGTTCTAATTGCTTGTGGCAATTTCTCTCTCTAAAAATCACTAAGCAGGTTTTAAATCGCTTCACCATTCTCATCCCACCACAATTTCTGAAATAAATCCGTCATTTCATGTTCATGAATCGCGGGAACTAACCCCGAGTGCGGATCGACATCCGACACGAATCCTTATACAAATCTGTCAATTTTGTAGGATAATCGGATCAAATTACAAATCTTGTTGATTCTAGGGTTTTCGTAACCAACAACGCGGAAAAACCCTACTTTCACTCGCTCTGCAACAGAGGTCTGAATCGTCTCCACAAAAAGTAGGGGATTACCCGTCCGGCTCTTTCCAGGTTCACGTTGCGAGGTAAAAGCAAAGAAAACCTCATGTTCTCCCCTTTCGAGAGCTGCCTCGGCAATAGCCACCTCAAGGGCCAGCTTCGTCCCGGGGGAAAACTACAATACCTCAAAAATGGACATCATAGCCGGGATCTTCTTCAGGTGGGCCACCATGTCATACAGGGCACGAGTCTTCGACTTCTCACGAGTGAGTTCTGCGGCTTGCACTCAAAGCTTACTAATCTGTTCTAGATGCTTCTTCTCTCTTTCGACCCACTGTGGGTCTGGTGAAACTTTAGTTGGGACCATGGGGGCCCTACTCTGTTCGATTTCCTCTACGGGCAAGTCAACAAGGGTGGCAGAATCCCTACTCGTGGGGCCATCCAAGGCTCTCCTAACTCCACGAGTCTATACCACCAAGGTTTTAAAAAGTTGCTCTTCAGCAACATTCTCATGCGAGACTACTCCCGCAAAATATCTCTGAGGGCCTTGCTCCTCAGTAACAAAGATAATTCCTAAAATATGTCCTGATTACTTAGAATGTGATTATCTGTGCTTGGTGTGCATCATTTAGGATCACTACTCCAGTGTCTCCTTTTGGCAATTTTTTGCCAAATCTTGGGCTTGCTTTTTCAAGTAGAAGCCCGGTTGGACTTGTCCTAACCTTTGACGGACTCGATCTGAGAGTCAGTCTATCGAACTCCTCTATCGCCTCTGATGGCAGATGAACGGCCTCTGTATGAGACCTACTACAGTTTCTGTGAGAATTTAGGTGATCACTCTCAACAATGGTATGACAATTCTGCATATCATCATGACACTCCAGTCTCACACACTTCTACAGGGTATGATAATCACCGAGATCCGGAGTACAAATCTGTACTCCAAGACCTTAAAAATTCTGTCTTTGCCCTTCGTGTTGCGGTCCAGCAACCTGTGCACAATTCCCAGTCTGTAGGATATTACCCTCCTATCCAGCAAGATGTTTGTACCTTTCAATCTCCAATGCAGACCTCTTATGATACAAATTATTTTCTGGACAATAGGAGTCACCATAACTTTACTTGGGAACAGTCTGCTCTCCCGCAGCAACTGCCATAGGATAATTATCCTTCCGGGTTTCATCAACCCAATGGAGAGTATGACTGGCAATACTCGCAATCCTAGTACCCGTCATATCCACAAAATGATTATTCTGATCAACAACGGGCCCCTCAGGATTTCCAGAGTCAGCAACTAGTCCCAGACTCCACTTTGCCTTACAACTTTCATACCCAGTCGGACTACAATCAAGAGTTGGCACCTCAGCTCCCCTTGGCTGAACCGCCTCCGTTGGCTACTAAACCCTGTCTAGAGGACCTTCTCTCTCAGTACATTGCCCAGCAACAACAGTATTTCCAAGGTCTAGAGCACCAATAAAAGCAATCTATGGAGAGCTTGGAGCAATGTCTAGTTCAATTAGAAAATGAGAGAGAGGAAGTCAACTTCACTAGCCCACCAATAGCCTATCATGAGGAGAGTGACAGGGCCACTGTCTATAATGAGGAGCCGCACAATTGGACCCAGTACTAACATTGCGAGGAAGAAATAGAAGTTGTACCCACCCTTAGATCGAGCCAGACTATTGAGGAGCTAGTGTATCCATCTTCGGTGCCTTTAAAAGCACCACATCCTGAACCTGCCTCAGAGCAACCTATTTCTCACTCTACCATTGCTGCTTCTAACCCGGATCCTGAAGATGATCTTCATGACACTAAGTTTTGTCTCGATCGTAGGATTCTAACTGTCATAGATCTACCGTTCCTCCCCACCTCCCTTGGATTGTGCAACATTAGTGATGAACCCGAGTCTCAATCTTTGGTGCCCTTAACAGCACTAACTTCTGGACCGAGCACAGAGATACCCATGTCCATTCCTATCTCTGATGATTCTACCTCTACACTAGATGCAGACATTCCTATCGTAGAACCGTGTCTAGAATATGAGACTCTAGCTGTCCTAGACCTACCGTTCCCCACTGAGGATGAACATATTGAATGTAGGGATTGGAACCTCCCTATCAAATTAGGATACATCGAGGAAGAGGTCAACAGTTTTCACCCGTCACCCTACGTCGATGTTGTCGATGAACCGTATGTCATGGAGAGTCTAATTCAGGACTCTCACAAGGATAAATTATCCAAGTGTCAAGAACACTTTGAGTCTGACTTCATCTCGGAGTCAAACAATTCTGGTATTACTGATCTGCAGGAGTCTGCTCCATTCAGATACATTCTCGCAAAACTCAATGAGTTTGCGGCTTTGCTAACCACGGTCAGAGAATCGACTACTACTCTCCTCTCAGTCTTTACTGAGAAGCTTCTATCCCTCTCTGCTGAATTAAATGTTTTTGCAGGTCTGCTCAGAGAACTTACTGTCCTACTCTTAGTCTACACTGAGAAAGACCTGTTCTACACAGGTATACCTAGACAAGGGATAGGATAACTATTTTCATTCCACCTTAGGTGTCAGGAAGACTGTAGATCCACTCAGTCTTTATGAGTTTCAACTTGGTTCGGGGTGCTTACCACCCTCGTCATGTCTGGTTGAAGATGTAAAACTTAGCACTTTCGGAAAGGCAATTCCGGTATTCCTAGAGTACATGAGTTTCATGCATTTGTTATTACTGTTATATCTCTGGAAATGCAGGTACATTCATTCTTCCGATCATCAGGTACCACACACTGTCGAGTTTCTGCCGACTCGGTAACATCCTCCCTGAACCTTTGCTTCATCATCACTGATTTTTTATAATTTTATGTCCCGGTCATGAGCACCGAGGACGGTGCTATATTTTGGTTGGGGGTGGGTATTTACCAAAACTCATGTCTTCATTTTGATAAAAAAAATGTGTTGTTTTTGGGGTGATTTCCGATGTTCTCAAAAAATTTTCTAGAATTTCAAAAATGTGTCAAATACCCTGACTTTGATTAGCTGAAAACCTCTGTTGAGTCAATATTGAGGATGTCGATTTCTGTTTCAAGTTAGCTTTGAGTCAAGTCAAGCACGACTACAGCAGGTTTGAAAACTCAGAAAAACTCAGATTCGGCACAATTTTACACTATCAACACCAGAGTCATCCTAAGTTTAGAAATTCTAGAGATCCTGTGAGAATAATTGTGGAGACCTAACCCAATGAGCTTTCGAGCCTTTAATCAATTCAGAGGGTTATACAACAATTCTGAGTCACAAGATGACTCACTATTCTTCTTGCCCGCAATATTCTTTGAGAGATCTCATTACCCTTTTATTTGATCATGGAACTTGGAACGACATCAATATTGGATTACTACAACAGAACCTTCTCTGTATCCAGTCAAGACAGTATACATGATAGTGCAAACCCTAGAAAATGATTTAGGCCATTTTTCTGAATCATTTAGCCTTTTTACTCACCTGAATTATACTTCACTAGAAACCCCTTGAGCTATTCTATAAAAGCCTTTTCTTTGTAAACACATCAACCTAAAACTCAGTCCAGCTACGAAGCATGACTGGCTATCCTTATTTTGAGATGGACAAAAGAATAACTGATGTGTGTATACCATGAAAAGAAATGTAAAGAAGAAAAGTCAAAAGAAAAAAAAGTGGATCAAGCTGAAAAGAAATTGAGCAGCCTCAGAAATATCGAGAAAAAGAGAAAAATACGAAAAAAAGGAAAGAGAACTAGATAATGGTGTTACACCGTAGGAAAAATGCAAGAAAATGGAAATATCCTCTCCAGATCTTTGAAATCCTGTATCCCTTTATCTTTCTACACCTGACCTAAGCCTCATTACAACCCAGGAAAGTCCTATTTGATTCTAGGATAGTACGATCATAAAATGTGGAGATTGAAGAAAGAGAAGCTATAGAGTTTGATCTGACGTTCCCGAGTGAAGTGGTATTTCAATCATGAGATCTTTTTCTGTTAAATATATCATTCCTTTAAATAATACATATGTGAGATCTTTGCTTTCATATATCAACACATCTCCTCACATATAAATTGAGAGAAAAGAAGAAAACCCTTTTTGAGTGATTCCATTCTGAGTAGTTTACAAGTGAGAATTGAGGTCAAGGCATACAAACTTATAGGTGATTTGGAAATCTTTACTGCAAGATGATGAGAATGTTGAGCACACACACACGCAGAGTCTGACTATTCTGGGTCATGATTATAAGTTTGTAGTCTTGTCAAAACTTTCCAACTCTTTGCTAGCCCTTAACTATTTTTGCATCCATTCGATGATTTGACGAACGGTGTTTTCTTTGAGCTAAAATGAAAAAGTGTGCAGCATGTGCAGAGCCCTTTTAAGCTTATTTATTTTGCACTAATTGCCAAGGATTGGCAATATGCTGGTTGGGGGTTATGATATTCGCTCAAAAGTGCTTATTTTAAGCAATTATTCTTTTAGCGTTATCACACTCTCCTACGTAAAATGCTCTATTTATCTACTTTTCTACATAAGAATCTATTTTGTTTTGTAGAACACACTTTTCTGGACGAAATGGTATATTTGCATGCATTAAATACATTTTCGGAAGTCTAGATATGAAGACGTTATGATCAAGTCTCATTACGTGCTATTCTCTTGCAGGAAACTCGATCGGGCTATTCTCGAGACTTGCGGGCCAAAATCGATCATGAAAGCCCATTATCAAAGCTTAAAGAGCTCACAGGCTATGACTAGAAGATATGGGCCAAATATGGGCTGAATAAGAGGACCAAAAAGCCAGTCCAAAGAACGAAGAGAACAGGAGAGCCAATGACCAAGAGACGGACCAAAGCGTTTAAAGCCACATAAGTCAGCAATGAATGATGGTCTACTCTACTAGAGAAGCGTGAGGATGGTCACAGTGAAGACCAGGGTTTCAGACCCTTTGCCAATACTTTTATCTTCATTTTCTGATATTTTCGCTCTCCTCCCCCTAATTTTCCATCTCATCTCTCCTTATTCTCTTTCTCTTCATCTCTCGATCCTCGGATATACTGACCTAACCCCAGAACTCCTGTCCATTGGCTCTGGCCCATCTCCCTAAGCTATCGGACCGTTGGATCTTCTATCGGACCGTTAGATCTTCGATCGGACCGTTGGATCGTCCACCGGACCGTTGGATCTCTCTAGATCCGTCGATCTACCAATCTGGGTCTCAATCAAATCACCATCCATCCGATTGTCATCAAATTGTCTGTCACATCATCTTGTGAGACGATGGACATCATCAATCCATGGGGGCTAGTAGCCGGACCCATCATCATCGACCCGTGGCCCGACCATTTAGTGGACCTCGCGATTTTTGAAATGCTTTAAATTAATTGTTTTTAAATAAAAAAGGGGAGGTCCACTAAATGGGGAAATTTCCCAAAGAAAAGTAAGGTTTTCCTTAAAAATATATATATATATATATATTTTTTTTTTATTTAAAAAAAAAACCCCATTTTCCATTAAAGGAAAGTGGGAGGTTTAAAAGGGAAGGAGAAGGGTTCGTTTGAACCCTAATCCCTCTCCCATCTCCTCCTCTCCTCCCCCTAATAATCCCCCTCTCTCCCTTCTTTCCCTTCTCCCCCTCTCCTCCTTTCCTTCTTCCTCCTCTTCTTCTTCTCTTCCGGCGGGCCATTACCGGTGAACTGGTGGTGCGCCTCCTTCTCCTCCTTCATCTTCTTCTTCTTCTTCTTCTTCTTCTTCTTCTTCTTCTTCTTCTTCTTCTTCTTCTTCTTCTTCATTCTCTTCCGCCATTACTGCATCCTTATCCTCCCACCGTTCTCTTCTTCCCAAGCAAAAGACCCACGAAGACCACCTCTATTACCGGAGTTGTAGGTCTGCAACTCTGGTTGGATGTTATTTCTCGGCAGCAACAGTCCGTGCTTCCACTTGTGCACCTCCAGACCAACGCCTCCCTCTTGGCCATGGTCTCCTCTCCTTCACGTCCTCGCAGCCAGAAACTCTCCCTTCTCCTCCTCTTCTTCTTCTTCTTCCACACCCTTTCGTCGGAGTTGCAGGTCTGCAACTCCGGCCGCCTTCTCCTTGTTCTCCTTCTTTCCCTTTTCTCCTTTCGGCCCTTGCTCCTCTACCTGCTGCTCCGCCAGCCTGAAACCCGACCCTCTCTATAGGTGTGTGCCTCTCCACATAGGTTGCTGGAGTTGCCACCTGCAACTCTGGCGACCTCCATTGACGCTGGCGCAACCAGCGCCTCCACCACAGCCATCAAACCCTCATCGCTGCAACCTCCTTGAATCCCACCATTGCTGGAGCGACTTCAGGCCATTTCCAAGAGGTTTTCTCCCCAAGCTACTCCTACCCGAACCAGCATCTGTCAACGTAACTACCAATTGGTCAGCCCTCTTATACTCATGGCGTTACCATGGAAGCTAGCCGACCGACAAGTACAACTCAAATCCAAGCCGCCATGATCACTTTCGGACCATTGGATCCCGTCTTCATCTCCAGAACATTGCTGGGGTAGCGCATCAAACATCTCCGGCCAATCTTTGCTGGCTTATCCCGATCGTGTTCAAGCTAAGTGCAAAATGGTGAGGTGTTTATCTCTCTCTAGATCTTTATCTCCCCTAGTTCTTTCTGTCTCTCTCTCTCCCTAGTTTTCCCTATCTAAATTAGTTTTCTCTCTCTACCTTTAGTTAGTTAGTATTTCTTTAAGAATAACTTCTCTCTTAGATTGATTTTAATTTTTTTTTTAATCCTTCATTATAAACAATTTATTTTGATTCAATAAAATTAGTTTTCTTTTGTGTTTTTTTTCATAATCGTTCTTTTAGTTAATGGTAATGTTGAATTTATTTGCTCATTAATTTCTTTAATTGAGAACCAATCTCCAAAAAAATTTTTGTTTTAAACTTCGATCCACTTATCTCATCCTTCCATCAATTTCTGATAAAAAAATCCATCATTTTATGTTCTTGATTGCGCTAACTAATCTCGAGTGCGGATCGACATCCGACATACTCCCACTGTGCAAAGAATTGTTTAAATCTTGCAGGATAATCGGATAATTTACAAATGTGTTGATTCTAGGGTTTTCGTAACCAACGATGCAGAAGAAACCTACTTTCAGCAGTTTTGGAGGTTTTCCAGAGTAAAGACCTTGCGGGCCTGAAACTTCTGGTAGAAGGCTCTCTTCAACTGTTCCCAGCTGGAGACACTGTGAGGGGTAAAACTTACAAACCATGAAAATGCTATCCTTTTAAGGGAGACCGGAAACATCTTGGCCATTAGCAGCAGGTTCATAGAATGTTCCCTACACTGAAACTCATACCGCACTAAGTGTTCGGCGGGGTCAGTGGTCCCATCATATGCTGTGAAAATAGGAACAACGAAGCCAGCTGGGTACGACTGCTGGGAGATGTTAGGGATGAAGACACCCTTAGGGATGGAGGGCCCCCAGAGTCAGGTCTCTCTCATGTAGAATATAGTCAACATATTCACGGAGTTGGGTAGGGTCTATTGTAATGTCACTCCCTTGTCTGCTCTCGCAATTGACAGTAACCGGTGACTGAGGATCCCTAGCTGGTGCTTGGCCATCCCTCATTTCTTGGAATTGTGTTCGTAGGTCCCTCAATTGATCCCTGAGGGCCATGTTCTCTTCCCTGACGGCCCGATGGGAATCCAGTTCTTCCACGGAGTGCCCCTCCATAGGCCCTTTCCCTATAGTCTTCTCCATCTGGGCAAAAAGCCGCCCCACCTCCTGTCGAAGTTGCTCCATCTCTGTATGCAGGTGCTTAGATGGGTCTAGAGCCATGAGTTCTTGATACTGCTGCACAAGGCTGTCGATACAGTCCAAAAGTCTGGAGTTAGAACGAGTCAGAACTGCTTGCTCTCGCACTTCTACTGCTTTCCGTAGTACTTCCTCGATACTCAATCCAATCCAATCCAATCTTGGTTAGTCATGTGCCTTAGGCCTACGAATTCATGAGAGAATAAAAAACCTTCAATAGGGTAGCTTATACTTGTTTTGAGAAAATAATGTCTGATCTCTGAAACATTTTGGAAAAACAAAGCATAAGTGGTAAAAAGAACGTGAAATAACGCAGCCCCCATGCGTATGTTACCCAAAGGGCCATTTTTCAAAACATCGATGCATAGCTATAGGAAAATCTCCATCTCGAAGTGGCTTTAAGCCTATATTTTTTAAACAAGAATAAAATTCATTCTTAAAACATGATAGTTTTCTATGATAAAAATCTTTTCAAAAAGATCAGCTTGTTACAAAGTATTAAAATCATCATTTTATGAAAATATATACCCTTTTGAGAGTTAACACATTGGGGTTACGCTACCTCATTGAAAAAGGCAAAACCAACATGAAATCCAACTTTAAAAACAATCAACGAAAATGGGATGTTTTAATGGAGGTTTAAAGAACTGGGTATTGATAAAATTGATCCCTTCTATCCAATGTTATTGGACATGGACAGGAAACTTTCTTTATCAGATCCGATTTTAAAGGTCCAAAAACCCCATGACTAGTTCGACCATAGGGCCCTCTCTCATCTATATAATCATTGGCTTTATTAAATACATAGAAATACATAGACACATAGAGACTAAGAGTTAGACTTGCTAAAGCCTTCCTGCTTTCAAGAGCCATTAGAGAGTGTCCCATTCGAAGAAGAAAAACCTAGAGAAATCATTCTAACCATTGGGATTTTTTCTCTTCACTTGATCATAGCCTTTTAGTTTGATCTCTTTGCCTACGCCTAGGTTTTCCATTAGATATCCAACCTAATAAGCCGGAGTGTACCACGTGTGACTCAACACTATGTAAAGCCCTAAAAACCCTAATAGGGTATTTCGGTCTGGTTTGAATTTTTAGGACCATTTTCGCATGTTCTTCTTCACAAAATACATTTATCTAACTATAAGAACACTCACATGAAATTTCGGCCAATTATGAGAAAGTTGAAAGTTTTGGGATTTCTAGGGTCGTTTCATGCAGGCCCACATGAGCTCGGTATACCCACGCATTTTTGTTGATTGTTACGAGTCCCACGTGCTAGATCGATTATGTAAATATGACACGTATAATTAATTTAATCTTAATATAAAATTTAACCTTCATTATTTATTATCTTTTTGCGTATGTATACGTATTACATGTATTTGTGTTAAGATGTGGGTAATTACACCCTACATCATTAATTAAGTTATAAGATATATTATTTTAATGTAAAATATGTATATAAATTAGTGTGACACTTACTAATTAATTAAACAATAAGCTAATAGATATTAACTACTATACTTTATTATTATTTTTTTATCCAAAAGCATTCATGAAAGGATTAGTTTATTTGAAATTCTGAATCCATACACGACCAACCCATATATCCATCTTTTGGTGTTTTGTGAAACACAATAACAAAATTGTCAAGGCCTAGTCGGTGTACCACGCCAGGGTTTCTAGGTGGAATGGCAGATAGGTGCTTGAGTTTAGTCCCACATCGGATAGGAGAACATTCGGAGCCTGGGCTATAAGTGGCCCCTGGACCTTAACTAGTTGGAGGCCTTTTGGGCGTGCAATGGCACATACCAAGAACAAAACTGTGAGGGGGATGACCCCAAAGCGGACAATATCTAACTAGTGCGGGCTCGGGGCGTTACAAATGGTATCAGAGCCGATGACGTCTCATCCTGTCGGGTGGGGTAAATGTCAAGGCCTAGTTGGTGCACCATGCCAGAGTTTCTGGGTGGAATGACAGATAGGTGCTTGAGTTTAGTTCCATATCGGATAGGAGAACGTTCGGAGCCTGGGCTATAAGTGGCCGCTAGACCTTAACTAGTTGGAGGCCTTTTGGGCGTGCAAGGGCACGTACCAAGAACAAAACTGTGAGGGAGATGACTCCAAAGCGGACAATATCTAACTAGTGCAGGCCCGGGATGTTACAAAAACCTATACCCACACTTTTGTTGCAACCCAAAACCCATTAAAATACAATTTTTGTTAACAAAACCATGTACGGTTTTATACCTCCCCAATCTTTATTCTTCTTTAATTACTAATTGTTTATTACTTTTTCATTTATTATTATTATATTATTTTTGTTTGCTTTCTTTAAACAACCAAAACTTTTGGGTTGAAACTATCAACCGGATATTCAGCCTACCATTTTTCTCTACTTCTCCATGCGGCATCGTAACCCCATCTCTATCGTCAATCAAATCTCCCCATTCGATCGACCTAAAGCCCAACCTATAAAGAAAAGGCCTCCCTCATCCCTATCAACATGTTTCAAAATCAAGAATCCACAACTCTTGTTGCTGGCCATCCATCTACAACCCTTCATCCTTCTTCCCATACCCATCACGTTCTGGACCCGCAATACCTTGTGCAGCTAGCAGCAGCCCACATAAGTTGAAGCCATTATCTCCTTTGGGCCCTTGAGCAGTAGTCAACCATTGTTCATCTCCACAAGAGCGCAATAGTTTTTCCAACGAGGAACACTTTCACCTGTGTTTCCCAACTGGATAACCACATCTTGAGAAGGTACTGTAGCCTTGGAAGAACATCACCGTGATCAGCATATATCCGCCTTGATCTCAAATCGACCTCTAATTCGGGTAAGAGTTCTTTATATATATATATATATATATATATATTTTATCCACTTCCAAAGCCTTTTCTGGATTGAAGCTTTCATCTTAATTTTTTTTGTTTATTCTTTTTCTTTTGTGTTGACCCATTAAAAACATCTGATTTGTTTTCATTAAGTGTGATATTAGAACTTATTCTTTTACTCCTTTATGTTTGTTTCATTGAAACCATCTGTTTTTGGGCAACTAAAGTGATATTAGCTAGACTTCATCATCATGAATCCAATGGTGACCTCTAGAAAAAATTAGTCACCCATAGGCCAAACAATCTCTTTTGTTGGATTGGTTTTGAGCATGTTACGGTTCCTACGTGGATATAGCCGCCCCATTATTATACCCATTATTATTTATTAATATTTTTATGTACAATGATAGGGTCACCGTATTAGCATTATTATTCCACAAGGTATGGTATTCTTTCCTCCTTTTATTTTTAAATATTTTATTCTTGAATTTTTTTAAGAGGGGTTCATAAAAATATTTAAAAAAAAAGATACAAACTCCACTCCCCAATGTAGTCCATTTTACGACAATCTCACTTTTGGAGTTGCAACACTACATGTGGTTGTTAGTCTAGAACCATGTCATTGATTGGCCCATGGCCTATACATATATGTGGTCTAAGATGTTGTTGACCACCTGGTCAAGTACAGTCGTCGAATGCATCTAGAAGTTATCTGATATTATATACAAAGACTAAAAGTTATCTTACATATAAATTGAATCATCGACGTCCTTGAAGGTACAATCACCTTTGACTCAGATCACGCGAAGGAGACGAGGGTGAGAAATTAAAGCTAACTGGATAGCGAAGCTAAGGTAGGATTTTGTTCCCGATCTCTTACTTCTATGGACATGTTTTTAAATTATTAATTGTTATCTGTATGTGTTCATAGATTAGAAAAGTTACACTTTTTGAATTATTTTAAATTATGTGTTATCAAAAATTATACATTTTCGATTTGATATTGATGCATGTGATCAGTCATATTATATTGATTGGATCGTTATTATTGTTGTTGGAGATGCATTGGAGTTCACGATCATTATTTGATTATTATTGTTATTTTGAGGGTTCGGATGATCGTAGGACCACGACCCCTTGGATGTTCTCTCAAATTCTGAGAGCATGCCTAAAACGCAATGGGGACATTCTACTCCTAATGGTGAAAGACTTGAACCATCCATGGATCCTTGTGGTGGAATTAACGACATGACGCGCCCATAAGAAAGCCGCTTGTTTAGCCCAACCATGCACTCTAGTTATTCTTTTGACTCATTGAGATTTTGGGATTTACCCGATGAGTCAAGTATTTGATTATCGATAGCATTGATGCATATTTCGATCATTGTATGGTTTTTATCATGTTTTAACCGCTCATCCCCATAGAAATATGGGTGGTGGAGTGAACCGACTGAGTTGTTGATAACTTATGCCTATATTCTAACATTTTTGCAGAGATATCGGATGGACCAGCGGCTTAGTGATAGGAGCCAGAGTATTCTAGCACTTTTATTGCTTTCCTAAAACTATGTTTAGGTTTTACTTTTAGCTATTTGAATTCCTAGTTATCTGAGTAGGTTGTTATTTGACATTTGATATATAATCGAAAACAAGTTTCAGATTTACGTTTATGAAATTATCATTATGAGATTGATTCATTTTAATTAGTTTGTTGGCTTAGATACATGCTCACTATTTCATTAACATTATTTTAATCCGCACCTTGTGCCTTAGGCTCGGATACCAGGTTTGATCCATACTCTTCTGGGTTGGGTCATGGGTCTTGGGGTTCGAGTCGCGACACACTACTTGAGCGACGCAGGGTTCAGGGTGTATTGAATCCTTTATCATCGATAGAGATCGGTGGGTGAGAATTAAGATCAGGGTGTACTAATCGACGGTAGGTTTGGGGAGTACCAAACTGAACAAGTGACAAAGGCTTCGTGACTGGGAGGGCGAGCGTGTGACTCGTATCGTGGAGCCAGAGGATGTGGATTGATATACGCTTTTAAAAGTGTTTATTTTAAGCAATTATCCTTTTAGCATTATCGCACTCTCCTATGTAAAACTGCACTATTTATCCACTTTTCTACGTAAAAGTCTCTTTCATTGTGTAGAACACACTTTTTTGGACAAAATGGGCTCCTTGCATGAATTGAACATATTCTCAAAAATCTAGATATTAAGCCATTTTAATTAAGTTTTATTACGTGCCTTTTCTATCACAGGAAACCAAATCAGACGATTCTAATAGATTGTGGGTCCACAACTGACTGCCAGAGTCTAGGACCCAAGCTCAAGAGCCAACAGGCTGAGGATAAGAAGATACATGCCAAATGATGGGAGAGCCAGAGAGTTAGAAAAGCCTAAGAGAAGATCAAGAGATAAGGAGAGCCAAGTGCCCCGAGAAGAGACTAAGAAGATTAAATGTTAATCAACTAACACAAGACAAAGGCTTGCTTAGTTGGAAAAGCTTGCAGAAGACCAAGTTAAAGACCAGGGTTCAAGACCCTCTGCTAGCATTTTCTCTTTAATTTTGTAATATTTCATCTCTCCTCTCTCTAGATCCTCATTCTCTTTCTACCTTGAAATCTCAACCACCCGATCCTCTAAAAACTTGAAACCGTGGGTTTCTCATATAGAAACCCACGATTCTTATTATAAATAGGGAGCATATTTTCTAAAAGAGCCCCCCCTCTAATTCTCATCTCTTTCTTACTTTCTCCCCTGGTACAAAAGAAAAAAAGGGTAAAAAAAAAAAAAAATTGACGTCATTGCCTTCCCTTCTCCATCAAAAGGCTCCATCATCTTCTTCTCAATACAGGTCCAAGAATAATGATTTGCTCTCCTCTTTTCCTTCTCTATCTATTTTTCTCTAATCTCTTCTTTTATTGCTTTTTAGTTAAGTTTTTATTTGCTTTATTTATTTAAGCATTTTTAATTCAAGTATTATAAGTTATAGTTTTTTGTAATAAATGAAATTTACTTTGGCATTTTATTTTCTGTTATTACATATTTATTTTCTTTTATTAATGTTGTAGGTAATTCTCCTCTTATAAAAAAATATTTTAAAAATCATTTTTCACCATTTTCTTGCTTGCTTTCTTTAATGTTACTTCTCTAACCCGAGTGCGGATTCGACATCCGACATGCCACTGTACAAGTCTGCATTTTTGCAAAATTTTAAGTGAACCGGATCATTAAAAATGTATTGAGCCAAGGGTTTTCGTCCCAAGACTGGAAAAACCTTGTTTCAAATGGTGCCATTGCCGCTTGGGTATGTGGGAAATGCAAAGAAGAACACAAGTATTCTTTTGAAGTGTTAAAATTTTTTTTTTTGGGACAACAATACTTTTTTTTTACATATTTTTTTATGCCTCGGAAGGCCGAGTGCAACTTTTAACACTTTTGACCTTATTATTATTGATTAGATGTGTGTTCAAGAGTTTAGCAACCCTTGATTAAGTGCAAAAAAAAAAAAACAACCATTTTTTTAGGGACAATAGTACTTTTTTTTACGTATTTTTTTTAAGCCTCGGATGGCTAGGTGCAACTTCTAATAACTTAGGACATTTCTTTTTTTGAATATTTACTGCTAGATCTTGTTCCAGGGTTTGCTAGAAACCCTAGATTGAGTGAAAATAAAAAAAAATCAAAAATTCAAAAAAAAAAGGATTTATATTCTTTGCACAATTTTTTTAGACACCAAATCGGGCATTTTAAGTATTTTGGACAGTTTCCAAAATTTGGAACTTTTGCAAAATTAGGGTTGCCAAGTTTAGAAGATCATAGTTTTTGAGAAATTCTATCTTTAGAGATTCTCTAAAATTGGAAAATCTTGAAAAAGGAAATAACCCAAATTTAGCAAAATTTCAATTTTGGGAAGTTTTCAATTTAATTAAACGGGATTTTGAAATCTAATTTTTTAGAAGGTTTCTAAAATAGGAATAATTCGAACTTAGGAATTTCCGAATCTTAATTTGGGGATTTCTAAATTTGAATGACAACTCTAAAGTGGAAATTAATTAAATAACCCGCCTTAATCTAGTGCATGTTGTTTGAAACCCTAAAGGCGGGCAACCTTCCAATCAAATCTAGAAACTAGACCGTGCGATCTAACTTTTCTACAGTGTACGATCCAAGAGTGGGTAGGGAGCGAAAGCTCAAAGAGGTGGACTTGGGCCCAAGCCCATTTGGATACCCCTCCCTATCCCACGGAGGCGACCCTATGGCTTAGCCCATGGGAGGTAAGTCTCTTCCCTTGCCTTGAGTGCGATACTGTGCAAATGGGTGATTAAAGTGCCGCTTGTCTATTTGCTTTTCGTATAAATTTATCCGTACTATGTGGATGGTCGCTAATTAATGAACCCTAATTGAGCAGACCCAGCTCCTCTTAAAACTGGTGGGATTTCATCACCCACCTCATCATTCGAGCTGCGTTTGATCCCCAAGATCCACAATTAATAAAAAGAATCAAGAGTTAGGGCCAAGCTAGATTAGTATTTTAGGACATCCCTCCACTTAGTCATTCCATCAATCCCAGGTCGAATAAGTCAATGAGCGTGGGTCCCTGTTGTCTAACACACCCATAGGTCCCTACTACTTAAGTATACCGAGCTCACCAGTGGCTTCCTTGGTGCTTTGTTGGTCTGTTAATTTGTTGGGTTAGGAACACCAACCAACCCTAGCTTATACTGTGGGAAAACTCATCTCCATTGCTTGACAAATCTGGTAAGTCTGGGGCGTATTTAAGATAGCCAATGTGTCGCACGTCTGTTTAGGCTTCAGATTATCTTGAGATCAACTTGAGTTAGTACTAAAGCATTTGCTTTGAAGAGTGTATCCTAGTGAGAACCCAGGAGCGACAAAGTTAGTCCGACCGGTAACAAAGATCAACCAGTGGTCTGCCTACTGTCATAATATACCTCAGCCCACAAACTAACAAGATAATCCCTTAAAATATCCTGATTATTTTAGAAATAGGGTTATCATGTTTTCTCCTTGTGCATCATATAGTCTACTTCATGTTAGTGTTCTCCTCTGGCAACTTTTCGCCAAGTTTACGGCTTGCTTTTTCAAGCATATGCTCGTCTAGACCCGATCCAACCATAGATTGATTCGATCTGAGAGTCAGTTTAATATTTTAGATTCTTCACCTGTATCTTCACCTACTCTATCTCCTACCCTCCCCTCCTCTCCCGGAGAAACTACATTCGTAGAACTAGCGACTGAACCACCTCTCATTGAAAGGTATGCGCCTATCTCTGCAAACCCACCTACTTGCATTATACTTCTACCCACAACAGTAGTTCAGTTCGAAATCCAACCGCAAATAGTATAAATGCTGCCTACCTTTCATGGTCTTCGAAAAGATGACCCGTATACTCATCTGAGGCAGTTTCTGAACATCTGCACTCTCTTCAAACTTCAACACCTTGATGACGAGAGTGTCAAATTAAGAGTTTTTCCTTTCTCTCTGAAAGATAAAGCCACTGCTTGGTTTTATTCTTTGCCCGAGAATTCGATTACCACATGGGATGAACTAGTTCGGAAGTTTGTATTCAAATTTTACCCCATGTCAAGGACGAACGAGATGAAGTAGATCATCAAAGACTTTTGACAAAACTCAGATGAAAGATTCCATGAAACATGGGATAGGTTTCAAGACTTGAAAGTAGGGTTTTTCCGCGTCGTTGGTTACGAAAACCCTAGAATCAACAAGATTTGTAATTTTTATCCGATTATCCTGCAAAATATGGAGATATTGTATATGGATTCTTGTCGGATGTCGATCCGCACTCGAGATTAGTTCGCGCAAATTAGAACATGAAATGACAGATTTTTTTCAGAAAAATGCTATAGAAATTGATGGAGAGGTGAGAATGGTGGATTGAGTTAAAGCATCTTCAGTAATTTTTAGAGAGAGAATTTATCGAAACTACAAACTAAATCAACAAACATGAAAGAAGATTGAGAGAGAACAAACATGCTAAAATCAATTTTTTTATTCTTTCAACGAAATAAAGTTTACAATGCTTGAATCCACTACTTAAGCAAATAAAAAGAAATTAATTCTAGAAAGCAAGATAAAGAGAGTAGTAGAGAGAGAAAGAGTAAGGTAAATTGAGAAATAAGAGAATTTTAGGGAGAAAAAGATATAAACTAGGGAAAGAAAAAGAATTATAGGGAGAGAGAAACTAGAGAGTTAAAGAGAGAGGTCTAGAGAGAGAGAGAGAGAGAGAGATCTAAGAGTTACCATTTGAACTTACCCCCGAGTGGTCGGAGAAGATCGACCGATGATGAAGGAGGATTGCCAAGATCAACCATTGTTGTGGTCGGTGGAGTGAATGATAGCAGCCATGGTGCAAGGATGGTGGAGGAGAAGGGAGGCGGTTTTGCAGGCTTGTTGTGGAGATCACTAGCAGGTGCATCACGGCTAAGCTATGAAGAATAGGAGCAGCAGGTTGGCAGTGACTTGGAGGAGTTGATGGGTGGTGCACGGTGGTGCAAGGAGAAGGGATTCACGTCCTGTGGCATGCTGTGTGGGAGGTCTTGCAGAGGTATGTGGAGGAACTGTATGGAGAGAAAAATAGACTTGCACAGCAGCAAGCCGTGGAGAAAAAGGAAGCGACACGTTACCGCAACAGGGAGGGACTTACCTGCTGTGCTTTGAGGAGGAACGGTGGGGATGATTGTGGTGTTGACTAGTGACGTGGATCAAAGCTTGGAGGAGTTTTTTACCGGCGTCAATGGAGGTGTCACAGTCTGAAACAGAGGTTGCAGGAAGTGGCGGTCGAGAACACTGTGAGTGCTTGCAAGGGGCGAGCGAGATGAGAGAGCCAAGAGGGAAGATGAGGTAAGACGTTGCTGGTGAAGACGCCTGAAACAGCAAGCTGGAGTTGCAGGTTTGCAACTCCGGTGGAGGGGATAAAGAAGAAGAAGAAGAAGAGGAGGAGAAGGGTTTGGGTAGAACTTCGAAGAAAATGTGAGCCGAGAAGTTGATGATGCTGCTGGCCGGAGTTGCAGGCTGCAACTCCGGTGACTAAAGAAGATGAAGAAGATGAGAAGGAAGAAGAAAGAAGAAAAGGAGAAAGAAGGAGAGGCAAAAACGTGGTGAGAAGATTCGGGGAAGGAGAGGAGAAGAAAAGAGGGGGATTAGGGTTCGAACGAACCCCTCTCCTTCTCCTTTTAAAGCTCCCTATTTCCATTAATGGAAATAGGGTATTTTTTGAAAATAAAAAATATGAAAATATATATATATATATATATATTTTTTTTTTTTAAGTAAAACATCACTTTTCTTTGGGGAATGTCCCCATTTAGTGGACCCCCCATTTTTTAAAATTTAATTAAAATTATTTTGAAATTCACGGGGTCCACTAACTGGTCGGACAGCGGGTCGATGATGATGGGCCCGGCTACTGGCCCACATGGACTGATGATGTCCATCGTCTCACAAGATGATGTGACAGACATTCTGATGGTGATCGGATGGATGGTGACTTGATTGGGACCCAGATTGGTAGATCGACGGATCTAGAGAGATCCAACGGTCCGATTGAAGATCCAACGGTCCGATGGAAGATCTAACGGTCAGAAAGCTAAGGGAGATGAGATAGAGCCGATGGACAGGAGTTCTGGGGTTAGGTCAGTAGATTCGAGGACCGAAAGATGAAGAGAAAGAGAGAATAAGGAGAGATGAGAGAAAAGTATCAGAAAATGGAGATAAAAGTATTGGCAGAGGGTCTGGAACCCTGATCTTCACTGTGACCATCCTCACGCTTCTCCAGTAGAGTAGACTATCATTCCTTGCTGACTCATGTGGCTTTAAACGCTTTAGTCCGTCTTTTGGTCATTGGCTCTCCTACTCTCTTCGTTCTTTGGGCTGGCCTTTTGGTCCTCTTATTCAGCCCATATTTGGCCCATATCTTCTAGTCACAGCATGTGGACTCTTTAAGCTTTGATAATGGGCTTTCCTGATCGATGTGGGCTTGCAAGTCTCGAGAATTGTCCCATCGGGGTTTCCTGCGACAGAAGAAGCGCGTAATGAGACTCTATCAGAAGGACTCAATGTCTAGACTTCCAAAAATGTGTTTAATGCATGCAAATATACCATTTCATCCAGAAAAGTGTGTTCTACGCAACAAAAGAGACTCTTACGTAGAAAAGTAGATAAATAGAGCATTTTAACGTAGGAGAGTGTGAAAACGCTTAGAAGATAAGTGGAAAATACGCACTTTTAAACGAATATCAAGACTCTATAACCAAGTGTCCCCATCATAATTTTTACAAGGGAGTCTAGTCCACATGTTCTATAAAGGACTCATTGATGAATCTAGGATTCTGCTAGAGTCAATGTGCGAAGGCAAATTTATGCACAAGACTCCAACTGAAGCCTACATTTTCTTAGGAGAACTATGTGAGAACTTCCAGTACTGGAATACCAATTCTGCATGCAGTAGTGACACTCCGGTCCAACGGATTTCTATGGGATATGAGACAAAGGGTGAACTCGAGCTACAATCCTTAATTTAGGAACTTACCAAATCGGTCTCCGCCCTTGCTATCTTGGTCTAGAAACCTATGCATCATTCAAAATTATGTGGGATATTTCCCTCTTGTCCAGGAAGAGGTCTGTACTTTTAGTACATTTCAATCTCCGATGCAGACTTCCTATAATAACTCTTATCATCCGGACACTAGGAGTCACCCTAACTTTGTCTGGGAACAACAATATATATGCTCCCCGCAGCAACTACAACAGGGTATGTATCCTTCCGAGTTTCATCAACCCAATGGACAATATGATTGATAGTACTCGTAGTCTTAGTACCAGGCATACCCATAGACTAATTATTCTAGTCAACAGTGGACCCCTTAGGATTCTCAGAGTCAGCAGATAGTCCCAGACTCACTTCAGTCCTATCACTTTCATACTCAGTCAGACTACAATCAAGAGTTGGTACCTCAACTTCCCTTACCTGAATCGCCACAGTCTACTACTAAACCTGGTCTGGAGGACATTCTCTTTCAATTTATCTTCCAACAACAGCAATCTATGGAGATATTGGAATACCGTCTAGGTCAGTTAGAATCTGAGAGAGAGAGTCAACTTCCCTAGCCAACCTATAGACTATCCAGAAGGGAATACCATTACCACAATCTATGAGGATGATTGGCATATAATGAACTCAAACTAGAATTTCCAAAACGAAATAGAAGCTGTTACCAGCACTAGATTGGACCAGAATATTGACGAGCCAGTGGCTCCATCTTCGGTGCCCTTAAAAGCACAAAATCCTGAACCTACTTCCAAAGCTACCTTGATGCTTCTACCTCTGCACCTGACGCAGACATTCCTAACACTGAGCTGTGTCTAAAGGGTAGAATCCTAGTTGTCCTGGACCACCCGTTCCTCACCATCGCGGATGCACACATCAGGTGTAAGGACGCGAATATGTCAACAACATTAGGAAACCTCAAGGAAGAGGTTAATATTTTTCAACAGCCGACTGACGTCGATATCATCAACAAATTATGTGCTATTGAGAGTCTAATTCTGGACTCCCCCAAGGAAAAATTAGATAAGTGTCAAGAGCACTTTGGGCCTGACTTTAAATCGGAGTTAACCAAATCTGGATTTACTGATCTGCTGGAGTCTGCTCATTAAGATACATTCTTGCTAAACTCAATGAGTTTGCGGCTCTGCTAACCATGGTCAGAGAAACCACTACTGCTATCCTCTTAGTTCTTACTGAGAAACTTCGATCCATCCCCGCTAAACTCAATATTTTTGCGGCTCTGTTAAACATGGTCAGAGAACTTACTCTAACTTTCTCAGTCTACACTGAGAAAGTACTTACCTATACTTCTAACCCAGAAGAGGGATAGGTTAGCTGTTTCAGCTCCACCTGAGGAGAAGGCAAGACTGATGATTCACTCAGTCTTCATGTGTTTCAATCTGGTTGGGGGTACTTAATGTACCCCCATCATGTCTGGTTGAAGACGTAAAACTTAGCGCTTTCGAAAAAGGCAATTCCGGTATTCCTAGAGTTACATAAGTCGCATGCATATATTATTGTCAATTCTCTCTAGACGTGCAGGTACACTCATTCTAAAAATCATCAGGTACCGCGCTAGGTCCAATTTATGCCGAATTGGTAAAACCCTTCCTAACCCCTTGCATCCTCATTACCAATTTTTCATCATTTTATGCCCGGTTAGGAGCACCAATGACGGTGCTATATTTTGGTTGGGGGTGGGTATTTATCAAAACTCATGTCTTCATTTTGATTAAAAAAATAAAAATAAAAATAAAAACAAAAAAAATAAAAAAACAAAAAAAGCCTAGTGTTTTTAGGTGGTTTTCGATGATTTTCAAAGTTTTTTAGAACTTCCACAATAGTTTTTTGAAAATGCCCTGACCTATGTTTAGCTGAAACTTCTGTTTACTCTTTTTCTAAAGGATGTCATCTTTTAAAGTGTTATATGTTAGCTTGAGTTCAATTCAAGTCGAGCAGTACTACATTGATTTCAGACACTTAGAAAAACTCAGATTCGGCACAAATTATACACTATCAACATTAGAGTCATCCTAAGTTTAGATTCTCTAGAGATCCTAGAAGAATGTTTGTAGAGACTTAACCTAGTAAGCTTTTGAGCATTTCATTATTTTTGAGGGTTAAAAAATCATTGAGTTATAAGATGACTCACTAATTCTTCATGTCCCCACTTATTTTGTTGTCGGATCTCATTCATTTTTGCCTTGGTCATAGAACTTGGAACGACATCAAAGATCGGATTATTATGAAAGAACTTTCTTAATATCCATTCGAGACATAACACATGAGATTGCAAACCCTAGAAAATGATTTAGGCCATTTTTTTATACCTCTCAGACTTTTTGGCTTACCTAAATTCTTCACCAATAGAAACCTCTTTGAGCATTTTATGAAAACCTTTCCTTGGTAGCCCATTTACCAAAAACCAAACCCGAGCAAGAAATACATTATCCTACTTTTGTGGAGGATATAGAAAGTGATTGGTATGGGTACACCTTGAAAGGAAAATCAGAGGAAAGAAGGAAAACAAGTGTAGCTCAAGCTAAAAAGAAAATACAAGATTAAAAATGAAAGCTGAAAAGAAAGCAGAAAAATGAATTGAGCTGTCTCAAAAATATCAGAAAAAGAGAAAAATAGGAGAGATGATATTCGCTCAAAAGTGCTTATTTTATGCAATTATCCTTTTAGCGTTATTGTATTCTCCTACGTAAAATGCTCTATTTATCTACTTTTCTACGTAATAGTCTCTTCTGTTGCGTAGAACACACTTTTCTGGATGAAATGGTATATTTGCATGCATTAAACGCATTTCTGGAAGTCTAGACATTAAGTCGTTCTGATAAAGTCTCATTACGCGCTTCTTCTGTCGTAGGAAACCCCGACGGGACAATTCTCGAGACTTGCGAGCCCACATCGATCAGGAAAGCCCATTATGTAAGCTTAAAGAGCCCACATGCTATGACTAGAAGATATGGGCCAAATATGGGCTGAATAAGAGGACCAAAAAGCCAGCCCAAAGAACGAAGAGAGCAGGAGAGCTAATGACCAAGAAACGGACCAAAGCGTTTAAAGCCACATGAGTTAGCAAGGAATGATAGTCTACTCTACTGGAGAAGCGTGAGGATGGTCACAGTGAAGACCAGGGTTCCAGACCCTCTGCCAATACTTTTATATCCATTTTCTGATATTTTCTCTCTCATCTCTCCTTATTCTCTCTCTCTTCATCTCTCGGTCCTCGAATCTACTGACCTAACCCCAGAACTCCTGCCCATTGGCTCTGTCTCATCTCCCTTAGCTTTCTGACAGTTGGATCTTCAATCGGACCGTTGGATCTTCCACCGAACCGTTGGATCTCCCTAGATCCGTCGATCTACCAATCTGGGTCCCAATCAAGTCACCATCCATCCGATTGCCATCAGATTGTTGAAAATAGGATTTTTCCGCGTCGTTGGTTACGGAAACCCTACAATCAACAAGATTTGTAATGTGATCCGAGCCTCAAAATTCCTGCAAAATTATCTGATTTAATTCCTGCAAAAGTATGAACTTGGTATAGGGATTCGTGTCGGATGTCGATCCGCACTCGGGATTAGTCGGATTAGCGCGAATAAGAACATAAAATGATAGAAAATTTCCTGAAAATGGAACACAATTTTATTCAAATCAACTTCATTCATTCAAACATGTCTCTTACAATCAAGTAAAAATAACTAAATTATAAAGCTTAAAAAAAAATAAACTAGAGAGAGAAAGAGAGAACTAGATAGAGAAAATAGAGAGAGAACTACCCTACAGAGAGAGAATGTTAGAGAGAAAGTGAGAAAAACTAAAAAGAGGTAGAGATAGAAAGTGGAAGGAGAAAGAGATTTAGAGAGAATTAGAGAAGGATAGAGATGCCTAACCTAGAGAGAGAAAATCAAAAGATAGAGAAGAAGGCATGCTCACCATGGAATGGGGGTTATACCATGGCACATGGAGGTTGAGATGCACTTTCGGGATGGTGCACAAGTGTAGAGATATGCACCCGACTGGTTCGGATTCAATGGAGGAGATACCATGTGGTGGATGGCCAAGAGAGTAGTGGCCAAAAAGAAGTGACGCACGACCCTAGATGAGGGAAGTGGCTGTGGAGGTTCGCTTGGCAAAAGGCATCAGCAGGAGTACCATTCGGAGAGGCCACCAGCAAGTGAGAAAACCGGTGAGGAGGGCGTTGCTGGTGGTACGGCTTACAGGTCGTCGTGCAAAGGAGAAGGTGGCTAAGGCGCTGCAAAGGCTCTCTCCTCCTATCCCTTTTTCTTCCCTCCTACTTTCTTTTCTTTTGTTTGTTTTCTATTCTTTTTTTTTTTGTTTTTTTGGGAAGAGATGGGGGAAGACGGTAAGATAGAGGGGTGGCTTTCACGGTTTGAGGGGATGGTTCACCGGACTGTGGAGTTTCCGGTGAACACTTGCAGGTGGGGCGAGCTTGGTTACGCACACAAGCAGCAAGAAGGCGCGGTGCAGTAGCAACGTGATGGAGGTGACTGTTGGGCGTGGTGGAGCGGCAATGGGAGGTACGATCTCCTCTCCTCTTTTCTCTTCTCTCTTTCCTTTCTTTTTCTTTTTCTTTTTTTTATATTCACGCCATTAACGCCGGAGTTGCAAACCTGCAACTCCGGCCGTGATGTGAAGAAGAAGATGACGGGGCGGTGTGGTGAAATCTCAAGCGGGGAAGATCGTGGTGGAGATGGGTTAACAGTGGCGTCAAAAGCGTGGAGGATAGGTGAAAGAACAGCAACTTGGTTGCTGGTTGGTGGTGGAGGCCGGAGTTGCAGCAGCAACTCCGGTATGAAGGTGAAACGAAGAAGAAGAAGACGCAGCAGAAGAAGGAGAAGAAGAAGAAGAAGAAGAAAGGGAAGAGAGGAAGAGGAAAAGAAGAGAAGGGAGAAGAAGAGGGGGAGGACCCTCACCAGCTCGCTGTGGTGAGGACGGTGGTGGCGCTCGGTTCGCCGGCCGGAGTTGCAGACCAGCAACTCCGGCAATCAGAAAAAGAAAACGAAAAAGAAGAAGAGGAGGAGGAAGAGGAGAAGAAGAAGAGAAGAAGAAGAAGAAGAAGAAGAAGAAGAAGAAGAAGAAGAAGAAGAAGAAGAAGAAGAAGACGTTCCCCTCCTCACCGGCGATGGCACGTCGGAGGAGACGAAGAAGAAGAAAGGGAAGCGGAAGAAGAGGTGTCCGAGCGGCGGGAGAGGAAGAAGAGAGATCCCGAGGGTTTTTCAACCCTCTCCTTAAGTAGAAACCGTGGGTTTCTACACTTAGAAACTCACGGTTTCTAAAAAAAATCATTCTTTTATTTTTTTATTATTATTTTATTTTAATTTTTATTTTTGAAAAGTGATAAGTGGGTTACGGGCTTGGGCTCGTGGGCTATTTGGCCATGACCACCAGGCCAAAAGCTGATGCCACGTGTTGGCCAGTGGTTGGCCGAGAGATGACGCCACGAGTCGGCCAGTGGTTGGCCAATGGGAATGCTCAAAATCGTGGGCCCAGAGTGCATCGGCCATGGGCCAGAAGGTAGGTGAGAAGGATAGTGGGCCACTGGGCTCGATGGATGTGGGTTAGGGTGCGTTTGGTTGCCAGGGGAGAAAAATGCATTTTTCCCCTTGAAATACCCATCAAGGAAAGATGTATTTTCCTTTCTTCGGAAATCGAGCTCTACGCTCTCAGCCACGATCAATAATCTGAGGCATTACTCTACAATCAAACCTGCCTTAGGGACTGATATTTTACACTGGAGATCGGGTGGTTGATAGGATGGATGATCGACTGATCAGTAGCATGATCGGATGGTCGGATGCATAGAATTGATAGATCACATGGCGATCTATAGAGATTCAACGGCCCGATGGAAGATCCAACGGTCAGAAAGCTAAGGGAGATGAGACAGAGCCAATGAGCAGGAGTTCTGGGGTTAAGTCAATAGATTCGAGGACCGAGAAATGAAGAGAGAGAAAATAAGGAGAGATGAGAGAGAAAATATCAGAAAAAGTATTGGCAGAGGGTCATGAACCCTGGTTTTCCATTGTTCTTCACTTGAGCTTTGCCAGTAGAGCAGGCCATCATTTGATGTGGCTTTAAATGCTTTGGTCCTTCTCTTGGTTATCAGCTCTCCCGCTCTCGTGGTTCCTTGGGCCAGCTCTTCGATCCTCTTTTTCAACCCGTATTTGGCCCATATCTTCTAGTCATAGCCTGTTGGCTCTTTAAGCTTTGATAATGGGCTTTCATGATCGATCTAGGCCCGCAAGTCTCGAGAATCATCCCATCGGGGTTTCCTGCGATAGAAGAAGCGCGTAATGAGACTTTATCAAAACGGCTTAATATCTAGACTTCCGAAAATGTGTTTAATGCATGCAAATATACCATTTCGTCCAGAAAAGTGTGTTCTACGCAACAGAAGAGACTCTTACGTAGAAAAGTAGGTAAATAGATTATTTTACGTAGAAGAATGCAATAACGCTAAAAGGATAATTGCTTAAAATAAGCACTTTTGAGCGAATATCAATTGTCTGTCACATCATCTTGCGAGACGATGGACATCATCATTCCATGTGGGCCAGTAGCCGGGCCCATCATCATCGACCCGCTGTCCGACCATTTAGTGGACCCCGTGAATTTCAAAATAATTTTAGTTAAATTTTAAAAAATGGGGGGTCCACTAAATGGGGAAATTCCCCAAAGAAAAGTAGTGTTTTACTTAAAAAAAAAATATTTTTCTTATTTTTTTTATTTTCAAAAAATACCCTATTTCCATTAAAGGAAATAGGGAGCTTTAAAAGGAGAAGGAGAGGGGTTCGTTCGAACCCTAATCTCCCTCCTATCTCCTCCTCTCCTTCCCCCATAATCTTCCCCCCCCTCTTCTTCCTTTTTCCCTTCTCTTCCTTTTCTTCTTTCTTCTTCCTTCTCATCTTCTTCATCTTCTTTAGTCACTGGAGTTGTAGCCTGCAACTCTGGCTAGCAACACAAAACCGAAGCCGCCCCCCCTTTCTCCAGCACGTCTCCTTCTCTCTTTCTCCACCACCGTACCCCCTTGCTTCACCGCTGCCATCTCCAACTGACAACTCACGGTTGCCGCTCAACATCCATCACCTTCATCGCCACCTGCTGTTGCCTACTGCCTGCTGGTCTACGTTTTTTGTTCATCTTCATTAAAGCTGCCCCCAGCAAGCTTTCTTGCATCCAGTGGTTTTCTGCTGCTCTCCTCCTTCACACAGTCATTGAAACCCAAACCTCCTTTGCCGCTCCACAAAGGGCTGTTCGTCTCTCTCCTTGCCTGCAGTCCGTCCCGTCCACCTTCAACTTGCAGGTTTGCAAAGACCTGCAAAAATAAACCTCCTTTGCTCCTCTATCACTTAACGGCCAGCAACCTTTGGCCTGGAAAAAAAAAACAGAGATAAGAAGAAGATAAGAGGAGAGGAGGTCGTGGCTTCCATCTCTTGCTCCCGTAGTTAACCCCACTCAACCACTTCGTCAAATGCCGGCTGAAATACCACCCAACATCGCCCTCAATCTTGCCGTGACTCCTTCACTCTCCATCCGTCAATAAGAGAGGACGTCTCTCACTTTTCTGGACTGTTTGCTGCTCACCTTGTTGTCTCGCTCACTTCACTACACCATCAAGAAACCAACACCTCCATCTTACCTTCTCCAAACGGTGCAGCACTTCATGGACCTCTCATGGGAGGCCGTCTTCCCTCCTTGCTAGAACACCACCTCCTTCTTTCGCCTATCCATCCATCGTCGACCAATATTTTTGGCCATCACCATGGTAGGTTCAAGGTAAAATTTCTCTCTCTAGTTCTCTTTAAACTCTCTTTCTCTCTCTAGACTCTTATTTTCACTTTCTATCCATACACTTTCTCTCTCATCTCTCTTATTTCCCTCTCTAGATTAATCCCTTTAAGTGCTTATTTGCTTTCTAGTTTGATTTGCTTTATTTGTTTGATGTTTGTAAGGAACCTTTAGTTATCAATAAAAGTGAGATTTTTGCAGTTCTTAAGTTCTTTTAACCTTATGATCTTTTGGGTTCGATAAAATTCTCTCTCTAAGAATCATCACAGCACATTTTAAAATCGCTTTTAACCACCATTCTCACCCCTACATTGATTTCAGAGCAATTTCTATAAAGAAAGCCGTCATTTCATTTTCTTGTTTACACTAACTTATCCCGAGTGCGGATCGACATCCGACACGAATCTCTATACAGAATCTCCATATTTTACAGGATTAAAAGAATCGGATAAAATTATAAATGTATTGATTCTAGGGTTTTCGTAACCAACGACGCGGAAAAAGCCTACTTTCAAATGGCGCCGCTGCCACTCGGGTACGGGAGTGCGAAAAAGGACGTAAAGACGGAATTAGAAAGTTGCTGAAGTGAAAAGCTGCTCAATTTGGACAGCCTGACCTTTTCGGGAAACTTTTCATTTTTGGTTTTTAGTGATTTTAGCAATTTTTAAATTACTATTTTTAATGCCTCGGAAGGCCGAGTGCAAAGTTGTAAAAATTTAGGAATTTTACTACTTTCCAAATAACTGCTAGATCTTGTTCTAGGGTTTTTTAGAAACCCTAGATTAAGTGGAAAATACCAAAAAAATAAAAAATAAAAATTCAAAAAAATTAGGGTTTTATATTCTGCAGATTTTTAGAAATCACCAATCAAGGATTTGTGATTTTTGGAAAGATTCCAAAATCTTGAAACTCTGCTTAATTAGGGTTTTCCCTCTTAGAAGTTTCCTCTTTAGAAGAATTTCTATCTTTAGAAATCTTCCGAATTTGGAAAAGTTTGCAAAAGGAAACACCCCAAAATTAGCAGAATTTCAATTTTTGGAAATTTCCCAAAATTGTAAGGGATCTCGCAATCAAATCTTTCTTGGAAGATCTCAACAGTTCGGGAAACTTTCCAATCTAGATATTTTCCAATCTGGGAATTCCTAAATTTTAACCCATCTCGAATTTGGAAACTAATTTAAAAACTTGCCTAAATCCAGTGCTTGTTCAGTGAACCCTAAAAAGGCAAGGATCTTCCAAATAGAGTCCCAAATACCTAGACCGTACGATCTAACTGTTTCTGTAGGAACACGATCCAGTGTGGGTAGGGAGCGAAAGCTCAAAGAGGTGGAGTCGGGCCCAAGCCCATTAGGATACCCCTCCCTAACCCACGGAGGTGACCCCATGGCGTGGCCCACGGGAGGTAAGTCTCTATCCTCGTCTTGAGTGCGATACAGAGCAATTTGGGTGAATCATTGCCGCTTGTCTATTTGCTTTCGCATACATATTATTCGACTTGCGTGGCGTGGCCGTTAATCAATCAACTCTAAGAGAGCAAACCCAGCTCCAAAATTGAAACTGGTGGGATTTCATCACCCACCTCATCACTCCAGCTGAAATTGATCCCCAGGATCCATCTATAATAAAAAGAATCAAGAAGTAGAGCCAATTAGTCCGGTGTTCGAGGAAAAATCCAAACAAAGCGAACCCGCTTAACATCCAATTGAAATAAGACCACGAGCGCGGGTTCCTATTGTCTAACACACCCATAAGTCCCTGCTACTCAAGTACACTGAGCTCGACGTGGCATCTTGGACTATTCGGCGGTTAGTTACGTGTGGACTAGGAACACACATCAACCCTAGCTTAACCCGAGGGAACACTCCTCTTATACACTTGACCAATCCGGTTAGTCTGGGATGTACTTAAGACAGCCATTGTGCCGCACGTCTGTCTAGGCTTCGGATTGTCTTGTTGTTGACTAGAGTTAGTACTAAAGGATTCGCTCTGAAGAGTATAGCCTTGTGAGAACCTCTAAGTGCAAAATAGTTAGTCCAGCGGTTAAAAGATAAACCAGTGGTCCGCCCACTGTCATAATCTACTCTAGCCCCAAAACTAACAAAGATAATTCTTAAAATATATCCTGATTGCTTTGAATAGGATTATCTGTGCTTGGTGTGCATCATTTAGGATAGTGTTCTTCTCTGGCAACTTTTTGCCAAGTATAGAGCTTGCCTCATTAGCGTATGCCCGTTTGGACTCGTCTGAACAAGCGCTTGATTCGATCTGAGAATCACGTACCTACAGTGGATCCTCTACTGAATTCTTTCCCATCTCTTTCCCCACCCGCCTCCCCCAGTACTACTACCTTTGTAGTCATGGCAGTCGAACGACCTCTTATCGAGACGTTTGCCCCTATCTTTGCCAATCCGCCCACTTGCATTGTTCTCCCACCTACTACGGCGGTACAGTTTGAGATCAGGCCACAGACGATCCAAATGCTACCAACCTTTCGTGGTCTCCCAAGAGAAGACCCATATTCCCATATTAGGGAATTTCAGCATGTCATCCTACTTTTCAAAAATCAGAACCTCGATGATAACAATGTGCGTCTGCGAGTTTTCCCATTCTCGCTCAAAGACTGAGCCTCAGATTGGCTCTACTCCTTACCCGCTGATTCAATTAGCAGTTGGAAAGAGTTGGTGGGCAAATTCATGTCTAAATTCTACCCCATGACTCGGACCAACCAAATGAAGCAACTCATCTAGGACTTTCGACAGAAGTCCGATGAGAAATTTTTTGAAGCGTGGGATAGATTCCAAGACTACCTGACTAAGTGTCCCCACCATAGCATCGACAAGGGCAATCTTGTCCATGTCTTCTACAAGGGACTTACTGATGAGTCCCGGACCACGGTAGAGTCAATGTGCCAAGGAAAATTCCTGCACCAAACTCCGACCGATGCATACAAATTCTTGGGAGAGTTAGGAGAAAACTCTCAACATTGGACGACTGACTCAGAGTTTAGTCAAACCACTTCAGTCCAAAGGACCACCAAGGCACATGACGCTACAGCAGACACTGAGCTTTGATCTGTCATTCAAGAGTTGAGTAAGTCAGTCTCGGCACTGGCTGTGTCTGTACAAAAGCCTTCTCAACAATCTACCCCAGTCATGCATGTGGGACACGAGAGCCCTATGGAATCCTGCACCCTCTGTCTGCAACCCTCCCATACTACTGAGCATTGTCCTTTGAATGAAGGATGGTCAAATCCTCTTCAAGAAGAAGTTTGTGCTTTCAGCACATACAAACCACCCACTCAGAACTCGTATAGTCAATCTTATCATCCTGACATGAGAAACCACCCTAACTTCTCTTGGAGGCCTCAGTCTACTCAACCACCAGCTCAACCTCCGCGTCAACCTCAGGGCATGTATCCTCCTGGGTTCAATCAACCCAATAGGCAATTCAATCAGGGACAATACCAGCAGAGTCAGTACCCATCTACTCAAAACCAGCAGTTCTAACAGGGTCAATACTTTGGACAACCGAGCACATTTCAGAATCAGCAAAGAGTCCCACAGACCTTTCAGAACCAACCGATTGTCCCAACTAATTCTCCAGCCTATAACTATAATGCCCCGATGAACTCGAGTCGCGAATTGGTGCCTCAGCTCCCATTAGCTGCCCCCCAATAGTCGGTCCCCAAATCTGGTATCGAGGACCTTTTAGCTCAACTCATTACTCAGCAACAACAATCTATGCAACGCCTAGAGCAATAGCAACAACAATCCATGCTTCGTCTAGAGCAACGCTTAGGCAACCTGGAAGCTGAGAAAGCTAAAGGCATCTTCCCTAGCCAACCCATTGCTAACCCAAAAGGAAATGCCAAAGGAGCAATATATGAGATCGGTTCCCAATCTCAGAGTCAGAATGAGAACTGTCAAGGGGAGGTGCAAGCTGTAACCACCCTACGATCTGGAAAAACTGTGGACATGAGAGTCCAACCACCACCGGTGCCATCTCCAGCACCCATCACTCGTACAGAGGAAACTAGTACCAATCCTACCTCTGCTTCTTCTACCTCTGTACCAACATCAGATGTCCCTGTGCAGAAATCGAAGGCTAAAGACAAATCCATTTGTCGAGTAAAGCCTCCCTTTCCGGACAGACTTGTCCAAGATAAGCGGGATCAGCAATTCTCTGAGATCTTAGATGTCTTTAAAGACGTCCGGATTAATATCCCATTCTTTTCTGCTATCAAGCAAATCCCCTCCTATGCCAAATTCCTCAAGGACTTATGCACAGTCAAGCGGCATACACATCTACCCAAAGCTGCATTCTTGGCAGAAAAAGCTACTGCGTTCATTCAACGCAACAGTGTGATCAAACACAAGGATCCAGGTAGCCCAACTGTCCAATGTGAAATTGGAGACAACTTTAGTTGCACTGTGTTGCTAGATTTAGGGGCTAGCGTCAATCTCATACCGTTCTCGGTATATCAGCAGTTAGGACTGCAAGATATGAAGCCTACCAATGTCACCCTCAAATTAGCTGATCAGTCCATCAAGATTCCAAGAAGAATCATTGAAGATGTCCTAGTAAAAGTCGCTGACTTTTATTATCCTGTGGACTTTATCATTCTCGACATCGAGCCGTGTCAGGATAACCGCATTCCGGTCATCTTAGGCCGTCCTTTCCTTGCCACCGCGAATGCACACATCGGGTGCCGGGACGGAAACATGTCCATTGCTTTCGGAAACCTCAAAGCTGAGGTCAATATCTTTCGTCTAATGCAACAGGATGCCGATCGCGATGTGGCCGATGAAATGTGTGCCGTTGAGAGTCTAATCCCGGACTCCACCGAAGATATTCTTAAACAGTGTCTAGCACACTTTGGGGCTGACTTTGCCACAGAGTCAGCTATTTCTGATCTCAATGATCTTTTGGAGACTGCTCCACTGCTAGAGATCCCCGCTCCACTCATCAAGTTCGAGCCTCTGATAACCATGGCCAGAGAACCCATCCTTCCTTTTACTACTGAAGTCAAAGCTCTTCAATCCGTGTCTTCTGTGACACCTACTTCAACTCCATCTGCTCCAACATTGGAGCTCAAGCAACTTCCAACAGATCTTTCCTATGCTTTTCTTGGTCCTAAGGAAACCTACCCTGTCATTATTGCTTCCGCTTTGTCTGAGAGTGAATGTAAGAAACTTCTCGAGCTGCTCAACGAGCACAAATCTGTGATAGGTTGGACTATAGATGATATTCGAGGCATAGACCCCTCGGTGTGCCAACATCACATCTATCTCGAGGATGAATCCAAAACCTCTCGAGAACACCAGAGGAGGTTGAACCCCGTCTTGAAGGATGTAGTCCGGGAAGAGGTCCTTAAACTGTTAGATGCGGGTATCATTTACCCCATCTCCGATAGCAAATGGGTGAGTCCTATTCATGTCGTCCCTAAAAAGGCAGGATTCACAGTTGTGGAAAATGAGAACAAGGAAATGGTCACCCAACGCCTGAAGAAAGGGTGGAGAGTCTGCATCGATTACCAACGACTCAACACCAACACTAGGAAGGACCATTTTCCTTTACCCTTCATAGACCAAATGTTGGAGAGACTAGCAGGTCACTCCTATTACTGCTTCCTTGATGGTTACTCAGGGTATAATCAAATACCCATCGCCCCTGAGGATCACGAGAAGACAACCTTCACTTGTCCCTTTGGCACTTTTGCCTACAAGCGCATGCCCTTTGGCCTCTGCAATGCACCCGCGACCTTTCAAAGGTGTATGATGAGCATAATCTCTGACATGGTGGAAAAATTTCTCGAAGTCTTTATGGACGACTTCTCAGTCTTTGGGTCATCCTTTGATGACTGTCTGAACCATCTAGGGCTTGTACTTCAACGCTGTCAAGACAAGCGACTTGTCCTCAATTGGGAGAAATGCCACTTCATGGTGAAGAAGGGCATTGTTCTGGGACATGTCATTTCCCATCAGGGCATTGAGGTCGACAAAGCTAAAATCGATATCATCTTGACCTTGCCTACTCCTAAGTCTGTGCGTGACATCCGGTCCTTTTTGGGACACAGAGGATTCTATAGGTGCTTCATCAAGGACTTCTCTCAAATCGCTAGACCTCTGTCCCATCTTCTGGCTAAAGATAGTCCTTTCGACTTTAATACTGACTATGTCAAGGCATTTGAGCGTCTCAAAACTGAGCTCACTACTGTGCCCATTATCTGTCCCCCAGACTGGACTCTACCTTTTGAGGTAATGTGCGATGCTTCTGACTACGCCTTAGGAGCCATTCTAGGGCAGAGAGTTGACAAAAGGTTACACGTAATCTACTACGCGAGCAAAACTCTTAACTCTGCCCAAATGAATTACTCCACCACTGAGAAAGAACTCCTGGCGGTAGTCTTCGCCCTTGATAAATTTCGTCAGTACCTCTTAGCCACTAAGGTGGTCGTGTACACTGATCATGCAGCCCTTCGTTATCTCATGTCGAAAAAGGAGACCAAGCCTCGATTAATTTGATGGATTCTCTTACTGTAGGAATTCGACCTCAAGATTAAGGATAAGAAAGGAACTGAGAATGTAGTGGCTGATCACTTGTCTAGACTGACTTTAGAGTCATCCTTCGACACCCAGCCCATCCCTGAGACCTTTCCAGACGAACAACTGTTCACTATCTCCGTTCATCCATGGTATGCTGACATTGTCAACTACCTTGTCACCGAAGAAATGCCTCCACACTAGTCAAAACAGGACAAAAGCCAATTCCTAGCAAGAGTTAAGTACTACTCTTGGGATGACCCTTATTTGTATAAATACTATCCTGACCAGATCATTCGTCTCTGTGTCCCTAAGTCGGACCAACTCAATATTTTATCCTCGTGTCATGACCAACCTTGTGGTGGTCATTTCAGCACTAAGAAGATTGCAGAAAAAGTACTGCAATGCGATTTCTACTGGCCTACATTATTTAAAGATGCCCACATCTACAGCAAAACCTGTCCTAATTGCCAGCATCTAGGCCGCATCTCCCAGAGGAACATGATGCCCCTAACTCCCATCCAGGTCGATGAAATATTTGACATCTTGGGTATCGACTTCATGGGTCCCTTTCCGGTTTCCTATGGTTTTGAGTACATTCTCCTTGCAGTAGACTATGTCTCCAAATGGATAGAAGCCATTCCCACCAAGACCAATGACCACAAAGTGGTGGTCAAATTCCTAAAGGAGTTCATCTTCGCCCGATTCGGTGCCCCTAAGGCCATCATTAGTGATGGGGGCACCCATTTTTGCAATAGGATATTCGAGAAATTAATGAAAAAGTATGGGGTAACGTACAAGGTTGCCCTAGCTTATCATCCGCAGACTAGTGGTCAAGTAGAGGTTTCTAATCGTCAGATCAAATAGATATTGGAGAAGACAGTCAATAACACATGTAAAGACTGGTCTACTTGTCTCACTAATGCGTTATGGGCATACAGAACCACCTACAAGACCCCACTCAATATGTCTCCATATCGTCTTGTCTTTGGGAAACCCTGTCATCTACCGGTAGAGATTGAACATCGTGCCCTGTGGGCCATTAAGAAGCTCAACTTCGACCTCGACTTCGCAGGGGAGGAGAGGAAACTTCAAATGAATGAGTTAGAAGAAATCAAAAATGATGCCTACAACTTGTCCAAGAATTACAAAATAAAGATGAAGTGGATACATGACAAGAGCATCCTCAGGAAAGAGTTCCATCCAGGACAGAAGGTCCTTCTTTATAATTCTCGTCTTCATCTCTTCCCTGGGAAACTGAAATCTAGGTGGACCGGTCTTTATACACTCACCGCAGTCACACCCTTTGGGGTAATCACTATTGAGGATCCCAAGGATCACTCCTCATTCCAAGTAAATGGCCAGCGTCTAAAGCAGTTCCATGAACTTGATGTGTCGTTCATTCAGACTTTTGAGATTGATCTCATCGATCCTATCTATGTCGACTGATGATCCACTCAGTCTCCTGTGCTCCAACTTGGTTGGGGGTGCTTGTCACCCCCGTCATGTCTGGCTGAAGACGTAAAACTTAGCGCTTTCAGAAAGGCAATTCTGGTATTCCTAGAGTACATGAGTCTCATGCATTTGTTATTACTATTATATCTCCGAAAATGCAGGTACATTCATTCTTCCTATCATCAGGTACCACACACTGTCGAGTTTCTGCCGACTTGGTAACATCCTCCCTGAACCTCTGCATCATCATCACCAATTTTTTTATCATTTTATGTCCCAGTCATGAGCACCGAGGACGGTGCTGTATTTTGGTTGGGGGTGGGTATTTACCAAAACTCATGTCTTCATTTTGATAAAAAAAAAAAAATCTTGTTTTTGGGGTGATTTCTGATGTTCTCCAAAAGTTTTCTAGAATTTCAAGAATGTGTCAAATACCCTGACTTTGATTAGCTGAAAACCTCCGTTAAGTCAGTATTGAGGATGTCGATTTTTGTTTCAAGTTAGCTTTGAGTCAAGTTAGGCGTGACTACAGCAGGTTTGAAAACTCAGAAAAAATCAGATTTGACACAATTGTACACTATCAACATCAGAGTCATCCTAAGTTTTGAAACTCTAGAGATCCTGTGAGAATAATTGTGGAGACCTAACCCAGTGAGCTTTCGAGCCTTTAATCATTTCAGAGAGTTATACAATAATTCTGAGTCACAAGATGACTCACTATTCTTCTTGCCCGTAATATTCGTTGAGAGATCTCATTATCTTTTGCTTCGATCATATAACTCGGAACGACATCAACATTGGATTACTACGACAGAACCTTCTTTATATCCAGTCAAGATAGTATACATGATAGTGCAAACCCTAGAAAATAATTTAGGCCATTTTTCTGAACCGTTCAGCCTTTTTACTCACCTGAATTATACTTCACTGGAAACCCCTTGAGCCCTTCTATAAAAGTCTTTTCTTTGTAAACCCATCAACCTAAAATCCAGTCCAGCTACGAAGCATGACTGGCTACCCTTATTTTGAGATGAACAAAAGAATAACTGATATGGGTGTACCGTGAAAAGAAAAGTAAAATAGAAGAATCAAAAGGAAAAGAAAGTGGTTCAAGATGAAAACAAAATATGGAAAGAAAGTATGAAAAAGAGCTGAAAAGAAATTGAGCAGTCTCAGAAATATCAAGAAAAAGAGAAAAATACGAAAAAAGGAAAAAGAACCAGATAATGGTGTTACACCGCAGGAAAAATGCAAGAAAATGGCAATATCCTCTCAAGATCTTTAAAATCCTGTATCCCTTTATCTCTCTACACCTGACCTAAGCCTCATTACAACCCATGAAAGTTCTACTTGATTCTAGGATAGTACGATCATAAAATGTGGAGATTGGAGAAAGAGAAGCTATAGAGTTTGATCTGACGTTCCCGAGTGAAGTGGTATTCCAATCATGAGATCTTCTTCTGTTAAAGATGTCCTTCCTTTAAATAATACATATGTGAAATCTTTGCTTTTATATATCAACACATCTCCTCACATATAAATTGAGAGAAAAGAAGAAAACCCTTCTTGTGTGATTCTATTCTGAGTATTAAACATGTGAGATTTGAGGTCGAGGCATAAAAACTTAGAGGTGATCTGGAAATCTTTACTGTCGGATGATGAGAATATTGAGCACACACACACGCAGAGTCTGACTATTCTGGGTTATGATTATCAGTCTGTAATCTTGCCAAAACTTTCCAACTCTTCGCTAGCATGTAACTATTTTTGCATCCATTCAATGATTTGACGAACGGTGTTTTCCCTAAGCTAATACTAAAAAGTGTGCAGCATGTGCAGAGCCCTTTTAAGCTCATTTATTTCGCATTAATTGCCAAGGATTGGCAATATGCTGGTTGGGGGTTGTGATATTCGCTCAAAAGTGCTTATTTTAAGCAATTATCCTTTTAGCGTTATTGCATTCTCCTACGTAAAATGCTCTATTTATCTACTTTTCTACGTAATAGTCTCTTTTGTTGCGTAGAACACACTTTTCTGGACGAAATGGTATATTTGCATGCATTAAACGCATTTCTGGAAGTCTAGACATTAAGTCGTTCTGATAAAGTCTCATTACGCGCTTCTTCTGTCGCAGGAAACCCCGACGGGATAATTCTCGAGACTTACGAGCCCACATCGATCAGGAAAGCCCATTATCAAAGCTTAAAGAGCCCACATGCTATGACTAGAAGATATGGGCCAAATATGGGCTGAATAAGAGGACCAAAAAGCTGGCCCAAAGAACGAAGAGAGCAGGAGAGCTAATGACCAAGAGATGGACCAAAGCGTTTAAAGCCACATGAGTCAACAAGGAATGATAGTCTACTCTACTAGAGAAGCATGAGGATGGTCACAGTGAAGACCAGGGTTCTAGACCCTTTGCCAATACTTTTATCTCCATTTTCTGATATTTTCTCTCTCATCTCTCCTTATTCTCTCTCTCTTCATCTCTCGGTCCTCGAATCTACTGACCTAACCCCAGAACTCCTGCCCATTGGCTCTGTCTCATCTCCCTTAGCTTTCTGACAGTTGGATCTTCAATCAGACCGTTGGATCTTCCACCGGACCGTTGGATCTCTCTAGATCCGTCGATCTACCAATCTGGGTCCCAATCAAGTCACCATCCATCTGATCGCCATCAGATTGTCTGTCACATCATCTTGTGAGATGATGGACATCATCATTCCATGTGGGCCAGTAGCCGGGCCCATCATCATCGACCCGCTGTCCGACCATTTAGTGGACCCCGTGAATTTCAAAATAATTTTAGTTAAATTTTAAAAAATGGGGGGTCCACTAAATGGGGAAATTCCCCAAAGAAAAGTAGTGTTTTACTTAAAAAAAAAAATATTTTTCTTATTTTTTTTATTTTCAAAAAATACCCTATTTCCATTAAAGGAAATAGGGAGCTTTAAAAGGAGAAGGAGAAGGGTTCGTTCGAACCCTAATCTCCCTCCTATCTCCTCCTCTCCTTCCCCCATAATCTTCCCCCCTCTTCTTCCTTTTTCCCTTCTCTTCCTTTTCTTCTTTCTTCTTCCTTCTCATCTTCTTCATCTTCTTTAGTCACCGGAGTTGCAGCCTGCAACTCCGGCCAGCAACACAAAACCGAAGCCGCCCTCCCTTTCTCCAGCACGTCTCCTTCTCTCTTTCTCCACCACCGTACCCCCTTGCTTCACCGCTGCCATCTCCAACCGACAACTCACGGTTGCCGCTCAACATCCATCACCTTCATCGCCACCTACTGCTGCCTACCGCCTGCTGGTCTACGTTTTTTGTTCATCTTCATTAAAGCTGCCCCCAGCAAGCTTTCTTGCATCCAGTGGTTTTCTGCTGCTCTCCTCCTTCACACAGTCATTGAAACCCAAACCTCCTTTGCCGCTCCACAAAGGGCTGTTCGTCTCTCTTCTTGCCTGCAGTCCGTTCCGTGCACCTTCAACTTGCAGGTTTGCAAAGACCTGCAAAAATAAACCTCCTTTGCTCCTCTATCACTTAACGGCCAACAACCTTTGGCCTGGAAAAAAAAAACAGAGATAAGAAGAAGATAAGAAGAAGATAAGAGGAGAGAAGGTCGTGGCTTCCATCTCTTGCTCCCGGAGTTAACCCCACTCAACCACTTCGTCAAATGCTGGCTGAAATACCGCCCAACATCGCCCTCAATCTTGCCGTGACTCCTTCACTCTCCATCCGTCAATAAGAGAGGACGTCTCTCACTTTTCTGGACTGTCTGCTACTCACCTTGCCGTCTTGCTCACTTCACTACACCATCAAGAAACCAACACCTCCATCTTACCTTCTCCAAACGGTGCAGCACTACATGGACCTCTCATGGGAGGCCGTCTTCCCTCCTTGCTAGAATACCACCTCCTTCTTTCGCCTATCCATCCATCGTCGACCAATATTTTTGGCCATCACCATGGTAGGTTCAAGGTAAAATTTCTCTCTCTAGTTCTCTTTAAACTCTCTTTCTCTCTCTAGACTCTTATTTTCACTTTCTATCCATATACTTTCTCTCTCATCTCTCTTATTTCCCTCTCTAGATTAATCCCTTTAAGTGATTATTTGCTTTCTAGTTAGATTTGCTTTATTTGTTTGATGTTTGTAAGGAACCTTTAGTTATCAATAAAAGTGAGATTTTTGCAGTTCTTAAGTTCTTTTAACCTTATGATCTTTTGGGTTCGATAAAATTCTCTCTCTAAGAATCATCACAGCACATTTTAAAATCACTTTTAACCACCATTCTCACCCCTATATTGATTTCAGAGCAATTTCTATAAAGAAAGCCGTCATTTCATTTTCTTGTTTGCACTAACTTATCCCGAGTGCGGATCGACATCCGACACGAATCTCTATACAGAATCTCCATATTTTGTAGGATTAAAAGAATCGGATAAAATTACAAATGTATTGATTCTAGGGTTTCCGTAACCAACAACGCGGAAAAAGCCTACTTTCAAATGGCGCCGCTGCCACTCGGGTATGGGAGTGCGAAAAAGGACGTAAAGACGGAATTGGAAAGTTGCTGAAGCGAAAAGCTGCTTAATTTGGACAGCCTGACCTTTTCGGAAAACTTTCTATTTTTGGTTTTTAGTGATTTTTAACAGTTTTAAATTACTATTTTTAATGCCTCGAAAGGCCGAGTGCAAAGTTATAATAATTTAGGAATTTTACTGCTTTCCAAATAACTGCTAGATCTTGTTCTAGGGTTTTTTAGAAACCCTAGATTAAGTGGAAAATACCAAAAAAAAAAAAAATTCAAAAAAATTAGAGTTTTATATTCTGCAAATTTTTAGAAATCACCAATCAAGGATTTGCAATTTTTGAAAAGATTCTAAAATCTTGAAACTCTGCTTAATTAGGGTTTTCCCTCTTAGAAGTTTCCTCTTTAGAAGAATTTTATCTTTAGAAATCTTCCGAATTTGGAAAAGTCTGCAAAAGGAAACACCCCAAAATTAGCAGAATTTTAATTTTGGGAAATTTCCCAAAATTGTAAGGGATCTCGCAATCAAATCTTTCTTGGAAGATCTCCACAGTTCGGAAAACTTTCCAATCTAGGTATTTTCCAATCTGGAAATTCTTAAATTTTAACCCATCTCGAATTTGGAAACTAATTCAAAAACTTGCCTAAATCCAGTGCTTGTTCAGTGAACCCTAAAAAGCCAAGGATCTTCCAAATAGAATCCCAAAGAATAAGTTTCAAAGAATAAGTTGAGATATCTTCTCAGAATTTTGAATCCTTGTGTATCCTTATTTTTCTAAACCTATCCCAAGCCCTAATACAACCTAGTAAAGCCCTATTTGATTCTAGGCTAGCACAATCGTAGAATGTGGAGAATGAAGAAAAGAGAAACTATAGAGTTTGATCCGAAGTTACCAAGTGAAATGATATTCTATTCATAAGATCTTCTGAATTCCTAATATCGTCCCTTCAAAACAAAATATGTGAGATATTTGTCTATTCTTCTCAACTTATCTCCTCACATATCACTTGAGAGAAAAATAGTTTAACCATTTCGGAGTGATTTATTTCTGAGTGACACACAAGTGAGTTTTGAAGTCGAGACATAAAATCTTAGAGGAGAATCTAGAAATCTTCATTACAGGATGATGATATTGTCGAGCACATAAACACGCTGAGTCTGATTATTCTGGGTCTTAATTATCAATTTGTAGTCCTGCTAGAATCTTTCGACTATTTGCTAGCTTGTAACTATTTTCATGCATCCTTCAAATGAATTTGACAAAATGAAGTTTTTCCCTGAGCTAATGAGAAAAGTGTGCAGCATGTGCCCAGCCCTTTTACGTTCATTTTGTTTTCACACTAATTGCCAAGGATTGGCAATGTGCTGGTTGGGAGTTGTGATATTCTCTCAAAAGTGCTTATTTTAAGCAGTTATCCTTGTAGCGTTATCACACTCTCCTACGTAAAATTACACTATTTATCCACTTTTATACGTAAGAGTAGCTTTTATTGCGTAGAACACACTTTTCTGGACAAAATGGGCTCTTTGCATAAATTGAACACGTTCTCAAAAATCTAGATATTAAGCCATTTTGATTAAGTCTCATTACGTGCTTTTTCTATCGCAGGAAACCAAATCAGATGATTCTAATAGATTGCGGGCCCACAACTGACTGCCAGAGTCTAGGACCCAAGCTCAAGAGCCAACAGGCTGAGGATAAGAAGATACATGCCAAATGATGGGAGAGCCAGAGAGTTAGAAAAGCCTGACAGAAGATCAAGAGATAAGGAGAGCCAAGTGCCCGGAGAAGAGACTAAGAAGATTAAATGTTAATCAACTAACACAAGACAAAGGCTTGCTTAGTTGAAAAAGCTTGCAAAAGACCAAGTCAAAGACCAGGGTTCAAGACCCTCTGCTAGCATTTTCTCTTTAATTTTATAATATTTTCTCTCTCCTCTCTCTAGATCATCATTCTCTCTCTACTCTGAAATCTCAACCACCCGATCCTCTCATTTCACAATCTCTCCTTCCGCGATCACTCGATCCTACGGCCTACCTTGGCCGACCTCCACCATCCGATGATCCATCCGATCATCGCCACCATAGTCTACCGTTTGATCGCCAGTAGATCATCCATCCTATCATCACCTATCTCAAAATCCGACGGCTATCTTTTTTTCTTCTAGATCCTATGGTCACGACTTGACCTATGTGATCATGAACCCTATAGAGATGGACATCCCATGTTAAAGATTGACTTGTTTTTACGAAAATGGAAAGGTTCTTTAAAGAAAAGGGCAAATTGAGTTTTGAAAAGTTTTGAAGGGGATTTCATGGGATTCTTAAAAAATGGCAAGTTTTGTTTTTAGAAAATAAAAATATAGGAGTTTCTAAAAACTTAAAATCGTGGGTTTCTCATATAGAAACCCACGGTTCTTATTATAAATAGGGAGCATGTTTTCTAAAAGAGCCCCTCCTCTAATTCTCATCTCTTTCTTACTTTTTCCCATGGCACAAAAGAAAAAAAGGTAAAATAAAAAAAAAAATTGGCGTCTATGCCTTCCCTTCTCCATCGAATGACTCCATCATCTTATTCTCGATACAGGTCAAAGAACAATGGTTTGCTCTCCTCTTCTCCTTCTCTATCTATTTCTCTCTCTAATCTCTCCTTTTATTGCTTTTTAGTTAAGTTTTTTTTGTTTTATTTATTTAAGCATTTTTAATTCAAGCATTGTAAGTTATAGTTTTTTTTTAATAAATGAAGTTTACTTTGGCATTTTATTTTCTGTTATTATATATTTATTTTCTTTTATTAATGTTGTAGGTAATTCCCCTCTTATAAAAAATATTTAAAAATTATTTTCTACCATTCTCATCTCTCCACCATTTCCTTGCTTGTTTTCTTTAATGTTACTTCTCTTACCTGCGGATTCAACATCCAACATACCACTGTACAAGTCTACATTTTTGCAGATTTTTATGTGAATTGGATCATTAAAAATGTGTTGAGCCAAGGGTTTTCGTCCAATGACCGGAAAAACCTTATTTCATGGATGCATCGACAGTTGGCCTTGGCTAAGGTTGTACGTTGTATGAAAACGATGTTATGTAGGTAAGTTCTATAACTCGTAACTTTCTAGGTAGTGATACTTTCCGTCTGGACGTGGTCCTGTAGTTTTCCTTGGCTAAGATTTCCACGTAATAATTGCATGTATTATGGATGTTTGATTGTTTACATTTTCGCACAATTGTTAGATTAACTCAAGCGACATAGAAGTAATATATCAAGGAGATATATTCGATCTTTGTTGATTGAGATAATCATCTATTAATCAATCAGTGGTTTATTAGGATTGTTGCATGCGATTAGATTATCCCTAGCAGACCAATAATCTTATTAAGTTAGTAATTTAAAGAGAAAATTTAAATACCTAATCAACCCCCCTTCTGGACATTCGGGTATAAGAGAACGAGCTAATTTTGTTGATTATCCTATAGGTTCTACTCCTAGTAGAATATCCTAAGAAAATGCATTCATCACTTTTTGAATCAAAATTTTCCTGTCTCTTAGCATGTAACATTTGCTTCAAAAGATTTTAAAATAATTGACATCAGGTTTGACACCATTCCAAATTTCATCGAGTGTCTTAAAAGTACCGGCTCTAAGGTAGACATGGTTGACAACATAGCAAGTAGTGTTGACTACTTCTGCCCATAGATTACTGGTCAAGTCTTTGATGGTGAGCATAACTCTTCCCATTTCTTTTAGAATTCTATTTTTCCTGATTTTGCTGTGGGGTTTTAGCAATAGAAAATTCATGTTTATTCCATATTCCTCACGGTAATCAGTTAATTTGTGGTTGTCAAATTTTCCACCATTGTCACTCCTTATTCTGATAATCACTAGATCTTTTTCATTATGTATCCTCTTAGAGATTTTCTTAAGTTCTTGGAAGGTTTTTGACTTTTCTCTTAAAAATGCTACCTATGTATATTTAGAGAAATCATCAACTAAGGTTAAGAAGTACATTTCGCTACCTAGACTTTCTATTCTATTGGGACCAACAAAGTCCATGTGAAGGAATTCTAGGATTCTAGAGGTATGAATGCTCCTCACCTTTTTGTGAGATTTCTAATTTGTTTCCCTTTAAGACATGATCCACACACCGGTTGGTGTTGTTTGCTAAGTTTATGCACCCTTCTAATTAAATTCTTGTTACTGATCTTGGTTAAATCTTTAAAGTTTATGTGCCCTAAATGTTGGTGCCAAAGATTGGTTTCATTGGTTTTGGCTAGATTAAATCTAACAGGAGTACTATTCTCAATGATATAATAGTTGTTAGGTGATCTAAAGCCCTTAATGATGACTTTATCAGTTCTTAGATCAATAATTTCACATGCATCTTTTGAGAACTTACAAACATGATCCTTGTCACAAATTTGACTTATGGTTAGCAAGTTATGTTTTAGTCCATCTACACAAAGAACATTTTCAATTTTTGGTAAGCCGGGTCCTTGAATGGTTCGTCTTCCTATGATGTTAGTGCTGCTATCATCACCAAAAGTTACACTACCATCCATACATTCAACAAAAGTGTAGAACTGAACCGATCACCGGTCATGTGTCTAGAACAACCACTGTCCAGGTACCACCTGGAGGGTATCACTAGCCACTAAGGCTGTGTGGACAACTAAGCATGTAGTATTTTCTTTTCTGACCCATTTTCTCGTAGTTGTTTTCTTAGTATTTTCAATTATGGTTGCTTTTAATGGGGTACCAATGGTTTCAACTTGCTTATGAAGAGTTTTGGCATGAGCATTCAAGACCATTATTTGTTTGAAAAGTTCATTTTCTCTTTTAGATATTTTTATGGCCTCCATTTTCTTTTGTTGTTCTACTTTCTTCTTTTCTTCCATTTTTCTTTGAAATTCATGTTTCCTTTTTAGTACATTGCAGTCAAATGTCATATGACTAAAATGTCTGCAATAATGACATATTAATTTGTGTTGTCGATTTTTCAACTTTAGAATGAATATATGTAACTTTTATAAACACGGTTTTAGATGTGGAGGCTCTTGAGGTTTTATTAGTGAATCCTAATTCTCTTTTGTTGTTATTCATTTTTTCCATAGAACGTATGCTTTCCAATCTAGAGTTTCTTTGGGAGAAATTACGAATTAGAGTTCCATTTATGATTTCTAACTCGTTGTTCTTGGATTTGTGCATTTCAATTACTTTTATGAGTATCTCTTTCCTTTTTGAAATTTCAACGATCTTTGTTTCTCTTATTTTAATTAACTCAGGCATTTTATTGATTTCAATAGTTAACTCATGATTTTCATCTTTGGTTTTGTTGAGTTCAATTTTTAACTTATATCACATGTATTAGCTAGATTTATGCTGTCTTTATAGAGTTTGTTAAAAGCTTCTTGCATATCATCTTCCTCATCACTTTTTGATTCAAGTTCTTTTTCTTCAAGATTGATAGGTTGATTTTCATTAAGTTCAGAGATAGCCATTAGAGGCTAGAGCCCTAACATTACATGACTCATCATCTTCACTAGATGAATTACTTTCAGTCTCAGAAGATTCACTTTCCATATCCCAAGTCTAAGCTTTCATAGCTTTAGTTTTCCTTTCTTGAACTTGTTAGCATAGTCACTAGCAATGCAACCGTAGCCTTTGCATTTATAGCATTGTATATCTTGTTTTCTAAATTTTTCATTTCTATCAAATTGTCTTTTGTTTTTAGAGCCATTTATTTTCTTTATTTTTAAAGAAGTTTCTAAATTTCTTTGCAAACTGTGCAACTTCTTCATGTAGATCATTAGATTGGAATCATATTCTTTAGTTTGTTTCATTGAAGTTTCCAAGGCCACCCCTTTTTTTTGTTTGGTTAGAGTTTAAGTTCAAAAGTTTGAATTGATCCTATTAGTTCTTCTAATTTTATTTGATCAATGTTCTTACTTTCTTCAATGGCCGCAGATTTAGGATGTAACCTGTCTGGTAAGGATCTTAATATTTTTCTCACTATTTTGGTTCAAGAATGACTTCACCTAGATCCCACATGGTGTTTATTATTTCACTCAATTGGGTGTAAAAGTTTGTAAAGTTTTCATCCCCACTTATCCTGATGAGTTCAAATTGAGTGGTAATGTAATACCCTGAACTTTCAACTAGTGGTATTATGGTAATTTGACCATCATGGGATTATTTTGGCTGTTTGAACTTACTTTCATCCTTAGATATCCTATATTAAATCATGTGTCAAGTTTGGTAGGATTCGGACAACTTTAAAAAACTTGCTATATTTGGAACTCACTTTTAAGGCTAATTTCTTGCTAAAAATAATGAACAATAACTCACGGGAGATTTTTTTGGACACTAGATGATATATTTGATCTCATAAGATAATAAATAATATTTTTGACCTCGGGCCCCGAAAACTTTCCAAAAATAACCTACTTACCTTATCTTAGGGTTGGAAACCCATTCCTCGAATTTTGGGTCATTCTGATGTCATCTTGACACTTTTTCGGGACTTTGAATATTTTTGTGAATTTTGTGTACTTAAATTATTTCATGTGATTTATATGTGTGTGACATGTGTCAATACCTTGTTGTATGAACTTTTAAATTTTATAATATAGTTTATTTGAATTTATACATGATTGTTGTATATTATTATATTATAATATATAGTATTGGACCCACATGTATTATACTAGTGGGTGCCCCATGCCATCGGTTCTCCTTGACAAAGAATTTGCCAAAATCAGGTGAGTGGCGGAGATCCACCGTCCATTTGGGGAGATTAGATCTCGACCTTTCTTTGTTGATGCTTATAAGAGGAGGTATAAGTAGGGAGACAACCAATGTGTTTTGTTATGTATAGAATAGTAAATGGCCCATGCCTATGGCACTCTCCGACAAGAGCGTTTGCAAAAATTGGGTGCCTTCGGCACTCAAACGGTATAACGAACTGGGGCGTTACTATTTTTTTCCATTATAACAACTGTTATAATGGATTGTAACGCACAGAAGGAGAAATGGAAAAATAACATAAAAAAAATGGTGTTGAAATTCAAATTTTGAATAAATTGAGGTCAAATGAAGAGGATTGAGTGGCTGAAACCTAATCGTCCACATTAGATTGATGGATTTGATCTCAACTACTCTTTATCTAACCGTCCACATTAGATCGATGGATAAGATAAGAGAATACAACTGAGTCTTCTTGTTATATGCATGGGTGGCTCGTGCCCGCGGCACTTTCTGACAAAGTGTTTGTCAAAATTGGGTGGGAGTTAATCTCAGCCATTGATATGAAGCATAGTGGATCTCAGCCGCTCATTATTGAAGCCATATAAGATAAGAGGGGTATATGAAAACCAGTCACTTGTTATATTAATTGATAGTGGGTGGCCTGTGCCCTCCGCACTCCTCGTCAAAGCATTTGCCAAAATCAGGTGTGAGTGGTTGAGATCCACCGTCCATTTGGGGGATAAGATCTCGGCTCTTCTTTGTTGAAATAGATAAGAGTGGGTATAAGTGGGGAGAAAACTTTCCTGTTTTGTTATATAGATATATTAAATCACCACCATTTTAGGGAATATGACATAATTATAATTAATAAATATTTAAATTATTAATATAAGTAATTCCATAAATTATTGGGCTATAATTGTGGGGTGCGCTCGTAGAGCTAATTTAGAGGCCTTTTGGACTCAAGAATAACCTTAAATGAGGCCCAATTGATACATATGGGTCTTGGGCCCATTTATAACCCATAAGTAACTTAAAATGTGAGCTTTTGAGGGTTGAGAAAGTCACCCATTTGAGAGTTACGAATTTCACCTAGAATAGAAACTCTAAAGATTGTAAGGAATATTTTCATATTCAATTTGACAAAAATTCCGTTTGACATAAAAATATTCTTGTAACCGTTCCTACGAGCACAAGTGTAGTGTGAAGATGTTGTGGTACGCATACTTCGCCAACTACGTGAAGACTAAAAGACAGAGACAACAAGAATCAGACGGTTGACGACAGGAGTCATCTGAGTAACTGCCGATTTGTCAGTTAACGATCGTGTACGCTCGATTAAGAAGGTAAGTGACTTAGTGGCCATAGGAGTTGATTAAAATGAACAAAATATAATGGTCAGACTTAGTCATTGGACAAACCCGAGTCAAAGTCAATTTTATTGACTAGTAGGAAAGTCCAATCGATTGGACATGTGTTCCCAATCGATTGGACATTGCCCAATCGATTGGAGACACTGTGTAATCGATTGGAGACTACGAGGCAGAAACATAATTAAGTATAATCGATTGGAGACTCTGATTAATCAATTGGAACCTTCGGGACAGAAATCTTTCTGAGTATAATCGATTGGAGACTCTGATTAATCGATTGGAACCTTCGGGACAGAAATCTTTCTGAGTACAATTGTTTGAAGACTTTGATTAATCGATTGGAGACTTCAAGACAGAAAGTTATAAATGTCAAATCGATTGGAGAACCCTGTGCAATCGATTTGTGCCTTCAGAACAGAAAACTTATTGAGCCCAATTGATTGGACACTTGTCCCCAATCGATTGGACATGGCCCAATCGATTGGACCAAGTGTACAATCGATTGGACCTTGAACAGAATCGGTTTTATCAGATCCAAAATTCATGGTTCCATTATCCCACATTCCACATGACTCAGGGTCTTGGAATTCTATAAATAGAACCCTTTTATGCCTTCTCTAAATACACACAGAGACACAGAGTGACTCAATCTTCAAGAGAGAGAAGTAAATGTTATATTTATCAAAGTGTCCACTTCGAAGAGCAAGAAGCTTGTTTTCATTCACATCTTGTGAGCTTGTTCTCTTCTCGATCAAAGCCAAGAGCTTGATCTTTACTCAGCCTAGGTTTTCCACTTCTATATTCAACCTAGTAAACTTGAGAGTACCAGTGTGACTCAAACACCTTTTGAGCAAGTTGGGGTTCAGGGTGTACTGAATCCTTTACCTTCTGCAAAGGCGGGAGTGTTGGGAATTAAGATCGGAGGAGTCGGTCGAAGGTAGGTTTGGGGTGTACCAAACTGAACAAGCAGATAAGGCTTCTTGGCTGGAAGGGCGCACGTGGATTCGTGGCGTTGATTCAGAGAACGTGGACGCATTGGCAGTGGGCCTTGGCTAAGGTTTGATGCTGTATTTGCAATGGTGTTGCGTAGGTAACCTTTGTTTCGTTTAATTTTTCAGTTAGTGATACTTTCCGTCTGGATGTGGTCCCGTGGTTTTTCCTTGGCTAAGGTTTCCACGTAAAAATCTCTTGTCTTGTGTGATTGTTCGTTTGTATTCCACATTCTATCCTGATTAGATCAAATGACAAAAAGATAATATTCCACGGAGGTATATTGGATTTGAGTCGGTTGTGATAATCCTTTCTCAAACAACCAATGCATGAGATTTTATCCCCATACTATAGACCAGTAAAACTGTATAGGTATATTTAATTTTAAATACTTAATCAACCCCCCCTTCTAGGTATATTGAGTTAAAGAGAACGGACCGGTGGAATTTCAAAGATTACTTCCTAAACCTATTTAAGAAAGCCTTAAGGTTTGGGAGCTTTCACAAACCCTAAACCATCACTCCCATATTTTTCCATAAAAAATCTCTCATTCTCTTTCATCTTTCTTTCCTTCTTCCTCCATTGAAGCACCTCCATTAAAGAATATTTTCAAGCCTTAGAACACCCTCATCCCACCATAAAAAAAAGAGATCGAAACTTAGCATTCAAACCCTCTCATTAACCTCTTCAACATAGTTGGAAATCAACAGCATCGGAGAACTCAAAGAAAACATGGAGCTCCCATTCCACCATTAATTCAAGCTTCACAATACGAATCTATTGTCTATTTAAGAGGTAGGTAACCCCTACCGTGCGTATCTTCATTTACATATTTTATTTTCTCTAAGCATGTTCATTATGGGTAGGAAGTGGTTGAATTATTATTTTGAATTACTCACATGTGCTTCTATTTCTTTTTATCTAAATATTATATTGTTCTTTCCTTGCAACCCCCTTTTGTATATTATCTTTGATTTAGAGAGAAAGATATGGATGAAAATGTGCCATGACCAAGCGCTAATGGAAATTACAGATAGTTCTCATTAGTGGATCAGTCATGAGAACACCTCTAGGTGAAAACATTTTTTGCCTTGGCCCCCCTCTCATTATAGTTATTTTGACATTTTATTTATACTATGCTTAAAAGTGCTTATTTTAAGCAATTATCCTTGTAGCGTTATCACACTCTCCTATGTAAAACTGTCATATTTATCTACTTTTCTACATAAGAGTTTCTTCCATTGCGTAGAACACACTTTTCTGGTCAAAAGGATATATTTGCATGCATTCATACGCATCTATTTGACCCACATGCGAAGCCATTTTGTAGAAGTCTCATTACGCGCTTTTCGTTATTGCAGGAAACCTGAACGGACGATTCTCAAGATCTGGACCATATGATCAATCACAAGAGCGTCTATCAAGTCTACAATTATCTAAATGTGATCAACTAAGCCGGTGAACCGAAGTCAGATGAAAGTGAGAAATGAATCTAAACAAGTTTCAAAAGCAAAAGAACCAAGATGCGATGAATCTGGACTCTGCAAACTAAGGAAAACCGATCAAACGATTCTCAAGAACTGAGGGCCCATGATCAACCATCAAAGCCTATTATCAAAATCTAAAGAGTTGGTAGGCTACAAAAGAAGATGCAAGCCAAGTAAAGGCTGAGCCAGTGAATCCTCGAGCTGTTACATGAAGCATAGTCTGAGATACAAAACCAATGGGCGAACAGATTAAAACTATGGTCTTATGCAAAGTCCAAAAGAAAAAAAGGAGGACTCCAAGCTTAGTATCAAAGCCTAGAGTCAAGCCCGAAAAGTATAATGGAGCATACCATCAAGATGCGAGCCAACACAAGAGCTTAGTCAGAAAGCCACAATATCCGGCCATGGTGTGATTCAAAGAAAAGAGTGGGCCACGGTACTAACCAAGGTTGAGGGCTCAACAATGGGCCACAATGACATGACTCAAGAAGGTGTTCAAGTGGGCCCGTACGTAAGCCGTATGTGTAGACCATCATTCTCACAAACTATGGTTTAAGCTAGCAAAGTTGGGAAGTATAATGGCATTAACGTGGGACATGATTAAAGGAATAAATTTTAATAGAGGTGTGAATAGAATTTGGAAAAACAAAAGGGGTAGTTTTAAAAAAAATGGTTTCATCAAACAACTCGGTGGCTGCTAAAGGCATGTGGTAGTTTGGACTTTTGGCATGGCATTCAAGAAACGTGGACGACTTTGGCATCAAAAGATTGAGAATGGTAAGTAGTGGACAATCAAGCACCAGCAAGGCAAGATTCTTTCTTTTGATGTTTGCAATAAGAGAAGGAATTAATGACCCAAACAAGGTTATGGAAATGGGTGTTATTGAAGAGGAATGGTATGTATTGAAGGAGGGCGACTTATGGAAGTTTTGGGCCAATTGACAGTTTGGAGAAATTTGGAGATATTCACCTTCCAAAAACGTCACAACCCTTATAAAGGACTCACCATGATTCCATCCCTCTCCCTCTTCTCCTCATTCAAAAATCCATCTCTCACATTGCTCTCACCCTCTCCCTCCACGTTTTTGCAAGAACCCTAGCCGCCCTCTCTCTATCAACGCCCATTCACGCTCCTCCATTACCTCGATCACCAAGCCACCCCAACTCATCACTCCACCACGTTCAAATCGCCCCATACTCTTTTCCACCTAGCTATCACCACCACCTCTCTCACATTCTATTTCAAGCCGCCCCCTCTCTAACAGCAAAGGGGGTCGCTCCTCTCTTCTTCCTCACCGGAAGAAAACCCAAAGAAAAACAAAAAAATAAAAACAACAAGAAGAAGAAAGGGAGGAGAGAAGAAGAGAAAGAAGAGGGGAAGAGAACGGTTCCTCCGTCCTCCTCCTTGTTGCTGCCTACGTGCTCCAATCGCCACCTACTAACCTACACCACCGCCAGCACCATCCACAATAGGTTCTGCCCATTCCTTCATCAAGTCGGGCCCCCACTCCCTCATCGCTCCAAGCCGTTGCATCTATCACGCCCCTTGAAACCAAATCGACTATTCTCCCATTGTGTAGAATTTGTGATTGCCGTAGAAGGACTTTTTAAAGGTCTGTCAGTTAGATTTCCAGGAATATAAATGGTTTTCACAGATTCTTTTTGTACAGAAAGTTATGTCCAAAATACTGACTGTAGTACGAACCAATCTATTCTGAACCTGAGCCAAACAGACCTAGTTGCGACCCTTTATATGGCATCTTTGAGCTTTAACCTCAACATGAGAGTTGTAGCCAACTCAGAGAGCTATCCAATGGGATTTGGAACAGCTAAATCGAACATCGAATGAGGAAATGATGGCCATTTTACTGCAACACTGTCTGGGTGCACTATAAGGATAGAAAAAATGGGAGGAAACTTTATTTTCTCCGTTTGAGCTAATTTTTGGTTTGAAACTTCCTTATATATAGTGGGTTAATACCATATAGTTTAAAAATGAAAAATAATTAAGTTATTATTTTTTTCATAATTAATTTCATAATTTCATCTAGGGTCTAATTACCGAAATCTGTTTAATCACTTAATGAATTGTGGTATAGATTGGCTTTTTTGAGGATGGATCTTAGTGGTTTAGAGTTACACTTGAACTATTAGGATGCATTCATAGATCACCTCTAGGTTCGGGTATGAGGTTGACCCATGGATTTTTGGGTCGGATCTGAATACCCGGATTTGGGGTGTGACAGGTAAGCATCTGTAATATAAAATCCTTAACCGAGTTGGTTCCTTCATGGGTCATCTCAAAGATGTCCCATGCCTGTTTGGATGTTTCACAAGAGAGGATTCTTTTGAATTCCTCGGGGGACAAAGCACAATATATCGCATTCAGTACCTTTTTATTGTAAGTGTAAACTTCCTTGTCACGAGCACTCCAGTCCTATTTAGCTTTAGGTTTAATAGTGGTGATTTCATTAATAATTAAAGTAGTGGTGGGAGGAGTCCATCCAACCTCTACTTCTTTCCAAATTCTCTCGTTGAGAGACTCCGGAACACTCTCATCCTAGCCTTCCAATAGGCATAGTTTGAGTTGTTAAATAAGAGAGGTCTGGTTACCGAACCGCCCTATTGATTCATAGTTATACTAAGAAAAATTATAGGATCCCACTCAGGTTTTTAAGCCTTTATCGAGTGGTTTGACTTTGATACCAATTGAAATTCCCTTGTTAATACTATAAATGTCCTATAGGGGGGTGAATAGGATAGTGTTGAATTCTTTAAATATTTTGCGAATTATGGTTGAATTCAATATGCACGATATCTAATCACATAACCATTCAATCATATAACGAGAATCAGCCCACAAAAAATAGAGAGAGGATATAGACAATGAGAACACACCATAACATAGATTTATAGTGGTTCGACATTCGCACACCTATATCCACTGTTACACACTCAATTGAGCTAAATCCATTACTCAATCAAGTTGTACACTTTGAACAAGCAACAGTTAATAATCCAACTAACCTAGACACGAAATATCAAAATCTCTCATATGAAAAATAATCGGTCTATTCTCTTTAATCAGTAATACCTAGAAGGGATGGGCGATTAGGTTATCCAAAAATTAATCTAACCTATCACAAGTTTACTGGTTAAGGCAATGTGATAAACTTGCATGTCTTAGTTGATTGATAAAAGGATTATCACAATTGACTCAAGGCAAATATATCTCCGTGTTATATTGTCATTTCGACGTTTGGTCTAATCAATAGATTTAGCGGAACAACAATCAAACATCCACAAGACAAAGTGTTTTTAGTGTGGAAATCTTAGCCAAGGAAAACCATGGGACCATGTCCAGACGGAAAGTATCACTAACTGGAAAGTTAAACGAAACAAAGGTTACCTATGCAGCACTGTTGCAAATGCAGCTTCCAATCTTAGCCAAGGCCTACTGTCGAGAAATCCATTTCTCTAAAATACTACGGGCCTAGTGTGACTCTCTAGGTGAATCGAGAAGTGATTCTCATATAGATCAAGTTGAGGATTGTAGATCCATGAGAAGAGGGCTTCTCTAAGTAGACTACTGGCCTAGGTTGACTCTCTAGGTGAGTGAGAAGCGATTCTCGTTAGATTGAGACTAAGTACAATCTTAATTGTTTGAGACTAAGTAAAATAATTAACTCCATGTGGGGTCTTGGTGAAGCTATTCCTGAACAAAAAATTGTTAAAAAAATTCTTAGATCATTACCTGATAGGTTTCATTCTAAAATTACAGTTATTGAAGAAAGTAAGAATGTTGATCTGATAAGATTAGAAGAACTAATAGGATCAATTCAAACATTTGAATTGAAACTTCGTACACTTAAAAAGAAACGATTAGCTCTAAAAACCTCTAAGAAATAATTAAGAGAAAAAACTGACTCTGTTGAGTCTAATAACATTGATGATGAAGTTGCCCTCTTTGATAAAAAATTCAGAAAGTTTTTCAGAAATAAACATAACAAGAATTTCATACAAAGGAATAAGAAATCTTTTGAAAAACTTGATAAATACAAAAAGGGAGAAAACAACAAAGATGATATACAATGTTATAATTGCAGGGGTTTGGTCATATCTCTACTGACTGTCTTAACAATGTTAAAAAAGGAAAAACTAAAGTTATGAAGGCTGTTACTTGGGACATGGATAGTGATGAATCCGATACGGAAACGAACACATCTAGTGATAACGGAGAATCATCTAATGTTAGAGTTTTAATGACTATTGCTAATCTTAATGAAAATTGTCACTCTAAGAATGCTGAAGTTGATAATGAAACTGACTTAAGTGATGATACAGGTGAAGAAAACATTCAGAATGCTTTTAACAATTTATATAAAAAAAGCCTAAATTTGGCAAAAACCTATTATACCTTGAAAAAGAAAAAAAATTAATGTTGTGAAAATGCCTCACTAAAAATTGAATTAGAAAATCTATATCAAATAGTGAAGTATAAAGATAATGAAGTAATACTTATTTTGAGCAGAGAACAAGAACTTGAAGATGAAATTAGAAAATTAAGTCTCGAAAAGAATGATTTAGAAGTCAAGAATAGAACCTTAATCAGAAATATTATACAAGGAAATTCTAGACTTAAAAATGTACTAACCATGGGAAAAGAAAACAATGATAAGAGAGGACTTTGATATAATAAATTTTTTTTTAAAAACTCAAACTCTAGAACTGTGTTTGTAAAAGCTACTATGGATTAACGCAAAATGAACAAACTGAAAATTTTAATATCATTTGTCATTATTGTAGACATTCTGGACATAAGAAATATAACTGTCTTGTACTTAAAAAGAAGTTAGAATTTCTAAAGAAAAAGGAATAAAATATAAGAATAAAAAACTTACAGATTTTGGAAGAAACTAGAAAACAAAACAATGAAAAAGAATTGTTTATGAAGGTAGCTGCTTTAAATGCTAGAGCTGGAGCTATAAAAGTAAACATTAATATCTCTCTATCCAACAAAAAAAATAATGATAACTCTCTTGTAAAAAGATGGGATAAAAAATTTGTTGAAAAATACTTGTTTTTTAATACTACTTCAATTGCAAATGAAACTTCTAAGTTGTATTTGGATAGTGGATGCTCCAGACACATTACTGGAGCTCTGATGTCTTGGATTGTCTGCCATAAGAACAAGAATAGGAAGCAAATACCAGAAAAATCCCATTTTGAACAAAAATAGCCCAAAACCAACGAGGAAGATGAAGTGAGAAACTAGAGAAATCAAGAGAAACTCACCACAAAAGTCTAGAGGAACAGTAAATCGGGCACTTGCGATCGATTGGGAGAAATTTGGTAGGCGGAGGGATCGATTGAAGTTGAAAATGACCCATTTTAGGTTTTATAAAAATGAGTGCCGCACTGTCCAATCGATTGGATTAATTGGTCTGTACATTCCAATCGATTGAAGAAAACCCGATCGATTGGCCCGTATAGTCCGATCGATTGGAGAAAAACCCGATCGATTGGCCTGTATAGTCCGATTGATTGGAGAAGTTTTGATCGATTTTGCTGTGTAACCCAATTGATTGGACTTAGGGAAAAATATTTTTAAATTTAAAACTCATTTCTACATCCTCTGACACAACAAGTATTATTTTTGAAAAGAAATGATGATAATAATACTCAGAAAAATGTTAAATTTCAATTCATGAATCAATCTTGATAAGTATTAAAATTGAGTTATTTAGGAAAAAATGAATAATCATATTTGTGCAGTTTTGTTTCATAAAAAAATATCAGCTCTTTTAGAATCTTGTGCAAGTCACACACTACTAGTGATCATAGATTCAAATATCAACAGTAATATCATCAAGTGTAAGTAATCTAATTTTAACTATGGTACAAGATAGTTCTCAGTAATAATTTCTCATATAAATTATAATCTAGAGGTATCCTGTATCCGACCATAAAATCCTCATTAGAGTTATTAGGGGTTATCATATAACACTCATACAATTTTTATAGGTGTATTTGCTAATAGAATAAGAATTTTTTTAGCAAATTTGGCGGTTTTCACCCATTTTTTTGTTTATTGTGTAGTACCTTTCACACTACCCGTAGGTAGCCCTTTTCTGCAGCAAATAGAATAAGACTTTAATAGTAACAAGGGCCATAAAGATGGTTTTCATTCTAATTTTTGGAGGTAGCTATTTTCTTAGTAACAATAACTCACATTGGGAAGCCAACAATCGATTATAGTGGAGTTTCGAAATCAACTGAAGGCTGGAACACTACTAATTTGAAGTCATAATCAGTAGAGGTTTATTCCTAATTCCAATAATACAAGATCTCACACCTTAATCAGATTCGTACGCACTAGGAAAAATCAATGTGCATGTGAAGATAAATCGGATATACTGTATCAATAATCACCTAATGCAAACTAGTAAAGTTGACCAATCATAATAATCAAAAGATATAATACTTAGATTAGCAAAACTTTACTAACATTGATACAATCAATTTTTCTTGAATGTCCTCAAAATTACTGCTCATAAAAAAAATCACAATAATTACCAATTTTAACATTCTTCTTAACATTGAATCTTATGATTTTATGAGATATTTGATTTTTATAAACAAATAAGAAAACAAATAGCAATCCCTCCACAAAGAATAAGAATGAAAAAATAAGAGGGAACAAAGAGCTCATTGCTTTGAGATAGTATGATTCATAACATTTTCCTTTAGAGAATCTTTCTTCACTCACATAGATGTGATTTTTGTGGATTGAGAATTTCTCTTAGGATCTCTTCTCTTTTGAGTTAAAGAACTCTGAGAATGTCTATTTTTCTCAAGGGACTCAATTTCCTTGATTAAAGCTTTAGACCTTTCCATTAGGTCTTTTATCTTCCTAGACAACACATCTAATACATTTAGCTCATAATGTGTTTTCATAGGAAGTTTTTGACTTGTCACATTCTGAGTTGAGTTCATCTTTTTCTCAAGGAAATTTTGATGTCCTCTTTTTAGTTTATGACAGTCTCTGATTACACGACCTAGATTTTAGCAATACACACAAGGACGTTTGCTCTTGGCAATTTTGACTTGATCAATGATCGGAGTGGGAATAGCATTTGCTTTAACAAAAATTGTCTTGGAAGTAGACGCTTTGTCTTGATCAGGTTTCTAACCCAAACCATGTTTATGTCCATAAATTTTTTCCACACGCAAAATCTAATCGAGCTTTGCAGAGCTTGACAAGAATCCTAGCACATCCCATTTAGTTTTGAGAAGTTCATTTTCAAGGGATTCCTTGTGTGCCATACAAGTTTAAAATTCACATTCTAGTGACATATTTCTTTTTAATAGAGACTCATTCTCTTGCTCTAAATCCATAATTGACACTTTTTATTTTTCAATGTTACTTAATAAGGCTCTATTTTTAGAATCAAGATATTTAACTCTATCAGATAAACTTTATTTGTCTTTATGAATTTTATGGATTCCTCGTACAGTTCTTTTACACCAACTGCCGAGTCATTCGTGTCCCCATTGTAAGAGTCTTCTGAACATCTCATCATCACTTTTCTTGGATTCTCCTCGAGATCCATAAGGATTATCAAACTGAGCAACAAAAGCTTGATACTTATCATTCTTTTCATTGCTATCAGAATCATCAGAATGTTCTTCTGATTCTTCATCCCATGTGGCATTAAAAGCTTTGGCTTTGCCTTTATATTCATCTTTGTTGGGACAAATATTAATTTGCAAAGTGACCAAACCCCTGACATTTGAAACATTGGGTTCGCTTAAGCGACTTTCCCTAGGAGTCTTTTCACTTTTGCTGCCTTTCTCATAAGGTTTGGCATGATCTTTAGATTTATCAAAAGGTTTATTATTCTTGAATCTATCATTTTTATAACGAATTTTTTTTAAAACTTTTTAACAAATAACGCCATTTCTACTTTTGAGTCAACATCTGACTCTGAGTCCTGAGTTTCACAAACTTTAAGAGCTATACCCTTTGATTTCTTTGGTTGTCTCAAATTCATCTCATAAGTTTGGAGAGATCCAACCAACTCATCAATTTTGAGAGAATCAATATCCTTGCTTTCCTCAATAGCAGTTACCTTAGCTTGAAATCTATCAGGCCAGGATCTCAAAAATCTTCCAAACCAATTTAGATTCAGGTATGCTCTCACCCAAGTTGTGGGCAGAATTCACAATACCACTGAGTTTGGTATAGAACTCAATAAATGTGTCATTCTCCTCCATTTGCATGGATTCGAATTTAGCTGTCAGCATTTGCAATTTAGATATTTTGACTGCTGACGTTCCTTCATGGATAACTTTGAGAATGTTCCATGCTTCTTTAGCCAAAGTGCAAGTAGAGATTTTACGAAACTCATTTCTTCCTACCGCATTAAAAATAGAATTCAGCCTTTGCTATTCAGACAACACTGGTCAATGTCCTCTTTGGTCCAGTCAGCTTTAGGTTTAAAAATAGTTTTATCTCCTACGATCATTATGGGTGGTGACCAACCATCTACTACAGTCATCCAGACTCTTTCAACAATAGACTTTAGAAAAGCCCTCATCTTTGCCTTCCAATAAGCGTAGTCTTCTCCATTAAACAATGGAGGTCTGGATGTGTTTCCACCTTCTCTTTGTATTTTTCCAAATTAATGAAAATAGACTGGTTTTGCAGGAATCTAAATTCAGGTGATTAAACCTTTAATAGAATAACCCGCTCTAATACTAATTGAAAAATAACCGATCCATTCTCTTTAATCAGTAATACCTAGAAGGGAGGGGTGATTAGGTTATCCAAAAATTAATCTTACATATCACAAGTTTACTGGTTGAGGTAAGGTTATAAACTCGCATGCCTTAGTTGATTGATAAAAGGATTATCACAATCGGCTCAAATCAAATATACTTCCGTGATATATTGTCTCTTCGTCGTTTGGTCTAATCAATATATTTAACGGAACAATAATCGAACATCCACAAGATAAAGAGTTTTTAGCGTGGAAATCTTAGCCAAGGAAAACCACGGGACCACGTCCAGATGGAAAGTATCACTAATTGGAAAGTCAAATGAAACAAAGGTTATCTACTCAGCACCGTTGCAAATGCGGCTTCCAACTTTAGCCAAGGCCTACTGCAGATGCGTCCATGTCCTTTGAATCAACGCTACGAATCCACACGCGCCCTCCCAGCCAAGAAGCCTTGTCCGATTGTTCAGTTTGGTACACCCCAAACCTACCTTTTATCAGCCACTCCGATCTTAATTATCAACTCTCCAGCCTTTACTGAAGGTGAAGGATTCAGTACACCCTAAACCCTAAGTCGCTCCAACAGTGTTGAGACGCACTGGTACTCTCAAACTACTAGGTCAAGATTCTATGTGGAAGACCTAAGCTGAGTAAGAGATCAAGCTTTTAGCTGTGATTTAGAAGAGAAAGGCTCACAAGATATTTATGAGAACTAAAGGCTTTTTGCTCTTCGAATGGACACTCTTGATAAATAAAACTTTCTTCTCTATATTCTGAAGTATAGAAGTATATTTTGTAAAGCTAGAGAGCAGTTATATTTATAGAATTCGTAGCCCAGTCTATTTAGAAAGTGGGATGAGTGGAGACTAAAATTTTGAATATGAAAAAGACTCAAACCGTGTGAAGTCCAATCTATTGTACTCTAGGGTCCAATCGATTGGGCTAAGTCGAATTGATTGTACTTTGTGTCCAATCGATTGGTCTTGTACGGATAGGTTTTTTCTTCGTAAATCCAATCAATTGTACATAGTCCAATCGATCGGACTAAAATAAGTTTCTATTCTGTAAGCTCCAATCGATTTCACAGAGGTCTCAAATTGATTGGGCTTCAATTAAGTTCTGTCTCGTAGAGTCCAATCGATTTCACAGAGGTCTCCAATCGATTGTGCTTTGTCCAACCGATTGGCCTAAATAGTTCAATCTATCAGACTTTCCCAGAAGTCAATAATATTGACCTAGACTCGGGTCTGTCCATTGACTAGGTTTGACCATTATATTTTATTCATTTTAAACATATTCCTATGGTTACTAAGTCACTTACCTTCCTAATCGAGCGTACACGATCTATAACCGACAAATGGGCAGTTACTCAGATGACTCCTATCGTCAACCATCTGATCCTTGCTATTTCTGTCTTCTAGTCTTTACGTAGTAGTGAAGTATGCGTACCATGACATCTTCACACTACACTGGTGCTCGTAGGTAAGGTTACATGAATATTTTATATCACACAAAATCTTTGCCAAACTAGAATATAAAAATATTCTTTACATCATACACCTATTTGTAAAGAGTAATTTTGTATTCTAGTTTGGCAAAGATTCCGTTTGACACGAAACATTCTTGTAACCATTCCTATGAGCACCAGCGTAGCATTGAAGATGTCGTGGTACACATACTTCGCCAACTATGTGAAGACTAAAAGACAAAGACAACAAGAATCAGACGATTGACGACATGAGTCATCTAAGTAACTGCCCATTTGTTTGTTAAAGATCGTGCGCGCTCACATAGGAAGGTAAGTAACTTAGGTGGAGTTTGATAAATTAAGTTATCATATTTAAAAGCTTAAAGTGCTTAAGGTCTGGTAGCTTAATAACTTATGTCTGAATTAGATTTTTTGATAAAGGTCTAAAGTCTTAAAATTAAGTCAAGGGCCTTGTGGGTATTTTAAAATGTTTATTAGGACACTTTTGGAAGCTTTTAAAAGAGAAAGCTTTGAGAAAAAGGGCAATGTTAGTATTAAAAAGAATTTAAGAATCTTTTTTAAAGATTGTTTCACTTACTGCAATAAGTGAAGGGTCACTTTTTGCTTTTCACTGAATCACAATAATTTTGGTGATAAGTGCTGAGAATAAGTTGTTTACAAATGCCACTTATTCACCAAAATCACTGAAATCTCATCCCATTTAGACTTAAGTCTGAGAACAAGTTTTACCAAATGCAACCTTAGTGACCATAGGAATAGGTCTTAAATGAATAAAATATAATTGTCAAACCTTGTCAGAGGACCGAGTCTATTCAAGAGTTTGATTATGGGGGTATGTCCAATCAATTGGATCTTCCTGATCAATTGATTGGATTCTAAGGAACAGAAACTCTTTCAAGTCTGATCGATTGGACTTTCTTGATCAATTGATTGGACTCTACGGACATAACTCATTCTGAGTTCGATCGATTGGATCTTCTTGATTAATCGATTGGACACTACGGAACATAAACTTTAAAGAGTCTGATCGATTGGACCTTTGGTATAATTTATTAGATTTACGAAGGAAAAACCCATTCGTATTGGCCCAATCGATTGGGCTTTTGGTCCAATCGATTGGACTGTGCGCGAATAGGTCTTTTCAGATTTAAAATTCAAGGTTCTACATTCCTCACATCTCTTATGACTCAGGGTTACGAAACTCTATAAATATAACCCTTCTCTAGACTTACAGATTACACATGAACTCACAAAAGAGAGAATTTTATTTATTAAGAGTTGTCCATTTGAAGAAGAAAAGTTCAAAGCTTTATTACTATTTCTTGAGAGCTTTTCTCTTCTTTTTGATCATAGCTTAGTACTTGATCTTCACTCAGCTTAGGTTTCTCACTTAAAATTTTAAACCTAGCAAGTCTGAGAGTACCAGTGCGGCTCAACACTATTTGAGCGACTTGGGGTTCAAGGTGTACTGAATCCTTCACCTTCAGTAGAAACTACAGTGTTGAGAATTAAGATCGGGGAGTACTGATCGAAGGTAGGTTTGGGGAGTACCAAACTGAACAAGCGGACAAGGCTTCTTGATTGGGAGGGCGCGCGTTGAATCGTAGCGTTGATTTAGATGATGTGGACGCATCGATAGTGGGCCTTGGCTAAGGTTGGAAGCTGCATTTGTAACGGGGCTGTGTAGGTAACTTCTGTTTCATTTAACTTTCCAGTTAGTGATATTTTATATCTGGGCGTGGTCCCATGATTTTCTTTGGCTAAGGTTTTCACGTAAAAACTCTGTCTTGTAGATGTTTGATTGTTGTTCTGCTAATTGTATTGATTAAATCAAATGACGAAAAGATAATATACCATGGAGGTATATTTGATTTAAGTTAGTTGAGATAATCCTTTTATCAATCAACTAAGGCATTCGAGTTTATCATCTTACCTTGACTAGAAAACTTGTGATAGGTTAGATTAATTTTTGAATACGTAATCACCCCCTCTTTCAAGGTATTCTTGAGTAAAAGAGAATAGACTGGTTATTTCAATTGGTATCAGAGCAGGTTATTCTATGGAAGGTTTAATCACCTGAATTTAGATTCTTGTAAAACCAGTCTATTTGTTACATTTACTAAGATGCAAAGAGAAGGCGAAAACACATCCAGACCTTCATTATTTGAGTAGAAGACTATGTATATTGGAAGGCTAAAATGAGGGCATTCTTCAAGTCAATTGATGAAAGAGTCTGGATGGCTAGTCACCACCCATAGTGACAGTAGAGGAGAAAGTTAGTCTCAAACCTAAAGCCCACTGGAGTAAAGATGACATAGATTTGTGTTGTCTGAATAGTAAAGGGCTAAATGACATTTTTAATGTAGTAAATAGGAATGAGTTTCGGAGAATCTCTACCTGCACTTTGGCTAAAGAGGCATGGGACATTTTGAATGTCACTCGTGAAGGTACATCGGCTGTGAAAATTTTAAAACTACAAATGCTGAGTACCAAGTTCGAATCCATGAGAATGGAGGAGAAGGACACATTTACTGAGTTTTATGCCAAACTCTGCCCACAATTTGGGAGAGAGCATTCCAGAACCTAAAGTGGTTCAGAAGATTTTACAATCCTTGCCCGATAGATTTCAGGTTAAGGTGACGGTCATTGAGGAGAGTAAGGATGTTGACTCCCTCAAAGTTGATGAGTTGGTTGGGTCTCTTCAAACATATTAGATGAACTTGAGACAACCAAAGAAGCCAAAGGGCATAGCCCTTAATGTTTCTGAAGCTCAGGACTCAGAGTCAGATGGTGAGTCTGAAGTGGAAATGGCATTATTTGTCAAGAAATTTAAGAAGTTTTTTGGTTCTAAAAGTGACAAGAAATCCCTAGAGAATGAGCTTCTCAAAGTTAAAAGGGATATGTCAGGATTCTCGTCTAGCTCTGCAAATATGGATGCGATTTTGCGAGTGGGACAGTTCTTTGGAGAAAAACATGGGTTGGGTTACAAACTTAATCAAAACAAAGTATCTACTTCCAATACGATCTTTATAAAAGCCAAAGCTATTTCCACTCCGACTATTGACCAACTTAAAAATGTCAAAAAGAAATGTTCTTGTGCGTATTGTAAAAACTTGGGTCATGTGATCATAGACTGTCACAAACTAGGAAGAGGACACCAAAACTCTTTCAAGAAATAAGTGAACTTAACCCATAATGTGAAGAGTTAGAAAACTCCTATTAAGACACATACTAAACTTGATAACTAGGATGTGCTATCTAGGAAGATGAAAGACCTACTATAAAGGTCTAAAGTGTTGAGCAGGGAAATTGAGTCCCTTGATAAATTCAAATATCCTCAGAGTTCTTCAACTCAAAAGAGGAGCGATCCTAAGAGAAAGGTACAACTCACAAAAATCAAATCTGTGTGGGGGGTTTGGAAAGATTCTCTAAGAAATAATATTCACAATCTTCCTATCTTATTCTCTGAGCAATGAGCTCATCATTCCTTCTTGTTTTCCATTCTTATTCTGAGAGCTAGGTGTAAGGAATATTTTTATATTCAATTTGGCAAAGATTCTGTTTGACATAAAAACATTCTTGTAACTGTTCCTATGAGCACTAGTGTAGTGTGGAGATGTCGTGGTACGCATACTTCGCCAATTACGTGAAGACTAAAAGATAGAGACAGCAAGAATCAGACGGTTGACGACAGGAGTTATCTGAGTAACTGGCGATTTGTCAGTTAACGATCGTGTACGCTCGATTAAGAAGGTAAGTGACTTAGTGGCCATAGGAGTTGGTTAAAATGAACAAAATATAATGGTCAAACTTAGTCATTGGACCGACCCGAGTCTAAGTCAATAAAATTGACTAATGAGACAGTCCAATCGATTGGACACTTATATCCAATCGATTAGACACAGCCCAATCGATTGGAGACTCTGTGTAATCGATTGGAAACTACGAGGCATAAACTTATTTTAGCCCAATCGATTGGAGATTTTGAGAAATCGATTGGAGTCTTCGGGACAGAAACTTATCTGAGTCAAATCGATTGTAGACTTTGTGAAATCGATTGGAGTCTTCGGGACATAAACTTTTCTGAGTCAAATTGATTGGAGAACCCTGTGTAATCGATTGGTGCCTTCGGAACAGAAATCTTATTGAGCCCAATCGATTGCACACTTATCCCCAATCTATTGGACATGGCCCAATCGATTGGACCCAGTGTATAATCGATTGGCCATGCATAGAATTGGTCTTTCTCAGATCCGAAATTCATGGTTCCATCATCCCACGTTCTACACGACTCAGGGTCTTGGAATTTTATAAATACAACCCTTTTATGCCTTCTCTATACACACACAGAGACACATAGTGGCTCAATCTTCAAGAGAGAGAAGGAAAGACTATATTTATTAGAGTGTCCATTCGAAGAGTAAGAAGCTTATTTTCCATTCACATCTTGTGAGCTTGTTCTCTTCTTAATCAAAGCCAAGAGCTTGATCCTTTCCCTAGCTTAGGTCTTTCACTTTTATATTCAGCCTAGAAGCCTGAGTGTGACTCAACACCATTTGAGTAACTTAGGGTTCAGGGTGTACTGAATCCTTCACCTTCTACAAAGGCGGGAGTGTTGAGAATTAAGATTGGAGGAGCCGATCGACAGTAGGTTTGGGGTGTACCAAATTGAACAAGCGAACAAGGCTTCTTGGCTGTAAGGGCGCGCGTGGATTCGTAGCGTTGATTCAGAGGACATGGACGCATCAGCAGTAGGCCTTGGCTAAGGTTGAAAGCTGTATTTGCAACAGTGCTGCGTAGGTAACCTTTGTTTCGTTTAAATTTTTAGTTAGTGATACTTTCTGTCTGGACGTGGTCCTGTGGTTTTTCCTTGGCTAAGGTTTCCACGTAAAAATCTCTTGTCTTTTGTGATTGTTTGTTTGTATTCCGCAATTTATTCTGATTAGATCAAACGGCGAAAAGAAAATATACCATGGAGGTATATTCGATTTGAGTCGGTTGTGATAATTTTTTATCAAATAACTAAGACATGCGATTTTGTTCCCTTACCATCGTCCAGTGAAACTGTGTAGGTATAAATAATTTTAAATACCTAATCAACCCCCCCTTTTAGGTATATTGAGTTAAAGAGAACGAACCGGTGAAATTTTACTAGGGAATTTTATTTTGTTTTCTTAGTTTTTGTTTTTCTTCATATTTTTTATTTTGCTTTGTTTTTAAAGAATAAAAATTGAAAAAGTTACGAAAATAAAAAGGATTGTTGTTTTAGTCGAATTCTGATTGTGTGTTCTAATAATGTTGAACCCGATGGACATTAACTTGTAAAAATGTTCTAAAATATTTTTGACTTAACACAAAAAGTGAAATTTGATAATCTTTGTATTATATCTCTTGATTTTTATGATTAGTCTATTTTACTAATTTACACCTGGTAAAAAATTGATATAGTTTATCTGATTATTAGTCACATGCACTCTGATTCTTATTGGCTGTTACAGATTTGATAGAGGTGTGAGATTCTATATTATTGGGATTAGGAATAAACTTTTACTGACTATGTCTTCAAATTAGTAGTGCTCCTACCTTTATTTGATTTCGAAACTCCACTATAATCGATTGTTGGCTTCCCAATTTGAGAGTTTATTTATTGGAAAGAGCTACGTTGAAAAATTAGTGTGAAAAGCCATTTGTATATGAAATTAGGGTTTTTCCGTGTCGTCGGATCGAAAACCCTAGATCTCAACAATATTTGTAATTTTTCCGAATTGGTTCACTTAATCTGCAAATAAGCAGATTTGCACAGTGGTTTGTGTCAGATATCGTCCGCACTCGGGATTAGTTAGCATAATAAGAAACAAGAATAATCAGAAAATGTTCAAAATAAATGGAAGGGTGAGAATGGTGGAGGTTGATTTAAAATATGCTTGAGATTATTGTTAAAACTATTAGAATGAAAAAAACATAATAGAAACGAGAATGAAAAACACAATAAATGAAAACAACTTAAACTTAAATTTAAAACTTGTTCATTAAACTAAAAACAAATGCTTACAATGCTTGTCTAAATGCTTTACAACGAAAATAACATTAAACCAAATTAATCTAGAAATCCATTAAAATATTACCCTAGAAAACATGTAAAGGTAGAGAGGGAAAGAACAGAGAGAAAGAAGGTAGGGAGGTTAGAGAGATAAATTAGAGAGAAGCTTACCATTGAAGAGGTAGATGGTGCAACTTCAATTGGATTGACCTCAATAGGATTGAGGATTGTAGCCTTTGATTGTGGCAGATGGAATGTGCAGCAAGGAGACGTTGCTGTTTGACGCTTTGCACCTCGATGTGGAGGCGTTAATGGTGAGCTTGCCGGAGAAGAAGGGTGAAGAAGAAGAGAAAGAAAGAAGAAAGAGAGGAAGAGAAGGGGGAGGGAACCAACCCAAGAAGGAGAGATCGTAGATCTCTTATAGACTTTTTTTTTTCTTTTGCTTATTGTAAAAATGATGACCGTTGGATCTCTCTAGATCCAACGATTGGGAATGGGTTAGTTAGATGAGAGATAGAGTGATTAGGATAGAGAGAGATGGGGGAGAGAAGAATCGGTCAAGTGCGACCAAGTCTCTCTTGTTGTTGCAAATGGGCATGGGCATGCGCATGGGTCATGGGTATGGGTGTGGGCATGGGCATGGGTCATGGGTATGGGCATGGGTCATGGGCCAAGATAGTAGATAGAGAGAGAATTAGGAGAGAGGTGAGAGAAAAATACAAAAATAAAAGCATTGGAGGGTCTTGAACCCTGGTCTTCTTTATTCTCTCTCGTTCGCTCCACCAATTAGTCAAACTTATCCTTTGATGTCAATTGGTGTTGCCTTTAACACCTAAGTCCTTCTCTTGGTCTTTAGCTATTCTTCTCTCTCTTAGTCCTTGTTCTAGCTCTACGGGCATGGGTCATGGGTATGGGCATGGGTTATGGGCCTAGGTCTGGGCCAAGATAGATAGATAGAGAGAGAATTAGGAGAGAGGTGAGAGAAAAATACAAAAATAAAAGCATTGGAGGGTCTTGAACCCTGGTCTTCTTTATTCTCTCTCGTTCGCTCCACCAATTAGTCAAACTTATCCTTTGATGTCAATTGGTGTGGCCTTTAACACCTAAGTCCTTCTCTAGGTCTCCAGTTATTCTTTTTTCTCTTAGTCCTTGTTCTAGCTCTACGGGCATGGGTCATGGGCCAAGATAGATAGATAGAGAGAGAATTAGGAGAGAGGTGAGAGAAAAATACAAAAATAAAAGCATTGGAGGGTCTTGAACCCTGGTCTTCTTTATTCTCTCTCGTCTGCTCCACCAATTAGTCAAACTTATCCTTTGATGTCAATTGGTGTGGCCTTTAACACCTAAGTCCTTCTCTAGGTCTCCAGCTATTCTTCTCTCTCTTAGTCCTTGTTCTAGCTCTACGATCCTCTAGCTTTGCCCGTACATGTCTTTTATCTTTTTATCCTAGCCTGTTGGCTCTTTAAGCTTTGATAGAAGTCTTCTCTGGTTGATCGTGGGCCCGCCAATCCTTGAGAATCGCCCGATAGGGTCTCCTGCAAGTGAAAAATCGCGTAATGAGATTCAACTAAAATGGCTTGTTATTGGACTATCCGAAATGCGTATATTTCATGCAAATAGTTGATTTTCGTCTAAAGAATGCATTCTACGCAATGGAAGAAACTCTTACGTGGAAAAGTCGACGAAAAGACAAGTTTTACGTAGGAGAATGTGACATCGCTATAAGGATAATGGCTTAAAATATTGACTTTTGAGCGAATATCACAACCCCCAACTAGCATATTGCCAATCCTTGGCAATTATTGCGAAATAAGTGAGCTAAAAAGTGCTTAGCAGAACATGCTAGAAAACTTATTTGCATTACTCAAAAATTCCATTTTGTCAGATTATTTCAAGGATGTAAGAAATCATTCACAAATTAGAACTAGTTAGCAAAATGCAACACTTCTACAAATGGACATTCAAATAAAAGATTACTCAGACTCAGTATGTGTGTGTGTGTTCAACATCATCCTCATCTGGCAGTAGAGATATCTGGATCTCCTTAGAGACTATATGCCTTGAAAGTAGGGTTTTTCTGCGTCGCTGGTTACGGAAACCCTAGAATCATTTGTAATTTTATCCGAGTTTTTCCTGCAAAATTCAGAGATTCTCTATAGGGATTCGTGTCGGATGTCGATCCGCACTCGGGATTAGTCGGGTTAGTGCAAATTTAGGAACATGAAATGATGGAATTTTCTCGAGAATGTGGAGAGGTGAGAATGGTGATAAGTGCTTGATTTTTAAAACCTATTTTTTTGGGGAGAGAGATTAACATGAACCACAAAAAAATGGCAAAAATAAAGATAAAAGTAAATAAAAGAAGAAAAGAAAAACAAGAACTTGCACTAACAATAATATATTTTATTGATTTGAATAATTGAAAAGAGATTACGATGCAAAAATAAAAATAAAAATAAACTAACTATAAAGCATTAAAATATTTTGGACAGAGAAAGACTTAGAGAGAGAAACTTAAGAGATGAGAGAGAAAGTAGAGAGATGAAGCAATCTAGAGAGAGAAATAGTAGAGAGAGATCCTAGAGAGAGAAATAAAAAACTAATCTAGAGAAAAGACCTAGAAAGAGAAGTGATGAGATGAAAGAGGAGAGAGAAGGAGACTAACTTACCAAGGGGAGAGGATGAGTAGCCCTCGAAGTAGCCCGTGATGTTCCAAAGCAGCGGCACAAGGGGTGGCCGGGCAGATGAAGGTGGTGGGCTGAGCGTGCACACTAGCAGGTAGGAGGGGCGGTCTTCCCTTTCTACTCTTCTTCTTTTCCTTTTTTTTTTTTTTTTTGGATTTGCAGGCGTTGGAGGCGTGGGCTGCTTGCAGGTGAGAGATGAAGATGGGTTGCTGGATAGCCAACCCAAGATGATAAAGACGTGAAGTGGTTGCAGCAGGTATGGAGCTTCACGGTGAAGCAGCAGGTTCCGGCGACCAAAGGGTGTTGCAGGCTTTCTCTGTGGATGAGAAAGGGAATGGCCCAAATAGATTAGGGTTGCTGGTGAAACCCGCAAGCAGGTGTCGCAGCAGTTAATGGTGAAGAGGGCAGTCCTCTTTTGGAGATAAGAGATGGACGGTAAAGGGAGAGTTGCAGACCTAGGAGTATTCACGTTGCTGCCAAGGGGATGGGCAGCGTGAAGGTGGTTTGTGAGGGGATCACGTCGCTGTGATGACTACAGTTATAGAAACCGTTGAGGAAGAAGGGGTGGCGCTGGTAAGGGCGTACCAGTCCGATGGAGGTGCCAAGGTTGAGGGCGGTGGCTGAGTTGCAGATCGCAGCTCCTTGGAAAATGGAGAGGGCGGCAGACCAGTGAAGAGGAAGAACCTCACGACCTCCTCCTTCTTCCTTCTTCTCCCTTCTTTTTTTTTTCTTTTTATTGTTTTTCTTTTTGAATGGGAGAAGGTCCAGACGGCTTGAGAATGAAGGAGTAGTAGGTTCTCCTTGCCCCAGTAAGGAGATGACCACGGTGGTGATCGGTGATGGGAGTGAGTGGGGTGGTGCAGCAGGGACGATAGAGAGAGTGGGTGGATGACGTGGGGAAGAGAGGTGATGGCTGTGTGGAGAATAGCCACCGAGAAGGGAAAGGAGAGAGACGGCTGGGAGAGATGTGGAGGAGAGAAGATGTCAAGAAGAACGTGGAGATGGTGGATGGCTTCTTCTCCTTCCAGTACTTGCTAGCAGGTAGGGTTTCAATCTTCTCCCAAAAAATGTCCTCCCCAGCAAGAGAGGAGAACGCGGGATATATCCCTTAGGGTTTCTCCTCTCTCATTCTAAAAAAAGAACGTGGAGAGGCCCCCTATAATTAGAAATTGTGGGTATGTGGCAGACCCCCAGAAATTCCATCCTCCCCTCTTTCCTTTTTATTTTCAAAGCCTTCCCCTTTCCTTGAATCCAACGGTTAATCCCCTCTTTAGGTGGACCCACATAGCTTTTGAATAAATAGTCCCTACCCTTGAAAAATCTTTTCCACAAAACAACTTTATTTTTTTTCCTTGTCAAAAATTATTTTTAAAACATTCTTTATAAAAATTATCTTCTTTAATTGCAAGAAGATTTTGAGAAAAGTTTTGCAATAATTTTTCAAATTATTATAATATTTAGGGTTTTATTTCAAAACATGGTAGAGTCGAGGGACATTCTATAATAAGGGTTGTGGGGTCCACTGAATGGCCAGGCCATGGGTCATTGCTTATAATGAGCCCGTACTTTAGCTCGGCTTAGGCCCATATAATAGTGCATGGAATGAAGAAGGCCATAGGATTTTCCAATGGTGTGATGGATGATCAACCTGTGATTGTACGGTAGAGAATGATGGTGATGATCGGGCGATGGAGATCGAGCAAAGTAGGTCAGCCAAGTTAGGTCGTAGGATCGAGTGATAACGGAAGGAGAGAGGGTCGGATGATTGAGATTCGAGAGTAGAGAGAGAATGAGGATCTAGAGAGAGGAGAGAGAAAATATTACAACATAAAGAAAAAGGCTAGCAGAGGGGCTTGAACCCTGGTCTTTGACTTAGTCTTCTACATGCTTCACCAACTGAACAAGCACTCGCTTTGTGTTGGTTTATAAGCTTTAATCTCCTTGGTCTCTTCTTTGAGGGCTTGTCCCTCCTCTCTTGGTCGTCCCTCGATTCTTTCAATTCTCTGGCTCTTCCCGTCTCTGGCCCATATCTTCTTATCCTCAGCTTGTTGGCTTTTGAGCTTTGATCCTAGGTTCTGGAAGTTGATTGTGGGCCCGCATGCCATCAAAATTGCCCAATTAGTGCTCCTACGATAGAAAAATTGCATAATGAGAATGACTTCGCATGTGGGTCAAATAAATGCGTATGAATGCATGCGAATATACCATTTTAACCAGAAAAGTGTGTTCTACGGAATGAGAGAAACTCTGACGTAGAAATGTTGATAAAAAATACAATTTTACGTAGAAGAGTGTGACAATGCTAGAAGGATAATTGCTTAAAATAAGCACTTTTGAGCGAATATCATGCCTCGACATCAATCCTCACTTGTATACCACTCAAAAGTGAATCACTCAGAAATGGTTTTATACTTTACTCTCAAACTATATGTGATTAGATGAATATAGAAACTGACAAACGTCTCACATATATAGTTCTTGAATAGAGGTTATAAGAAGATTTAAGAAGATCTCATGATTGGAATGTCATATCACTTAGGAACGTCGGATCAAACTTTATAGTTTCTCTTTTCTCCATTCTCCACACTTGATGATGGTACAAATTTAGAATCAAATAGGACTTGCATAGGTTGTACTGAAGCTTAGGATAGGTTCAGAAAAGAAGGATATTCTGGAATTCAAAAATTCTGAGAGGATATCTCACTATTCTTTGCAACTTTTTCCTTGACTTTTCTTATTTTCTTTTTTCAATTTTTGTCTCTTTTGATATTCTTCAACCTTTTTCATATCTTTTTCCTTTCCTTCTTTCTTTCTGATCATGTTTCTTTTTAGCTCAAACCATTTGTTTTTTTTTATTTTCCTTTCTTGGTTTATATCTTTTCATGGTGTAATCATACCAAATACTCTTTGATCCCTCTCAGAAGTAGGTTATCGTATTGAACTCTTTTTTTTTTTGGATTGGGTTTTTGGTTGATGGGTTAACAAGAAAATGTTTTCATCAACAGGCTCAAAAATGGTTTCTAACGGTATAGATATTAGGGAAGCTAAAGAGTCTGATTGGCTAGAAAGATAGCCTATACCATTTTCTAGGGTTTGTACTTTCATCTTTGATGTCTCGAATGGATATAGAGAATGTTCTTTATGTTATAATCCGAATTTGATGTCGTTCTAAGTTTCATAACCAAAACAAAGGTTAATGAGACCACTCAATGAAAATATTAGGGGACTAGAAGAATTGTGAGTCATCTTGTGACTCAGAATAATTTTATAACCCTCAGAAATGATGAAAAGTTCAAAAGCTCATTGGGTTAGGTCTCCACAATTGTTCTTCTTGAATCTCTAGATAATCTAAACTTTGGATAATTTTGACGTTGATATGTGAACATTTTTGCTGAATCTGAGTTTTCAAAGATTTTTCAAACCACTGTAATAATGTTTGCTTTCAAACTGAATGAAGGGCTAATAAGTGATTTTTCAAAACAGACATCCTTTTCAATAAATAGACTTTTCAGAAGGTTTTCACTAATCAAGTCAGGGCATTTTCAAAAATCTCATGAAATCACCCCCAAAAACACAAGGTTTCTCTCTTTTTTTATTTTTTATTTATTTTTATTTTTATTTTTCAAAATAAAAACATGAGTTTTGGTAAAAACCCACCCCAACCAAAATATAGCACCGTCCTCGGTGCTCAATACCGGGACATAAAATGATGAAAATCGATAATGATGATGCAAAGGTTCAGGGAGGATATTACCAATTCGGAATAAACTCGACAGTGTGTGGTACCTGATGATCGGAAGAATGAATGTACCTGCTTGTCCAGAGATATCACAGTAATAACAAATGCATGAGACTCATGTACTCTAGGTATACCGGAATTGCCTTTCCGAAAGCGCTAAGTTTTACATCTTTAGCTAGACATGACAGGGGTACATCAAGTACCCCCAACTTGGTTAAAACTCATGGAGACTGAGTGAATCTGCAGTCTTCTAAGGTGGAACAGAGACTGTTATCCTATCCATTGTTTAGGTATATCTGTATAGAACAGGTCTTTCTTAGTGTAAACTGAGAGAAGGATAGTAATTGCTCTTTGCAGACCCTCAAAATTATGTAGTTCAGCTGGGAGGGATCGAAGCTTCTCAATAAAGACTGAGATGAGAGTAGTAGTGGGTTTTCTAGCCATGGTTAGCAGAGCCGCAAACTCATTGAGTTTAGCGGGAATGTATCTGAATGAAGCAAACTCCTGTAGATCAGTAATACCAAAATTGACGACACTCAGGATTGGTATACTAGTGCTCAGAGTTATCTCCTAGATCTTCAAAGAAATTGTGGTAGGTCTCGAATAGAGGCCATTCAGCATCCATCAGAGAGATGTGAGTCTCTCAGAGTAAGGAGATAGATTAAGTGAAAGAGAGCGGTGCGGTAGACTGACCCTCAGATCAAATTAGTATCGTGTTGGTTGATATTCGCTCAAAAGTGCTTATTTTAAGCCATTATCCTTATAGCGATGTCGTATTCTCCTACGTAAAACTTGTCTTTTCGTCGACTTTTCCACGTAAGAGTTTCTTCCATTGCGTAGAATGCATTATTTAGATGAAAATCGATTATTTGCATGAAATATACGCATTTCGGATAGTCCAGTATCAAGCCATTTTAGTTGAATCTCATTACGCACTTTTTCACTTGCAGGAGACCCTATCGGGCGATTCTCGAGGACTGACGGGCCCACGATCAACCACAGAAGACTTCTATCAAAGCTTAAAGAGCCAACAGGCTAGGATAAAAAGATAGAAGACATGTACAGGCAAAGTTAGAAGATCGTAGAGCCGGAACAAGGACTAAGAGAGAGAAGAATAGCTGGAGACCAAGAGGACTTAGGTGTTAAAGGCCACACCAATTGACATCAAATGATAAGTTTGACTAATTGGTGGAGCGGACGAGAGAGAATAAAGAAGACCAGGGTTCAAAACCCTCAAATGCTTTTATTTTTGTATTTTTCTCTCACCTCACTCTTATTTCTCTCTCTATCTATCTTGGCCCATGACCGAGGCCCATGACCCATGACCCATGACCCATACCCATGACCCATGCCCATACCCATGATACATACCCATGACCCATGCCCATACCCATGATCCATGCCCATGCCCATGACCCATGACCATGACCATGCCCATGCCCATGCCCATTTGCAACAACAAGAGAGAATTGGTCTCATTTGACTGATTCTTCTCTCCCCCATATCTCTCTATCCTAGTCACTCTATCTCTCATCTAACTAACCCATTCTCAACCATTGGATCTTTCTAGATCTAACGGTCATCATTTTTACAACAAGCAAAAAGGAAAAAAAAGAAGTCTATAAGAGATCTACGATCTCTCCTTCTTGGGTTGGTTCCCTCCCCCTTCTCTTCCTCTCTTTCTTCTTTCTTTATCTTCTTCTTCTTCACCCTTCTTCTCCGGCGAGCAACTCCGGCAAGCTCACCATTAATGCATCCACCTCGAGGTGCAAAGCGTCAAATAGCAACATCTCCTTGCTGCCCATTCCATTGGCCACAATCAAAGGCTACAATCCTCAATCCTATTGAGGTCGATCCAATCGGAGTTGCACCATCTACCTCTTCAATGGTAAGCTTCTCTTTAATTCATCTCTCTAACCTTCCTACATTCTTTCTCTCTCTTCTTTCCCTCTCTACCTTTTCATGCTTTCTAGGGTAATATTTTAATGACTTTCTAGATTAATTTGGTTTAATGTTATTTCCGTTGTAAAGCATTTGAACAAGCATTTGTTTCTAGTTTAATGAACAAGTTTTAAATTCAAGTTTAAGTTGTTTTCATTTATTGTGTTTTTCATTCTCGTTTCTCTTATGTTTTTTTCATTCTAATAGTTTTAACAACAATCTCAAGCATATTTTAAATCAACCTCCACCATTCTCACCCTTTCATTTATTCCGAGCATTTTCTGATTATTCTTGTTTCTTATTGTGCAAACTAATCCCGAGTGCAGACGATATCCGACACGAGCCACTGTGCAAGTCTGCTTATTTGCAGATTAAGTGAACAAATTCGGAGAAATTACAAATATTGTTGAAATCAAGGGTTTCCGATCCAACGACACTGAAAAACCTTAATTTCATTGGTTCAAATCCAAATGGGCATATGTTGAAAAAGCAAGTACCTAGAGTCGGCAAGAGGTTATGAAACTGAACGAGCCTAGATGATGCACACAAAGCAACAGATAATCCTATTTCTAAACAATCATGATAGTATTATAAATTATCTTATTTAGTGTAGTGATAGTGTACATTATGATAGTGGGCGGACCACTGGTTTATCTTCTATTACCCGCCGGACTAACTTTTCACTCTGTAGGTTCTCACAAGGATACACTCTTCAAAGTAAATCTGCTAGTACTAACTCAAGTTGACTGTAAGATAATCCGAAGCCTAGAAAGACATGCGGCACATCGGCTGACTTAAGTACGCCCCAGACTAACCGAATTTGTCAAGCGTGAAGATGAGTTTTCCCAGAAGAGGAGCTAGGGTTGGTTTGTGTTCCTAATCTGATACTAAGCTAATCTGACAGACAATCAAGGAGGCCATTTACGAGCTCGGTATACTTAAGTAGTAGGGACCTATGGGTGTGTTAGATAACAGGGACCTGCACTCATGGACTTAATCGACTTGATATTTGAAGGGGTCGCTTTATGTGTAGTTTTTCCTCGAACACCGATCTAATTGGGCTCTACTTCTTGATTAATTTTAATTTTTGGCTGTGGTTGCACAAAAGCTGGAATGACGAGGTGAGTGATGAAATCCCACCAGTTTCAAGTTAGAGCTGGGTTTGCTCTTTATGTATTTTATTACGGCCAAACCAAGCAATTTTGATAAGTGTTGCAAAAGCAAATAAACAATCGGCACAGTGTTTGCACGATGATCACGATCGCACTCAAGGCGAGGTGTAGAAACTTACTTGCCCGTTGGCTACGCATGGGGTCTCTTCCGTGAGATAGGGAGGGGTATCCAAATGGGCTTGGGCCCGACTCCACATCTTTGAGCTTTCGTTCCCTACTCACTTGGTAAACGCAATCCGCAATCACGTTAGTCCACAATGGTCTATGGTATGTAATTGGAAGGTATACCGCCTTTGGGGTTTCAAGAAATACGCAATGATTTAGGGGCAGGTATTGTGAATTATTTCCAATTAGGGTTTGAAATTCAACTTTAGCTATTTCCGATTTAGGGTTCGAAAATATCTACTTTTGAATTATCCAGAGTTGGAAACCTTCCAAAATCAACAAATAACCAATGGTGATCTAACTAGAAATAGCAGAATTAAAATCTAACCCTAATATTATTATTTTTTAATTAATTAATTAATCTGACAGTTATTCTAAAATGAGAGAAAATGAATTCCTAAGTTATTACAACTTTGCACTCGGCCGTCCGAGGCATTAAAATAATAAGTGAATAATGTGGAAAATAAAATAGAAAGTTTTCGATGTGGATTGGATCTTTAAGATTCAGCAGCTTTCCGAATTCCTGTTCGTCTTTTGATATCCCATCAATCGAGCGGCAACGACGCCATTTGAAAGTAGGGTGGGTTTTTCCGCGTCGTTGGTTACGGAGACCCTAAAGTTCAACAATATTTGTAATTTCTACGAATTGGTTCACTTAATCTGCAAATAAGCAGATTTGCACAGGTGGCTCGTGTTGGATATTGTTCGCACTCGGGATTAGTTAGCACAATAAGAAACAAGAATAATCAAAAAATGTTCACAATAAATAGAAGGGTGAGAATGGTGGAGGTTGATTTAAAATATGCTTGAGATTGTTGTTAAAACTATTAGAATGAAAAAACATAATAGAAACAAGAATGAAAAACACAATAAATGAAAACAACTTCAACTTAAATTTAAAACTTGTTCATTAAACTAAAAACAAATGCTTACAATGCTTGTCCAAATGCTTTACAATGGAAATAACATTAAACAAAATTAATCTAGAAAGCCATTAAAATATTACCCTAGAAAGCATGTAAAGGTAGAGAGGGAAAAAATAGAGAGAAAGAAGGTAGAAAGGTTAGAGAGAAGCTTACCATTGAAGAGGTAGATGGTGCAACTTTAATTGGATTGACCTCAATAAGATTGAGGATTGTAGCCTTTGATTGTGGCGGATGAAATGTGCAGTAAGGAAATGTTGCTGTTTGATGCTTTGCACCTCGAGGTGGAGGCGTTAATGGTGAGTTCGCCGGAGTTGCTCGCCGAAGAAGAAGGGTGAAGAAGAAGAGAAAGAAAGAAGAAAGAGAGGAAGAGAAGGGGGAGGGAACCAACCCAAGAATGAGAGATCGTAGATCTCTTATAGACTTTTTTTTTCTTTTGCTTATTGTAAAAATGATGATCGTTGGATCTCTCTAGATCCAACGGTTGGGAATGGGTTAGTTAGATGAAAGAGAGAGTGATTAGGATAGAGAGAGATGGGGGAGAGCAGAATCGGTCAAGTGAGACCAATTCTCTCTTGTTGTTGCAAATGGGCATGGGTCATGGGTCATGGGCATGGGCATGGGTCATGGGCCAAGATAGATAGATAGAGAGAGAATTAGGAGAGAGGTGTGAGAAAAATACAAAAATAAAAGCATTGGAGGGTCTTGAACCCTGGTCTTCTTTATTTTCTCTCGTCCGCTCCACCAATTAGTCAAACTTATCCTTTGATGTCAATTGGTGTGGCCTTTAACACCTAAGTCCTTCTCTTGGTCTCCAGTTATTCTTCTCTCTCTTAGTCATTGTTCTGACTCTACGATCCTCTAGCTTTACCTGTACATATCTTCTATCTTTTTATCCTAGCTTGTTGGCTCTTTAAGCTTTGATAGAAGTCTTTTGTGGTTGATCGTGGGCCCGCTAGTCCTTGAGAATCGCCCGATTGGGTCTCCTGCAAGTGAAAAAAGCGTGTAATGAGATTCAACTAAAATGGCTTGATACCGGACTATCCGGAATGCTTATATTTCAGGCAAATAGTCGATTTTCGTCTAAAGAATGTGTTCTACGCAATGGAAGAAACTCTTATGTGGAAAAGTAGACGAAAAGATAAGTTTTACGTAGGAGAATATGACATCGCTATAAGGATAATGGCTAAAAATATGGACTTTTGAGCGAATATCAGTATAGCCCTGCTAAAAAGAAAAATTTGATTCTTTTTGCTGCAAAAGAAGGGCTACCTAGTCTAAAAGTATGAAAGTTACCAAATTCACAAGTAAAAAATAGTCAATTTGGTAGAAAAATTCATATCTTTTAGCAAATACACTTGATTAAGAGCAATATGTGAATACCCTATAAGCTCTAATGATGATTTTATAATTGGATATAGGATACCTCTAGATCCCAATAAATATTAGATATTACTACTGAAATCTATCTGGTACCGCCTTTAAAAGCAATACTCTCAACTTGATAATAATACTTGCTGATATTTAAACCTAAGTTTATTAGTGTTTGTGACTTGCTCTAACTGTTCTAAGAGTTAATATTATTGATGAATCAAAATTGAGCTTAATTGTTGATTAGTCAAAATTATTTTTAAATAACTCTACTCTTAGTGTCTATCAAGTTTTTAATATTTCTAGGAACAGAATTCTAAATTCTTCTAAATATTTTATCTTGATTGTATATCTTTTCTTGAGCTTTCCATTGTGTTATTTATTATGAAAGGATTTGATTGGAAACTTGGAAAATTGGTCTAAAAAATTCACATTTTTTGAAGAAAAAAAATTTGAGTTCAAGTCCAATCGATCGGACCATGTCCCATCGATTGGACGCTACAGCCAATTGATTGGATTGCATGAACTTCATTTTTATAAAACCCAAAATAGACTCATTTTCGTCCCAATCAATCCCAACGCCTCTCAAACTCCTCCCAATCGATCATACATGCCCGATCTACAGTTCTACTACCTTTTGGTGTGGTTTTGCTCCCTATTTCATTGTCTTTCACTTCATCCTCTTTATCTTCATTTTGGGGATTTCTTTTGGTATTTTCTACCTTTCTTGGTGTTTATGGCTGATGCTCTTCGGTATAGGAGGCATGTTGTACTATCCGATGCCGAAGATGAGGGGTTTGGGACTCAGAATCCTACGTGTGCTTCTCAGGCTAGAAGGGATGGTAGATCATCCTCTTCATGTCACATGGAGACAGGAGAGTCCTCCATAAGGCATAGGAGAGCTTCTCGAGAACGTGGCCAGTCAAGTCATTCTTTGATTCCCGAGGTTAGTGAGTCTATCTCTCCTTTCATTTTTTATGAGGCTAGAGAGCATTTTGCGCATTTTTCTTCTCGTCGTTTTACAACTGAGAGAGTTGTTGAGCTCGACTTGATTAAGGGATCCCTTGTTCATTCCATTTTCACATCTAGAGAGTTGATCCCTGCACTTCAATTGAGTGGTCCTTATTATCCTGTGTTGGTAAATCTATTTTGTCACACCCCGAATCCAAATACCCAGATACGACCCAAAAATCCATGGATCGACCCCTACCCGAACCCAGAGGTGATCCATGAATGTCCTCTAGTGGTCCAATTAGGTCAATTAGACTACTAAGGTTCATTTGAAAACCCACTAAGTAAAAAAAAAGGCTAGATGTAGAAAACAAATAATTAAAAAATTTCATAACTCAAACAATTCAATCAATCAATTAAGTGTGGGGAAATGGAGGTGAGAACATGCTTTCAATCAAATGACTACATGCCCGTGAAAATAAATAAGTAATGTTTTAAAACAATCAAAATAAAGTCTTCTAAAGTGTAGGATCGACTCCCAAATCCTCGTTGATCTTCTCGAATGCACTGGAGTGTTTCGCCTCAGAATCATCTCATTTACCCGGCTCCTCAAAATTTAAAAATGGTATCGGTGTAGTACCGTGAGCTGAGACCCAGTAATACAACAATGTGCATGGTATGATATCATACTATACAAGTTTTTTTAATCAAGGTATGCATCTCAATCGTATAATAAAGATGACATGAATATGAGGGTGAATGCAAGTGAGTACAGGATGTAAATGCAACTAGTACCCATAACCACATAGGGTCTCCATCTCCTTCCCGTACTGGGAGCGGTCTCATCAACCCATCTGCAGGAATAATAACATCTGGGGCCTTTCACCCTAGGGTACCGAACCCTGATTAATTGATAAAACCAATATAAATGTATATAATATACTTCAACCCCATTCCCTTATGCACCCCTTATATGAAATGACGTGATGATCATGGTATGACAACAAGATGGTACTAGGGTTACATGACATAAGTATACATGTATTTAACATTTTTAAATAAGAATATAAAATGAAGAGATGATCATCAAAAGTGATAACATAGGAACGAATTAGAGTTAACCATGAATAACATGTAACAATCACCGAAGGTCATGATCAACACGGATGAATAATATAAGTGAAAATCATAAGACAATCCAACACACCATGGTCGAACCCTATGAGGGATCCATGACACAAGGTCGAACCCTAAAGCGGTATCCAAGACACTTGGCCGAATCCTATGAGAGATCCAAGACACATAGGTGGGATCCCCATGCATACAAGTATAGGTCAAACCATCTAGGATTTAGTCAAACAACAAGGGCTAAACCCCTTAATAGTTAATAAATCATGACCGAACCACTAATAATTAATAGGTTTTTTTACAAAAATATTCAGATTCAAAATATAAGTCGAAACCCTTAATTAAATGGACCGGATAGAATCTGGAATTCTGAGTTTTACAGAAAAGTCCTGCACATTTGAAAAATCATAACTTAATTAATATAAATAAAAAAAATACAAACTCAAAGGTTCTAAAACTAGATTGATAGAGGTATCTATGAAAAATAATTAAAAAAATATTTAGGTTAAAAATTTAGATCGAACTCCCAAGTGAATTGGACCGTGTAAAATTTAGAATTCTGGTTTTTTTGTAAAAGTCTGATAACTTAGAAAAATCATAACTTAATCAATACAAATCAGAAAGTACAAACTCAAAGGTTCTAGAAACTAGATTGATATAGGTATCTATGAAAAATAATTATAAAAATATTTAGGTTAAAAATATAGATTGAAATCCCAAGTGAAGTGGACCATATAAAATTTGAAATTCTAGGTTATTTTGTAAAGTCCAACAACTTAAAAAAATTATAATTAAATAAATATAAATTAAAAAAATACAACTAAACAGTTTTGGAAAATAAATTCATAGAGGTATTTAGGAAAAATAATTATAAAAATATTTAAATTATAAAAATACAACGAAAACGATAAAGAACATAGTCATCCGTTATAGGTGTAAAAGAAACCATGGCCAAACCCATCATGGTGGCCCAAAATAAAGATCAACCCAATAAGAATAAAGTAAATATTACTGAAATTAATTTATAATGAGTATTAACCATTATCTAATGAAAGAGAAATAAAATCTTGAAGAAAAATATGTATAGGATGGATCAAATACACTTATCTCAAGGTTTCTTGAACTTCAATGAAGAATTCTTGAATCGCTTGAAAAGTCTCTCCTTTATTGATCTTTTGCTCCCAAAGTGATATATGTTTATGAGAGAAGGAAGATGAACACTATCCTAGAGTTTGGTGATGATTGGAGAAGAAGATGTGGTGTTAATGGTGGAAGAGTGTAGATGAAGGCTTGAGTGTTAGGTTAAAGATTAAGTGTAGAGAATAATGGAGGAAGATGTATTAAATAAAATAGAAGGTCATGAAGGAATAGGTCTCATAACGATTAGGGTTAAGTGATTTTCGTAACTCTTCTAAGGTTGACTTTTTCAACCCTCAAAAACTTATATTTTACATTACTAATGGGTTAAAAATGGGCCCAAGGCCCATATACAACAACTAGGCTTCATTTAAGAATATTATTAAGCCCAAAAGACCTCTAGATTGGCCATACGGGCCCACCCAACAATCATAAGATAAATAATTATTAATTAATTCAATTAAACTATATTATATAATTTAAAAGTTGATACATCAAGGTATTGACACATGTCACATACATAAATCACTTAACATAATCTAAATACACAAAAATCAAAAAAAAGTTCAAAGCCTCAAAAAAGTTTCAAGATGACCTCGGAATGACCCAAAAAGTGGTCCCACATAAGAATGGTAGAAAAGTTTAAAATTATGAAAATATTATTTTTGTCAAAATCTCCCGAAATCTCCCGCTAAGGTTTTTATGTAACAAAAAGGTTCCAGATTTCACAGGTAAGTTAGTAAGGATAAAATATGAATATTTTTGTTGTCTCAGGCCCACAAAATAATGTTTTTATAAAATTTTTGGAACGTTAGCTGGGGCAAGAAGAAGTCCCCTACAAAGTATAGTTCAATATTCTTAGCAAGAATTTAGCCCTAAAGAGCGAGTTTCAAAAATAGCATATTTTTCAAAATTGTCAGAATGAAACCAAATTAAACATACATACTCAAGCATGATATCAAACTATAAAAACAATAATAGAAATCTGAAAAAAGGTTTAGGTTTGGTGAATTTACCATAATACCCTAGAACGAAAGTTCAGGGTATTACATATTTTATGCCAATATGCTCTCAGTCCAGTGTGACGACGAGAGTCGGTTATCTTTTGAGACTTTTGTATTTGGAGTTTCTTTGACTGTTGGTCTTGATCTAATTTCAACGATTTTGGGTATTCCTCATCAGTACGCGTCTATTGGATATCTTCCTCGGACGAGAGAGATGACCACTGACAGAGTTCATCTTACTAAGACTTTTACTGGTTTTATTTTTGATTGGTCGTCTCATATTCAGCTCAGTAGTCTACTTCTTAAGTATCATCTGTTGCACTGTATCGTTGGGTACAACATTGACCCACTAGCCATGGTGCCCATGTGAACATTGACCATCTTCAGCTTATTTATCATCTGGGTACTGGCTTTGTCATCGACCTGCCTCGATTCATGGTTAGGGTCATGGCTAGAGCTGGTAACAATTTGGCGAATCATCCTTGTCTTCCATTTCCTTTACTCATAAGCACTATTCTACTCCATCTCGATGTGCCTATGTCCGAGTCTGAGGTCATCTGTACACCCATGGGACTCATTGGACACTCTACTATACTGATGAGTATGTCCCAAGTTTGTCGGGTCACTGAGATTCCTCTAGAGTATGATAACATTCTTGATGACCTTGCCGATGATTTTGGAGTTCATCCAGAGCATGCATAAGGTGTTCCGCATGCAGATGCAGATTTGTAGCCTCCTGAGATGCATCTTCACTACTCGTTAGAGTCCCTGCATCATTAGATGACAGGATTTGATCAGCATCTCAGCAGCACACATGAGGAGCAGACATCTCAGAGCTTTCAATGGTTGAAGGAGCAACAAATTTCTAGGTTTGATAGGATGACTGGGACACTAACTGACATGCAGTGATACATGGAGTATCAGTTCACCTTGATGGGTATTGGTCAATGCCCACCTTTTCCAGAGTCGAACTAGCATGATGGTACAGGACCATCTTCTTAGTCTCGTGGAGAGATTCTGTTTGAGTTATCTACTATTTGATTTATGATTATTGTACACAGATAAACTCATGTTTCAGTTTATGGTTATACTCTGTATTTTTTTATTGCTGATCTGTATCAAAGTATAAACCTTTTATCTTATGATATGACATGGTACTATTTGTAGATTATTGTATTTGTAATGCACTTGTTTTTCATGATGATATTCAATGCATATTATTTATCTACTTATATTTCTGTACCTTTGTCATTCTGTGACAAAAATAGGGAGAGAAAAATTATAGAGGTAAACAAGTAGATGCACTAGATAGGGGGAGAAAAATTGTTGCATTATTTTTTTTAATTTCTCTACCTTGTGATGTGCATAATTAACTCATTGCAATTATAATTGTTTATCTATTTCTGCCTATAATATTACATGGTATGTTTTGTTGGCGGAATGTGCAGGGAACAGATCAAAGTTTTTTTTATCTGTTCGTTATCTCTGAGAGATTGTGAGTAAATAATGTAAGGGGGTGGGATTGTAATTCTTTTTTTTGTTTACTCTTTATATGATTAATGTTTTTCTCACGGAATTGCCAAAGGGGGAGATTATAAATAATAATTTAATATTCTAGTTTGGCAAAGATTCTGTGTGACACAAAATATTCTTGTAACCATTCCTACGAGCACCAATGTAGCGTTGAAGATGTTGTAGTACGCATACTTTGTCGACTACGTGAAGACTAAAAGACAAAGATAGTAAGAATTAGACAGTTGACGACAAGAGTCATCTGAGTAACTGCCCATTTGTTCGTTAAAGATCATGCGCGCTCTCATAGGAAGGTAAGTGACTTAGTGACCATAGAAATAGGTTTTAAATGAATAAAATATAATGGTGAAACCTAGTCAGAGGATAGACCCGAGTCTAGTCAAGAGTTTGACTATGGGGGTATGTCCAATCAAATTGAACTTTCCAGGCCAATCGATTGGACTTGATCAATCGATTGGACTCTATGGAACATAAACTGTTTCAAGTCCGATTGATTGGACTTTCCTAATCAATCGATTGGACTCTACAGACAGAACTCATTTTGAGTCCAATCGATTGGACACTACGGGACATAGACTTTAAAGAGTCTGATCGATTGGACACTTGGTACAATCAATTAGATTTATGAAGGAAAAACCCATCTGTACTGGCCCAATCGATTGGATTGTGCACGAATAGGTCTTTTTAGATCCAAAATTCAAGGTTCCACATTCTCCACCTCTCTTATGACTCAGGGTTATGAAATTCTATAAATATTACCCTTTTCTAGACTTACAGATTACATATTAACTCACAGAAGAGAGAGTTTTATTTATTAAGAGTTGTCCATTCGAAGAAGAAAAGTTCAAAGCTTCATTACTATTTCTTGAGAGCTTTTTTCTTCTCTTTGATCATAGCTTAGTGCTTGACCTTCACTCAGCTTAGGTTTCTGACATAGAATCTTAAACCTAGCAAGTCTAAGAATACCAATGCGTCTCAACACCAGTTGAGCGACTTGGGTTCGAAGTGTACTGAATCCTTTACCTTCAGTAGAGACTGTAGTGTTGAGAATTAAGAACAGGGAGTACTGATCGAAGGCAGGTTTAGGGAGTACCAAACTGAACAAGCAGAGAAGGCATCTTGATTGAGAGGGCACGCATGGAATCGTAGCGTTGATTCAAAGGACGTGGACGGTAGTGGGCCTTAGCTAAGGTTGAAAGTTGCATTTGCAACTGTGCTGCGTAGGTAACTTCTATTTCGTTTAAAGAAACTAGGTTTTTCCGTCGTTGAAAGATCAATGAAATTAAGGTTTTTTCCGCGTCGTTGGTTACGGAAACCCTAAAGTTCAACAATATTTGTAATTTCTCCGAATTGGTTCACTTAATCTGCAAATAAGCAGACTTGCACAGTGGCTCGTGTCGGATATCGTTCGCACTCGGGATTAGTTAGCATAATAAGAAACAAGAATAATTAAAAAATGCTCAGAATAAATGGAAGGGTGAGAATGGTGGAGGTTGATTTAATATGCTTGAGATTGTTATTAAAACTATTATAATAAAAAAACATAAGAGAAACGAGAATGAAAAACACAACAAATAAAAACAACTTAAACTTGAATTTAAAACTTGTTCATTAAACTAAAAACAAATGCTTACAATGCTTGTTCAAATGCTTTACAACGGAAATAACATTAAACGAAATTAATCTAGAAAGCCATTAAAATATTACCCTAGAAAGCATGTAAAGGTAGAGAGGGAAAGAAGAGAGAGAAAGAAGGTAGGAAGGTTAGAGAGATGAATTAGAGAGAAGCTTACCATTGAAGAGGTAGATGGTGCAACTTCGATTGGATAGACCTCAATAGGATTGAGGATTGTAGCCTTTGATTGTGGCGAAAGGAATGGGCGGCAAGGAGATGTTGCTGTTTGACGCTTTGCACCTCGAGGTGGAGGCATTAATGGTGAGCTCGCCGGAGTTGCTCGCCGGAGAAGAAGGGTGAAGAAGAGAAAGAAAGAAGAAAGAGAGGAAGAGAAGGGGGAGGGAACTAACCCAAGAAGGAGAGATCGTAGATCTCTTATAGACTTTTTTTTTCTTTTTGCTTGTTGTAAAAATGATGATCATTGGATCTAGAAAGATCCAACGGTTGGTAATGGGTTAGTTAGATGAGAGAGAGAGTGACTAGGATAGAGAGATATGGGGAAGAGAAGAATCGGTCAAGTGAGACCAATTCTCTCTTGTTGTTGCAAATGGGCATGAGCATAGGTAATGGGCATGGGTTATGGGTCATGGGCATGGGTCATGGGTATGGACATGGGTCATGGGTCATGGGCTTAGGTCATGGGCCTATGTCATGGGCCAAGATAGATAGATAAAGAGAGAAATAGGAGAGAGGTGAGAGAAAAATATAAAAATAAAAGCATTGGAGGGTCTTGAACCCTGGACTTCTTTATTCTTTCTCGTCCGCTCCACCAATAAGTCAAACTTATCTTTTGATGTCAATTGGTGTGGCCTTTAACACCTAAGTCCTTCTCTTGGTCTCCAGCTATTCTCTCTCTTAGTCCTTGTTCCGACTCTACGATCCTTTAGCTTTTCCCGTATATGTCTTCTATCTTTTTATCCTAGCCTATTGGCTCTTTAAGCTTTAATAGAATTCTTCTGTGGTTGATCGTGGGCCCGCCAGTCCTCGAGAATCGCCCGGTAGGGTCTTCTACAAGTGAAAAAGTGCGTAATGAGATTCAACTAAAACGGCTTGATACTAGACTATCAGAAATGCGTATATTTCATGCAAATAGTCGATTTTCGTCTAAAGAATGCGTTTTACGCAATGGAAGAAACTCGTATATGGAAAAGTCGACAAAAAGACAAGTTTTACGTAGGAGAATGCGACATCGCTATAAGGATAATGGCTTAAAATAAGCACTTTTGAGCGAATATCACAACCCCCAACTAGCATATTGCCAATCCTTGGCAATTATTGTGAAATAAGTGAGCGAAAGAAGGCTAGCATAACATGCTAGAAAACTTATTTGCATTACTCAGAAAAAACTCCATTTTGTCAGATTATTTTAAGGATGCAAGAAATCATTCACAAATTAGAACTAATCAGCAAAATGCAACACTTCTACAAATGGACCTTCAAACAAAAGATTACTCAGACTCAGTGTGTGTGTGATCAACATCATCCTTATTTGACAGTAGAGATATCTGGATCTCCTTAGAGACTCTATGCCTCGACCTCAATCCTCACTTATATACTACTCAGAAGTAAATCACTCAGAAATGGTTTTATATTTTTCTCTCAAATTATATGCGAGGAGATGAATAAAAAAACTAGCAAACGTCTCACATATATAGTTCTTGAATCGAGGGTATAAGAAGATTTAAGAAGATCTCATGATTGGAATGTCATATCACTTAAGAACGTCAGATCAAACTCTATAATTTCTCTTTTCTCCATTTTCCACACTTGAGGATGGTACAAATCTAGAATCAAATAGGACTTGCATAGGTTGTATGGAGGCTTAGGATAGGTTAAGAAAAGAAGGATATTCTGGTATTCAAAAATTCTGAGAGGGTATCTCATTATTATATGCAACTTTTCCCAGGGGTAATATTTTCTTGACTTTTCTTCTTTTTCTTTTTCCAATTTTTGTCTTTTTGGCTATTCTTCAACCTTTCCTTTTTTTTTCTGATCATGTTTCTTTTCAGCTCGAACCATTTGTTTTCTTTTCTTTTCTTTTCTTTTATTGGTTTCTATCTTTTCATGATCATACCAAATACTCTTTGATCCCTCTCAGAAGTAGGTTATCGTATTGAACTCTTTTTGGGATTGGGTTTTTAGTTGATGGGTTAACAAGAAAAGATTTTCATCAATAGGCTCAAATGGTTTCTAACGATATAGATATTAGGAAGCTAAAAAGTCTGATTGGCTAAAAAGATGGCCTATATCATTTTCTAGGGTTTGTACTTTCATCTTCGATGTCTCGAATGGATATAGAGAAGGTTCTTTATGTAATAATCCAAATTTGATGTCGTTCTGAGTTCCATGACCAAAGCAAAGGTTAATGAGACCGCTCAATGAAAATATTAGGGGACTTGAGGAATTGTGAGTCATCTTGTGACTTAGAATAATTTAAAACCCTCAGAAATAATGAAAAGCTCAAAAGCTCACTTGGTTACGTCTCCACACTTGTTCTTCTTGGATCTCTGGATAATCTAAACTTTGGATAATTCTGACGTTGATATGTGAACATTTTTTGTTTTTGCTGAATCTGAGTTTTTAAAGATTTTTCAATCCACTGTAGTAATGTTTGCTTTCAAACTAAATGAAGAGCTAATAAGTGTTTTTTTTTTTCAAAACAGACATCATTTTCAATAAATAGACTTTACGAAAACTTTTTACTCATCAAGTTAGGACATTTTCGAAAATCACATGAAATCACACCCAAAAATACAAGGTTTCTCTCTTTTTTCTTTTTTTTTTATTATTTTTTTTTATCAAAATGAAAACATGAGTTTTGGTAAAAACCCACCCCCAACCAAAATATAGCACCGTCCTCGGTGCTCATGACCGGGACAAAAGATGATGAAAAATGGTAATGATGATGCAAAGGTTCAAGGAGGATATTACCAAGTCGGCATAAACTCGATAGTGTGTGGTACTTGATGATCTGAAGAATAAATGTACCTGCATGTCCAGAAATATCATAGTAATAACAAATATAGAGACTCATGTAATCTAGGAATACCGGAATTGCCTTTCCGAAAGCGCTAAGTTTTATATCTTCAGCCAGACATGACGGGGGTATATCAAGTTCCCCAAACTAGGTTAAAACTCATGGAGACTGAGTGAATCTGCAGTCTTCTAAGGTAGAACAGAGACTGTTATCCTATCCCTTGTCTAGGTATACCTGTATTAAACAGGTCTTTCTCAGTGTAAACTGAGAGAGGGATAGTGAGTGCTCTTTGCAGACCCGCAAAAACATGTAGTTCGACTGTGAGGGATCGAAGCTTCTCAGTAAAGACTAAGATGAGAGCAGTATTGGGTTCTCTGGCCAAGGTTAGCAGAGCCACAAACTCATTGAGTTTAGCGGGAATGTATCTGAATGGAGCAGACTCCTGCAGACTAGTAATAGCATAATTGTCTGACTCCGAGATGAAGTCAGGAGCAAAGTGTTCTTTAGACTGGGAGAGTTTTTCCTCGGGAGAGTCCTGAATTAGATTCTCTACGGCACACTGTTTATTGACAACATCGACGTATGGTGGTGGGTCAAAACTGTGGACCTTTTCCTCAAGGTTTTCTAATGTGAGAGGGATGTTCCAATCCCTGCACTCAATGTGTTTATCCTCGGTGGGGAACGGTAGGTCCTGGGTAGCTGAAATCCCATTTTCTAGATATTGCTCAATGGTAGGAATATCTGCATCCAGTGCTGATGTAGAATCATCAGAGATAGAGATAGATATGGGTATCTCTGTGCTCGGTGCAGAAGTAGCTGCCTGTAAGGGCACCATAGATGGAAACATGGGTTCATCACGATTGTTGCACAATCCAAGGGTGGTGTGGATGGGTAAGTTTAGGCCAATTGGGATCCTATAGTCAAGACACAGCTCAATGTTATGAATAACTTCTTCAGAGTCCCAGATAAAAATAACAGAGGTAGATGATTCCTCTAAGCTAAGTTCAGAAGTCGGTGCTTTAAAGGACACCGAAGATGAAGACTCTGGCTTATCAATATTGTAGTCCGATCCTTTGTTTGTAGCAACCTCAAGTTCCTCTTGTAAAGTCTGGTACTAGGTCCAGCTGTGCGACTCCTCATTATTGACTGTGGCCAGGGTATTCCCCTCTAAATAAGTCATAGGTTGGCTAGTGAAGTTGACTTCCTCTCTATCAGATTCTAACTCACCTAGACGGTGTTCCAAGCTCTCCATGGAGTGCTATTGTTGGATGATGTATTGCGAGAGGAGTTCTTATAGACTAGGTTTAGTAGCAGACTGTGGCAGTTCAGCTAAAGGAAGCTGAGGTGCCAACTCTTGAATGTAGTCCGACTGAGTATGAAAGTTATATGATGGATGTGAGTTTGGGACTATCTGCTGACTCTGAAAATCCTGCGGGGTCCATTGTTGACCAAAATATTCAATCTGTGGATCTGACTGGTACTGCGACTGCGAGTACTGGCCATCATATTGTCCACAGGGTTAGTGAAACTCGGAATGATACATATCCTGTTGTAGATTCTGTTGGGGAAAAGACTGTTGTTCCCATCCAAAGTTATCGTGACTTCCATTGTCTGGATAATACATGTTATTGTAGGAGGTCTGTAGCGGAGGTTCAAATGTACTAAAATTACAGACCTCTTCCTGGACATGAGAGAAATATCCCACAGATTTGGAGTGATAAACAGGCTTCTGGACCGCAACATCAAGGGCGGAAACTGAATTTCTCAAATCCTTAAGTAGGGATTTTAACACTAGATCTCCCTGTGCTTCATATCCCATGGAACTCTGTGAGACTAGAGTGTCATGATGACACTCAGGATTGGTATACCAGTATTCAGAGTTATCTCCTAGATCTTCAAAGAAATTGTGGTAGGTCTCGAATAGAGGCCGTTCAGCATCCATCAGAGAGATGTGAGTCTCTCAGAGGAGGGAGATGGATAAGATGAAAGAGATCAGTGCGGTAGACTGACTCTCAGATCAAATCAGTCTCAAGTTGGATCAAATCCAAATGGGCATATGCTTGTAAAAGCAAGCCCTAGAGTCAGTAAAAAAATCGAAGGACTACGAAACTGAATGAGCCTAAATGATGCACACAGAGCAACAGATAATCCTATTTCTAAACAATCAGGATAGTATTATGAATTATCTTGTTTATTGTAGGGATAGTGTAGATTATGACAGTGGACAGACCATTGGTTTATCTTTTATTACCCGCCGGACTAACTTTTCACTCTTTAGGTTCTCACCAGGATACACTCTTCAAAGCAAATCCATTAGTACTAACTCAAGTTGACTGCAAGATAATCCGAAGCCTAGACAGACGTGCAGCACATCGGTTGACTTAAGTACCCCCAGACTAACCGGATTTGTCAAGCGTGAAGATGAGTTTTCCCAGAAGAGGAGCTAGGGTTGGTTCGTGTTCCTAATCCGACACTAAGCTAATCCAACAGACAATCAAGGAAGCCACTTACGAGCTCGGTATACTTGAGTAGTAGGGACCTATGGGTGTGTTAGATAACAGGGACCCGCACTCATGGACTTAATCGACTTGATCTTTGAAGGGGTCGCTTTATGCGGAGTTTTCCTCGAACACCTATCTAAGTGGGCTCTATTCTTGATTGATTTTAATTCTTGGCTGTGGTTGCACAAAAGCTGGAATGACGAGGTGAGTGATGAAATCCCACCAGTTTTAAGTTAGAGCTGGGTTTGCTCTTTATATATTTTATTACGGCCAAACCAAGCAATTCCGATAATGTTTGCAAAAGCAAATAGACAATCGGCACAGTATTTGCACAATGATCAAGATCGCACTCAAGGCGAGGTGTAAAAACTTACCTGCCCGTTGGCTACGCACGGGGTCTCCTCCGTGAGATAGGGAGGGGTATCCAAATGGGCTTGGGCCCGACTCCACCTCTTTGAGCTTTCGCTCCCTACGCACTTGGTAAACGCAATCCGCAATCACGTTAGTCCACAATGGTCTATGGTATGGAATTGGAAGGTATACCGCCTTTGGGGTTTCAAGAAACACGCAATGATTTATGGCAGGTATTGTGAATTAGTTCCAATTAGGGTTTGAAATTCAACTTTAGCTATTCCCGAATTAGGATTCGAAAATATCTACTTTTGAATTACCCGGAGTTGGAATCTTCCAATTTGAATCAAATAACCAATGGTGATCTAACTAGAAATAGCAGAATTGAAATTTGATCCTAATATTTTTGGTATTTTTTTTAATTAGTTAATTATCTAGCAGTTATTCTAAAAGCAGAGAAAATAAAGTCCTAAGTTATTACAACTTTGCACTCGGCCGTCCGAGGCACTAAAATAATAAGTGAATAATGTGAAAAATAGAATTGAAAGTTTTTTGATCTGGATCGGATCATGAAGATTAAGCAGCTTTCCGAATTCCTGTTCGTCTTTTCGCAATCCCGTCAATCGAGCGGCAACGGCGCCATTTGAAATTAAGGTTTTTTCCGCGTCATTGGTTACGGAAACCCTAAAGTTCAACAATATTTGTAATTTCTCTGAATTGGTTCACTTAATCTGCAAATAAGCAGACTTGCACAGTGGCTCGTGTCGGATATCGTCCGCACTCGGGATTAATTAGCACAATAAGAAACAAGAATAATTAGAAAATGCTTAGAATAAATTGAAGGGTGAGAATGGTGGAGGTTGATTTAAAATATGCTTGAGATTGTTGTTAAAACTATTAGAATAAAAAAATATAAGAGAAACGAGAATGAAAAACACAATAAATAAAAACAGCTTAAACTTGAATTTAAAACTTGTTCATTAAACTAAAAACAAATGCTTACAATGCTTGTTCAAATGCTTTACAACGAAAATAACATTAAACCAAATTAATCTAGAAAGCCATTAAAATATTACCTTAGAAAGCATGTAAAGGTAGAGAGGGAAAGAAGAGAGAGAAAGAAGGTAGGAAGGTTAGAGAGATGAATTAGAGAGAAGCCTACCATTGAAGAGGTAGATGGTGCAACTTCGATTGGATAGACCTCAATAGGATTGAGGATTGTAGCCTTTGATTGTGGCGAATGGAATGGGCAGCAAGGAGAAGTTGCTGTTTGACGCTTTGCACCTCGACGTGGAGGCATTAATGGTGAGCTCGCTGGAGTTGCTCGCCGGAGAAGAAGGGTGAAGAAGAGAAAGAAAGAAGAAAGAGAGGAAGAGAAGGGGGAGGGAACCAACCCAAGAAGAAGAGATCGTAGATCTCTTATAAACTTTTTTTTTTCTTTTTGCTTGTTGTAAAAATGATGATCGTTGGATCTAGAGAGATCCAACGGTTGGGAATGGGTTAGTTAGATGAGAGAGAGGGTGACTAGGATAGAGAGATATGGGAGAGAGAATAATCGGTCAATTGAGACCAATTCTCTCTTGTTGTTGCAAATGGGCATGAGCATGGGTAATGGGCATGGGTCATGGGTCATGGGTCATGGGTATGGGCATGGGTCATGGGTCATGGGCTTAGGTCATGGGCCTATGTCATGGGCCAAGATAGATAGATAAAGAGAGAAACAGGAGAGAGGTGAGAGAAAAATATAAAAATAAAAGTATTGGAGGGTCTTGAACCCTGGTCTTCTTTATTCTCTCTCGTCCGCTCCACCAATAAGTCAAACTTATCCTTTGATGTCAATTGGTGTGGCCTTTAACACCTAAGTCCTTCTCTTGGTCTCTAGCTATTCTCTCTCTTAGTCCTTGTTTTGGCTCTACGATCCTTTAGCTTTGCCGATATATGTCTTCTATCTTTTTATCCTAGCCTATTGGCTCTTTAAGCTTTGATAGAAGTCTTCTGTGGTTGATCGTGGGCTCGCCAGTCCTCGAGAATCGCCCAATAGGGTCTCCTACAAGTGAAAAAGCGCGTAATGAGATTCAACTAAAACGGCTTGATACTAGACTATCCGAAATGCGTATATTTCATGCAAATAGTCGATTTTCGTCTAAAGAATGCGTTCTACGCAATGGAAGAAACTCTTATATGGAAAAGTCGACAAAAAGACAAGTTTTACGTAGGAGAATGCGACATCGCTATAAGGATAATGGCTTAAAATAAGCACTTTTGAGCGAATATCAATCAACCCTAGGATCAACAATATTTTTAATTTCTGGCTCTTTTATCCTACAAAATATGGACTATTCTTTGCATAGTGGGAAGTGTCGGATATCGTATCCGCACTCAAGGTTAGGGAACACAATTTATCGAAACATCTTAATCAAAGAAAATACTGCAAAAATGATGGAGAGGTGAGAGTAGTGATTGAAGTGAATTAAACATGCTTGAGAGAGATTTTATCAACTAGTTAACATCATTTAAAGATAGAGAAATAAAACACAATAGTTGGAAAAGAGAATTTTATTCAACAAAATATTGTAGCTTACAAGAGAGAAAATGAACAATACGAAATTAACCTAAAAAGCGATTAAAATATTAAGCTAGAAAGCATGTAAGGATAGAGAGAAAAAAGAGAATTTTAGAGAGAGAAAGGGTAAGAATGATGCCTAGAGAGAGAAGAATATTTTAGAGAGTGAAAGTGTAAGGGAGAGAAAGAACTAGAGAGAGAAAGTTAGAGAGAGATTGGGTAGAAAATAGTTAGAGAGAGAGAGAGAGAACTAGAGAGAGGAGAGAGAAAGAAAGTAGAGGGAGAAACCTTGAGCTTACCATGAAGATAGGGATCGGCCATGAATGAAGACGGTGTGAGGATTGTAAGGTTGCTGGCACATGGTGAGGATGGTGGTGTTGATGGCTGCAACCTTGTAGGTCCAGCAACTGTTGACCAGGGATGAATGGTTAGAGAAGGATTGCCGGATTGAGGAGTTGCCGGCGTGTTGCAGGTTTGCAGCAAGATGGTAGTTGCAAAGGGAGGTGGATAGAAGGATGGCTAGAAGTACAGAACGTGGGTGCAGACTGTGGATTAAACGGATGAGGCATGATGAAGGTTATACACCAGCAGGTGGGAGCTCGAGAAGGAGCTAGGTACTATTGGGGTTGTTCCAGGTCGTAGAGGAGTGGTGCAAGTCGTTAATGGAATCACAACTTCTTGCAGCGGCTAGGAGAGATGAAGACGGTGGAGTTGCAGGTGGAGAGGGGCGGTGGCTGACTGGTGTTGCAAGTTGCAACACTAGAATCGGTGAAGAAGACTACAACACCATGGCTGGTGTTGCGGTGAAGAGCTTCATTAGTGGAGAAAGGAGATGGAGGGGAGCTGACCACGTCTGCAAGAGGGGCAGCACAGGGGGTGGCTCCAATGGAGAAGCCATTAGAACCAGGGAGAGAAGGGGAGACGTAGATCAGTCCGGTAGGCCAGAATTGCAGGTCGCGGTAGATAAAGAGATGAGGCTGGGTCTCGTATTAGCGCAGCAAGTGAAGGGAGAAATCACCGTCTGGAATTGCAAGGTGGGCGGTCAACATATGGTGCAAGAGCAGGAGGAGAGGACGCTTAAAAAAAAATGCTCGGAGAGCAAAACAAGAAGAAGAAGATGAAGAACTTACCAGTTTTGGGAGGACGTGATGATCACCGTTGAAGGTGGTGTGGAGAAGCATCATGGGTGTTCGGCCTTGACACTTGCAGGCGAGGTTTGCAATGGCAAGGAGAGAGCTCCTTCTTGATGGAGGCCGTTGAAACTGGTATTTTCCGCGTAATTGGTTACAGAAACCCTAATTTCAACATAATTTGTAATTATCCGAGACTTTTAACCTGTAAAATGAGCAGTTTTGCACAGTGGCTCATGTCGAATGTCGATCCGCACTCGGGGTTAGTTTGCGCTAATTTAGAACATGAATTGACAGAATTTATCAGAAATTGCTAAAAATAAAAGGATGGAAGGGTGATGATGGTGGAATGGATTAAAACATGATTGATGTATTTCTTTTCTTTTAAAGCTATTGATTCCTAGAAATTATGAATTAGACTAATACAAATAAAGAGAACGAAGAGCACTAAAGAAAATCCATTATAGTGAAGGAAATAAAATTTATTGAATCCAAACAAGTCCTTACAATGCTCAAACAAAATATCAAACAAACACTGACAATTTGAAAGAACTAACAATTATCCTAGAGAGAGAGGGTTATAGAGAGAAAGTGAGGAAATATAGAGATAAAAAATAGAGAAAGTGATAAAGAGAGAGAAATAGAGGTTTAAAGAGATAAAGAGAAGGAGAGAGAATCACCTTAGAGATATGGGATCAGCCTAGCATGTATCTCGGCCCGAGTTGAAGCTTAGGCCATTGATTGGTTGATGCTAGTGAAAGGAACCGAAGTAGCAAAGGAGGAGTGGTGATGTTGCTACCCGGAGAGGCTGAAGATGTTCAGTCTTGCGGCAGGTGCATAGGGAAGATGATCTGCCCGTGGGATCTCCAAGGGAGGAGACCATCCTAAAGGAGAGAGAGAGAGCAGTGAGGTGGACTCCCAGATGGATTAGGGGAAGAGCTCGTCCAAGGAGGCAGGGGATTCAAAGCTTGTGGAATCCGTGACTAGTGCTGAACCTGAACTGCAGCCCGCGTGGAGAGCACGTTCGATGTGGGAGGACAGGCCTGCTAGAGGAGGCGCTGCAGGTCCAAACAGTGGGGGAGGTGTGCCATTCAGTTGCTGGTTTGGCCAGCAGGTGGAGAGAGGAGAGCAGTTGCAGGCCTTGATACGGTGGAGGAGATGGTTGGATGGAGAAGAAGGTGAAGACGTTGAAAGTAGGGTTTTTCCGTGTCGTCGAATCGGAAACCCCGGTTTCAACACATTTTTAATTATCCGAGACTTTGATCCTGCAAAATATGAACTCTTGTATAGGGATTCGTGTCAGATGTCGATCCGCACTCGGGATTAGTTAGCGCAAACAAGAACATGAAATGATGGATTTTTATCAAGAAAACATGGAGAGGTGAGAATGGTGGTGGATTAAAACATGATTGGTTGATTTTAGAGGGAAAAATAGCTATTCAAACCATAACAAAAATTGCAAAAACAACCTTAACTTTTATTCATCAAATTGGAATGTTGCATACAACTTCTTGAAAGGTGGAACAACAATAACAAACAATCAACTAGAAAGCAATGTAATGGATTACTCTAGAAAGCATGTAAGAATGAGAGAGAAAATAAGTCTAGAGATAGAGAGAGAGAAAATAGAACACTATCCTAGAGAGAGAAAACTTAGTGTTCTAGAGAGAATAGAAAGAAGAGAAACAAAGTGAGAAAAATGGAGAGAGATAGAATCATTTCTAGAGAGAGAGTGAGGTGTCTACCCTAGAGGGAGGAGAGAGAAAGAAAAGGAGAATGGTAGGGAGGTTTACCTTGATGTTATAAAGAGGAGGCACATGGTTCACCTTGTGGATTCCAAGCTTGCAACCAAGTGGTATGTGGAGGCTTTAGGAGCTTAAATGGCGGTGTGGTTGTCGGCAAAGGGGGAGATGATGGTGGTGCAAGCGGGAACAGCTGAAGGAGGCTAGCCGGACTGGTGTGGCTAGGAAGACCGGCAGGTGCAATAGAGAGGACGGTCTGCAAGTTAGCAGGCCGTGGTGGCTAGTGATGGTGCATGTTGACGGTGGTGGCTGGGGCATTGGTAGTTGGTGATGCAGCAAGCAGCAGCAAGGAGATGGAGGAAGACGGTGTGGACGGGTGAGGACGATCTCCCTTCTCTCTTCTTCTTCTTTTCTCTGGTTCTTCTCCCTTTTTTTTCCTTTTTTTCTAGAGAGAATGATGAGGAAAAGGGATAGGGTGACGGTGCTGGGTTCTTGAAAGGAGGAATGGCTTAGCTTAATGGAGGAGATGGTGGGTAGATTTCTGGTTTTCTGAAAATGTGCAGCAGCAGAAGTAGAGGCCGGCTAGATGTTGACGTTCTTGCTGGTTTTTCCGGCTGAGAAAGTGGTGGCTTGTGCAGAGGTGATGCAGTCCAATGAAGAAGACGTGGAGAATCAGCAAGAAGAGAAGGAGCCCGCGATCACGAAGCCTGTGAAGATCTTCGTGGTGGCTGACGTGGGAGGAGCGGCATCCTTGAAGATGTTTTTCAATTCGATGGGGGTCGAGAGGGGTAGATGACGTCCATTAGAGGGGTGATGGCTTGCTGGGTTTCTTCCATAGCTTGAGAAAGAGATGTGGAGCAAACCAGGAGCAAGGCTGCTCTTGTTGATGAGAACGGTGGTGAGGAGAGGGTGATAGAGAGAAGGGAAGACAGCTTGGAAGGGCAGAAACATGGAGAGAAGAGATTTTAGGAATGAGAGAGAGATAGATGAGATAGAGCTAGATGAGAGAGAGAGAATAGAATGTGGCTGAGATAGATTAGGGTTTTTTAGAGAGTTACGTGGGAGAGAAGATGGATTGGAACGTGGGGGAGAGAGGAGATGAAAGGAGGGAAAGGATTAGGGTTTTAAAGAACCCTCTCTTCCCCCCTTTTAAAGCTCCCTCGTTTCCATTAATGGAAATTAGGGATTTTTTGAAATAAAATATATATATATATATATATATATATATTTTTTTTTTTAAGTAAAACCTTACTTTTCTTTGGGGAATTTCCCCAGTTAGTGGACCCCCATTTTTTATTTAAAAATAATTAATTTAAAGCATTTGAAAATTGCGAGGTCCACTAAATGGTCGGGCCACGGGTTGATGATGATGGACCCGACTACTGGTCCACAGGGATTGATGATGTCCATCATCTCGCAAGATGATTGGACAGACAATTTGATGATGATCGGATGGATGGTGACTTGACTGGGACCCAGATTGGTAGATCGACAGATCTAGAGAGATCCAACGGTCCGGTGGAAGATCCAATGGTCCGATTGAAGATCCAACGGTCAGAAAGCTAAGGGAGATGAGACAGAGCCAACGGACAGGAGTTCTGGGGTTAGGTCAGTAGATCCGAGTACTGAGAGATGAAGAAAGAGAGAATAAGGAGATATGAGATTATAAATTAGGGGGAGGAGATAGAAAATATCAGAAAATAGAGATAAAAGCATTGGCGGAGGGTCTGGAACCCTGGTCTTCACTGTGACCATCCTCACACTTCTCTAGTAGAGTAGACCATCATTCCTTGCTGACTCATGTGGCTTTAAACGCTTTAATCCGTCTCTTGGTTATTGGCTCTCCTACTCTCTTCGTTCTTTGGGCTGGCTTTTTGGTCCTCTTATTCAGCCCATATTTGGCCCATATCTTCTAGTCATAGCCTGTGGCTCTTCAAGCTTTGATATTAGGCTTCTGTGATTGATCGTGGGCCCGCAAGTCTCGAGAATAGCCCGATCGAGTTTTCTGCAAGAGAAAAGCACGTAATGAGACTTGATCATAACGTCTTTATATTAGACTTCCAGAAATGCGTTTAATGCATGCAAATATACCATTTCGTCCAGAAAAGTGTGTTCTGCACAACAAAAGAGACTCTTACGTAGAAAAATAGATAAATAGAGCCTTTTACGTAGGAGAGTGCGATAACGCTAAAATGATAATTGCTTAAAATAAGCACTTTTGAGCGAATATCACAACCCCCAACCAGCATATTGCCAATCCTTGGCAATTAGTGTGAAATAAATGAGCTTAAAAGGTATCTGCACATGCTGCACACTTTTTCATATTAACTCAGAGAAAACACCGTTCGTCAAATCATTGAATGGATGCAAAAATAGTTACATGCTAGCAAAGAGTTGGAAAGTTTTGGCAAGACTACAAACTGATAATCATGACCCAGAATAGTCAGACTCTGTGTGTGTGTGTGCTCAACATTTTTATCATCCAAGAGTTAAGACTTCCAGATCACCTCTAAGTTCTTATGCCTCGACCTCAAATCTTACATGTTTAGCACTCAGAATAGAATCACACAAGAAGGGTTTTCTTCTTTTCTCTCAATTTATCTGTAAGGAGATGTGTTGATATATGAAAGTAAAGATCTCACATATGTATTATTTAAAGGAAGGACATCTTTAACAGAAAAAGATCTCATGATTGGGATTCCGCTTCACTCGGGAACGTCAGATCAAACTCTATAGCTTCTCCTTTTCCAATCTCCACATTTTATGATCGTGCTATCCTAGAATCAAATAGGACTTTCCTGGGTTTTAATGAGGCTTAGGTCCGGTGTAACAAAATAAAGGGATACAGGATTTCAAAGATCTTGAGAGGATATCTCTATTTTCTTATATTTTTCCTGCGATGTAGCACCATTATATGGTTCTTTTTCCTTTTTTTTTCATATTTTTCTCTTTTTTTAGATATTTCTGAGACTGCTCAATTTCTTTTCAGCTATTTTTCATACTTTTTTTTCATATTTTGTTTTCAGCTTGAACCACTTTCTTTTCCTTTTGATTCTTCTTCTTTACTTTTCTTTTCACGGTACACCCATATCAGTTATTCTTTTGTCCATCTCAAAATAAGGGTAGCCAGTCATGCTTCGTAGCTAGACGGGATTTTAGGTTGATGGGTTTACAAAGAAAAGGCTTTTATAGAAGGGCTCAAGGGGTTTCTAGTGAAGTATAATTTAGGTGAGTAAAAAGGCTGAAAGGTTCAAAAAAATGGCCTAAATCATTTTCTAGGGTTTGCACTATCATGTATACTGTCTTGACTGGATACAGAGAAGGTTTTGTTGTAATAATCCAATTTTGATGTCGTTCCGAGTTCCATGATCAAATAAAAGGGTAATGAGATCTCTCAACGAATATTGCGGGCAAGAAGCATAGTGAGTCATCTTGTGACTCAGAATTGTTGTATAACCCTCTGAATTGATTAAAGGCTCGAAAGCTCACTAGGTTAGGTCTTCACAATTATTCTCATAGGATCTCCAGAATTTCTAAACTTAGGATGACTCTGATATTGATAGTGTACAATTGTGCCGAATATGAGTTTTTCTGAGTTTTCAAACTTGCTGTAGTCACGCTTGACTTGACTCAACGCTAACTTTAAACAAAAATTGGCATCCTCAATACTAACTTAACGGAGGTTTTCAGCTAATCAAAGTCAGGGTATTTGACACATTTTTGAAATTCTAGAAAACTTTTGGAGAACATCGGAAATCACCCCAAAAATAAATTTTTTTTTTTTATCAAAATGAAGACACGAGTTTTGGTAAATACCCACCCCCAGCCAAAATATAGCACCATCCTCGGTGCTCATGACCGGGACATAAAAGGATAAAAATTCAGTGATGATGATGCAAAGGTTCAGGATGGATGTTATCAAATCGGCAGAAACTCGACAGTGTGTGGTACCTGATGATCGGAAGAATGAATGTACCTGCATTTCCAGAGATATAACAGTAATAACAAATGCATGAGACTCATGTACTCAAGGAATACCAGAATTGTCTTTCCGAAAGCGCTAAGTTTTACGTCTTTAGCCAGACATGACGGGGGTGACAGGCACCCCCAACCAAGTTGGAGCACAGGAGACTGAGTGGATCATCAGTCGACATAGACAGGATCGATGAGATCAATTTCAGAAGTCTGTATGAATGACACATCAAGTTCATGGAACTGCTTTAGACGTTGGCCATTTACCTGGAATGAGGAGTGATCCTTGGGATCCTCAATAGTGATTGCCCCAAAGGGTGTGACTTCTGTGACCGTATAAGGACCGGTCCACCTAGATTTCAGTTTCCCAGGGACGAGATGAAGACGAGAATTATAAAGAAGGACCTTCTGTCCTGGATGAAACGCTTTCCTGAGGATGCTCTTGTCATGTATCCACTTCATCTTTGCTTTGTAATTCTTGGACAAGTTATAGGCATCATTTCTGAGTTCTTCTAACTCATTCATTTGAAGTTTCCTCTCCTCCCCTGTGGTTTCTAGGTCGAAGTTAAGCTTCTTAATGGCCCACAAGGCGCGATGTTCAATCTCTACCGGAAGATGACAGGGTTTCCCAAAGACCAGACGATAAGGAGACATATTGAGTGGTGTCTTGTAGGCGGTTCTGTACGCCCATAAAGCATCAGTGAGACGAGTAGACCAGTCTTTACGTGTGGTATTGACTGTCTTCTCCAAGATCTGCTTGATCTGACGATTAGAAACCTCTACTTGACCACTAGTCTGCGGATGATAAGCTAGGGCAACCTTGTGGGTTACCCCATACTTTTTCATTAATTTCTCGAATATCCTATTGCAGAAATGGGTACCCCCATCACTAATGATGGCCTTAGGGGCACCGAACCCGGCGAAGATGAACTCCTTTAGGAATTTGACCACTACTTTGTGGTCATTGGTCTTGGTGGGAATGACTTCTATCCATTTGGAGACATAGTCTACCGCAAAGGAGAATGTACTCAAAACCATAGGAAACCAGAAAGGGACCCATGAAGTCGATGCCCCAGATGTCAAATATTTCATCGACCTGGATGGGAGTTAGGGGCATCATGTTCCTTTGGAGATGCGGCCTAGATGCTGGCAATTAGGACAGGTTTTGTTGTAGATGTGGGCATCTTTAAATAATGCGGGCCAGTAGAATCCGCATTGCAGTACTTTTTCTGCAGTCTTCTTAGTGCTGAAATGACCACCACATGGTTGGTCATGACACGAGGACAAGATATTGAGTTGGTCCAACTCAGGGACACCGAGACGAATGATCTGGTCAGGACAGTATTTATACAAATAAAGGTCATCCCAAGAGTAGTATTTAACTCTTGCTAGAATTGGCTTTTGTCCTGTTTTGACTAGTATGAAGGCATTTCTTCGGTGACAAGGTAGTTGACAATGTCAGCATACCATGGATGAACGGAGATAGCGAACAGTTGTTCATCTGGAAAGGTCTCAGGGATGGGCTGGGTGTCGAAGGACGACTCTAAAGTCAGTCTAGACAAGTGATCAGCCACTACATTCTCAGTTCCTTTCTTATCCTTGATCTCGAGGTCGAATTCCTATAGTAAGAGAATCCATTGAATTAATCGAGGCTTGGTTTCCTTTTTCGACATGAGATAACGAAGGGTTGCATGATCAGTGTACACGACCACCTTAGTAGCTAAGAAGTACTTACGGAATTTATCAAGGGCGAAGACTACCGCCAGGAGTTCTTTCTCAGTGGTGGAGTAATTCATTTGGGCAGAGTTAAGAGTTTTGCTCTCGTAGTAGATCACGTGTGACCTTTTGTCAACTCTCTGCCCTAGAACAGCGCCTAACGTGTAGTCAGAAGCATCGCACATTACCTCAAAAGGTAGAGTCCAGTCCGAGGGACGGATAATGGGCGTAGTAGTGAGCTCAGATTTGAGACGCTCAAATGCCTTGACACAGTCAGCATTAAAGTCGAAAGGATTATCTTTAGCCAGAAGATGGGACAGAGGTCGAGCGATTTGAGAGAAGTCCTTGATGACGCCTATAGAATCATCCGTGGCCCAAAAAGGATCGGATGTCACGTATGGACTTAGGAATGGGCAAGGTCGAGATGATATCGATTTTCGCTTTGTCGACCTCAATGCCCTGATGGGAAATGACATGTCCTAGAACAATGCCCTTCTTCACCATGAAGTGGCATTTCTCCCAATTGAGGACAAGTCGCTTGTCCTAACAACGTTGAAGTACAAGCCCTAGATGGTTCAGACAGTCATCAAAGGATGACCCAAAAACTGAGAAGTCGTCCATAAAGACTTCGAGGATTATTTCCACCATGTCAGAGAATATGCTCATCATACACCGTTGAAAGGTCGCGGGTGCATTGCAGAGGCCAAAGGGCATGCGCTTATAGGCAAAAGTGCTAAAGGGACAGGTGAAAGTTGTCTTCTCGTGATCCTCAGAGGTGATGGGTATTTGATTATATCCTGAGTTACCATCAAGGAAGCAATAGTAGGAGTGACCTGCTAGTTTCTCCAACATCTGATCTATGAAGGGTAAAGGAAAATGGTCCTTCCTAGTATTGGTGTTGAGTCATCGATAATCGATGCAGACTCTCCACCCTTTCTTCAGGTGCTGGGTGACCATTTCCTTGTTCTCATTTTCCACAACTGTGAATCCTGCCTTTTTAGGGACTACATGAATAGGACTCACCCATTTGCTATCAGAGATGGGGTAAATGATACCCGCATCTAACAGTTTAAGTACCTCAACCCGGACTACATCCTTCAAGATGGGGTTCAACCTCCTCTGGTGTTCTCGAGAGGTTTTGGATTCATCCTCGAGATAGATGTGATGTTGGCACACCGAGGGGTCTATGCCTCGAATATCGTCTATGGTCCACCCTATCGCAGATTTGTGCTCCTTGAGCAGCTCGAGAAGTTTCTTACATTCACTCTCAGACAAAGCTGAAGCAATAATGACATGGTAGGTTTCCTTAGGACCAAGATAGGCATAGGAAAGATCTGTTGGAAGTGGCTTGAGCTCCAATGTTGGAGCAGATGGAGTTGAAGTAGGTGTCACAGAAGACACGGATTGAAGATGTTTGACTTCAGTAGGTAAAGGAAAGATGGGATCTCTGGCCATGGTTATCAGAGGCTCGAACTCGATGAGTGGAGCGGGGATCTCTATCAGTGGAGCAGTCTCCAAAAGATCATTGAGATCAGAAATAGCTGACTCTATTGCAAAGTCAGCCCCAAAGTGTGCTAGACACTGTTTAAGAATATCTTCGGTGGAGTCCGGGATTAGACTCTCAACGGCACACATTTCATCGGCCACATCACGATCGGCATCCTGTTGCATTAGACGAAAGATATTGACCTCAGCTTTGAGGTTTCCGAAAGCAATTGACATGTTTCCGTCCTGGCACCCGATGTGTGCATTCGCGGTGGCAAGGAAAGGGTGGTCTAAGATGACCGGAATGCGGTTATCCTGATACGGCTCGGTGTCGAGAATGATGAAGTCCACAGGATAATAAAAGTCAGCGACTTTTACTAGGACATCTTCAATGATTCCTCTTGGAATCTTGATGGACTAATCAGCCAATTTCAGGGTTACATTGGTAGTCTTCATATCTTTCAGTCCTAACTGCTGATATACCGAGAACGGTATGAGGTTGACGCTAGCCCCTAAATCTAGCAAGGCAGTGCAGCTAAAGCAGACATCTTCAACATTGGATAGTTGGGCTACCTGGATCCTTGTGTTTGATCACACTGTTGCATTGAATGAACGCAGTAGCTTTTTCGACCAAGAAGGCAACTTTGGGTACATGCGTACGCCGCTTAACTGTGCACAAGTCCTTGAAGAATTTGGTATAGGAGGAGATTTGCTTGATAGCAGAAAGGAATGGGATATCGATCTAGATGTCTAAGATCTCAGAGAATTGCTAATCCCGCTTATCTTGGACAAGTCTGTCTGGAAAGGGAGGCTTTACTCGACAAATGGATTTGTCTTTAGCCTTCGATTTCTGCACAGGGATATCTGATGTTGGTGCGGAGGTAGAAGAAGAAGAGGTAGGATTGGTACTAGTTTCCTCTGTACGAGTGATGGGTGCTGGAGATGGCACCGGCGGTGGTTGGACTCCCATGTCCACAGTTTTTCCAGATCGTAGGGTGGTTACAGCTTGCACCTCCCTTTGACAATTCTCATTTTGGCTCTGAGATTGAGAACCGATCTCATATACTGCTCCTTTGGCATTTCCTTTTGGGTTAGCGATGGGTTGGCTAGGGAAGATGCCTTTAGCTTTCTCAGCTTCCAGGTTGCCTAAGCATTTCTCTAGACGAAGCATGGATTGTTGTTGCTGTTGCTCTAGGCGTTGCATAGATTGTTGTTGCTGAGTAATGAGTTGAGCTAGAAGGTCCTCGATACCGGATTTGGAGACCGACTGTTGGGGGGCAGCTAATGGGAGCTGAGGCACCAATTCTCGACTAGAGCTCATCGGGGCATTATAGTTGTAGGAGGGGGAAGTAGTGGGGACAATCGATTGGTTCTGAAAGGTTTGTGGGACTCTTTGCTGATTCTGAAATGTGCTCGGTTGTCCAGAGTATTGACCCTGTTGGAACTGCTGGTTTTGAGTAGATGGGTACTGACTCTGCTGGTATTGTCCCTGATTGAATTGCCTATTGGGTTGATTGAACCCAGGAGGATACATGCCCTTAGGCTGACGCGGAGGTTGAGTAGACTGAGGCCTCCAAGAGAAGTTAGAGTGGTTTCTCGTGTCAGGATGATAAGATTGACTATACGAGTTCTGAGTGGGGGGTTTGTATGTGCTGAAAGCACAAACTTCTTCCTAAAGAGGATTGGATCATCCTTCATTCAAAGGACAATGCTCAATAGTATGGGAGGGTTGCAGACAAAGGGTGCAGGATTCCATAGGGCTCTCGTTTCCCACATGCATGACTGGGGTGGATTGTTGAGTAGGCTTTTGTACTGACACAGCCAGTGCCGAGACTGACTTGCTCAACTCTTGAATGACAGATCGAAGCTTAGTATCAGCTGTAGCATCATGTCCCTTGGTTGTCCTTTGGACCTGAAGTGGCTCGACTGAATTCTGAGTCAGTCGTCCAATGTTGTGAGTTTTCTCCTAACTCTCCCAAGAATTTGTATGCATCGGTCAGAGTTTGGTGCAGAAATTTTCCCTGGCACATAGACTCTACCATGGTCCGGGACTCATCAGTAAGCCCTTGTAGAAGACGTGGACAAGATTGCCCTTGTCGATGCTATGGTGGGGACACTTAGTCAGGTAGTCGTGGAATCTATCCCACGCTTCAAAAAATTTCTCATCGGACTTCTGTCGGAAGTCCTGGATGAGTTGCTTCATTTGGTTGGTCCGAGTCATGGGGTAGAATTTAGACATGAATTTGCCCACCAACTCTTTTCAACTGCTGATTGAATCAGCGGGTAAAGAGTAGAGCCAATCTGAGGCTCAGTCTTTGAGCGAGAATGGGAAAACTCGCAGACGCACATTGTCATCATCGAGGTTCTGATTCTTGAAAAGTAGGATGACATGTTGGAATTCCCTAATATGGGAATATGGGTCTTCTCTTGGGAGACTACGAAAGGTTGGCAGCATTTAGATCGTCTGCGGCCTGATCTCAAACTGTACCGCCGTAGTAGGTGGGAGAACAATGCAAGTGGGCGGATTGGCCGAGATAGGGGCAAACGTCTCTATAAGAGGCCGTTCGACTTCCATGACTACGAAGGTAGTAGTACTAGGGGAGGCGGGTGGGGAAAGAGATGGGGAAAGATTCAATGGAGGATCCACTGTAGGTATGTGATTCTCAGATCGAATCAAGCGTTTGTTCGGACGAGTCCAAATGGGCATACCCTGAGGAGGCAAGCTCTATACTTGGCAAAAAGTTGCCAGAGAAGAACAGTATCCTAAATGATGCACACCAAGCACAGATAATCCTATTCTAAGCAATCAGGATATATTTTAGGAATTATCTTTGTAAGTTTTGTGGCTAGAGTAGATTATGACAGTGGGCGGACCACTGGTTTATCTTTTAACCGCCGGACTAACTGTTTTGCACTCAGAGGTTCTCACTAGGCTACACTCTTCAGAGCGAATCCTTTAGTACTAACTCTAGTTAACAACAAGGCAATCCGAAGCCTAGACAGACGTGCGGCACAATGCCTATCTTAAGTACGTCCCAGACTAACCGGATTGGTCAAGTGGATAAGAAGAGTGTTCCCTCTGGTTAAGCTAGGGTTGGTGCGTGTTCCTAGTACACACGCAACTAACAGTCGAATAGTCCAAGATGCCACGTCGAGCTCAGTGTACTTGAGTAGCAGGGACTTATGGGTGTGTTAGACAACAGGGACTCGCGCTCGTGGTCTTATTTCGATTGGATGTTAAGCGGGTTCGCTTTGTGTGGATTTGTCCTCGAACACCGGGCTAATTGGCTCTACTTTTTTATTCTTTTTAATTAAATGGAGTCTTGGGATCAAATCAGTTGGAATGAGGAGGTGGTTGATGAAATCCCACCAGTTTTAATTTTGGAGCTGGGTCTGCTCTCTTAAAGTTGATTGATTAACGGCCACGCCACGCAAGTCGAAGAATATGTATGCGAAAGCAAATAGACAAGCGGCAATGATGTACCCAATAACACTGTATCGCACTCAAGGCGAGGATAGGGACTTACCTCCCATGGGCCAAGCCACCGGGTCGCCTCCGTGGGTTAGGGAGGGGTATCCTAATGGGCTTGGGCCCGACTCCACCTCTTTGAGCTTTCGCTCCCTACCCATACTGGATCGTGTTCCTACTGAAAAGTTAGATCGCACGGTCTAGGAATTCGGGATTCTATTTAGAAGATCCTTACCTTTTTAGGGTTCATAGAATAAGCACTGGATTTAGGCAAGTTTTTGAATTATTTTCCAAATTCGAGATGGGGTAAAATTTAGGAATTCCCAGATTGGAAAATACCTAGATTGGAAAGTTTCCCGAACTGTTGAGATCTTCAAGAAAGATTTGATTGCGAGATCCCTTACAATTTTGGGAAATTTCCCAAAATTGAAATTCTACTAGATTTGGGGTGTTTCCTTTTGTAGACTTTTTCAAATTTGGAAGATTTCTAAAGATAGAAATTCTTCTAAAGAGGAAACCTCTAAGAGGAAAAACCCTAATTAAGTCGAGTTTCAAGATTTTAGAATCTTTCCAAAAATCGTAAATCCTTGATTGGTGATTTCTAAAAATCTGCAGAATATAAAACCCTAATTTTTTTGAATTTTGATTTTTTGATTTTTTTGGTATTTTTCACTTAGAACAAGATTTAGCAGTTTATATGGAAAGCAGTAAAATTCCTAAATTATTACAAATTTGCACTCGGCCTTCCGAGGTATTACAAATAGTAATTTAAAAGACTGCTAAAAATCACTAAAAATAAAAAATAAAAAGTTTCTCGAAAAGGTCGGGCTGTCCAAATTGAGCAGCTTTTCGCTTCAGCAACTTTTCAATTCCGTCTTTACGTCTTTTTTCGCACTCCCGAACACCCGAGTGGCAGCGGCGCCATTTGAAAGTAGGGTTTTTCCGTGTCGTCGAATCGGAAACCCCAGGTTTCAACATATTTTTAATTATCCGAGACTTTGATCCTACAAAATATGAACTCTTGTATAGGGATTCGTGTCGGATGTCGATCCGCACTCAGATTAGTTAGCGCAAACAAGAACATGAAATGACAGATTTTTATCAAGAAAACATGGAGAGGTGAGAATGGTGGTAGATTAAAACATGATTGGTTGATTTTAGAGGGAAAAATAGCTATTCAAACCATAGCAAAAATTGCAAAAACAACCTTAACTTTTATTCATCAAATTGGAATGTTGCATACAACTTCTTGAAAGGTGGAACAACAATAACAAACAATCAACTAGAAAGCAATGTAATGGATTACTCTAGAAAGCATGTAAGAATGAGAGAGAAAATAAGTCTAGAGATAGAGAGAGAGAAAATAAAACACTATCCTAGAGAGAGAAAACTTAGTGTTCTAGATAGACAATAGAAAAAAGAGAAACAAAGTGAGAAAAATGGAGAGAGACAGAATGATTCCTAGAGAGAGAGTGAGGTGTTTACCCTAGAGGGAGGAGAGAGAAAGAAAAGGAGAATGGAAGGGAGGTTTACCTTGATGCTGTAAAGAAGAGGCACATGGTTCACCTTGTGGATTCCAAGCTTGCAACCAAGTGGTATGTGGAGGCTTTAGGAGCTTAAATGGCGGTGTGGTTGTTGGCAAAGGGGGAGATGATGGTGGTGCAAGCGGAAATAGCTGAAGGAGGCTAGCCGGACTGGTGTGGCTAGGAAGACCGGCAGGTGCAATAGAGAGGACGGTCTACAAGTTAGCAGGCTGTGGTGGCTGGTGATGGTGCATGTTGACGGTGGTGGCTGGGGCGTTGGTAGTTGGTGATGCAGCAAGCAGCAACAAGGAGATGGAGGAAGACGGCCATGGTTGTGGACAGGTGAGGACGATCTCCCTTCCCTCTTCTTCTTCTTCTCTCTTTTCTTTTCTCTGGTTCTTCTCCCTTTTTTTTTCCTTTTTTTTTTAGAGAGAATGATGAGGAAAAGGGATAGGGTGACGGTGCTGGGTTCTTGAAAGGAGGAACGGCTTGGCTTAATGGAGGAGACGGTGGGTAGACTTCTGGTTTTCTGAAAATGTGCAGCAGCAGAAGTAGAGGCCGGCTAGATGTTGACGTTCTTGCTGGTTTTTCCGACTGAGAAAGTGGTGGCTTGTGCAGAGGTGATGGAGTCCAATGAAGAAGACATGGAGAATCAGCAAGAAGAGAAGGAGCCCGTGATCACAAAGCCTGTGAAGATCTTCGTGGTGGCTAACGTGGGAGGAGAGGCATCCTTGAAGATGCTTTTCAATTCGATGGGGGTCGAGAGGGGTAGATGACGTCCATTAAAGGGCTGACGGCTTGCTGGGTTTCTTCCATAGCTTGAAAAAGAGATGTGGAGCAAACCAAGAGCAAGGCTGCTCTTGTTGATGAGAACGACGGTGAAGAGAGGGTGATAGAGAGAAGGGAAGTGAAATTAGGATTTTTCTGCGTCGTTGGTTACGGAAACCCTAGATCTCAACAATATTTGTAATTTCTCCGAATTGGTTCACTTAATCTGCAAATAAGCAGACTTGCACAGTGGCTCGTGTCGGATATCGTCCGCACTCGGGATTAGTTAGCATAATAAGAAACAAGAATAATCAAAAAATGCTTAGAATAAATGGAATGGTGAGAATGGTGGAGGTTGATTTAAAATATGCTTGAGATTGTTGTTAAAACTATTAGAATAAAAAAACATAAGAGAAACGAGAATGAAAAACACAATAAATGAAAACAACTTAAACTTGAATTTAAAACTTGTTCATTAAACTAAAAACAAATGCTTACAATGCTTGTTCAAATGCTTTACAACGGAAATAACATTAAACCAAATTAATCTAGAAAGCCATTAAAATATTACCCTAGAAAGCATGTAAAGGTATAGAGGAAAAGAAGAGAGAGAAAGAAGGTAGGAAGGTTAGAGAGATGAATTAGAAAGAAGCTTACCATTGAAGAGGTAGATGGTGCAACTCCAATTGGATCGACCTCAATAAGATTGAGGATTGTAGCCTTTGATTGTGGCGGATGGAATGGGCAGCAAGGAGACGTTGCTGTTTGATATTTTGCACCTCGAGGTGGAGGCATTAATGGTGAGCTCGCCGGAGAAGAAGGGTGAAGAAGAAGAGAAAGAAAGAAGAAAGAGAGGAAGAGAGGGGGAGGGAACCAACCCAAGAAGGAGAGATCGTAGATCTCTTATAGACTTTTTTTTTTCTTTTTGCTTGTTGTAAAAATGATGACCGTTAGATCTAGAGAGATCCAACGGTTGGGAATGGGTTAGTTAGATGAGAGAGAGAGTGACTAGGATAGAGAGATATGGGGGAGAGAAGAATCGGTCAAGTGAGACCAATTCTCTCTTGTTGTTGCAAATGGGCATGAGCATGGGTAATGGGCATGGGTCATGGGTCATGGGCATGGGCATGGGTCATGGGTCATGGGTATGGGCATGGGTCATGGGCATGGGTATGGGTCATGGGTTTAGGTCATGGGCATATGTCATGGGCCAAGATAGATAGATAAAAAGAGAAATAGGAGAGAGGTGAGAGAAAAATATAAAAATAAAAGCATTGGAGGGTCTTGAACCCTGGTCTTCTTTATTCTCTCTCGTCCGCTCCACCAATAAGTCAAACTTATCCTTTGATGTCAATTGGTGTGGCCTTTAACACCTAAGTCCTTCTCTTGGTCTCTAGCTATTCTCTCTCTTAGTCCTTGTTCCGGCTCTACGATCTTTAGCTTTGCCCGTATATATCTTCTATCTTTTTATCCTAGCCTGTTGGCTCTTTAAGCTTTGATAGAAGTCTTCTGTGGTTGATCGTGGGCCCGTCAGTCCTCGAGAATCGCCCAATAGGGTCTCCTACAAGTGAAAAAGTGCGTAATGAGATTCAACTAAAATGGCTTGATACTGGACTATCTGAAATGCGTATATTTTATGCAAATAGTCAATTTTCGTCTAAAGAATGCGTTCTACGCAATGGAAGAAACTCTTATGTGGAAAAGTCGACAAAAAGATAAGTTTTACGTAAGAGAATGCGACATCGCTATAAGGATAATGGCTTAAAATAAGCACTTTTGAGCGAATATCAAGAAGACAGCTTGGAAGGGCAGAAACGTGGAGAGAAGAGATTTTAGGAATGAGAGAGAGATGGATGAGAAAGAGCTAGATGAGAGAGAGAGAGAATAGAATGTGGCTGAGATAGATTAGGGTTTTTAGAGAGTTACGTGGGAGAGAAGATGGATTGGAACGTGGGGGAGAGAGGAGATGAAAGGAGGGAAAGGATTAGGGTTTTAAAGAACCCTCTCTTCCCCCCTTTTAAAGCTCCTTAGTTTCCATTAATGGAAATTAGGGATTTTTTGAAATAAAAAAAAAAATATATATATATATATATATATTTTTAAGTAAAACCTTACTTTTCTTTGGGGAATTTCCCCATTTAGTGGACCCCCTTTTTATTTAAAAATAATTAATTTAAAGCATTTGAAAATCGCGAGGTCCACTAAATGGTCGGGCCACGGGTCGATGATGATGGGCCCGGCTACTAGTCCACAGGGATTGATGATGTCCATCGTCTCGCAAGATGATGTGACAGACAATTTGATGACGATCGGATGGATGGTGACTTGATTGGGACCCAGATTGGTGGATCGACGGATCTAGAGAGATCCAACGGTCTGGTGGAAGATCCAACAGTCCGATTGAAGATCCAACGGTCAGAAAGCTAAGGGAGATGAGACAGAGCCAACGGGCAGGAGTTCTGGGGTTAGGTCAGTAGATCCGAGGACCGAGAGATGAAGAGAGAGAGAATAAAGAGAGATGAGATAGAAAATTAGGGGGAGGAGATAGAAAATATCAGAAAATGGAGATAAAAGCATTGGCAGAGGGTCTGGAACCCTGGTCTTCACTGTGACCATCCTCACACTTCTCCAGTAGAGTAGACCATCATTCCTTGCTGACTCATGTGGCTTTAAACGTTTTGGTCCGTCTCTTGGTTATTGGCTCTCCTGCTTTCTTCGTTCTTTGGGCCGGCTTTTTGGTCCTCTTATTCAGCCCATATTTGGCCCATATCTTCTAGTCATAGCCTATGGCTCTTCAAGCTTTGATATTAGGCTTCTGTGGTAAATCGTGGGCCCGCAAGTCTCGAGAATAGCCCGATCGAGTTTTCTGCAAGAGAAAAGCACGTAATGAGACTTGATCATAATGTCTTTATACCTAAACTTTCAGAAATACGTTTAATGCATGCAAATATACCATTTCATCCAGAAAAGTGTGTTCTGCGCAACAGAAGAGACTCTTACGTAGAAAAGTAGATAAATAGAGCCTTTTACGTAGGAGAGTGCGATAACGCTAAAAGGATAATTACTTAAAATAAGCACTTTTGAGCGAATATCAGACGTGGCTGGAACGAAGTGCAGGAAATGCTTTGGTGTGGCAGCAAAGAGGAAACGGGTTGCAGATCTTCACTTGGGAAGTTACAGGTTTCCGACCATGGAGTTGCAGGTTCGGTGGACCTCCAAGAACGGTGTGTGCAGCAGTGGTGAGGCGCAGCAAGATGGGGCAGAAGAAGAATAAGAAGAAGGAGGCGGCCGGAGTTCTGGAACTCCGGCCGGAATGAAGGAGGAAGAAGAAGAACAAGAAGAACAAGAAAAAAAATAAGAAGAAAGGAAGGAGACGAAGAAGAAAACGTGGGTGAGGTTTTGTGGGAAAGAGAGGAGGAGATGGGAGAGGGATTAGGGTTCCAAAGAACCCTCTCTTCTCCCTTTTTAAAGCTCCATAGTTTCCATTAATGGAAATTAGGGATTTTTTTGAAATATATATATATATATATATATATATATTTTTTTTTTAAGTAAAACATTACTTTTCTTTGGGGAATTTCCCCATTTAGTGGACCCCCTTTTTATTTAAAAATAATTAATTTAAAGCATTTGAAAATCGCGAGGTCCACTAAATGGTCGGGCCACGGGTCGATGATGATGGGCTCGGCTACTGGTCCACAAGGATTGATGATGTCCATCGTCTCACAAGATGATGTGACAGACAATTTGATGACGATCAGATGGATGGTGACTTGATTGGGACACAGATTGGTAGATCGACGGATCTAGAGAGATCCAACGATCCGGTGGAAGATCCAACGGTCTGATTGAAGATCCAACGGTCAGAAAGCTAAAGGAGATGAGACAGAGCCAATGGACAGGAGTTCTGGGGTTAGGTCAGTAGATCCGAGGACCGAGAGATGAAGAGAGAGAGAATAAGGAGAGATGAGATAGAAAATTAGGGGGAGGAGAGAGAAAATATCAAAAAATGGAGATAAAAGTATTGGTTGAGGGTCTGGAACCCTAGTCTTCACTGTGACCATCCTCACACTTCTCCAGTAGAGTAGACCATCATTCATTGCTGACTCATGTGGCTTTAAATGCTTTGGTCCGTCTCTTGGTCATTGGCTCTCCTGCTCTCTTCATTCTTTGGGCCAGTTTTTTTGGTCATCTTATTCAGCCCATATTTGGCCCATATCTTCTAGTCATAGCCTGTGGCTCTTCAAACTTTGATATTAGGCTACTGTGGTTGATCATGGGCCCGCAAGTCTCGAGAATAGCTCGATCGAGTTTTCTGCAAGAGAAAAGCACGTAATGAGACTTGATCATAACGTCTTTATACCTAGACTTCCAGATATGCGTTTAATGCATGCAAATATACCATTTCGTCCAGAAAAGTGTGTTCTGCGCAATGAAATAGACTCTTACGTAGAAAAATGGATAATTAGAGCAGTTTTACATAGGAGAGTATGATAACGCTTAGAAGATAACAGTGGAAAATACGCACTTTTAAGCGAATATCAGCCATCCATTTAGTAAAGACGGTGGCTCCTCTTTGAGAGCCACCGGTTGCTTGAAAATTCAAGATTTTTGGAAGAGATAAAGTTGGAGAAAATTCCTTGAGAGGGTTGAGAAAGAGAGAAGAAAGAGAAGGGAGAGGGGACCAACCGTATGTGGTGAGGGAAGATAGGTTATAAAGGGGTAGGTTTAGGGTTAATAGAGTTAGGGTGTGTTTGGGAGCCAACGACAAAAAAATGCATTTTTCTTAAAAGCTTTTTTTTGGAATAATCACACACGCCCTTAGGGTTCTAAATTGGGGCTAAGTGATGAGGGCCATCCGATGAACGTGAGGTGATCGCTAGGCCATTTGATGATGAGATGGCGGCGATCGGGTGATTAAAAGAGTGGAATGATGGAGATCAGGTGATCAATCAATCGATCGGATGATTGATAGGTTGATCAGATGATGAAATGGTAGATCAGATGGCGGTCGAACTGTGGATTTGATGGATGATGGTGATAGGTCAAGGAGAGGGAGAGTTGGTTAGAGCTAGGAGAGAAAAAATTAGGATTTAGAGAAAGGAGAGAGAATTAGGGGAGATGAGAGAGAAAATGTCAGAAAATAGTGAGAAAAGCTCTAGTAGAGGGTTCGGAACCCGGGTCTTCAATCTACCCTTCAGTCAAGCTTCACCGATAGAGCAGGACAACATCTCTTGTTATTTCTTGTGGCTTTAAAGGCTTAGCCCGTCTCTTGGTCATCAGCTCTCCCGCTCTCGTGGTTTTTTGGGCCGACTCTTCAATCTCCTTGTTCAGCTCGTACTTGGCCCATATCTTCTAATCATAGCCTATTGGCTCTTTAAGCTTTGATAATGGGCTTCCACGATCGATGTGGGCCTGCAAGTCTCAAAAATCGTCCAATCGGGGTTTCCTACGACAAAAGAAGCTCATAATGAGACTTAATTAGAACGACTTAATATCTAGACTTTTAAGAATGTGTTTAATGTATGCAAATATACCATTTTATTCAGAAAAGTGTGTTCTACACAATAGAAGAGACTCTTACATAGAAAAGTAGATAAATAGAGCCGTTTTACATAAGAGAGTGTGATAATGCTTAGATAATAATTGCTTAAAATAAGTACTTTTGAACGCATATCATTTAACTTTCTAGTTAGTGATGTTTTCTATCTGGACGTGGTCCTGTAGTTTTCCTTGGCTAATGTTTTCATGTAAAAACTATTTGTCTTGTGGATGTTTGATTGTTGTTCCACTAATTGTATTGATTAAATCAAACGACAAAAAAATAATATACTACGAATGTATATTTGATTTAAGTCGGTTGAGATAATCATTTTATCAATCAACTAAGGCATGCAAGTTTATAACCTTACCTTGACTAGAAAACTTGTGACAGAAAGGACTAGTTATTTCACTATTTACGCTATAGGCAAGCAAACTAATGCCTAGTTACGCTATAGGTCAAGCCGAGTCAAGAAGGGTCTGAATTCTCGTGGGAATTTTCCCACCACGTTTCAAGTGAGTGAAGACTCACTAGAACACACAAATGGTCAAGATGATTAATAATACTTCCTAAAGGTTCAAATCAATGTGACTTACCTCTCTAGATGTCGAGAAGAAAAGCCACGGAGCTTCGAGACAAGCTCCTCACAAAGTGGTGCAAATCCAAGAGTTGGTCAATTTCCATCAAGCAAGTATGTTCACCAAGAATGTAGAAATCGCAAGTAACTGCACCAACCAACTCTCCTTCATCGAATCCCTCAAGAGTGATGATGCACGAAGATTAGGTTTCCATCAAAAGGCTCTCAAATCTAGGGTTTTTCTCAATAAAGTTCAAAAGATTCTCTCGAAATTCTTGTCTCTAATGAGACAAAACTGAGCTTAAATAGAGCAAAAAATGAGTCCTTCTGACAGACAAAATTTGCTCAAAAAGGAATGAGCGAGGGTGCCCCAAGTAAGTAGGGGTGCCCTAGGTAGTTGAGCGGGGTCGCCCCAAGTAAGTGGGGGCACCTAAGCTCCTCCCTAAAGGAGAGTACCTGAACACTGAAAAGAGTGGGTGCCTAAGGTCACCTCGGTCGCCCCAAGATGTTCGGGGCACCCTAGCTCATGAAAACCCTAACAGACCCATTTCTAAAGATCAAACTTACCAAATCCATACAAGGAGGATTTTCACACCCAAAGGACTTCCAAACACCTGTAGAAGAGATCGTGAAGGCAACTAGCAGTTTCCCAGAAGGTTGTTGGTGAAATCCGAGTGTTGAGATGTGAGGCTTGAGTCTTTGTTTGATCTTCCGTCATTCTTTCTGATGAGTTGAGTGAAGCTTCTCATAGCTACTATTACCAACATATAAGTAAAAGTCATTTTTATCATGGAATCTGACAATTAAAATTATGAGTTTTTCAGGCCTCAGACCAATCAATTGGACTGATGAACAGAAACCAATCCGAGTAGTAAAATAATCTGGTCTATGTAACCACAAAACCTAGAGGGGGTGAATAGGTATTTAAAAATTTAATGGTTGAATCTAGCAACCTAATTCAACAGACTAAATTTGCATGTATTCGAAGATTGATTAACAATGAAGGATTGTCACAATCAACTAAATCAAATAAATCACGAGGATATATTATTTTTATGTCGCTTGGTTTAATATAAACATAATGCAAAATTTAATTCAATCACATAACACAAGCAGTTTTTACGTGGAAACGTTAACCAAGGAAAAACCACGGGACCACGTCCAGATGGAAAGTATCACCAATTAAAAAGTTATGAGTACACAGAAGTTACTTACGCAACACTGTTGCAAATGCAGCTTCCAATCTTAGCCAAGGCCAACTGTCTGTGGGTCCACGTCTTCTGGCTCCACGCTACGAGTCACACATGCGCCCTCCCAATCATGAAGCATTTGCCGCTTGTTCAGTTTGATACACTCCAAACCTATCGTTGACCTGTACACCCCAATCTTAATTTTCACACAACGGTCTTTACCGAAGACGAGGGATTCAGTACACCATGAACCCCAAAGGTTTTCAAATAGTGTTGAGACACACTGGTACTCTCTAGCTTACTAGGTTAAGGTTCTAAATGAAAAACCTAAGCAAAGAGAAGATCAAGCACTAAACTTTAATCGAAAGAGAAGAGAAAAGCTCACAAGTATGATAATGAAAGCTAGGGCTTTTACTCTTCGTAATGGACAACTCTTCTTTAGAAACTCTCTCTTGTTGTCTGTCAATGTGTATATTCTAAGTCATAAAGAGGTTCTATTTATAAGAGATTAGAAGCCTAAGGTCGTGTAAAAAATGGAAGAGTGGAAGCATAAAAACCAGATCTAAAATTAGATTATTTTTGCAAAGTCCAATCGGTCCAATCGATTGTACTGTACGGATATGTTTTCTACTCGTAATTGCAATTGATTGTATACATGGTCCAATCGATTATTAACTTTGGAACTTATGTCCCGGATGGTCCAATCGATTGTACTCAGGGATTATTCTGTTCCGTATGGTCCAATGATTGGACCTCTTAGTCAATATTTTTACTTCTTTCGCACTGACTTGATTTGGGTCTGTCCTTTGACTTGGTTCAACCATTATATTAACATCTTTTAATATCGTATTCCTATGGTCACTAAGTCACTTACATTCCTATACGAGTGTACACGTTCTTCAATGGACAAATAGTAGTTACTCAGATGACTCAAGTCGTCAATTGTCTGATTCTTGCGATCTTCGTCTTTTAGTCTTCACGTAGTCGACGAATGATGCATACCACGACATCTTCAAAGCTACGCTGGTGCTAGTAGAAACGGCAACAAGAATATTTTGTATCAAATGGAATACTTGCCAAATTAGAATATGAAAATATTCTTTACAAGCAGGACCAATCGATTGGACCTCAGACTGATCAATTGGACCAAGTGTCCAATCGATTGGACCCTTAGACCAATCGATTGAACAAAGAAGAAAAAGTCTAATTTTGGATCCGGGTTTCGTAGGTAACTTCTGTAACTTAGAACTTACTAATTAATGATACTTTCCATCTGGACGTGGTCCCGTGGTTTTTCCTTTGCCTTTCCACGTAAAAAATCTCATGTGTTATGATTGTTGATTATTTATATTCTGCACTATTTCTAGATTATATCAAATGATCAAGAAACAATATATCAATGAGATATATTCGATCTTTGTCTGTTGAGATAATCACTTGTTATTCAATCAATTTATTTAGGATTGTTTCACATGCGATTAGATTACCCCTACAAGACTAGTAATTGAATTAGGTCATTAGTTTCATTCGAGAATTTTAATACCTATTCACCCCACCTTCTAGGTATCTAGTGATATAGGGATTCACATATTCTCATAGTACTCTTGAATATGTGTTAAGTATTAAAAAGAACGCCTTAGCATAACCCTAATTGGACCGGTATGTGTATAGAGACCAAAAGATTGTCGTCGAAATGCAATATGAGATAGTAACCTATTTTTGTCTTCTACTGCGATTTCAACTCCTTTAGTAGCAGAACTAGTTTCTGACCAGTAGGAATGAATCAAAGTTCTACAAGTTATCTGTCTACATCTATTCCTGGATTCTAGAGATTCGATCATATTAGTAAGATATGATCGAAACATTGACTATAGTTCGAATCTACAAGATTCAAAGTCTTATCTTGCAGTGCGATTTATGACAGATAGATGAAGTTTCTAGACTTAGATACAAAAGAACTTTTGAAAGCTCTATGAGTTACCTTTCGGATTCTAGAAATTCGATCTGTACATTGAGATATGATCAAAAAACTACAATAGCTCAAATCTACCAGATTTGGACTTCTGTTTTGCAGTACACGATTTCAGGCAGAAAGATGAACTTTTTGGACTTTTCTTGAGAAGAACATTTTTTAGGTTCTATGAGTTAGCTTTCCAGAACATCAAGCGGATTCCAAACATTCCATTTGTACTGTCCGTAGTGACCAAAACACTTACTGGGGTCGGATATGGGTCCATACATAGGTTTTCAGATTGTATCTGGATATCAGGATTTCGGGGCGTGACACCCTAGGTAGACCTCCTACATACCAAAATTCATCTTGATTGGTAATTTTTATCCATTGGATTAGAGTATTATTCATAGTTTATTTTTTTTTAAATTTATTTAAAAAAAACGTTGAGTATGCGCCCTTTTATATATATTATTAAAGATTAAATTTCTTAATTTTAAAAAAAATTCCCTTCACGTACGCTACTGGAGAGATGAAAATCTATATCAAAGTAGGGGCTTTTGATATAAAAAAAGAAAAGAAAAGAAAGATGGAACTTGAACACCGTCAGTGGGTCCCAATTAGAAGATCTTAGACACCAAATTCGGATCAGATAGGTTGAAGATAACTGTCTGATATATTCAAAGTGGAGACATTAGGGTCCTCGTTTGGTAGACTCCAGGAGTTTATATCGACGGATGTGACAGCAAGCTTGTTGGTGGGGCTAACCTTCATCCATGGGTCCCAGCCTAAAGGATCTCCATGTCAAGTCAAGATTGGATAATTCAAATGCAGTGAACCGTTTGTTTTACTGACTATCGTGGACCATTCCCGGTATTTAATTATGTTATAACAAAAGAGTGCGGAAGATCCGATGGTTGAGGTTATCTGACTGATACGGTGTTCGGACAAATATTGGATGATCATCTTTTGGGGAGGCAAAAAAGTGAAGATCACAACCATCCGTTCTATAGCATCTCGAACTTTTACTAAGAAAATATAGGCCAGAGGCCAAAAAAAACCCAATTATTCATCAGATTTTGATGGAGGGCCCAACAGTACAGATCTACTACCAAGCGGACATGGAATCCGTGAAATTAATCTCACCGAAAACCATAAAAATCTTAAGAGTAGAACTTCGCTGACAACCGCCAGACCGCTCACAATATGAGACACGTGGCATTTTCTTTGCTATTTCGGACAGTATGGATATTTTGCTCAACCCTGATGGACATACACCCCAAATATTAGCTAGTTAGTGATCGGAGTTGTTTCAACCGTGGAATTTGAGTATTATTGACCATTAATTGGATCCAAAGGTTAGAAATCACTAATCAGGCTGATTTTTGGTTTGTAGAACTACCTAGGGATTTGTCAAACATCCATACGGTCAGAATCCTCGAAGAATGTGCCACGTGAGTCATATATATTATGGGCGCTAAGAAAATCTTAAAAAAAAAAGTGAGAGACAAAGGAAAGGAAGCGTACGTGCAACGCAACGGAATCCACGTAAAACCAAGTAAAAAACTAAAAATTAAAAAAGAAGAATAAATTGACCACCTTTTCTTCCGCCACCGTTTACGTAGGTTTTATATATATTTTAAGAAATGACTACTTCACGTTACATCTACATTTATTCTCCTCGGAATCTTAAGTGACAATATTGCCGGATTTCTCCCGGAATTCTGACGTAAATTGACCATCAGATCTACGAAGGCGCCTAGTATGTACTTGTATGACTTCTTCTCGTTCAAATTCAAGTAACAAAATAGAAGCTCCTCTATGAAATCCCAATCAACGTTTTCATCATCTTGCTTCATCCGGGCATCAATCATCTCTTGCATTGATCGTCGGAAGTCGTTGTACGGGTCCGGTGAGTAAGTTAACACCGCGACGCTGCCATCGGGGAGGCCGATACTACCCTTTATTACCTGATGATCAGTACTAGATTCTCTTATAGACTCATCAATTACAGTAGTAGAACTAGATGCTATGTCCTCAGACATAATCGACGCGCTCCATCGGGCTTCTTCGACTAATGAACTCGACGTTCCGGGAGATACGAAAAATCGGTTCGAGGCGTGGAGATTTAGTGGTGGTGGTGGCTCAACAAACATAGGTGATTCCAATAGAAACACATCTGGGTTTATTATTTCTCCATGATCCTTCCCTTTGATGTTGATCTTGACATTGACATTGTCGTTGCTACGATAGAGTGAATTGAAGTTCTCTATAACACGGAATCGATCGGCGTCCGAAAGTGTCGCAGCATCATGATCATCATCTTCACAAGTGTCAGGTGGGTTTCGGTCGACATTGGAGAAGGAAGGGGTCTTAGGGTGTTTGCACCCTGATAAGATCCAACTAGTGGAGGAGGTGATTTTAAATTGTGGGGTTTGTTTTCTGAGCTTGGAAATGTAAAGCTGGAGAGATTTTTGAAGGCTGTTAGGCATTTTTTTCAGTGAAAAAACTGGAGATGCATGGGGTGGTTTTATACAGAATTAAGGAGGATCGAGGAACATAAAAACATCTACATGGGTTTGTCAATGGGTGTAGGTGGGTGCAGTAAACGGGCTTTAATTGGAGTGGGGTACTTCCTACGTTTATCTCCTTAGATCTGAGGCGTTTTTTTTTTTGAAATCTAACGGAATGCTAATAAATTGGACTTCTCTAGCTAGAAAACAGGGTTGTATAAGATTTTAATGTCTCTAGCTAGCTGGAGGTGTGCATTTTTTGTGGGCCCAATAACCGCGCGTGGATGTTTAACCCACCCTTTAATTGGACATACATACCAAAAATCAAACTGATTGGTTATCTCTAGCCATAGATATTAGTATTTTTATAGAATTGATTCTAGCCATTGGATTCAGGCATGTGTTTTGGGTACTATAAATCCAACGGCTATAAATCATCAATCGAGCTGATTTTTAGTTTGTTATGGACTAAACATCCGTGTGCTTAGTGGGCCCAAAAAACATTTTATTGAGTTGTGGGTTGAATGGTGTAAATTGGACGGGTAACTTGCGATAAACTCTCTTGATTTGGGGACTCTTTTTTTTTTTTTTGTAGTTGGAGGAATAATTGGATTCGGTGCAGGTGGTTGTATTATATTTACAGTGCTGTTTACAATCCTATATTGTACATGTGGGTTCATTGAATGATGGGTTTTTCAATAGAGTAATAATGATCACATGGTCCGGGGTCCATGTACGTTCTCATGGTGTTGTTTTGTCATTGGCCAAAATTGTAACTTGCAAATCAGTTTTTAAGTTTCAGTTAATTAATAATTATTATAGGTCCAGTACACTTGACCAATAAAAAAATGACACCACCTTGCACCATGACAAAGTCGGCCATGGACCCCGGACCATGTCGATTATTACTCTTTTCAATATGTGCAGTTGGATTGGCTTGATGAGAAGTTAAACGGGGTTTATTAATTTGAGGGGTAGTTAGGCGTTTTTTCGAATTTAATTGGATAGTAACTTCCGAGCTATAGTTGTACTTGAGTGATTATAGGGGCCTCATCGATGTTGATGACGGACCACCGTATGAGCCCCGTGGCACACTCTTAGAGACCATTTACCTTATGGATGTTTGGCCCAACCGTAGGTGGAACTACAGACCAAAAATTAGCCTGATTGTTAATTTTTTAAGCATTTTGATTAGAGTCATTTTTCTGAGTTGATTTTATCTGTAGAATTTGAGCATTATTTGGGGTACAAAGATCCAATGGTTTGAAATCACTAAATCAGTCTGATATTTGGTATGGCTCCATCTAGCGATGGGCCCAACATCCATACGGTTAGGGACCTCTAAGAGTGTGCCACGTGGCTCATATTGTTGTCCCACATGAGCATGCTTTTTAGGGGATATCAGCGTCCCTTAGTTTCTTATAAGGAAAATGGATTTTTGGCTTGTCCCCCTTTATTGATGCAATTTGCATTGCACCCAATGTTTTTAAAATATTTGCTTATCACCCAAGGTCATTATAGTCATTCAAAAAAATATTGGGATGTCCATCCGGAGACTGTTAATGGCGTCTATGGTCAACGCTGTTGACCATGGTCAAAGGGTGAGATGCAAATTGCATCAATAAAGTAAGGGGGACAAGCCAAAAATCCCTTTAAAGGTTTAGTGTTATTTAGAATTGGTCAGGCTCCGTTGACAGCCCTAAAATGATAGGATTCTGTATGGGAAACAAATATGTGCCACATGGCACACTCTTAGAGGACTCTGACCATATGGATGTTTGGCCAATCACTAGGTGGACCTACAAACCAAAATTTCTAGGCATTAGATATTTGTACCTCAAATACTGCTAGAATTCCCACCTTGAGATCAACCCATGAAAATAATTCCAATCTAACGTCTAGAAATCACTAATCAGGCTGAAGTTTGGTTTGTAGGTCTACCTAAGTATTGGCCAAACATCCATACGGTCAGGGTCCTCCAAGAGAGTTCCACGTGGCATATATTGTATCCTGTACAGAATCCTGTCATTTTAGGGCCGTCAATGGAGCCTGACCGATTTAGAATTTGTATTGAAGGAATAAAAGGATATTTAAAGAGTTTCATTAAAAATATTTGAATTTGAGCATGTGCGTTTTTGCAAGTGGTTTAGGCTCAAAAACTAGCTACAAGCAATAAGCAATAAGCAATAAGCAATAAGCCCAATTTAAATTTCTTCTGCTTAACGCAGCAAATAAAGCTAAAATCCGAAAATACCTATTTTTCAAAAAGTTACAAATTGACTTTTAACTTATTTTAAGCTTACACAAACGCGGTAGGCATTAATGGGGTTTAATTTCGCGTAGACAATAGAGATAGATAGCGATGCAGCATCTACCTAAGATTTTATTGTCCGTAGTTTTGGGTTGAATGGTGTAAGTTGGACGGGTAGCTTGTGATTTACTCCGTCTTGATTTTGAGAGGTTTTTCTAGTTGTGGAATAATTGGATATGATTCAGGTGGTTGTATTCTTTACGATGCTCCTATATTTCAACTAATCGCTCTTGATCGGATGGTTAGGATTAACCATTTGGTAAATTGATGAGCTTCCCCATTGATGGAATTATTTCGATGGCTAAGTTAGTAGGCTATATGTACGGTATGATAGGGATGGTAGCCCTTTATTTTGATATCACTGTTGTGCTCATACCACGCTCACCGATCCTGACCGTCCAATGATAGAATCATACTAAATAGATCTCTTTTACGATTGATTTGTTTGCATCCCTTGAGTTTATGATCTGCACTATAAACTACTTTTTTGGTCCGTTAAGTAATCGTTCGAATAATAAATTAGGAGTTTATTGCTAACAAGGTCAGGATGGCCGAGTGGTCTAAGGCGCCAGACTCAAGTTCTGGTCTTCGAGAGAGGGCGTGGGTTCAAATCCCACTTCTGACAATTTTTTGAGTCGTCACACGAAAGTGTGTTTGGTAACAGATCGTAAGTTGCCGGCCAAATTAAAACCATTTTTTATAAGCACCCTTTGTACCTGGTATCAAGGTTTAAAGGAGGCCGTTACCGTTAAAACGGATTGAAACAACCAGGGGCAAAATTGGAAAACAAATGAATTTTAAAGGAATTTAATGAATTTTAACAGAAAAAGCGGACAAAATGGTGCTGAAATTTGAAATTGCAAATTTCCAAAAAAAAAAAAAAAAAAAAAGGAATTTAACAGCCGTTTTTTTAAACAAAATTTTCCAGAATTTAACGACTGTTAAAACGAAAAAAAATGGCCGCTTTTTTAAGTGTAAAAACGGTTTCTAACATAACGGCCTTGGGGCGTTACTGTTTAAAACCGTTTAAATGCCGCTTTTTAAAACCATGCTCGGTATAACTGATGAACATTAAATCACCAACAACTCTCTTTCGGGGATAAATTGATTTGACCCAATGTCCAATCGAATTTGATAACATTGACTTAAACAATTTATAGTTATTCTTTTCTTAAAGGGGCTTATTTGGTTATTAGACATAGATTTGGACTTGTGAATTGAGTTCCAAAACTTGTGATTTCTAGAAATTTAGATTCAAAAAATTAAATTTTTTGTGTTTGGTTGTATCATGGAATTTCTTTAGAATTTTAAATGAATTCTAATTTAATTGTTTGGATGTTTAAAAGAATTAGAGTTTCTTACCTAACTAATCATATAAATAGGAACTCTATATATATAAAAAAATATCCTATCATACATGCAAATTATTTGTTGAATACTTATAATTAATATCTTGTCACGCCTTGAATTTCGGTATACGAACCCGACCCGAATGTCCGTGGATCAGCCTGTTTATCCAAAATCCAGTGTGTGATAAAAATAAAAATATTTTTTTTATTCTAAGATATCTTTTTAAATTATCACAATTTCTCATAAATTAAAATAAGAAACTTATGTAAAGACAATTTTGTTAATTCAACCGTTTGATATGTTTTTGAAATTAAATTTTTGTAATTTAATGGTACGGTACCCAAAATAATAATTAAATTTATTTTTCACAAAAACTACTGGCTATAATCTCTATAGTTACTTAGAATTTATATTAAATAACTTTTGTGAAAACACTTAAGTCAAAACATTTATTTGATAGTATTTTTAGAAATATTTTTCGCGATTCGACAGAAAACGACTACTTTTTGGTTAAAATTCAAATAACATCGAAAAATTATTTTATTCAGGGATTTTGTTCTATAAATAAAAATGAACAAGTTTACTAAATGAACTTTTGTTAAAATATGATGTTTTATAATTATTTTAATCATTTTACAACTATCCGCAGTTTCTAAAAGTGACCGGCAAAACTCAATTGGATAATTATTTTCCGATTTAATTGCATGATTTGGGAGTTAATTCAAAACTAAATCTAACAAGTGACATATGCATTTTATAGTACTCAAAAGTTATGATTTTTTTATAAAATAATATATTATAGGTTTTATTTTAAAAATTAAAGAAAAAGTTGAAACAAAATAAAAAATTGTTAAAAATCTGTAACTGATAACCGGTCAATAAAATGAGTCTATAAGACATCCCTGATCGAATTAAGTGACCAACTATATATTTCTGAAAATCTAACTCGAAGTCCCTCTTATTTTGTATTTGGTTAAAAAATATATTTTCATTATATATAAGTCAAAAACTCAGTCGAAATTGATTAATATGTGCTGTTTGTACACGACAATAACTATAATGTTAACTTTGCCGAGTTCCACAGAATAGAAAATACCACATTAAATTCTGAAAAAATTATGTAAAATACTAGAATCAGTTATAAAACAAAATCCTTTAGAATTGTATTATTTTAATATCGAGAGAGTATTCTCGTATAGGTCGTCAAGTAAATTCGAGTAACCAATATTTTTGCAAAAGTACCAAAACGTGAATTAAACTATTTCATGAATCTCAATGTGAACAATTAGTTAAAAACTCTATATTATAATCAATTATTTAAAATAAAATATTAGATTCATTTATTCAAGTTTCTTCTATCATTCGGCTCCACTTCATCTAATGTGTTCTTCTCACTAGGATCAACAAAACCTAAAATGGTGGTTGTAGGAGTGAGCCAAACGCTCACTATATTTTTCACCCCAAAATATGATTCAAACAATACATGATATACATATATGTTCGCATAAATTAAATTGTCAAATACTAATATTATGGTTATAATGAATGCATAAAAATCAAAACTAATACACAACCCAAATATGGGGTCTCATTCTTCACCCACACAAGTGGTCTTCTCGAGATTTTTGAGTCTTTCACCCTAGAGAACTCACTCTCAACTTGCGTTATCGCTTCTGAATCGGAAATACAATGCATGCCTTAATAATTAAATAATTATTCATTGAAACAATAATATTCACCCAGAGGATCTCCAATACCAAACAAATAAAATTCACACAGGGGATCTCTAATATAAAATCGGCTATCAATTATAGTTTAACAATAATTACATGCACACGAATCAATAACATGTATTGAAAGAATTATGAGAATGGTACCTACCTTAAACCTTTGTAGATCATCTGAAGTGTTCATCAAATCCAATATTGATTAATGGAGGATATGAGAGAAATTTGAGGTGAGAGTATTCTTTAACAAGTGAGGTGACTAAGTTTGGTGTGGGAGCCTCCTAAATAAATTATGTGAGTAGATTTAAGATTAGGATTTTGGTTGAAAGAGGCTCATCTCATCTTTTATGAAAATAAACAACTTTTTATTTATCTTAAATTTAAAGTGATTTCATATTGATTAATGGAGGATATGAAAGAAATTTGAGGTGAGAGTATTCTTTAACAAGTGAGATGACTAGGTTTGGTGTGGGAGCCTCTTAAATAAATTATGTGAGTAGATTTAATATTAGGATTTTGGTTGAAAGAGTCTCATCTCATCTTTTATGAAAATAAACAACTTTCTATTTATTTTAAATTAAAAGTGATTTCTTAACTCTAAAATGAGTAAATTTATAACCCACTAAAAAGCAAATTTTAAGTTGGATATGGCCCAGAAATGGGTCCAAAGCCTATATATATCAATTGGCTTTAATTAAAGTTATTTTTAGGCCTACAAGGTCTCTAAATTGTCTAAAAGGTCCACCATACAAATTTTATTCAAATATGCAACCAATCATTAATATTTAATATTTATTAACATAATTTAAAATTTTAAAATATCTTGATAAAATTCAAGATATTATATATATATATAAAAGGTCTTCTCACTATGCACGAGACATTGTTAGAACGTTTTCTTATTATATCCAAACTTAATGAATTTAAAAAAAAAAGAAACCTTATTATACGGCCAAACTTGTTACGAATTTAGTAAAATTCATGTATTAATTATGAACCATATTATGCACCTATTATTCTGAATTATTAAAAAATTAATTTTTTAATACTAAAAATATAAAAAAGTCATTATTTTATTTTTTTTAATTATTCATTTTATTTTACTTCTTGCTCAAATTTTTAAACCAATTTTTGGATGACAACCTTGAATTATACTTGAAATTTTTTTGTATTCTATTTTTGTCAATTGTTGAATTGTCTAACTATAATACGGTATAAATATGAGTAAATGGTCCCCTACTTTAACCCTAAATAGATTAATTAAACTCGAATACTTATATATATGTATATATAACCTAAAAGATGAAAACATAATATATAAAAACTATTATAATATTTAATATGATAATAAAATAACAGGATTTTGACTTAAGTCACAAGCAACAAAAGAGAGAGAGATGATCATCTTCTTGAAAAAGATATTTTTACAAACTAAAAATATTTTTATAAACTTTTTACATATATACTTACGCAAATACATAGAATTGAGTATCATTCATGATATTGATCTTATTAATTTAATATTTCAAATTTTATATTCTTTCTTGATATTTTTAAATTTTTTGTACTTTACTAAAATAAAATATAATATAAATTTTTCTATAAGTAATTTTGATTCATAATTTATACAAAATTATATATTTATGTACCATTCATGCTACTGATCTTTTAATGTCACGATTCAAATTTTCTGCTCTTTCTTGGTCTTTTTATTCAAAAACTAAAACTATAATATAAATATTTACGTAATATAGATATTTTTAGTATATTTGTGTATGCTACCAATTTCATTCATATGGTTTATTTAAATTAACATAAAGTTTATACATTTTTATTTTAATAATTTTAATTACTTTTTTATGAAATTGTTTCTGTTAATAAATTTTAATGATTTATTTTTAAAATACACAATTAGTTTTATAGTTTTTATAAATTTTATACATTTTTATAATTTTAATATTTTTACAATATTATAATAATCTTTCTTAATTTATAATAATTTTATTAAACTTTTACGAATTGAATAAATTTATAAATATTTTTTAATTTGTTGGGAATGTTTCATTTCATATTACAAGGTTACAGGCCATATCAGCCGATTCAGATCAGGATACATTAAACTATGGGTATTATTTGATAAAATGGCTCGTTCAGGAATGAAAGATCAAGATTTAGAAGATTTTTCCCCCTTAAAACTTGTACTTACATGAAAATCAAGAATTTGAACATGCAATTCTTGGAAATGAGTCTTCGAAAAACATAGATTTGTAATTTCGGGAATTACAAATCCAAATCTTGGTTACGAAACAAATCCTAAATCAAATAACATGTATATTGACCAGATTGACTCAATATTGGGTCCTCTAGATAGTTTGTTAGATTGGGTCTTGTTGGTAATTTTAATCAATATAATACCCCTATGGGTCTTTTGGTTTTTATTCTTTTTTTAGATAAAAATGTGCTTTTGTCCTCTAGTGCACTTTGTTGCTTTTTCCACTTTTCTCTCCTCACTCTCTCCCAATGTTTAGTCCCACATCGAAGAAACAAGGGAGAGAGAGTTTATATATGACAAAGTGGACTTAGTATTTGGAGCCCTTGGGCATCCAAGTTTTGTGCCCATTGGGCACAGCCATCCATCCTGAAATATACACACACATACGCGCCCGCGCGTCGCCCGCCCTGCCCGCCTCGTCGAGCCTGCCAAATTTTATTAAATTAATTAATTTAATTATTTAGTAATTGCTATTATCATCTTTGACTTAATCTTTATTTACTAGTCGTTGTGCGCAGATTCGTGGGCGACCGTTTCTCCGTGACGTAGGCACGTACTTGGCCACGTAACTCAGACGGTTACTGCCTTTCTCATCTATTTATACTGAAAATTTATCTCAGTAATTCATAAATGAAAACACACAGCAATAGTTCTATTATTTATTATTTCTTCTATGTTTTTTTTTATTCTGTTATTGGGCAAAGAGGTTTTTTGGTTTCAGTTCTCATACTTAATGCAAAAATTTGAGATTTACAGTAATTTAGAGACTAGGCTGTTGTATCCTGGGGGCGTCGTGGCAGTATACTGTTGCATCTGGAATTTTCCTATAGAGCTGCGAAACGCCTTAAAGATAGCGACCTGGTCTGCGCCTCATCCCCGATCTCCACGTTTGTTCAATTTTGCAGAAATGCAGTGAGTTCTACATAGTTCATTTTGGAAAGCGAAAAAGGTACCGAATCAGATTTTCTATTTATTTATTGTTCAAGCATATCTAGAACAACAATTTTAAGTGATTTTCGTACTCTCTTCATGGTCTATTCATATGTACACATTCCTGTCCCGTCTGATAACAACAAACCCTTCAAGTTCGAAGGGTTACATTCTAAGAGATGGGGACATAAAATGTTTTTCTACCTAACCACGATGAAGGTAGCTTATGTCTTGTCCGATAGGGCAACAACTGAAATTGAGATCGAGGAACATGAACCCTCCAAATCGTACTTAACCAAGAAGGTTATAGATGATGACTTTGTGTGTAAGAACTACTGTAATGAATATTTTCATATTCAATTTGGCAAAGATTATATTTGACATAAAAATATTCTTGTAACCATTCCTACGAGCACAAGTGTAGTGTGGAGATGTCGTGGTACGCATACTTCGCCAACTACGTGAAGACTAAAAGACAGAGAGAACAAGAATCAGACGGTTGACGACATGAGTCATCTGAGTAACTGTCGATTTGGGTTATGCTATAAATAGGAAAGCCTATAGATTTTTAGATTTGACAAATAATATTACTATAGAGTCTGTAGATGCAGACTTCTATGAGGATAAGTTTCCTTTTATTTCTAGAAATTGTGGGGGCCCACATACCATTAGACCTTCTGAACCTAATATTGGTAGGTCGAACGAACCAAGGATAATAGAATTTGAAAATATAAATATAAAACCCAGACAGAGTAAAAGGCCTAGAATTGCAAAAGATTTTGGGCCGGACTTTCATGTATTTACCTTAGAAGGTGATCATAATTCTTTAGAGGAAGCATTATCCTCTTCAGATGCCAATTTCTGGAGAGAAGCCATAAACGATGAAATGGATTCACTTACCTCTAATAGAACTCGGAATTTAGTAAATTTATCTCTAGGATGTAAATCTAAATGATGTAAATGGGTTTTAAAACGAAAACTAAAACTAGATGGAACTGTTGAAAAATATAAAGCTAGACTTGTAGCTAAGGGTTACAGACAAAGAGAAAACATAAATTTCTTTAACACATATTTATCAGTTTTCAGGATTACATCCATTAGAATACTCATTGCCATAGCTGTTTCATAATCTAATAATTCACCAAATTGATGTTAAAACATCATTTCTTAATGGAGAACTAGAAGAAGAAATTTACATGGACCAGCCTGAGGGTTTCATAATAACCGGTCAAGAAAATAAAGTATGTAAACTTGTTAAATCTCTGTATGGTCTAAAATAGGCCCCTAAACAATGGCATAAAAAATTTGACCTAGGTAATTATTTCTAATGAATTCAAGATTAATGAGAGTGACAAATGTGTTTATTATAAGGGTCGGGCTCCGTCGACAGATATAAAATGACAGGTAAAATGATAGGACACAATATAAGCCAGGTGGCACACTCTTACAGAACTCTAACCGTACGGATGTTTGTCATATCCCATGGTAGACCTACGAACCAAAAATTAGCTTGATTAGTGATTTATAAGTGTTGCATCTTCGTACCGCAAATACTGCTCAAATTCCCACAGTTGAGATCAGCCCATGAAAATAAGTGCAATCCAAAGCCTATAAATCACTAATCAGGGCTGATTTTTGGTTTGTAAGTCCACCATGGGATAGGACAAACATCCATACGGTCAGAGACCTGTAACAGTGTGCCACGTGGCTTATATTGTGTCCCTGTCATTTTAGATCTGTCAACGGAGCCCCACCCTTATTATAAATATATTAATAACATTTGTGTCATGATTTGTTTGTATGTTGATGATCTTTTAATCTTCGGTTCTAATTTAGAAGTGATTAAGGATACCAAAAATTTTCTATCACAAAATTTCGACATGAAAGATCTTGGAGAAGCTAGTGTAATTTTAGGAATTAAAATTACTAGGATTGCAAATAGGATCATTTGGATCAATCTCACTACATTGAGAAAATACTTAAAAAATATAAATATTTTGATTGTAAGCCTGCTTGTACTCCTTTTGATCCTTGAAAGTAGGGTTTTTCCGTGTCGTTGGATCGGAAAACCCTGATTTCAACACAATTTGTAATCTATCCAGTTTTATTCCTGCAAAATAGCATTTCTTTGCACAGTGGAAAGTGTGTCGATGTCGAATCCGCACTCGGGTTAGGGTATTGCATTCAAGAACTCTAGATTTTACGAAGAGGCTGCAAAGATGGTGGAGGGATGAGAGAGTTGATTGATTTTAAAAACACTCTTAGGCAATTTTTAGAGAGAGACTTTTCCACAAGTAATTAAAACAAGAATAAGGACTAAAAACACAATAATGCGAAATCAACTAAACTTTATTCAATCAAAATGTTTACAAACTTTCTTTGCAAAAATCACTGAAAATAATGACTATAAAGAGATGTAGAGAGAGAAACAAGACTAGAAAGAGAAAACGAAGAGATAGGGAGAGAGAAATGAAGTGAGGCTAGAGAGAGAGCGAAGAGAATTTTAGAAAGAGAAAAAGAGAGAAACTAGGGAGAGAAAAGAAGAGAGAATTTCTAGAGAGAGAGAGATAGAAGTAGAGGGAAAGTGAGATGCTAAGAGGGAGAATTAGAGAGATAAAATGCTTAGAGAGATAAAAAGAATACTCACCATCAAAGACTCACCTTGAAGGATTGGCTGGAGAATATGATCATGGCGGTTGCTGATCGGGGGGGTGTGTGCACGGTGATGATGGAGATTCTGACTTGGGCAATGGTGAGGCACACATTGTGCACCGGTGCACACTTCGAGAGGAGGGAGTGCAGGCTGGCAGTTTCAATGGTGGAGGACAGCAAAGAGAGGAGAACGGCTTGGTGAAGGGACTGCTCAAACGGTTTCGCAAGTCGGCGTTAAGAAAGGGGATGGACTAGCCTGCATGCTAGTTGCAGGCGTCAAGGGGAGGAGCAGTGAAGGAGGTGGTGTGAGATGGTGGAGAGAAAAAGCGTTGACTACCCGTGAAGTAGTTGGTGGGTGAAACTGTTTTCAAGACCATGAGAGAGGAAGAATAAGAGAGGGGGCTGCCGACGTTGTAGAGTGGATGGGGGAAAGAGGCGAGGTTTTGGTCGCTTTTTGGGGAGGAGCGAAGGAGAAGTAGCTGAGACAACGAACCTATAGATGGAGGCGGTATTGGAAGGAAGAGACGCAGGCGGCCTCCTCTTCAATCCTCTTCTTTTCCTTTTTTTTTGTTTGTTTTTCTGAACCAGTGAAGAGGGAGAGAGAGACGGCGAGTTGCAGGGGTTTCACGGTTGTGAAACCGTAAAGGAAGGAGAGAGTGGCGATCGGTCTTTGCTTGCAAGTATGGTGTGAAGAGGAGAAACGGTTGGAGTAGATTTGCTGTACGTTGTAGCAGGAAGGGGGGATCGTTGAGGCGTGCTTGAAGATGGAGGAGGAGGCTGGATCGTGTGACCGGAGTTGTGGGCTGCAACTCCAGGTGGGGGCGTTAAAGAAGATGATGAAGAAGATCAAGAAGAAGGTGGAGAAAAGAAGGAGAAGCCGGGGGAAAACGTGGGGGAGTTGTTTTTGGGGAGAAGAAAGGAGAGGGATTAGGGTTCAAACGAACCCTTCTCCTTCCCCTTTAAACCTCCCACTTTCCTTTAAGGAAAATCTTACTTTTCTTTGGGGAATTTCCCCATTTAGTGGACCCCCCTTTTTTATTTAAAAATAATTAATTTAAAGCATTTGAAAATCGCGAGGTCCACTAAATGGTCGGGCCACGGGTCGATGATGATGGGCCTAGCTACTAGCCCACATGGATTGATGATGTCCATCGTCTCACAAGATGATGTGACAGAAAATTTGATGACGATCGGATGGATGGTGACTTGATTGGGACCCAGATTGGTAGATCGACGGATCTAAAGAGATCTAACGGTCCGGTGGAAGATCCAACGGTCCGATTGAAGATCCAACGGTCAGAAAGCTAAGGGAGATAAGACAGAGCTAATGGGCAGGAGTTCTGGGGTTAGGTCAGTAGATCCGAGGACCGAGAGATAAAGAGAGAGAGAATACGGAGAGATGAGGTAGAAAATTAGGAGGAGGAGAGAGAAAATATCAGAAAATAGAGATAAAAATATTGGCAGAGGGTCTGGAACCCTGGTCTTCACTGTGACCATCCTCACGCTTCTCCAGTAGAGTAGACCATCATTCCTTGCTGACTCATGTGGCTTTAAACGCTTTGGTCCGTCTCTTGGTCATTGGCTCTCCTGCTCTCTTCGTTCTTTGGGCTGACTTTTTGGTCCTCTTATTCAGCCCATATTTGGCCCATATCTTCTAGTCATAGCCTGTGGGCTCTTTAAGCTTTGATAATGGGCTTACATGATCGATTTTGGCCCGCAAGTCTCGAGAATAGCCCTGATCGAGTTTCCTGCAAGAGAAGAGCACGTAATGAGACTTGATCATAACGTCTTCATACCTAGACTTCGAAAATGTGTTTAATGCATGCAAATATACCATTTCGTCCAGAAAAGTGTGTTCTACGAAACAGAAGAGACTCTTACGTAGAAAAGTAGATAAATAGAGCATTTTACGTAGGAGAGTGCGATAATGCTAAAAGGATAATTGCTTAAAATAAGCACTTTTGAGCGAATATCAATCCTAGTATGAGATTATACACTAATGAAGTTGATAGTGTTAATCAAAAAGAATATGTTAGTATAATCGGTAGCCTTAGATATGCAACAAATTTTACTAGACCTGATATTTCATATGCAGTATGAGTGCTCTGTAGATACACTAGCAAACCTAGTATTGAACATTGATATGCTATAAATCGTGTAATGAGATATTTGAAAAGAACCATTAATTTTAGAATCACTATCACAAATTTCCTGCTATTGTCGAAGGATATAGTGATGCTGATTGGAACACCTTATCAAATGATTCCAATGCAACCAGTGGATACATCTTCACCATTGGAGGTGGAGTAGTTTCATGGAGGTCTAAGAAACAGACTATTATTGCTCAATCGACTATGGAGTCTGAGCTTATAGCACTAGCTGCTGCTAGTGAAGAGGCAAGTTGGCTGCGAGGCCTTATTTCTGATATCCCTATCTGGGATAGACCTATTCCAACAATTTTGATACATTGTGATAGTACTGCTGCGATAGGTAGAGTACAAAACTGGTATTACAATGGAAAATCACGACAGATACGTTGCAAACACAGTACTGTGAGGGAGTTTATCACTAATGGAACAGTAACAATTGATTTTGTTAGATCTGCTGATAACTTAGCGGACCCCTTTACTAAAAGGCTTAGCAAGGGAAAAGGTCTGGGAAACATCTAAGGGGATGGGTGATATTCGCTTAAAAGTGCGAATTTTCCACTGTTATCTTCTAAGCGTTATCACACTCTCCTACGTAAAACTGCTCTAATTATCCACTTTTCTACGTAAGAGTCTATTTCATTGCGCAGAACACACTTTTCTAGACGAAATAGTATATTTGCATGCATTAAACGCATTTCTAGAAGTCTAGGTATAAAGACGTTATGATCAAGTCTCATTACGTGCTCTTCTCTTGTAGAAAACTCGATCGGGCTATTCTCGAGACTTGCGGGCCCACGATCAACCACAGAAGCGAATATTAAAGCTTAAAGAGCCAACATGCTATGACTAGAAGATACAGGCCAAGTACGGGTCAAGTCAGAGGATCACGGAGCTGGTCCAAAGAACCAAGAGAGATGGAGAGCCGATGACCAAGAGACGGACCAAAGTAGTCGAAGCCACATGAAATGAGAAGAAAATGATAATCTGCTCTGCTAGCGAAGCCTGAGAAGATAACATATTGAAAACTAGGGTTCCAGACCCTCCGCCAGCAGTTATCTCTATAGTCTGTAGAGTTTTCTCTCTCATTTCTCCTATTTCTCTCTCATCTCTCTTCATCTCCCTATACATCACCACCTGATCCTCAGATCTACTGACCTAACCTCAGAACTCCTGTCCGTTGGCTCTGTCCCATCTCCCTTAGCTTTCTGACCGTTGGATCTTCAATCGGACTGTTGGATCTTCCACCAGACCGTTGGATCTCTCTAGATCCGTCGATCTACCAATCTGGGTCCCAATCAAGTCACCATCCATCCGATCATCATCAAATTGTCTGTCACATCATCTTGTGAGACGATGGACATCATCAATCCATGTGGGCCAGTAGCTGGGCCCATCATCATCGACCCGTGGCCCGACCATTTAGTGGACCTCGAGATTTTCAAATGCTTTAAATTAATTATTTTTAAATAAAAAAGGGGGGGTCCACTAAATGGGGAAATTCCTCAAAGAAAAGTAAGGTTTTCCTTAAAAATATATATATATATATATTTTTAAAAAACCCCATTTTCCATTAAAGGAAAGTGGGAGGTTCATTAAGGAGAAGAGAAGGGTTCTTTGGAACCCTAATCCCCCTCCTTATTCCTCATCTCCTTCCCCTAAACCCCCTTCTCTTGATTCCCCCTCTCCTTGGGCCATTTTTCTCCTTCTCCTTCACCTTCTTTCCTTCATCTTCTTATCTTTTTCTTCTCGCCAAAGTTGCAAAACTCCGGCCGTCTGCAACTCCTCTTTCTTCCCCTTCCGAGCCATCTCCTTTGCCTTGCTGGATAGCCAGCCACCTACTGCACCGCTCTCCCACAAGCTGCACATCTTCTCTCCGCCGCTACGCTGCTTCGTGCGCCTGTAACCACCGTTGCAACGCCACCAACAACCAGTCCGGCAACATCGTCTTTACGGCCGCCTGCCTCTACAACTCCAACCACCACCAGCGTCCATCCCTCTCAGCCCTCCACGCTGCTGGTGTGAGGTTCTTCAATCCGCTGCAACCACAGTCTACACGACCCTGAACCAGCAAGTTCCCTTCACCTTCTCCACCTTCAACTCTGGTCAGCCAGCATCTTTTTCTTCGTCCACCAAAGCAGGCAACCTCCCAACGGTCAGCAAGGTTTGTAGGGAACCACCACCACGTCGTCATCTCTTCTACCCTCTTCAGCAGCACCGCCTGCTGCCCTCACTGGTTTCACGGCCACGAATTCCTACCGTCCTGCTCTTCCTGGTGAATTTGAAAGTCCACCGGTGCTACACGTCATCTTCTCCAAGAGGAGATCTTACTAGAACCCTGCAAGTGGTCCGATTAGATCTTCCACCCTTTTCTCAAGCTGCCTCAACTTTCCAAGATCCCGACCTGCTGCATCAACGTGTTGCTCTTGACGTTCAACTTGTTATATGCTGCACCTTGGCCGTGAATCTCACTCCTTTGAGAACCACGAGCTCCTGCCTCTGTGGACCACCTTCTCCTCTAAGGCCAGCAACGTCAAGTGCTTCCTTCTCATCCACCACCGTTTCTCCTTCCATCCTCCTTGGCTGAAGTCTGAAGTACACCCACAAGTGCAGCACCACGTGGAACACTTGAGCCAACCTCTCCTCAAGCCATACAGCCACCACCTCCGGCATCAATCTCTACTTTCAGCAGGTACATGGTGGGTTTCTTCATCTTCTTTACCACTTTCTCTCTAGAATGGTTCCTATTTTCTTTCTCTAATTTTCTTTCTCTCTCTATTTTTCCTCTCTTGCACCCTCTTTCTCTCTCTAGGTTTGGTCTATTTCTCATCCTTCTCTCTCTATATCTCACTTCTTTAACATCATTCTAGTTAATTAATTAGTTTTTATGATTTTATTAAATCAAGCATTGTAACTTTGAATTCTTATTAATGAAGAAAGTTGATTGGAATATCATTGTTTTCATTCTCGTTTGATTATCTTCACTTATGATTTCTAGTGATTTACAATGTTCACTCCAAAAAGTCTTGTTTTAATCCCAAGTTCCATCTCTCTCATCTCTCCACCAATTTCAAGCCAAGAAATCCGTCAGTTTATGTTCTCTCTTTGCGCTAACTAACCCCAGAGTGCGGATCGACATCCGACACGAATCTCTATACAAAAGTTCATATTTTGCAGGATTAAAATTCGGATCAAATTACAAATGTGTTGAGATTAGGGTTTCCGTAACCAACGACGCAAAAAAACTCTACTTTCAATGGGACTAAAGCCCACTAATAGTTAAATTACTAGCGATAGATACCCCACCTAGGGATTGGAGATCCCAAGAACTAGGTTCAAGGGGAAGAATGAATCACTGAGTAATTGTTTATTATTTATTCGGACATACACTATTTAAAGTCCTTTATGATGTAGTTCAGTGCATGACATCTTGTAGCGATGATAAGGTTGAGTTTCTAAACTCTTAATGAGGTCTATAGCTCATCTTGAGTGGGATGTTCAACTGTAAGAGCATCCTTGATAGCTTCACCTATATAAGAGTGGAAGTGGGGCCACTTCCTATGGAATTGGGTTTGTTCTCTAGAGATCTCATGAATATTGGGATATAAGCACATGGCCGTAACGTGCTAGCTTATGAACCATATAGTTATGCATTACTATGCGTGGGATGTGTTCGTTGTATACGAATGAGTTTTAGTTCAAGACTTAGTCACTATGACTCTTATACTTTGAATACGTCTTCACTAGGTGAATGGTTCAAGTCGAAAGACACCTTCACTTAAATATGGTACTGTTCTCTTTGCCTAAGCATATTTTATTTTGTTTATTATTAAAATTAGTGGGAGATTGTTGGTAATTTTAATCAATATAATACTCTTATGGTATTTTGGTTTTTATTCCTTTTTGAAACAAAAAGGTGCTTTTGTCCTCTATTGCACTTTGTTGCTTTTTCCACTTTTCTCTTCCAATGTTTAGTCTCACATCGGAGAAACAAGAGAGAGAGATAGAGTTTATATATTGCAAAGTTGGCTTTAGTATTTGGAGCCCTTGGGCAACCAAGTTTTGTGCCCAATCAGCTATGCATCCTAAAATACACACACACACGCTCGCCCGCCTAGTTGTGCTGTGCCGCCGAGCCGTGTCGTGGCGTGCGTGCGACACACACGCACCTATCTTTTTATGCCAAATTTTATTTAATTAATTATTTAGTAATTGTTACTATTATCTTTGACTTAATCTTTATCTACTAGCCGTTTTGCAAAGATTCGTTGGCGACCGTTTCTCTGTGACGTGGGCACGTACTTGGTCACGTAACTCAAACAGTTACTGCCTTTCTTGTCTATTTATACTGACGATTTATCTCAGTAATTCACACAATGAAAACACACAGCAACAGTTTTGTTCTTTATTATTTCTTCTCTGTTTTTTTTTTTAATTCTGTTCTTGGGCAAATAGGTTATTTGGTTCCGGTTCGCATACTTAGTGCAGAAGTTTGAGATTTACAGTAATTCGGAGACTGGGCTGTTGTATCCTGGGGGCGTCGTGGCAGTACACTGCTGCATCTGGAATTTTCTTGCAGAGCACGAAACACCTTAAAGAGAACGACATGGTCCGCGCCTCATCCCCGACCTCCACGTTTGTTCAATTTGTAGAAATACAGTGAGTTTTACGCAGTTCATTTTGGAAAGTGAAAAAAGTACCGAATCGGATCTTCTATTTATTTATTGTTCAAGCATATCTAGAACAACAGGTCTAGATCCCATCCATTGAAACCTTGTAGCATTTAGATCGGATCTGGATCAAATAGGTCTCTATTATTTGATTGGGTTTGGTTTGACTCTGATTTAACCCGACCCATTGACAGCCTTAAACACGCACCCTATGGGAGGTAGACATGTAATCCACTCCAATATAAGTTGGCACTGTGAAACTTAAAACTTTCTTTTACCTTACAACCACAATGTTAATTGGGGATATAAAACTAGCTCACTAACAGGTAAACAATGTAGCTACGTTACAAAGTTGGGAGGTTCCAGCTATCAATGCTGAGTGAAAATAGTATTGTTGTTATATTATGCTGTCATAAAATCTCCAGCATCAGAGATTCATGATAGGATGAAAGGGAAACCCAAATTACTGGGAGGTTTTGCCAATTATGCATATATGGTTCAGAATGTGGTGTGAGCCTGAAGAAATACCAACATTTTTGATAAAATAAGCTCATGGACGACAATTCATCCTCCCCCCTTTGTGCTGCTTATTGGAATCCTTAAGAAATGTGTGCAGTAATAATTACCCTACATAACCAACTTTCACACTTAATTTACCACTGTAAGTGGTTGTAAAACATCCCCAGGAAAAAAGTAAACTGTAAATCAAGAAGAAAAAAAAAAATCATCTGATAAGTAGTTCTTCTTTCTCTTTTCCTAGTTTGAAAGCCAGAGATTTAGAGCCAAGGGGAATTGTAAATGGGAGTTACGACAGACTTGACATGGAGATATTTATCGAGGGCGTTCAGTCCCGAATCCCTTCCAAAACCACTCATCTTAAACCCACCAAAAGGACAGTCCCTGTCAAAAGCGAAGTAGCAGTTAATCCAAATGACACCGGCACGGATCGATCTTGAGACTCTGTTGGCTATGTTCAAGTCTTTGGTCACAATTCCTGCTGCTAGACCGTATCTTGTTTTGTTAGCTCGCTCAATTGCTTCCTCAACGGTCCTACAATTACAAATTGGAGAAAAAGAAAATAAGTCCATACATCCAAAAGAAGTGTGATAGATTGGATGGTTATTATCATCTGATCGCGTAGTTTTCTTTGTAAATTGAGAAAATGTATCCAACAGGATGCTCTACTACACATTTAGGCTGTGATATTTCTTTTCATAAGAATCATTATAAGGTGTTTCATGTTAATTCATATCTGAATTGAAGAGAAAAAAAAGGAGAAAGAAAATTCTAAACTTACTTGAACTTCATGAGAGACATGACAGGTCCAAATATTTCATCCTTCACTACTAACATATCCTCCTGGCCAACGAAATTATGAAAAAGAAATCTATATTAATCATTTTCTTTAAAATCCCCTACTTCATTTGCCACTTGCATACATATGGATATATATATATATATATATATATATATAGTGTCAGTTTACCTTGACGTCTGTAAAAATTGTGGGTTCGATGTAGTATCCCTTCTCACCGCAGGGTTTACCGCCGGTTAACAAGGTGGCTCCCTCACTCTTGCCATGCTTAATGTATGAAAGAATTTTCTCAAACTGCACCTTATCGACCTGCACCAGACAATTGTAGCGAAGCTTAATACATATACTAATTTGTTCAGTAGGTATTACATAAAAAGAACTTGTTCAGTAGGTATGCTACGTGGTTTGTAGTTTCGTACCTACTCAGTGAAATAAAGAAATAGCCTAAAGTGTCTGTTTAGTTTGCTGAATCAGTTGGTAGTTCATTGAGTGTTACAATGAACTTGGTAGAATGTATTATAGGACATAGGTTTAGAAATACTGTTCGGAGACCAAACACCGCTGAATTTCTGAAAATGTAACAGGCACCTAAACCCCTGTTTAACAAAGAAACATTGCATAATGAACCTGAAGTACATCATCCTCAATGGGCCCTAACCTCGGGGGTATGTGCTTGGATAAAGAATGGCCCAATTTCAAAACTGAGAGGAGGATCTTAACCATGAGATCCAGAGTTAAATCTTGAATGCCTAGGAAAAAACTAAGGTTATCAGTCTGGATAAAAGTTTGCATATAGGTGGTTAGAAGTGTGAAGTTGGTCAGATTCCAGTCTGATTTTTGGATGGATAAGTTCGTAGGCCATGCATACGGTAACAAGGGAAAGGTCAATCATATATTTTTCATATAACAGTATAGTAAAAAGAACTCTACTGTTCCATCCGAAGAATTCTACATAAACATAATTGAGCCTAGTGGAAAGCATATAATAGCAGTGTTTAATTTCCCTTGGTTTGTATTTTGGGCAGTGATTTAGGGAATTCCCCACACAACACAGACACACACACAAAACAAAAGGAGATTTACCTGGGGTCCTTGTTGAACATGAGAATCAAAAGGGTCCCCCACCACCCAAGTTTTCGCCTTTTCCACTGACTTCTTCACAAATTCATCATATATCCCTTCTTGAACATAAACACGAGATCCAGCTACACAAATTTCTCCCTGCAGATCCATCAAATTACCAAAGTCATATTCTTCAATGAGATTGATTGCTCAGAATATAAGTAAAATTTTCAAAGTTCACTTTGCCTTATTATATAAAATGCCCAATAGAGCAAGATTAACGGCCGTGTCCACATCAGCATCATCGAAAATTACGAGAGGTGACTTCCCGCCTAATTCAAGTGAAACAACCTTCAAATTGCTTGTTGCTGCAGCCTGCATTACTAACCGTCCAACTTCTGTGGACCCTGTAAAACTAACCTGAAGAGGCCAATGCATACTTGTTAAAATAAAATGTCAATGGACCAATGCATACTTGTTAAAATAAAATGTCAATGGAGAGAGAGAGAGAGAGAGAGAGTCACTTTATCAATATCCATGTGAGAGGCAATGGCAGCACCAGCCGTGGGCCCAAAGCCATTAATAACATTGAGCACTCCATCAGGAATACCAGCCTGATATAGTAGAGCAGAAGAACCCATTAGAGAATTACATCAAACAGAGAGTATAATTTAGTAAATTAGATACAGTTTTTCATAATTAATTTTCGAAACTTCATAAGTCAAGTTCAGTTTGGAAATTTTGTCTTGCCGAGTCGGTTAACTTTTTGACGTGGTAGGGTGTAAAATGAATCAATTCAACTGAGGCATGAGTGGCATAAGTGTGTAACACCAATACAGATACAAGTGAACTAAGTGGCATCACAAGTGTGTAGTATGTGCGATCAATCATAAAAGAGGTACTATGAATCGAAGTTTACCAGCTTAGCGAGATGTGCATAATAGAGAGCCGAAAGAGGTGTCTGTTCTGCAGGCTTGACTATCATAGTGCAACCAGCGGCTAAGGCAGGGGCAACCTTCATGAAGAACATGGTAGAGGGAAAGTTCCAGGGAATAATGTGTCCTACAACACCGATGGGTTCACGCAAAGTGTACCCCTGCATCTCCTGTGACAATTTTAACGTCTCTCCATGGATTTTATCAGCAGCTCCTGCATAGTACCGGAGAGTGTCCGCAGAATGTGGGATGTCTAAGACCTTGCCATGGTGGAACAACTTCCCAGCATCTATTGTATCCAGAACAGCCAATTCTTCTACATTTTTGTCTATTAAGTCTGCGAATTTCATCATTATCCTTCCCCTCTCCTGAACATCACTCAAGAAAATTAGTTTATTGTCATCAAATGGCTGTCTGAAACATTAACCAACAATCATCCAAGTAGAATTTAGTAACAAATGTTGTTATTGGGATAGTATTGGTGGAGGCTTTTATTGTAGCAGTGAAAATTATTCCTTTCGGAATCTGGCTACTACTTCCAAATGGAAGCACCAATGTTTCTCAACACATTACCAGATTTTGTAATATCAGGCAACTAATCTCAAATTATTATGGGTTTAAAAAAAAAAAAAAAAAAAAAGCGCTACGGAAGACTGTGCGTTACAATCTTCCATTATTTTCCATTTTTGCCCGTGCATTACAATCCGTTATAACCGAAAAAACGGTAACTGTTATAATGGCCCTTTTTAAACCTTGGTCTGAATTGCTAACTATGATCTAAATATTGATGCAATTAAGTACTCTAAAAAAAAGTCGGCAGCTACACACTTGCCTGATTACATTAAATACTGGGATTACATCAGGGTGGTGCCAGGGCCTAAAAGATGGGCCCGACCCGACCCGACCGATATATACCTTGTACTTAAGGTCCTTTGTGGATACCAATCCATTTTTTTATCCTCATTTCTATGGTACAGATCCTGTATGTCAAGGAGTTGTGTAGCTACTGACACGTTATCTTCTTTAAAGGCATTTTTACTTTTAATCTATTATGCTTAACAGAGAAATTTTTTTATCCAGCGTTTTGCTACCTATAGTTAAGAGCCACCTGTCCTGGGGTTAAGCTGGCCCATTAACTGTAGTTGCTTTTTCTCCACGGTAACTACAGTTAATGGCCACCTTAACCCCAAGACAGGTGGTGCTTAATTATAAGTTGTAGGATCACTGGATAAAAAAATTGCAGGATAAAAAAAATTCTCTCCTTGACATTGGGGACGTCCCGGAGAAATTGAAATGGAGACCAAGGTTTAAAGGAGACCGTTTTAACGTTTAAACGGGCTGTTAAAACGGATTGAAACGGTCAGGGGCAAAAATGGGAAAAAATGGAATTTAACGGAAAAAAATGGAAAAAATGGCTCAGAAATTCAAAATTTAAAAATTAAAAAAGCAGAAGTTATGGATTTTAGCGGATTTAACGGGTCTTTTTTTTTACAAAATTTTTCAGAATTTAACGGCTGTTTAAACGATTTTAACGGCCGTTAAATTCGAAAACGTTAAAACGTATTTAAACGGTTTTAACGGAAACGGGCATGGGGCGTTACCATTTAAACGGCCGTTAAAACCATGATGGAGACAACGGGGGCCTCACATTGGCTAGAGCAAAGAAAATCCCAACGGACCACAAAATCTTCAAAGAACAAACCGCGACCATTTTTGTTACTTACCGCTGCCATATGGGCCCTCTGACCGCATGGATGTTTAGCCCACCTCTTGGTGGATATACACGCCAAAAATCAATATGCTTTGTAATCTCTAGCCATTAGATTTTATTTTATTTTATTTTTTTTGATAGGTAAGCCTGATTTTTAAAGAGACCAGTAACTCGGTGAAGGCAGGTTTTGAACCCAGGTCAATGGTATCATCAGCCACAAACTTTACCAACTGACCAAGCTGGCACCTTGACCATTAGATTTTATTACTTTTAAGGCATGATTATAGCGGTTCGATTCAACCAATTTTTTTTTAGAGTTCTAAAACCAACAACTAAAAGTCATCAAACAAGCTGATTTTGGTATGAATGTCAACGTGGGCTAAATATCCATGCGGACAGTGGGCCCAGATGGAAGTGGTAACAAAAAAACGCCATAAAGTATCGGGTGTACCTTGTTACAACACGCCCCTACGAATCCTTTTCCCGCAAAACTGTCCTTATTACAGAATAGTCCAAACATGTGTTTTCAAAAGTTAAATACGAAAGAAAAAATGGGGCCTTTCTGTCATTTTCTTTATTTTTTCTGTGACGTAGGATGTCCCAGCCCTGACAAGGAAGGACCAATCCCTTGGGATACACACAATGACCCGCAAAGTAAAACCACGCGCATCAGATAAAGCCGGGAGAAGTCGAACTCTTGACCTTGGGGAGCATACGCAAGCGGAGGAGGTCCACTTTCAAAATTTTAAAGTTTTCAGAGGTAATTGTCAGATGGAAAGGCGGTAGTTACCAAAATTGATTACTAGCGATAGTTACCAAAAGTAAAATCCGGAAGCTACCGACGTCTTTGGCTCTAAAGGACGTATTGGATGATCCTGAGGACGTGTTTCATCCAACAAGATCAAGGCCGAGGATCATAATCCAACAGTCTGGAACACAGGGAGGCGACCTAAGGATGATGACATAAGCTGGTAAAACCATGCTGGCCCCACCTCCCAATGTATTGATGGATGGGCGCTGATTTGCATCATGCATGGGAATGAAAATGATCAGAGTGGTGGAAGACTTACAAAGCCAGACATGCGAGGCCATTTTCCATGGTCGAAAGCTTCTCTAGCGGCTTTAACAGCCAAGTCAACATCTTCTTTATCTCCTTCCGCTACCCGACATATCACTTCTCCCGTTCTTGGATCAATTGTCTCAAACGTTTTCCCTGTTACAAACTTCAATCGTCAGCTATAATTCACATACACCGAATCCAACCATGGCCCCCACCCTTCCCTTTCTAGATGTTCTGTTGGGAATTTTTTGGCCCCCCCCTTCCTTTCTAAGTTTCTAGATGTTCTCTTTGGGAATTTTGTGTCCCCCAAACCTTTTCCTTTCTAGATGTTCTCTTGGGAATTTTTTGTCCCGTGTGTGGGACTCAACTCACAACTTCCAATGAAGCTTTGACCATTGACCGGTTGTGATCGGACATTTGGAGTAAAACTTCTATCCCAGCGTTCTGACAGATGCTTCTGTCACAATGAAAATCGCAGCCCACGTGGCAAATGTTAGGGGAAGCTGACCGTATGGATGTTTGGCCAGTCCCTAATTGGATCTCTAAACTAAAAATCAGCCTGATTAGTGATTTACAACCTTTGGATCTTTGCACCCAAATAACGCTCAATAATGCTTGAATTCTTACCGTTAAAATCAACCTATGAAAATAACTTCAATCGTATCGCTTAGAAATCACTAATCAGGCTGATTTTTAGTTTAGAGGTCCACTGAGGGACTAGCCAAACATCCATACCGTCAGCGTCCACTAAGAAAGTGCCACATGGCCTGTGATTTTCATGGGGACAGAAGCATCTGTCAGAACGCTGTGATAGATTTTTACTCGGACATTTGTGGAGGAAAGAAAAAAGGGTCGCTACGTAACAAGCTGTAGCTTACGCTAAAAGTTGTAAGCTAGCACGATTTTTGTTACTCACCGGTGCCATCTGGGCCCACTGACCGCATGGATGTTTAGCCAACCCCTTGGTAGACAATCATACAAAAAAATCATTTGTTTAATAATTTTTAGCCGTCGGTTTTAGTACTTAAAAAAATGGTTGAATTCAACGGGTAGAATCACGCCTTAAGAAGTACTAAAATATAGTGGCTATAGATTACAAATCGTGGTGATTTTTGGTGCGCTTATCCACCAAGGGGTGGGCTAAACACCAAAAGCGTGAGCTACAGTACAGATCCTAAAAAGGGTCATAACGACAAATTGAAAAGGGATTGGGCAGCTAAAGATGTTATATGTTGATGATATTTGGTGCCCCATGCGGCGGCAGGCCTGATCAAATTGTTGGCTTTTATCCACTCGAAATGGCATCGTGTCACCAATTGATGGCATTTTGGAATCACACCAATCAAGTTGATCCTTCTCTAAAACTAATCGGATGGTTAGAATCACCCAATCAGTGTGATCTTTTTTCCTAAACAAAGGGCCGATGAAAGCCCCCCACCCCACCGGCCGTCACTTGGTTTGGATCAAAGGTAGAAGCAGCGATTGCCGCCCAGATAATACCTAATTATATAAACAAAATTCCCTAATAATCAAGAAAAAAAAAACGGATTTGAAAAGAAAAAGTAGAGGGAGGAGGAAGAAGAGGAGCAATACAATCAAATAGAACCCAAAATAACACAGGAAAAAAGAAAAAAAAAAAACCTGAAACAGCGTCCACAAACTCTCCATTGATAAACAGGCTGGTGAACTTGATTTCCGGGATTTTGATGGGACTTGCTGAGCCATTGTTGCACTGAGTCGCCATTTCTCTCTAGACTAAGTAGTCGCCTGCTTGTGAAGAAGACCCTCTTCGCTCCTTTTATAACCTTCCCGTCTTCATCAAGAACCTCTTACCACCAGTAACAGTAGGGTTTGCGGGGACCACTACCTCAGGCCCCCACATGGCGGTCTTATAGCGATTTGTAGTTCGTAGTTTGTACCTTGTAAGCTCCTCCCCCTTTTTTCAACTTTTAGTATCCTTCGTTATCGACAACCATGTAAACACCGTTTGATGGTCTCCCCATATAAAGGAATCGACGGTGTTTACAAAACCATTTTCTTTGGAACAGAAGACTCCAGATTTGAGATTAACTGTAACTCGGGATATGACACTGAAAGCATAAAACGTTCAATTTCTCGTTCAGGGGACACGAACACAATTATTATTGTATTATGGGTCGTGATGTAACAAGGTATACCTGAGATCTTTTCAAATGCGGAAGCGGCATTTGAAGGGTCGTGATGTAACAAGGTATACCTGAGATCTTTTCATTTGCGGAAGCGGCATTTTTGGTAGTCGCCACTGCCATCTGGACCCACTGACTGCATGGATGTTTAGCCCACCCTTTAATAGACATTCATACGAAAAATCAGCTTGTTTGATGATTTTTTGCCGTTGATTTTAGTACTCAAAAAATGGTTGTATTCAACGGCTATAAGAACGCCTTAAATGGTGCCAAAAAGTGTTAAAATCTAATGGTTATATATTACCAATCAAGGTGATTTTTGGTATGTGTATCCACCAAGGGGTGGGATAAACATCCAAGCGGTCAGTGGGCCCAGATGGCAGAGGTGAATACCAAAAATGCCGCTTCCGCAAATGAACAGTTTCAGGCATACCTTGTTACATCTTTTTCCTTTTTGGGTAGTCACTGCTTCCATCTGGGCCCACTGACCGAATGGATGTTTAGCCCCACCCCTTAGTAGACATTCATACCAAAAAGCCACATGTTTGATGATTTTTAGCCGTTGGTTTTAGTACTGAAAACATGATTGCGTTCAACGGCTATAGGAACACCTTAAAAAGTGCTACAAATTGCTAAAATCTAATGGTTAGAAATTACCAATCAGGGTGATTTTTGGTTTGTATATCCACCAAGGGATGGGATAAACATCCATGCAGTCAGTGGACCCAGATGACAGAGGTAAGTAACAAAAATCGTGCTTCCGCATTTGAAAAAGTTTCAGGCATACCTTGTTACATCCTTTACCTTGTATTATATAGATTATAGACGTGTCGGCTGAAAATCGGGAGATCTCTTGTTACTAAAAAGTCAACTTGATTGATTCTTCTTAACCATCCAATCAATTGCTTTCCTTTTGCAGTTTAGATGGTCAACTGATTTCGAAGCCTGTTTGGTTGCAAGTGTAAGATTGTTTTATTCTGCTTATTCCCCTTTTGAGCCAAATAACTGAGACGGTCTGATCGTTTCATCGGATTGCATTTTTAGTTAACAGTAATGGTGTAGCTGACTCCAAATAATAAGAATATCTCAACATGATTGTCGATGACGATGAGGATAATAATGGAGATGCAAATGGCTTTCTTCCAAAAATATAAAATATCCTCCCTCGGAGGTCTGATTGGAGACATGGTAGGGCGTGGTTTCGCATTGGCCTTGCAAGAAAATATATTTTACTACATTGAGTATTGGTTGGTTTTTACTTATTTGGCCAAACCCAAGATGTCATGGCAAACCCCATACCTAATACATTTTTATTGCCACTTTGGAAGCTAGGTTTTTTTATATCTGACCATTTGTAGGGGAAAAACTCCCGTGAATCTTACCCACACAATTCCCGAAGAATCAACCGTTGTATCATGATTGATGAACGCGAAGCAAAATCTGTCGATGAAGCTTTATCGCATGATCTTGACCATCGATCTTCACGGAAGATCTTGATCTCCACGCAGGGGCTTAGGCTTTTCGCCAAAGCTCTTTTTGGGTCTAAGAAACTTCCCCTTTTGGATTACAGATATTATTCTGTAAGCATGGCAATACCCTTATTCTTCTTGGGTAGCTTCGGACTAAGCTCAAATGTTTGAAGGGATCCAACTAGCTCATATACTCTGAGAGCATCAATATTCTTGCTCTCTTCAATGACTATAGTCTTAGGTCAATGTCTTCTAAGAATGTGACATGTGGCTCATGGTGTAGGTTGTCATTGGCTTTGCTGACTGTCGGTGGTCAGCAAAGTTTACTTGTGACATGGAGTATCCTCTAAATGGCATCTTTGACACAATGGAACTTGTCATACTTGCGACTAGGTCAGTGTCTGGTGACTATGGTGTCGTCTCTTGCCCTTCAATCTTGTGTTTCTCATACTTCCTAGTTCCTACTTTGCGTGGCTGCCATGGAGATGGTATCAGTGGTCTAATAGGGTATATCTCTTAGGGCTTGTTAGATACGCCACCACGAAGGGAAAATAAAATATTGGTGTGTTTGTCGCGCATTTGCCCATGTCAAATATTTAGTCCGGTCCACATATTTGCCCAACGCGACGAGAAAATATTTGACACCTCACTCAGAGTAAATATTTTCACAACAATAAGTCTCAGTCAGAAAATTTTATTTTCTTGCGGAAAAATCTCTATTTTCAATAAAAATGAGTTTTTTAAAATACATATATAAAAAGATAAAATAGACCGTTTGGATCGTGTGACCTAATATGTGGGTCCCATACTCACCTAATCCATATTTGACTTACTTTGATATGTGAGACCCACACAAGTCGAAAGAAAATGAAGTAATCTAGCTAATACATGTACCAAACATTGCTAAATATTGATATGCACAAATATTTAGCCAAGATATTCATCTAGCTAAATATTCGCTGCTGGAATTCTTTTTCTTAGGTACCAAACAGGCCTTAGGCTCTTTGGACCCTCTGTTGAGCTGCCACAAGTGGAAAATCCCTTTTTGTCCCGAATCCGAATCTGTTTTTGTCTCATCCGAGTCACCTGTACTTGTAAAATAATCGTGAGGGATTTGGGTGTTTTTTTGACTAATGGATGCGATGTTACAAGCTGTAGCTTACGTCAAACTAGCATCATTTTTGTTAATCACCGCTGTCATCTGGGCCCACAGACAGCATGGATGTTTAGCCCAACCCTTGGTGAATATATACACAAAAAATAAACATGATTTGTAATCTATAGCCATTAGATTTTAGTACTTTTTTAAGGCAGTGATTCTAGCCGTTGAATTCAACCATTTTTTTTAGTACTAAAACCAACGACTAAAAATTAAAAAACAAGCTTAGTTTTGGTATGAATGTCTACCAAGGGGTGGGCTAAACATTCATGCGGTCAGTGGGCCAGATGCGGCGGTGAGTAAAAACTTTGATGACAGGGCCTTGTCATTGTCATCGTCATCGAGACCTAATACAGGGTGCAATATGAGCCACGTGGCACACTCTTAGAGGACTCTGACCGTATGGATGTTTTTACTCTTGTGACCCAATCGTTATAAGTGCTGAACAACCCCAGATGGGAACTATCCAGTCCTTCGCCAATACAGTATAATTTGAGTAGCCATACATCCAACAGAGAGACTTGTGCACCGTCAATAGGATGAGATTGCCACCTGAATTGATAGTTTACAAGGGGCTACGTGATTCCATTGTGGGACCAATACAAGGAGATTCATATGACGAGGAGCAATATTAAAAGCCCCTTAACCATTGCATTGACCTACTTTTTTGAGTGGTCCAAATGACTCCCTTTCATCCATACCTAACGTCAGGGAAACGACACGACCACATGAAATTAAATTTTGGTTCTTTCCTTATTATAACCAATGCTACACAAATAAAATAATGTTCAGTTTAAAGAGGTGGGTCCGCGTTGAGTTACGCTCTTTCTAATTTCAAATTTTTGGCCAATTCTCATTGCTCTTGTCGATTTCTTTTTGGCTCAGGCTCCAGTTACCGCCCTAAAATGACAGGCTCCGGATACTGGACTCAATATGAGCCACATGGTACGCTCTTAGAGGACTCTAATCGTATGGATGTTTGGCGAATCCCTAAGTGGACCTACAAACCAAAAATCAGCCTGATTATGGATTTATAGGCGTTGGATTGGACTTATTTTCATGGGTTAATCTCAACTGTGGGAATTTGAGTAGTATTTGAGGTACAAAGCTCCAATGCCTAGAAATCACTAATCAGGATAATTTTTGGTTCGTAGGTTCACCTAGGGATTGGCCAAACATCCATTCGGTCAGAATACTCTAAGAGTGTAACACATGTGTCCTGTAACGGGAGCCTGTCATTTTAGGGCGGTAACTGGATCCCGACCCTTTCTTTCTATCTCCCCCACCCATTTTAAGCGCTCTCGAATTGCCCTTCCTCTCGATCGAAATCTCTAATCACCCCTGCTATTCCATTACTTAAAAGTTCCTCTAATGAAGGCCTTCACTGTTTTTTGCCTGTGCCCTAACATTTTCTCACTTGGGTGTTGAAACCCATCTATGGCCCTTTGCAATTGTCCCTGCAATTCTCAAATCTCCTAGTCTCTGCCCCTTCTCTCTAATAGATTTCCATCTTATACCCACCAAAAACCATCTCTTTTTCTTTCCGCAGAATAACCTCCTCTACCTCCCTCTTGCATTTTCCTTATGAAAAAACAACTGTCCATTGTTAGATAGCCATTATAAATCTGTATAATTTTCCCTAACAAGCCATTTAAATCTGAATAATTTTTCCTACTAAGCTCGGAATTCATTTCCCATCCAGAGAGGTGAGAATTCATTTCCACCTGAAAACACACCTTTATTTTCTCACTTGATTGAAATATGTGTTCTCAGTTGCAATCAATCAGCCATTTAAGGCATATCCCAGATATTTTCTCGGAAAAATTTTCTGTGCAATCAAACACTGCCTTAGGGTGTGTTTAATTGCTAAGTGGGAAAATTACATTTTTCTTGGGAAAACAAAACTGTCCCTTGTTAGAAAGCCATTATAAATCTGTACAATTTTCTCTACTGGATAGTTTTTCCTACGAAGCCCCTACGAAGCCTGGAACTAATATTCCATCTAGATAGGTGATAAATCATTTCCACCTGAAAATACGTCTCATGATTGAAATATGTGTTCTCAGTTGTAATCAATCAGCTATTTAAGGCATTTCCCAGATGCATGTATTTTCTCGGGAAAATCTTCAATGCAATCAAACACGTCCTTAATAGAAATAAGGGAATTTTTGACATACCCCCCCATGTTATTTTGAAAATTTGACATACCCCCCTATGACTCGGTCCACTGTCATTTGACCAGTGTTGACCCGAGTTGACTACCAAATTTTATAATAAATGACAGAAACGCCCTTATCTTCAACTTTGAAACATGGGTTTGGGCTAAAACCTAAACCCCAAATCGAACGGCTGTGGAGGACGACCAACCAAGAGACTCTAATGGGTTGGCCGCCCATCACCAGTCCCATTGTCGGCCGACCAATACTCCGGCAACAATTTAAAACTCTAGGTTTTGAAAAAAAAAAAAAAGCATATAATCATATTTCTAAAAATTTCATTAACAAAAATAAAAAACAAGAATAAGATGAATTTAGAATTTAAGATTTTGAGACATGGATTTTGGAAAGACGGGTACTCTCAATTTTAAAAAGAAATCGCGTTCCGTCGTGAGTTGTATCTATTTTTATGGTTTTTTATTTTCAATCTTTGCTTAATTCATATTAAGAAAAAAAAAAAAAAAAAATCTCAAGTACCAACAATGGTTTTTAATTTATTTTTAATCTCCTATTTTCATGTTTGATTTGGGGTTTGGGTTTTGGCCCAAACCCAAACCCTTGTTCTAAGGTTGAAGACAAGGGCACTTTTGTCTCTTAATACAAAATTTGGTAGTCAACTCGGGTCAACACTGGTCAAATGACAGTGGACCGAGTCATAGGGGGATATGTCAGCTTTTTCAAATCATGGGGGGTATGTCAAAAATTCCCTAGAAATAAAGAGGGTTATTGTACTTCACGCATTTCATGTTTTTAAACTTTTTATCATCATCATTCGTCATTATAAGCCTTTTTTCAACCGTATGAGGCCATATAAGCATAATGTATCCGCAATCGTTTGTCAACGTTTTGAAAAAAAAAATGGTGTCCATTGAATGTGTCTTTCTTAGTTTAATCCGCTGCATGTGTTTTCTTAAAAAAAAATTATTTCCCGTCGTAGTCAGTATAGCATATGGATACTTGCGTGCTACTACCTACATATACAGCCAGTGATTCGTTTGGGGTCTTGTGAGAATATACGTCATATGCAAGGATCGTCCCATGTATTTTCCTCATTGTTTTTTGCCTGTGAGTTGAGAGGTGAAGACGCCATTTTCCTATACGGTTTGCTCAATCTAAGGGACGTCGCGCGCGCATTCACGTTCTTCGTAGAATTAACCTTTGTACGCAAAACTCGCTGTGTAGTTGAATTGTCCAACATGATCTCCATGTAGGCCCCACCACCCAGTGGCGGAGGGGGGTGGACAGTTGACCCCCTCAACTTTGAAAGTTTGGCCCATTTTAGGCGGACCGTACAGTATGAGCCACGTGCAACACTCTTAGAGACTGTTGACGACCGGGCATACGTCATCAAAGATTTATTGAAAAAGCTTTGGCTCTCAAGCCCTAGTGAATATTAAAAAAGGTAATGGGCCTTAATTGCCCCCTTTCTACGGGGATCCGTGACGATCAGTGGATCGACCTGTGACCGCCCGCAATTATGAGCCACATGGCACATTTTTAGAGGACACTGACCTTCCGAATGTTTGACCAATCCCTAGGTGGATCTACAAACCAAAAATCAGAGGACGTCGTGCACAGTGATCACACTTGGATTACGCTTTATACAAGCGGCTGTGTCGAACCCCTACTATTTCGATCCTTAGAATAAGCCATCTCAAGGAAAGTAAAGTTTCAATGCCAGATTTCTTTCTCCATATATATATATAGGATCGGATGACAACATATTTTTTACAACAAAAAATTGGGATGGGCCAATATATAAGTTACAAGTTTGGAATTGGATGATTTTTTGCAAAGATGATCTCTACGGTGAGGAGATCATCCTCACAAAAATTCAAATCATTCTTCGTATACTGGTTTAGAAGTTCAAGAATTATGGACCGATATTTTTACCGTTAACTTGAAGGCGACACTGGACCGGGTTAGAAATTTCAGAATGGGCTTATTTTTTTTTTATGTAGGGGTGATCTATATGGTGAGGAGATCATCTTCACCAAAAATTAGCCTTGATTCAGCTTCCATGTGGGTACGCCAAAATTGTTCTAAAAGATTTTGTCAAAATTGTTGTCCCCTGATCCTGACCCGGCCCTAAAATTTTGCCGAAATTGTATACGCCACTGTTTGGCATCTAGGGTCATACGCTATCTACATAAGGCTAGGGCGCCTTAGGCCTTATATATATACCAGAATTTCGATATACAGAACATCAGAGTTTTGTCTAGTGTAAGGAAGTCACGCCCCGGTTCCAGGAATCCAGGACCTAACCGATGGTCCTATCCATTTAACATAAATCATCCATTAAATTAAGTCACATCTAAATGTCCATTTCATAGACAAATTAGCTTGTGAGTGGTCAAAATTATGTATCTTGAAAACTAAAACACGGAATTCGATGAAACCAACTTTATTAGAAAAGAGGTATAATCACAAGTTACAAAATTATTAATTTATACATAACCAATTATGTTTAAGACAAATTTTGGTCACTGGAAATTAGAAAAATAGATTGACCATTCTCATAATTGCTTGTCATTAATAAATCTAAAATTCATAAAATATTAAATAAAGTATTTAAATTACATCCAAATACCATAATTAATTAAAAACTATTATCCATCAATGTTTCAAGTATTATTCTAACAAAGTAAAGCAAAAAATAATTAATCGAAAGTTTCTAAAAACTCCACAATTTCGGTTCCACACCTCGATCTATAATTCTCACATGGAAAATACAATGATATGGTGAGTTAGAAAGCCAGTAGGTTTAGTTTACTTTTCCCATAACCCATGAGAATGCAAATCGATAAGAAACATGTTCATGAATTTTAAAAATAAAAATACTTAACCTTAATTCAGTAGCAAGTTCACAAAATTTATGTATAGTTGATGTTTAATAAATTTTATTATTTTTCTAATATTATGAATAATAGGGTTTATTTCTTTTAAACCATTTGTACAATAAGACTTAAAATATGTGTAGAACAACACATGTGAAATATCTTACCATCTAAATGCAAGGTTTTTTTTAAGATGAGTTTTAAGTGTCTTTATAATTAGATCATTTATAGTACAAATATCTAAGGTTAAACAATGTATCTTGTTATCAATTTTCTATTTTATTAAATTTGATTTAATAGTCTCGGCTAAAGCTAATTCTGTTTGGGGTGGATCAATATTAACAAAGTTAATTATGTGTTTTTATAGGTTTTAATCCGAATTAATAAAATGAGCCGTACTAGCCATATAACCAATTGTTTAGTTGGATGTCCACATATCGGATGTGAGATTAATCTTTAATGGAATAACTTCAAAATATTTTGACAATTTATCTTTTTCGTACTTATAAATTCCTAAGCAATCAGATTTGATAGCATTATGTGATACCGTTTTAAAAAAATATTATAAAATGTTAGAAAATTCAATTACTATATCAAATGGATATTCATGTCTAATTATCATTTTTGCAAACGACATTTAAGTTGGTCAAATTTACGATTAACGTGACCACCACTAAAAGCTTTAGTTAATATTTGTTGTCCGCTATTAAGGTATGGTTTTTTCTTACAATATTCCTTCATATATCTACTAATGTGAGTAGTTCCACTTCCAAGTTCATTATTTAATAGAGATTTACAATAGGTACATTTAGCCATACGTTTATTTATAGTCTTTCAATTTAAATTTTTAGTTACAATTTTTTGTGTAAAATGATCTCAAATTTTAGAATTTTTTTTTTTTTTTTTTTTTTTGTCTTGGGTACATCAGGTTCTTGCGGATGGGGATGGAAAATGTGAGGATGAGCCACTGATTCTACTGGCATTGATGGTTGCCCATAAACCTTACCCTCAAGGTCACTACTAAGCATAAACATATTCATATGAATCTAAACAAAATATAAATATAAATCTAAACAAGACCTAAAGATAAAAAAATCTAAACAAAATATAACACCTGTATAATTACTAAAATTTGAAAGAAAAATATATGAGATTTAGGAGAAGTGCACCGATCGTGTGCTGCCGCTAATTGTGGAGCTATGGCAAAGCTTGAAGCAACCCCAATAAATTAATCTTTTATTAGGTTCACTAAAAGACAACTGAGGAGAACTAAAATCAAGAATATCATTCTCTAGTACAGTGTAGCAATGACCTAAAAAGATCTCAAAGAAGTGTACATAAGAAGAAATAAAATGAGGAAATAAAAGTAACTTTAGAAAATATAGAAGAGAAAATTCAAATTCCATAGTTGCTAAAGAATAAGTAAACAAGGAACTTTATGAATTCATTATAACATCATATGCTACTGATATTAGTTGTCAATAAGAATCGCCCACAAAGTTACATAATATATTCAACTTATTGTCCAAAGCATATGTTTACTGTATTAAAGTGGGAAGATAAAGATACCCTTTAATTGATCAACAAAAAAAATTGGGTTTGCAGAATGAGTTAGCTATGTTCAGCTTTTTGGTTTGAAACACATTTACCATTAGGTCCATTACTATCTTCCTGAATTGTCACATGCATGCCATGAAAAATAAACTTCTTTTACATTAGTGGATTTTGGCCTTTGTTGATCTATTAAGGACAAAAAAATTGGCAAGAATTATGGTTCATTGGGTAATGTAGAGACTCCATAGATGCAAATCAGACATCATATTGATAATGCATCAGATGTTCATAAAGATTTATAATTGTATATTTCTATAAGGGTGGTTGATGTGGCTACTAGAATCCCTCATAAATGCTATTGTGATGGGTTTCAAAATGAAGTTCTCAAACCACATACAATATTTTTCTTAGTTCACATGAATATCCAATGTATGCCAACAAAAAGTTCTGTTAACTCATTTTCCGGTAGTTCATTTGGATCAAGGACTCTATTGGGATCAATAACTGAACTAGGGTTCAACCCATAAGAAGGGTCAAACATTAGACCACATGTCACACAGTTGAGCTTTCCGAATCATTTTCAAGTGCTGCCATCTGAACATGGCAAGTTGAAATTTTAACTTTTTAGAATATTATCCTGTTAAAATATTTGAGTCTCACTCTACCATTTAGAAACGACAGCACCTGAGATGGATTCAAAGCTCCATATAGAAAAAGGGTGGGGTCAAAAAAGGACTGAAACCCATATAGAGTACTGAAACCCTAAATGAGTCTATAAAAAAGATGGGGTCACAATGGACTGAAAAGCTCCATATAGACTGAAAACCTAAATGAGTATACAATGGTTTCTAATCCCTAAAATCATTGAATACTCGGTTAAACTCATCACACAACAAAGTTACAAATGCATGAACTAGAAAAGAATATTAAAAAATAGCAAAAAATTGAACTACTCAAGCATGGCTAACCATCGAAAAAAAACAACACTAAAAATGGCGTTAATTTCTTACCTGTCAGTGTTGCACGGCGCGGATGTATCAGAGGCTGGTTATAGAGTGTTATTTGAGATTGAGATTAAGATTAAGAAATGAGAGAGATTAGAGATCATCGATCAAGACTTGATGATAGAGAGATGAGGAGCGTTGGGAAAGATTAGAGAGAGATGGGAGAGAGAAACAAGAGTCATGAAAGAAGGCATTGAGAGAAGATGATGCTTTAAAAGAGAGATTTATCACATGAGATGTGTTATCAGAGAGCCGTTAAGAGATCCCTGCGCTACAACACCTACTGTTGCGGCGTCGTCGACGTTCTTTTGTCATTAACAAAAAGATGAAGTTGGAAACCTTGCTATTGGAGTATCGAATCGTCGATTGAAAGAAAGAGGAAAGAAATAGAGAAAGAAGAAAGAAAGAGGGAAATGGGAAAGAGAGATTACCAGATTAGGGATTAGAAAAGGGAGAGAACTCAGAGAGGAGGGAGGGGGTAAGGTAAGTAACGTATAAAAGGGAGTGGTGTTGTACTACTCTTAAGTTGTCAATGGGCCGAGCCGGGCCGGGCTCTATTAAGTATAACAGGGGCCCAGCCCTTATTTAGAAGGGCTTTAAATTTTTGGGCCTGGCCTGGCCCAAGGGCTTAATATCTAGAAATAGGCCCTCATTTTCAAAGATTACAAAGGGCTGGGCTAGGTCGGGCCCCCTTTCACGAGGGTCGAATTGACATACCTAGCCACATTGTTGGGCCAAGAAGATGATGATCTCTAAAAGATGGGCCATTAGTCAAAGCAAAGATTGATATTTCAATTGCAAAAAGTGTTTATTAGGCCATATTGAAATAACACCGGTCCGTTTTCTTTAATCCAATATACCTAGAAGGGGAGGGGGTTGATTAGGTATTTAAAAATTAATTATACCTACACAGCTTTACTGGTCTATGATAGGGGAACAAAACCGCCTGCCTTAGTTGTTTGATAAAAGATTATCACAACCGACTCAAATCGAATATACCTCCGTGGTATATTTTCTGTTTGTCGTTTGGTCTAATCAAGATAGATAGCGAAATACAAACAAATAATCACACAAGATAAGATTTTTACGTGGAAACCTTAGCCAAGGAAAAACCACGGGACCACGTCCAGACGGAAAGTATCACTAACTGAAAAGTTAAAAGAAACAAAGGTTACCTACGCAGCACTGTTGCAAATGCAGCTTACAACCTTAGCCAAGGCCTACTGCCAATGCGTCCATGTCCTCTGAATCAACCCTACGAATCCACGAGCGCCTTTCCAGCCAAGAAGCCTTGTCTACTTGTTCAGTTTGGTACACCCCAAACCTACTATTGATCGGCTGCTCCGATCTTAATTCTCAACACTCCCACCTTTGCAGAAGGTGAAGGATTCAGTACACCCTGAACCCTAGGTTGCTCAAAAAGTGTTGAGTCACACTGGTACACTCAGGCTACTAGGTCGAATATATAAGTTTAAGACCTAAGCTAAGGGATTGATCAAGCACTTGACTTTGATCAAGAAGAATAACAAGCTCACAAGATATGAATGAGAAACAAGCTTATTGCTCTTCGAATGGACACTCTAATAAATAAACATTTTATTCTCTTTCTTGAAAGATTGAATCAATCTGTGTCTCTGTGTGTATTTAGAGAAGGTATAGAAGGGTTGTATTTATAGAATTCATGACCTTGAGTCATGTAGAACGTGGGAGAGTGGAACCAAGAATTTTGAATCTGAGAAGGAGCGAGATTGTGCTAAGTCCAATCAATTGTACTCTGGGTCCAATCGATTGGGTATAAGTGTCCAATCGATTGGCCTCAATAAATTTCCTGTTCCGTAGGCTCCAATCGATTACACAGAGGTCTCCAATCGATTGGACTCAAATAAGTTTCTGTCCCGAAGGCTCCAATCGATTTCGCAGAGTCTCCAATTGATTTGACTTTAAACAAGTTCTGCCTCACAGACTCCAATCGATTACACAAGGTCCTCCAATCGATTTGGCTAATATATTGTTCTGCCTCATAGCTTCCAATCGATTACATAGAGTCCTTCAATCGATTGGGCTATGTCCAATTGATTGGACAAGAAGTTCCAATCGATCGGACTCTCCCATTAGTCAATATCTTTGACTCAGACTCGGGTCTGTTTAATAACTAGGTTTGATCATTATATTTTATTCATTTTAAACCTATTCCTATGGCCACTAAGTCACTTACCTTCCTAATAAAGCGTATACGATCTTTAACTGACAAATTGGTAGTTACTCAGATGACTCATGTCGTCAACCGTCTGATTTTTGCTGTCTCTGTCTTCTAATCTTCAAGTAGTCGGCGAAGTATACATACCACGACATCTCTACACTACACTGGTGCTCGTAGGAACAGTTACAAGAATATTTTTATGTCAAACGGAATCTTTGTCAAATTGAATATGAAAATATTCCTTACAATCTCCCTTTGGCAATTCCGTGACAAAAAATATTTAATCATATAAAAGGAAAAAAAAATACAATCCCACCCTCTTAGATGATTCACTCACTATCTCACACTCTCTCGGAGATAATCGAACAGATAATGGAATAGCTTTTGATCTTTTCCCTGCACAATCTACCAAGAACACATATCATGTAATATCATCGCCAATCAATAAATTGTTATAATGCAGTGAGTTAATTATGCACATCACAAGTAGAAAAATTTTAAAAAATAATGCAAATTTTATTTTTCTCCCCCTAAATATCTCTCCCCCTATCTCATGCATCTATGCATCTACATATTTTTACCTCTATGATTTTCTCTTCCCCTTTTTGTCACAGATTGACAAAGGTACAGAAATATAAGTAAACAATAAGCATGCAATGAATGTCATCATGAAAACCAAGTGCATATATACATATTCAACCATAATAAAGTCAATTAAAAATAATCATTAAATTATAAAAGATCTTTACAATAAATTGAACCTTGGAGTGTCATGACATGAATAACAATTAAGATGAATTTATTTCTAGGAAAAAAATTTATAAAAAAAAATGAATGTTTATTGAAACTTGGTTGATTAGTACTGACTTAGAGTAGCTCAAAATACAGAACTCAAGTAAGATATAATTCCAACTTGATCATGAGATAGATAGAATTTTGTATTCGTTAGTTAGCCCAAAAATACTAAGTCATTGAAAGTAATAAAATCATTGCTCTTGAGAACCAATAGTGAATAATGTGCTGACATTTATTTGAAACAAGATAAGATAAGTAATTTCAGTAAAGATCCAGACATCATATTCTAGAAATCTCGGAGGTATCATGTATCCATATATAAAATCCTCATTAGAGCTATTAAGGGTTCTCACACACACTCTTGTATAAGGGTATTTGCTGATGGATAAGAATTTTTCTAGCAAATTGACTGTCTTTTACACCCTTTTTATTCAGTTTGAATATAGGTAGCTTTCACTCTCCATGTAGGTAGCCCTTTTCTACAGCAATAAGAATCAGATTTTAATTACAAACAGGGCCATACAAATGGCTTTCAATTACATGGAGGTAGCTATTTTCTTAGAACAATAACTCACATTGGGAGGCCAATAGTCGACTATAGTGCAGTTTCGAAATCAACTGAAGGCAGGAACACTGCTAATTTAAAGTCATATCTAGTAGAGGTTTATTCCTTATTTCTGAAATAAGCACTAAAAATAATACTGAAATCATATCTATTCCTAAAGAAAAATCAATCAGTGTGTAGTGTGTGAAACATACGTTTGCAAGAGATAATTTTATCCACTGACAGAGACAAGGTATAATAGACTAATCATTACAAACATTGAAAAATATATATATCATCATGATATGATCTTGATAGTACTTATGTTAAGTCTGAATTTAGATCATTCAAAATCAGTTCTAATCAACCAGACTACGATGAAAGCAAAAAAAAATAAACACAAAAAATAAGATGAATCAATCAAACTTATACTAATAGATTTACGAAGAAACTCGAATCTAACGACATCAAGAGGTTTTATAAAAATATCCGCTAATTGATTTTCTGTAGTGACATGCTCCAAGGTAATAATTTTTTCTTCAACAAGATCTCTAATAAAATGATGACGGATATTAATATGCTTAGTTCTAGAATGTTGAACAAGAATTTTTGATATATTTATAGCACTCGTATTATCACAATAGATATTCATTAATCCTTGATTGATCTCATAATATGTTAACATCTGCTTCATCCATAGCAGTTGAGTACAATAGCTGCCAGCTGCAATATACTGAGCTTCAGTAGTAAATAAAGAAGTGCAATTCTATTTCTTGCTTTGCCAACTAACTAGGCTGTTACTAACATAAAAACACCCACCACTGGTACTTTTTCTGTCATCAACATTTTCAGCCCAATCAGCATTAGAATAACCTGTGATATTCGCTTAAAAGTGGGTATTTTCCACTGTTATCTTCTAAGCGTTTTTACAATCTCCTACGTTAAAATGCTCTATTTATCTACTTTTCTACGTAAGTGTCTTCCATTGCGTAGAACACACTTTTCTAGACGAAATGGTATATTTGCATGCATTAAACGCATTTTTGGAAGTCTAGACATTAAGTCGTTCTGATAAAGTCTCATTACGCGCTTCTTCTGTTGCAGGAAACCCCGATGGGACAATTCTCGAGACTTGCGGGCCCACGATGACCTCCAGAGCCTAACTTCAAAATTGGAAGAACCAACAAGCTAAGACAAGAAGATGTGAGCCACAGCTTGAACTAATATAATGACCAAGCTGCTGACCTGTTGGTGGGATTACTGGTAGAGCGATATGCGTGTTTTACCATGATGTCGACGCAAAGACATATGTACACCCAATGAGACACGAGTCGAACAATCACATGAGTCTAACATGTGACAAAGAAGCTGGACAATTGTTTGGGCTATCAGAAACAATGGTCAAAAAGGTGATCCCGTTGATGAGCCAATGGGCTTTAAGGTGTTGGGCCTAGAGTTGGGCCAAGGTTATGCAAGTTGCAAAATGAGTGGGACCTCCTAGCAAGAAATTCAAAAGGTCCAAACAATTATTCGTGGAGAACGGCTCGATTAGAAAGCAAAAGCTGAATCTAACACAGGGCAGCCCAAGTGTGGGCCCACAAGTGGTCATACTCGACCCGAGGAATGGATGGTGTTAATTAAAGGAAGATGTTTCAAAAGAAATTAAATAGCATGTGGCTGTTATGGAAGAAGTAGGAGGGCAATTTGGGAAAAACAAAAGAAAAATGGCAAAAAGGTCTCAAGGGATAAATTCTTAGAGAGGGGGGGACCGAACCCTAATGGGAGAGATATATATTCTCTCTTCTCCCCCATCTCCAAGGCAGCACGTTCTCCTCTTCCACTCTCTTTTCTCCTATCTCCCGACGTTCCACAACCAGCTCTCCCATTTGAAGCTATTTCCCTCACCTCTTCCAATCTTTTTTTTTTCTGAAGCTGCTCCTCTCCTAAGCGGCAACCAACCATCTTTCTTGCTGGGTGAACCAGCAAGAAACTCTTATCTCAAGCCGTCATCCTGCCCAAGTCATCCTCACCTAAGAAACCCAAAAAAAAAAAAACTAGCACCTAACCTCCACCGTTGCTGCCCACTCCGGCCATTAACTCCTCCACATTTTGCTCGAAAAGATGTAGGCTACACCACCAATTCTAGCCGGAGTTGCAGACCTGTAACTCCGGCCAAAAAAAAAAAAAACCTCTTCAAAACTCGTCTCACCTCTCTCTGCATTTCTCTCTCTCAAAAAGAAGAAGAGGGGAAGAGAAAAGAAGGAAGAAAGGATCGTGGTGGTCCTCAGCCCTGGACTGTCTTCATCCTCCACCATTCAACCTGCAACTTGTAGGCGGTGCTGCCATTAACGGCCGTCCAATACAAGTGCAACAGCAGCAAGCGTCCACACCAACGCTGCATCCTTCACCGTTGATCCCCACGGCAACATCATCTTACCATGCTGCCAAGCAACCTGTTGCACGTCCGCCTCCTCCACCTACAAGCTTCAACGCCGGAGTTGCAGACCTGCAACTCCGGCCAACTTATCAATCTAACGGTGCTCTCCTCTTCGAGGTCCCCACAGTGCAAGCATGTCCCCAGTAGCTCTCCAGTCCTTGCCGCTCATTTCCTTGAGTTCTGGTATCTCTCCTTGCCGTTACAAACCTAGACGCACCTGTGCATCACGTTGGATTGACCAGCAACGACTTCCGGTCTTCTCCTCCTCTTCTCCGGCAGGCACCATTAAAACCGGTGGTGAAGTTTCACCACAACAATCACGAAGTGCTGCCCACGGTCCTTCTCTCATCTTCCCTTGCTGCCCTGAACTCCCTCTCAGCCCTCTCTTCTCTCAAAGCCATCTTCTTCTAGCCAAAAAAAAAAAAAAAGAAGAAAGAAAAAAAGAATTCAAGATCACCGGAGTTGCAACCTGCAACTCCGACGAGCACCATGAAAATCGGTGCTGCCTCTCTCCTTTGTTGCAACTTGCAACACGGCACCAAAAAGAACAGAGGAGCCGTGAGCTGCTCATCCTACATCATGCCTGCGGCACACCTGCATCTCTCCTTGATGGGCAGCCATTCTCCATGGCTTCATAGCCGTTTAACACCTTAGAACAGCAAGCATGCGCCCAGATCCTTTGACTGGGTGTGTCTCACCATGGCTGCTCTTCACCTTCTTCAAGCTTCACTAAATCCACCTTCCTCCATTGGCCAGCACCTCCCAAGCACTCTTTGTGTTGTGTTCATCCTCTCGGGCTCCTCCGTTGTGCACACGTGCACAACCAGCAACTCAGTTGCATTCTCCTCCAAAGTGGTTGTGGACCTCTACTCACAGCCCCTCAACCTTCCTTGGGAGCGCCTGATCGAGCACCACTTCTCCTCTCCATGCACTACTAGGCCAGCCAGCGTCATGTACTCATGTTCGACCAATGCTCGAGCCATAGCCACATCCCTACTCATGTGCACATCATCACATGGTCGATCACCATGGCCTATCTTATGGCCGGATCCGATCATGGTAAGTGCTTGCAAGGTATTTTCTTTTCTCTTACTTTCTCTCTCTAGGCTCTCTCTCTAGAAACATGTTCTCTTTCTAGGATTCATTTTCTCTCTCTAGGGTTAGTGAGATTCTCTCTCTAGAATCCCCAGGCTGATCGCCTTTTTGCACCGCCGACTCCGTTCGGTGAATGCAAGAGGGTGAGTTTTTCTCTCACCTCTACCTTGTCGGCCGGTAAACGACCGAGGTGTGAAAATTCTCTCTCTACCTTCTTCTTCTCTCTCTAAAATCTCTTTTTACATGCTTTCTAGAATAGATTTACCGCTTTATTTATTTCTGTCATTTATTTGTAAGCAACAGTTTAATTAATGCAATTTGAGTTTGATGATTTTAGTCTTCTCTGGATCTCTTGGATGTGTTTTTAATCTCGACTCGCTATTCTCATCCTTCCACGTTTCTCTTGTATATTATCTGTCATTTTATGTTCTTATTCGCGCTAATCCAACTAATCCCGAGTGCGGATCGACATCCGACACAAGCCACTGTGCAAAATTACTCATTCTATAGGTTAAAAGTCTCGGATTAATTAAAAATGTGTTGAAGTTAGGGTTTCCGTAACCAACGACGCGGAAAAAACCCTACTTTCAACCTGCAAGCTCTGCATCAAATGAATACCAGAGACCATATCTTACAGTTCCACTAACATACCTGATGATACGTTTGACTGCAAGAATATGAGATTCTTTTGGATTAGCTTGAAATCTAGCACATGCACCCACACTGAAGGAAATATCAGGACGACTAGCAGTGAGATATAGTAAGCTTCCAATCATGCTTTTATACAAAGTTTGATCAACATCCTTTTTTTCAATATCTTTACTCAGCTTTGTGAGAGTACTCATAGGAGTACGATGATGTTTAGCTGATTCCATACCAAATTTCTTCACTAGGTCTTTGCTATATTTGGATTGAGAAATAAAAATTCCATCATCCAACTGTTTAACTTGAAGACCCAGAAAATAACTCAGTTCACCTACCATACTCATTTCGAATTTCTTTTTCATTTGTTCTGAAAACATGTGAGCATGATCAACAAATGTGGACCCAAATACAATATCATCAACATAAATTAGAGCAATCACATAAATTCCCTGAACAGTTTTAACAAATAAGGTCTTGTCCACTTCTCCTCTAATGAAACCTTGATGAAGTAGAAAAGTGGTCAATCTCTCATACTAAGCCCTGAGAGCTTGTTTTAAGCCATACAAGACCTTTTTAAGGCAATAAACTTGATCAGAAAATTTTGGATCCTCAAACCCTTTGGGTTGTTCCACATAAACTTCTTCTTGAAGAATACCATTCAAGAAGGCACTCTTGACATCTATCTGAAAAAGTTTAAATTTAAGATGACATGCAACAGCAAGTAAAATATGAATGGATTCCAATCTAGCAACAGGAGCAAAAGTTTCATCAAAATCAATGTCTTCAATTTGAGTATAGCCTTGAGCTACAAGTCTGGCTTTGTTTTTTACAACAGTTCCATTCTCATCCGATTTATTTTTTAAAATCTATTTAGTGCCAATAACATTAGTATCTTTAGGTCTGGTGATATTCGCTCAAAAGTGCTTATTTTAAGCAATTATCCTTTTAGCGTTATTGCATTCTCCTACGTAAAATACTCTATTTACCTACTTTTCTACGTAAGAGTCTCTTCTGTTGCGTAGAACACACTTTTCTGGACGAAATGGTATATTTGCATGCATTAAACACATTTTCGGAAGTCTAGATATTAAGCCGTTCTGATAAAGTCTCATTACGTGCCTCTTCTGTCGCAGGAAACCCCGATGGGACGATTCTCGAGACTTGTGGGCCCAAATCGATCATGAAAGCCCATTATCAAAGCTTAAAGAGCCCACATGATATGACTAGAAGATATGGGCCAAATATGGGCTGAATAAGATGACCAAAAAGTCGGCCCAAAGAACGAAGAGAGCCGGAGAGCCAATGACCAAGAGACGGACCAAAGCGTTTAAAGCCACATGAGTCAGCAAAGAATGATAGTCGACTCTACTGGAGAAGCGTGAGGATGGTCACAGTGAAGAACAGGGTTCCAGACCCTCCGCCAGTGCTTTTTTCCATTTTTTTTGATACTTTTTCTCTCATCTCTCCTTATTCTCTCTCTCTCTTCATCTCTCGATCCTCGAATCTACTGACCTAACCCCAGAACTCCTGCCTATCAGCTCTATCTCATCTCCCTTAGCTTTCTGACCGTTGGATCTTCCATCGGACCGTTGGATCTTCAATCGGACCGTTGGATCTCTCTAGATCCGTCGATCTACCAATCTGAGTCCCAATCAAGTCACCATCCATCCGATCACCATCAGACTGTCTGTCACATCATTCTGTGAGATGATGGACATCATCAACCCATGAGGGCCAATAGCCGGGCCCATCTTCATCGACCCGCTGACTGACCAGTTAGTGGACCCCGCGAATTTCAAAAATAATTTTAATTAAATGGGGGGTCCACTAATTGGGGAGATTCCCCATAGAAAAGTAGGTTTTTACTTAAAAAAAAAAAAAATATATATATATATTTTTCTTATTTTTTTATTTTCTAAAATCCCCTATTTCCATTAATGGAAATAGGGAAGCTTTAAAAGGAGAAGGATAGGGGTTCATTCGAACCCTAATCCCCCCCTTTCTCTTCCATTCTCTCCCCCTATCAATCCCGCACAGATCTCTTCTCCTTCTGGCCCCATCTTCCCTTCTTCTTAATTTTTTTTTTTCTTCTTCTTCCTCCTCATCTTCGCCGGAGTTGCAGGCAGCAACTCCGGCCATCAAGGTCTTCCTCCCCCTCTCCTCATATTCTTCTTCTTCCTCTTCGTTTTCTTTTTCTTCCTCGTCGTTTTCTTCTTGTTCCTCTTCGTCTTCTGCTGCGTTTTCTTCTTCTTCTTTTCACGTTCATACCGGAGTTGCTGCTGCAACTCCGGCCTCCACAACCAACCAGCAACCACGTTGCTGTTCTTTCACTTCTCCTCCACGATTTTGACTCCACCGCTCCGCCATCATCATCCCTACACCATCTGCAACTCCATCATCAGAGGAGTTGCAGATTTTCAATTCCTTTCACACCAGCTCGCCGGACTGGTTCGTCTTCTCCGGCGAGCTCTTCAACTCTCTCCACAGCCACCGCCTTCTCTCCCACAAACAGTTTCTTTTGCAGAAAAAAACCATCACCGCCTCTCCCATATTTCCCTTATCCTCCCACAGCAAAAACAGCACCGCTCCTTCCATTCCATCATCTCCATGCTCACTACCGCTGCAGCACACCCGGCGATCCTCTCTAGTGCTTCGCCTTGCTCTTGATGCTGCACACCCGGCGATCCTCTCTAGTGCTTCGCCTTGCTCTTGATGCTGCACACCCGGCGATCCTCTCTAGTGCTTCGCCTTGCTCTTGATGCTGCTGATGTGCCTCATACCTTCAAGCCATTGCACCACCTGTTGGAGGTTGCGACCTCTCCTTTTGTCCACCTTCTTCCACAACAACATTGCCACCACGTTGTTGCCACTAGCAGCTCCATCACTACCAGCCTGCAAGATCATCTCTTATCTCCAATGGCCGCTCTCCCCTAGGCAAGGGCAATGGGTGTCGACTAGCAGCCCAGGCTCCACCTTCGTCTCTAGCAAGATCACTGCTTGTGGTGCGCTAATCATAGCGACTCGCAACTCAGCTGCTCCGCCCACCTCACCATCATCCCTGATCTTCATCATCTCCACAGGGTGATCATTATCATCCCTTCCATGATTGTCCAAGGAAATCGCATGACAGGTGGTCCACTGTAGGGTAAGTTCCTAGTTGATTACTTTCTCTCTCCTCCTTTGTTTTCCTCTTTCTCTCTCTACCTCTTATCTTCTCTCTCTACACTTCTCTCTCTATTTAATGCTTTTTAGATAACTTTATTCAATAGTTTTTTTTTTTTTATTATTCAAAGCATTGTAATCTGATATTTGAATTTGATAAATGCAGTTTATTGCTGAGTAATTCTTTTATCATTTTCTGATGTGGTTATAGTCCTTCTCACTCAAAAATCAAGCATGTTTTGAACTCACTTATCCACCACTCTCACCCCTCTATTTTTCTCGCAAGAATCCGTCATTTTATGTTCTCGAATTGCTCAAACTAACCCCGAGTGCGGATCGACATCCGACACGAATCCCTATACAATATCTCTATATTTTACAGGATTAAAATTCGGATCAAATTACAAATGTGTTGAGAATAGGGTTTCCGTAACCAACGACGCGGAAAAATCCTATTTTCATCTGGGCACTAAATACCAAACATCATTTTTAGTAAATTGACTTTGTTCTTCCTGCATGGCACCGATCCAATTTTCATTAGTAAGAGCTTCAGAATTATTTTTTGGTTCAATCTGAGAAGTATAGCACACAAAGTTAATAATATTTTCAATCTGTCTTCTAGTTTGAACTCTACTTCCTACCTCACCAATGATATCAACACTATGATGATTTTTCTTAACCCATAAAAGAAGAGATTTATCAGCATGAGAATCACTAGAAGGATGAGTAATATGAATGTCATCAATACTCTGACAGATATCATCACGGTTGTCATCCTATGAGGAATTTTCTTTAATATTTAAATCATCAATAACCACATTAATAGACTCCATGATAGTTTTTATTCTTTGATTAAGAACCCGATAAGCTTTACTATTTGTGGAATAACCTAGAAAAATTCCTTCATCTCCTCTTTTGTCAAACTTTCCTAGAGATTCTCTATCTCTAAGAATATAACATTTGCTCTCAAAAACCTTGAAATATTTGACATTAAGTTTTTTACTCGACCAGATTTCATAAGGAGTGTTTAAAGTTTCTAGTCTCAGATAAACTCTATTGAGAGTATAACAAGCAGTATTCACTGCTTCAGCCCATAAGTTTTGAGGTAAGTTTTTGCTGTGAAGCATCACCCGGGCCATTTCTTGAATCATCTTATTATTTCTTTCAACCACTCCATTCTGCTGTGGTGTAATAGGTGCAGAAAATTCATGCTTAATGCCAATGGCATCACAGTACTCAGTGATGCGAGAATCTTCAAATTCTCTTCCATGGTTAGTACGGATACTGACTATACTGTAGCCTTTTTCATTTTGAATTTTTTGACATATCTTTTTACATTCTTCAAAAGCATCTATGTAAGTCTAGAGTAATCATCTACCATGATCAGAATGTACCTTTTTTCTCCTAAACTTTCAGTCCTCATAGGACCCATAAGATCCATGTGAGTTAGATCAAGTACTTTGGATGTAGCACAATAGTTTTCCTTTTTGTGAGAGCTTTTGATTTGTTTATCGATTTGGCAAGCTCCACAAATAGTGCTAGTAGGTTTTCCCAATTTGGGCACACCTCTCACTAATTCTTTATTAGTAATTTTAACTAGGTACTTTTGATTCATGTGACATAGTCTTTGGTGTCATAAGTCAAAATCATTTAATTTGGTAGAATTACAGATAATCTTGGGATTTCTACCAATAATATAATAGTTCTCAGAGGTTCTTGAACCTCTCATAATACATTTGCCAGATTCATCAATAACATCACATCCTTGGCTTGTGAATTTAACTGTATAATTATTATTGCATATTTTGACTTATGCTAAGAAGATTGGCTTTGAGTCCTTCAACACAGATAACATTATCAAGCTTAGGAATCCTAGAGCTTGAATACTTCCCCGACCAATGACCTTAGCCATACTACCATCCCCAAAAGTTACACTCCCATCCTTATGATCTTCAATATGACAAAACATTGACTTGTCTCCAGTCATGTGCCTATAACAACCACTGTCCAGATACCATTTGTTGTTCTCTAAAGCTTTGAAAACAGAATAAATCATAAAATATTTTTTATCATCTTTTCTCACCCAGATGGTCTTATACTTAGAAAGAGGTTTAACAAGTTTTGCCATTTGTTTGGGAAGAAACGAATTTTTTCTCCTTTTGTCATTTCTGGACCATTGATTCTTAGCAACATGACTATCAAACGAAGTTTTTCTCAATTCAGAAATTTTGAAAATCTCTCTCTTTAGTTCATTAGATTTCACGTATAACTCACTTAGCCTAGAATTATGATGACTAACCAATTCAGTTTGTTTGAACTTTGTTGTCATATATTTTCCTGTAGAATATGTGAGTTTTATATTATTCTTATGTGTACTAAGATGAGAATCAAAGTTCTTAGATTTAACAATATCCGAATTTTTTATTAATTTATTCTTTAAAGACTTTTGGAACTCATTTTCCAACACTTTGTTTTTCATTAGAAGCGATTTCTTTTCTTCTTCTCACTGTGTCCTTTCATCAGTGAGTTCAATATTCGCCAATTCTAACAAAATATTTATACAATCCAATTTCTCCATTTGTAAGGATAGAACTTTATTTTCTTTGATCAATCGAAGACTTTCTAAATACAGTTTCTCATAAGCTATATACAGATGGTCCTCAGACAATGGAGATCTAGATGTATTTTCACGTTCTCTTTGCATTTTGACAAATTAATAAAAATGGACTGGTTTCAAAGGAATCTAAATTCAGGTGATTAAACCTTAAATAGAATAACCTGCTCCTCTGATACCAATTGAAATAACACTAGTCCGTTCTCTTTAATCCAATATACCTAGAAGGGAGGGTTGATTAGGTATTTAAAAATTAATTATACCTACACAGTTTTACTGGTCTATAGTAGGAGTACAAAATTGCATGCCTTAGTTATTTGATAAAAGATTATCACAACCGATTCAAATCAAATATACCTCCGTGGTATATTTTCTTTTTGTCATTTGGTCTAATCAAGATAGATAGCGAAATACAAACAAACAATCACACAAGACAATAGATTTTTACGTGGAAACCTTAGCTAAAGAAAAACCATGGGACCATGTCTAGACGAAAAGTATCACTAACTAAAAAGTTAAATGAAACAAAGATTACCTACGCAGCACCATTGCAAATGCAATTTCCAACCTTAGTCAAGGTCTACTGCCAATGCGTCCACGTCCTCTGAATCAACCCTACGAATCCATGCGCACCCTTCCAACCAAGAAGTCTTGTCCGCTTGTTCAGTTTGGTACACCCCAAACCTACCATCGATTGGCTGCTCCGATCTTAATTCTCAATACTTCCGCCTTTGTAGAAGGTGAAGGATTCAGTATACCCTGAACCCTAGGTTACTCAAAAGGTGTTGAGTCACACTAGTACACTCAAGCTACTAGGTCGAATATATAAGTGGAAGACCTAAGCTGAGGGATGAATTAAACACTTGACTTTGATTAAAAATAGAAACAAGCTCACAAGATGTGAATGAGAAACAAGCTTATTGCTCTTCGAATGGACACTCTAATAAATAAATATTTTTTTCTCTTTCTTGAAAGATTGAGTCACTTTGTGTCTCTGTGTGTATTTAGAGAAGGTATAGAAGGGTTGTATTTATAGAATTCGTGACCCTGAGTCATATAGAACGTGGGAGAGTGGAACCAAGAATTTTGGATCTGAGAAGGACTGAGATCATGTTAAGTCAAATAGATTGTACTCTGGGTTCAATCGATTGGGTATAAGTGTTCAATCGATTGGCCTCAATAAATTTCCTGTTATGTAGGCTTCAATCAATTACACAGAGGTCTCCAATCGATTGGACTCAAATAAGTTTCTGTCCCGAAGGCTCCAATCGATTTCATAGAGTCTCCAATCGATTTGACTTTAAACAAGTTCTGCCTCACAGACTCCAATCGATTACACAGGGTCCTCCAATCGATTTGGATAATATATTGTTCCGTCTCGTAGCTTCCAATCGATTACACAGAGTCCTCCGATCGATTGGGCTATGTCCAATCGATTGGACAAGTTTCAATCGATCGGACTCTCCCATTAGTCAATATCTTTGACTCAGACTTGGGTCTGTCCAATGACTAGGTTTGACCATTATATTTTATTTATTTTAAACCTATTCCTATGGCCACTAAGTCACTTACCTTCCTAATCGAGCGTACACGATCTTTAACTGACAAATGGGCAGTTACTCAGATGACTTCTGTCATCAACTGTCTGATTCTTGCTGTCTCTGTCTTTTTTAGTCTTCAAGTAGTCGGCGAACTATGCGTACCACGACCTCTCCACACTACACTGGTGCTTGTAAGAACGGTTACAAGAATGTTTTTATGTCAAACAGAATCTTTGCCAAATTGAATATGAAAATATTCCTTACACATGTTGATAGGCCAATGTAGTAAACTATGTTGGTAGACCAAGTATGGACCAAAGTTGTTTAGATTACAATGAAATGAATGGTCCATATTACAAAAGGCTTGAAGATGGATTTTCAAGAATGAAATTGTAGTTTTGGTTTGTGAAATTTAAGAAATGATAGAATGCTTAAGAAAGAAATATTTTATCAAATGACAATTTTCTTTTGTAAAATAAAATAATATTTTATTGATTTTCAAAAGGAAGTTTCAAAAGAATAATTTAGTGGTTGTTCCATTGAAAGAAAAATAATATTTTATTAGTTTTCAAAAGAAAGTTTTAAAAGAATAATTTTGTCATGCCCCGAATTTTGGGTTATATGACCCGACCTGAATACCCTTGGGTCGACCCATTTACCCAAGATCTAGGGTGTGATAAAGATAAAAATTTAATTATGATGTCTCATAGTCTAGTCAAGATAATTATTCAATGTCATCAAAACCAAAAAAAACTAATTAATTCCTTAAAAGTTCATACTAAAACTTTAAACCGTAAATGGTTTGATTACATCATTAATAACTAAATTAAAATAAAAATTTAACTAGATCTGTTCATCCGCCTATTCCATCTCATGATGCCCATTGCCCCACTGAAGGTCGTCCTCTAGGTAATCCTCGTAATTCCATTGGGATCGTTCTTTAAGCGGTCTTGATTCGTTACATCTGAAATTTCGTGGCATAAAAGGCCGTGAGTAATGTCGCACAGTAGGAAAATACTATGCTGCTTATAAGTTAAACATACAATTATGTATAGAGAGAATAACACTAAAATTTTACTAAATCAGATATACATCAAATATCAATGAGGAATTAAATATAAATGCAACAAGATAATTAATTCCTAAATCGCAGATATAAATCAGTGATAAGTGTGTTATGACATGCTAACCCTAACGCTTAACCCATGAGGGTCTCCTTCTCCTATTCCCTTCCGGAGCGTAGCTTCCCTCCGAAGCTCTTCTCGGGAGAAACTAACCCGACTTCAACTTAGGCCCTCCACAAACCAAGTGAAGAGGAGTCTAGTTTGATTCAACTTGGGCCCTCCACAAACCAAGTGAAAATAAGTGTAGTTCAGTTCAACTTGGGCCCTTCGCAAACCAAATGAAAAGGAGTCTAGTTCAATTCAACTTGAGCCATCTGCAAACCAAGTGAAAAGGAGTCTAGTTCAATTCAACTTGGGCCCTCCGCAAACTAAGTGAAAAACATTGGCTAAAAATACTTTATATCAATACTATACATAAGACTCTTCAAAATGCATCATAATAAATTAATTCTCATATTTTAGATCGATATAATTTTTCAACTCTGAACACTAAATCAAGATGCATTTTTCAAGATATAAACATCAGATCAATAAGATATTTCACTATATCAATCTAGAGACAGATTAATCTGACTAAAATTTTTCAGATCAATCGAACTTTGGAAAGAGTCCCAATGAATTAGTATCTCAAGATCTAGATGTCGGATCGATCTGAAATTTCTATATGTTTAATCATAAGAATAGATTCATCTAATTACAAACTTTCGGGTCAATCGGACCTCGAAAATAATCTAAAAGAATGTATATACATGTCTAATCATGCATCGTTATTCCATAACAACATAAGCTAATAGAATCATATAATAACATGATTCTTATAAGATTACTTTTATCAAAATTTATGGATCAATTACATCATATTATCTTAATTTTCATACGAATCAATAAAAAGTTTGCAATCATCAATATAGAAAAGAACATGTAAATCAAATAAACATGACCTATTTTTCTTCAAAATATAATATAAATTTAAATCATAAAAAGAAATACATATCAATTATCCAATAGGTTGTGTACCTACCTTTGATTTCTTTTTGAGATTTCACCTTTAATAAAATTTGAATCTCCACTTCTTATTTTTTTCTTCGTAACTCAAAAGAAGGATTTCTATCAACTTTAATGCTTATGGTTTGGACTTGAAAATATGTTGGAGGGCTAATTAAAGATTAGCAAGAGTTAATAGAGATTGATGAGGTTTTAGAGATGACATCACGGAAGACTAAGTGTAAGCTTATAATATAGAGAGGGTTGTTGCTACTCTTTAAGAGTGAATAATGAGTGAGAATGTTTTATAGGTTTGTTATTTATGGTTGGTTTAGTTATAAGTCTAATTGAAATAGGTTACAAAAAAAATAATAAATAAAACATTAAGGTGAAGTGGGATGTACGATGGTGGCATGGAGATGTTTTGGTTTAAGAAAACAAACAATTAAATATATGGATAAATTTTAGTTCAAAAGCATGTAGCATTTATTGAAGAAATTGAAAGCTCCTTATGTGAAAATGTGACTTTATAATTATTAAAACAATGTTTGTTGCATCCTAACGCATTTACAGATGAAAATGAGGTAAGTTAATTTCTTATGCATTAAGATCTCTGCTTTATTATTTAATTAAAGCTTATGGACATGTATCATGTATAATGCCCACACACATGTATATTAAACAAGAACTTAAGTTCAAACCAAGGTTTAAAGGGGATCGTTATAACAATATAACGAATTGGGGGCGTTACCATTTTTTTCGTTATAACAAAAAAAATGCTCAAGGGCAAAAACGAAAAAAAATGAAAAACAACGAAATATAACGTAAAATAACAGAAATAATAGAAAATAATGAAAAAAACAGAAAAAATGGCGTTGAAATTCAAATTTTGAATTTTAAAACTTGAAGTTCAAAATTTCAAAAAATGGAAAATAACGAAAAAAAAATGAAAAATAATGGGAAAAAATAAAAATAACGGCCGTTTTTTTTCACAAAAATTTCCAGAAAATAATGGTCGTTATTTTCGTATAACAAAAAAATAACGGCCATTATTTTCGTTATAACGGCCGTTATTTTTTGGGCGTTTTAACGGTCCATAACGTAACGGGGTATGTCCGAATCCGTTATAATGGCCGTTTCTTAAATCTTGGTTCAAACATGTAGGATGATCAAATTAACTCCATTGGTGATAAATAAATGTTATGGGACTTAAAACAATTCAAGAATGCGTTGGTCCATTGAACCATTTGGGCCCGCATGAAATAACTATAAAAACCTTAAAAATAATCTATCTCAGAATTTGCCAAAATTTTGAGTGAATTTTTTTAGCAATTAAACTGTCATTTGATAAAGAGAAATACTAAAAAGAGTTTCAACACTTCAAATTAAACAAGACCAAAATACCATTTTATTCTTCTTTTTTTCAGGATTTTACAAATTCAGTAATTGATTTTATTGAGAAAGAAAAAGAATATTATATATAATTGTTTCCATATTTGAAAATGATATTTTTTTAAGAAATAAAAATCTTAATTTACTAAAGTTTCACATCCCAGCCTATAAAAAGGCCTTCAATAGATATGTGGAGAGTGACTTTAGATTTTGACAATCTTCTTGACTTCTCCGGACATTATGGCATCTTCACTTTTGATTCGATTGCTTGGTTCACGACTTTGTCAATTGCAACAACTTCTTCACAACTTTGTAAGCTTCATTACGATTTCGGGCAGGAACCGAGGCTCTTAAGATTTTTCTCTTCCATTATTTTTTTATGAATTCATTCATTCAAGATAAGCTTGTATGTAAATTCAGTATCTCAATCTAAGTACACTTCTCTTTTAATTAATTCAATAAAATTCTTTAGATTCTATTGTGTAAGTTTCATTTATTCAAGTTAAAATTTTAATTTTTTCTTGTACCACTATAGTAGGTTGAGATTCCTTCCATCAAGGAGAGGGATTCCCTCCATGAAGAAGTAGTTGATCTCAATTTATTGTCTTTCTTTATTATAGTTGCAATCAGTTATTAATGTTTAATAAAAATTCATTGAGTTATGTTGTAATATCAAAGTGAACTAGATCATTTGTATTTTCATTAAATTAGGATTCACACAATGCTTGCCTCTCCGAAAGTTAAATTTAAGGTAATTTATAATTAAAACTTCAATTTGACTAAGAATCTAGACATTAATTTCAAGTCGAACAAATAAATTCTTTATTATAAAAAATTATTTGTCCATTTTATGGCTTAATTAAATCATTGTATAAATTTCTTCAGTAAAATGTTTACATTATAATTCCTTATTATCCATTTGAGAGAGAAAAAATTTCTTTTGTCTCAATTAAAAAAATTTGGCAAAAAAATAAATAAAGCACTAAAATTAGATGCTATTAATTTATGGTAGTAAATCCCGATCTTTGATGATTTCTAAATTCGTAAAGTTAATCAAAGTTAATTAGATTTTTTCCTTTCAGTATAATTGAAAAGTCTCGATTGTCAAATCCCATGAATACTTAGTTCTTCGATAAATATATGTATTGCTGTGCCTCGAATCTCCTGAAGACTGAAGCATCAAAAATCAAGTGGACTTCGACAAAACAAAAGAATGATTAAAGCTGAAGAAAAGACAACCCAAGTGTTCAAGATCAACTGAAGACAAAGTCAAAATTATCAAGTACAACTGAAGATAAAGTGAAATGATCAAGCTCAACTAAAAACAAAGTCAAAAGCTCAAGTACGTTCTCACTCAACGAACATTCAACTATGAAGAAACTCGTGTTATAGTTACTTACATAAATCTAAGGGTAAAACCGCGCATTGCCAGCGGATATTGTTGTACCCTAGATGGTTAAATTTTGGTTAGGGTTTGTACGTGTGATGAGAAGAGAAATTCTCAGAAATTTGGTAGCATTCGGTTATGGACAAAATTGTCCGGCCGACCAACTCATTTGTGCGCGCAACCGAAGGTCAGGTCGACAAGCCAAAATGGTCAAGTCGACCCTAACTCTCGGGTTTGAGAAAGTTGGCTTAAAGCCTAAGCGGGAGACCGACTAAAGGTCGGTCAACCGAGGTCCGGTCGACTGGCCAATAGTGCGGTCGACCCTGCCAGTTTTGGATCTCATTTGACAAAATCTTTTATGCGATTAGAAGCTCATGTTGGTCCTTCAAACGGCTATATTCGGTACGGTTCTAGCAAATGGAGGCCTGCTTATAAATAAGAGCCCTCTCCCTCTAATAGAATTAACCCAATCAAGAGATCTCTACTTTACTTTACTCGATTATCATTTTTTAAGTCTTGAGATCTTGAATTTGTAAGAGCTTCACCAAAACAAAGCTGAGAATTCGTTGTGAAGTCTCTAAGTGTTTGGAAGAGACTATTTGGTATTGTTAGTCTGTAAGAATCTTCTTCCAAGAAGAGGATTTCTCTTGGCAGAGCGTCTCTTGGGCAAATTCTTCTCCAAAGGATTTTTCATTTGATCATATTCATCGAGAGGTAAGCATTTCTGTGAACCAATACCTTGTTGATAGAATTCGATATTTGTGAACACTATTATTTTGTGATTGGTGGATGAGTGTGGACTCATCTAACTGAGTTGTGGATTGTAGATCCAAGAGAAAATAATTTCTCTAAATAGACTACTGGCCTAGGTTGACTCTCTAGGTGAGTGAGAAGCAATTCTCGTTAGATTGAGACTAAGTGTAATCTTAGTTGGTTGATTATTTATTTCGATTGGAAATATTGTAATGCATGATTGAAATAATATAATACTACTCGTGATGAGTATTAGACAGTGGATATAGGTGTAGAGTCACCGAACCACTATAAACTTGAGTCTCATGTGATTGTGAATGTTTGCATAATTATTTCTCATTCTATGCTTCTATAGATGATTGATATTAATTGCTTGATCCTTTTCCGCCTTGTGTGATCAATAATTTTTTAATCCATAAAGAATTCGCAGAGGAATTAAAAATTGTCCTATTCACCCCCCTCTAGGACTTAACCTAGTAATTAGAAGGGAATTTCAATTGGTATCAGAGCAAGGTCATTTTGTGAAGGGCTTAAGCAACCCAAGTGTCATCCTTAGTTCTCTTAGAATAACCATAAGTCAAGAGAGTTACTCTGTGTCTAGACCTCCTCTATTCAATGGTACTAATTACGCCTACTGGAAGGCTAGAATGAGGATTTTCTTAAAATCCCTAGATGAAAGGATTTGGAAAATAGTAGAAATGGGATGGACATCCCCTACTGTAGCAACGACTGTTGGAGAATCAACTACTATTGCTGTTAAACTAAAAAGAGACTGGAGTATAGGAGATAAAGATGCATACCAATATAATAATCATGCATTGAATGCGATATATTGTGCTTTATCTCCTGATGAATTCAAAAGGATAATTGCTTGTGAAACCTCAAAACAAGCATGGGACATTTTGGAAATGACCCATGAAGGAACAAATTCTGTCAAAGTGTCAAAACTTCAAATGCTCACAACTCAATTTGAAATTATTAGAATGAATGAGGATGAAAGTTTCACAGACTACTACACCAAGCTAAGTGAAATAGTTAACTCCATGTGGGGTCTTGGTGAAGCCATTCCTGAGCCTAAAATTATCGAAAAAATTCTGAGGTCATTACCTGATAGGTTTCATCCTAAAATTACAACTATTGAAGAAAGTAAGAATGTTGATCTGATAAGATTAGAAGAACTGATATGATCAATTCAAACATTTGAACTGAAACTTCATACACCAAAAAAGAAAAGATTAGCTCTAAGAAATAATTGAGAGAAGAAAGTGACTATGATGAGTCAGATAACATTGATGATGAAGTTGCCCTCTTTGCTAAAAAATTCAGAAAGTTTTTTAGAAACAAAGACAAGAAAAATTTTACACAAAAGAATAGAAAACCTTTTGAAAATTTTGAAAAATACAAAAAGGGAGAAAACAACAAAAATGAAATACAATGCTATAAATGCAGGGGGTTTGGTCATATCTCTACTGCCTGTCCTAATAATATTAAGAAAGGAAAAACTAAAGCTATGAAAGCTACTGCTTGGGACATAAATAGTGATGATTCCGATAATGAAACGAACACATCAAGTGATAGTGGAGAATCATCTAATATTATAGCACTAATGACTATAGCTAATCTGAATAAAAATTGTAATTCTCAAAATACTATAATGGAAAATGAAACCGATTTAAGTGATGATGAAAGTGAAGAAGACATTCAGGTTGCTTTTGATAATTTGTATAAGGAAAGCTTAATTCTGGCAAAATCCTATGATAATCTAAAGAAAGAGAAAACTATTGTGTGTTACGAAAATGCTTCACTAAAAATTGAGTTAAGAGATCTATATCACGCTATAATGAACAAGGAAGATGAAATAACTCAAATCTTAAACAGAGAAAATGAACTTGAAAAAGAAATTAAGAAATTAAGTCTTGAAAGAAATTATTTTGAAATGAAAATGCAACTTTAATTAGAAACATCACTCAAGAAAATTCTAGACTAAAAAATTTATTAACCATGGGGAAAGCAAACCATGACAGGAGAGGACTTGGTTACATTGGAAAATTAGCTTTTCTTAGAAAAAAATCTGAAACATTTGATGAACTCATGAAAATTTGTAAAAAGATCCAAAATGAGAAAGGTTTGTCTATTCTTAGAATTAGAAGTGATAATGGGAGAGAATTTGATAATCACAAATTTGATGAATATTGTGATAAAAATGGGATTAAACATGAATTCTCTGCAGTCAAAACAGCTCAGCAGAATGGTGTGACTGAAAGGAAAAATATGACTCTTGAGGAAATGGGCAAAGTTATGCTTATTAGCAAAAAACTAACAAGAAATTTATGGGCTAATAATATTCGCTTAAAAGTGCTTATTTTAAGCAATTATCCTTTTAGCGTTATCACACTTTCCTACATAAAATGCTCTATTTATCTACTTTTCTACGTAAGAGTCTCTTCTGTTGCATAGAACACACTTTTCTGGACGAAATGGTATATTTGTATGCATTAAACACATTTTCGGAAGTCTAGATATTAAGCCATTCTGATAAAGTCTCATTACGCGCTTCTTCTGTTGTAGGAAACCCCGATGGGACGATTCTCAAGACTTGTGGGCCCAGATCGATTATGAAAGCCCATTATCAAAGCTTAAAGAGCCCACAGGCTATGACTAGAAGATATGGGCCAAATACTGGCTGAAAAAGAGGACCGAAGAGTTGGCCCAAAGAACGAAGAGAGCGGGAGAGCCAATGACCAAGAGACAGACCAAAGCGTCTAAAGCCGCATGAATCGACAAGGAATGATGGTCTGCTCTACTGGTGAAGTGTGAGGAGCAACACAATGATGACCAGGGTTCCAGACCCTCTGCCAATACTTTTATCTCCATTTTCTGATATTGTCTCTCTCATCTCTCCTTATTCTCCCTCTCTTCATCTCTCGGTCCTCGAATCTACTGGCCTAATCCCCTTCCTTTCTGCTCCTTGCTCTCCCCAAAAATTCCCCCAATTTCTACCCTTCTTCTTCTCCTTCTTTCTCATCTTTTCCTTCTTCTTCTTCTTTCTTGTTCTTTTTCTTCCTTGCCTCGCCAGAGTTGCAGGCAGCAACTCCGGCAGCCTTCTCTTTATTCTCCTTCTTCTTCTTCTCTTCTTTCTCACCCTTCTTCCTCCTCCTCCTGCTGCTTCACCCGCCAGCAACACATCCGCCCTTTACATTGCTGACCCATGCACCGGTGGCTCCGCCAGACCGCGCCTCCTTCCTCCGGCGGACTGGTTCACATTAACCAGTCCACCTCCAACACCTGCAACATCCGGCAACCTCCCTCTCCGCCTTCATCTACTTCTTTTCCGCCATCGCATGAACACTTCACGCACCACAATCCTCTTCTCCTTTGTCTTCTCTCTCTTTCTCCTTTCTTGTCGTGATCACCGGAGTTGCAGACTTGCAACTCCGGGAAAATCCATTATGACCGCCCCCAACTCCGACTGAACTGCACCTTCCACCACCACTCCTTCTCCTTCCTATGCAACGAACCACTACGGTGAAGCAGACTGCAACAAGCCAGTTCTTCAATGCTCTCCTTCAAAGCCTGAACCTTTTGGCCATGGGATCAATCTCTTCCCACATACCACCGTCAAGTTGAGCTGCAACTCTGGGTCTCTTGCTGGGATCTCCACAGTCAGCCATGCTCCACATCCTTGCTGTCCCCATGGACTGTAAGGGCTATCTGCTTGCCTGCAATATCACGACAAGATGTTCTTCACGGCTGTGTTCTTAGGCCAGCAAACATGAACCATTCAACGGCCAGCATCATTGCTCATCACGGCTTCGATTGGCCCATCCTCTTGGCCGAAATCTCCATCACATGGCAGACTCACAAGGTTGATCTCCTCCTATACAACTCTGGTAAGCATCTTGAAGTAATCCACTATCTTTCTAGCTATTCTCTCTTTAGGATTTTCTCTCACATTCTCCCTAATTTTCTCTCTCTACATCTATCGACCTCTTCTTTATTGCTTTCGAGATTAGATTTTATGTTTTGCTTGAATGTAAGGAACTCCATTTGATTAATAAAATTAGTTTGATTATTTTTAAGTTTTTGATTGATTAATGGATTAGTCTTCATTCTTTTTATTTCCAATTATCAGTAATTTTGTCGTAAGCTCAAAAAAAAATGGATGTTTTAAAGATCGATATCACCATCCTCACCCCTCCGCATATCTTCTAGCAGAAATTCGTCATTTTATGTCCTCGAATTGTGCAAACTAACCCCGAGTGCGGATCGACATCTGACACGAATCCCTATGCTAGAATCTTTGTATTTTGCAGGATAAAATCGGATAAATTACAAATGTGTTGGAACTAGGGTTGCCGTAACCAACGACGCGGAAAAATCCTAGTTTCAAATGGCACCGCTTAACATCCAATCGAAATAATACCACGAGCGCGGGTCCCTATTGTCTAACACACCCATAAGTCCCTGCTACTCAAGTACACTGAGCTTGATGTGGCATCTTGGACTATTCGACGGTTAGTTACGTGTGGACTAGGAACACGCACCAACCCTAGCTTAACCCGAGGGAACATTCTTCTTAAACACTTGACCAATCCGGTTAGTCTGGGACGTACTTAAGACAGCCATTGTGCCACACGTCTGTCTAGGCTTCGGATTGCCTTGTTGTTGACTAGAGTCAGTACTAAAGGATTCGCTTTGAAGAGTGTAGCTTGGCAAGAACCTAAGAGCGACAAAGTTAGTCCGGCGGTTAACAAAATAAACCAATGGTCCGTCCACTGTCATAATCTACCATACCCCATAAACTAACAAAATAAATCTTCAAACTTATCCTGATTTGTTTTAGGCATAGGTTTATCTTGCTTGCTCTTTGTGCATCATTTAGGATCACTACTCAAGTGTCTCCTTGCAACCTAGTCTGAGGCTTATTTTTATGGGTTCAACTGCCACATTGTTTGACTTAATCTGAGAGTCCTTCAATCTTCAACACCCTTCTTTTGCCATTGGTCTCTTACTGATGAGAGACCAGGCAGACGGATCTCATCGATCCAATCTCTTACGACTGATGATCATTTCAGTCTCACTGCATTTTATGCTGGATAGGGGTGCTTATTGTCAACCCCACTGGAGTCTGCTCCACTAAATCCATCCCCGATATACATTGTGTCTTCGGCTATGCTAACCATGGTCAGAGAATCCCTTGCTAGGTCTCTTACTGATGAGAAACCCACTACTGTTCTCCCATACCCGCTCCTCTTTATGACTTGGATTAGCTAAAAATCTTCGTTAAGTCTTTTTCGAAAGGATGACATTTTCTAAAAAGTGTTATCTATTAGCTTTGAGTTCAATTTAAGTCAAGCAGTACTACATTGATGTCGGACAATTAGAAAAACTCAGATTCGGCACAATTGTACACTATCAACATCAGAATCATCATAAGTTTAGAAACTCTATAGGTCCTGCGAGAATAATTATGGAGACCTAACCTAGTGAGCTTTTGAGCCTTTATTCATGTCAGAGGGTTATATAATAATTCTGAGTCACAAGATGACTCAATATTCTTCATGCCCGCAATATTCGTTGAGAGATCTCAATATCCTTTGCTTCGATCATAAAACCCAGAACGACATCAACATTGGATTACTTCGACAGAACCTTCTCTGTATCCAGTCAAGACAGTATACATGATAGTGCGAACCCTAGAAAATGATTTGGGCCATTTTTCTGAACCATTCAGCCTTTTTACTCACCTGAATTATACTTCACTAGAAACCCCTTGAGCCATTCTATGAAAGCATTTTCTTTGTAAACCCATCACCCTAAAACCCAGTCCAGCTACGAAGCATGACTGGCTATCCTTATTTTGAGATGGACAAAAGAATAACTGATGTGGGTGTACCGTGAAAAGAAAAGTAAAGAAGAAAAATCAAAAGGAAAAGAAAGTGGTTCAAGCTGAAAACAAAATATGGAAAGAAAGTATGAAAAAGAGCTGAAAAGAAATTGAGCAGTCTCAGAAATATCTAGAAAAAGAGAAAAATATGAAAAAAAAAGGGAAAAAGAACCAGATAATGGTGCTACATCGCAGAAAAAAATACAAGAAAATAGAGATATCCTCTCAAGATCTTTGAAATCCTGTATCCCTTTATTTTTCTACACCGGACCTAAGCCTCATTATAACCTAGGAAAGTCCTATTTGATTCTAGGATAGTACGATCATAAAATGTGGAGATTGGAGAAAGGGAAGCTATAGAGTTTGATCTGACATTCCTGAGTGAAGTGGTATTCCAATCATGAGATCTTCTTCTGTTAAAGATGTCCTTCCTTTAAATAATACATATGTGAGATCTTTGCTTTCATATATCAACACATCTCCTCACATATAAATTGAGAGAAAAGAAGAAAACCCTTCTTATTTGATTCTATTCTGAGTGCTAAACATGTGAGATTTGAGGTCGAGGTATAAGAACTTAGAGGTGATCTGGAAGTCTTAACTCTTGGATGATGAAAATGTTGAGCACACATACACTCAGAGTCTGACTATTCTGGGTCATGATTATCAATCTGTAGTCTTACCAAAACTTTCCAACCCTTGGCTAGCATGTAACTGTTTTTGCATCCATTCAATGATTTGACGAACGGTGTTTTTCCTGAGCTAATATGAAAAAGTGTGCAGCATGTGCAGAGCCCTTTTAAGCTCATTTATTTCGTACTAATTGCCAAGGATTGGCAATATACTGGTTGGGGGTTGTGATATTCGCTCAAAAGTGTTTATTTTAAGCAATTATCCTTTTAGTGTTATCGCACTTTCCTACGTAAAAGGCTCTATTTATCTACTTTTCTACGTAAGAGTCTCTTCTGTTGCGTAGAACACACTTTTCTGGATGAAATGGTATATTTGCATGCATTAAACACATTTTCAGAAGTCTAGATATTAAGCCATTCTGATAAAGTCTCATTACGCGCTTCTTCTATCGCAGGAAACCCCGATAGGACGATTCTCAAGACTTGTGGGCCTAGATCGATCATTAAAGCCCATTATCAAAGCTTAAAGAGCCCACAGGCTATGATTAGAAGATATGGGCCAAATACTGGCTAAAAAAGAGGACCGAAGAGCCAGCCCAAAGAACGAAGAGAGCGGGAAAGCCAATGACCAAGAGACAGACCAAAGCATCTAAAGCCGCATGAATCGACAATGAATGATGGTATGCTCTACTGGTGAAGCGTGAGGAGCGGCACAATGAAGACCAGGGTTCCAGACCCTCTGCCAATACTTTTATCTCCATTTTCTGATATTTTCTCTCTCATCTCAACTTATTCTCTCTCTCTTCATCTCTCAGTCCTCGAATCTACTGGCCTAATCCCCCTCCTTTCTGCTCCTTGCTCTCCCCAAAAATTCTCCCACGTTCTACCCTTCTTCTTCTCCTTCTTTCTCCTCTTTTCCTTCTTCTTCTTCTTTCTTGTTCTTCTTCCTCCTCACCTCGCCGGAGTTCCAGGCAGCAACTCCGGCAGCCTTCTCTTTATTCTCCTTCTTCTCCTTCTCTTCTTTCTCACCCTTCTTCCTCCTCCTCCTGCTACTTCACCCGCTAGCAACCCGTCCGCCCTTTACATTGTTGACCCAAGCACCGGTGGCTCCGCCAGACCGCGCCTCTCCGCCTTTGTCTACTTCTTTTCCGCCATTGCATGAACACTTCACGCACCACAATCCTCTTCTCCTTTGTCTTCTCTCTCTTTCTCCTTTCTTGTTGTGATCACCGGAGTTGCAGACTTGCAACTCCGGGAAAATCCATTATGACCGCCCCCAACTCCGACTGAACTGCACCTTCCACCACCACTCCTTCTCCTTCCTATGCAATGAACCACTACGGTGAAGCAGCCTGCAACAAGCCAATTCTTCAATGCTCTCCTTCAAAGCCTGAACCTTTTAGCCATGGGATCAATCTCTTCCCACATACCACCGTCAAGTGGAGCTGCAACTCTGGGTCTCTTGCTGGGATCTCCACAGCCAGCCATGCTCCACATCCTTGCTGTCCCCATGGACTGTAAACGCTATCTGCTTGCCTGCAATATCACGACAAGATGTTCTTCACGACTGTGTTTTTAGGCCAGCAAACACGAACCATTCAACAGCCAGCATCATTGCTCATCACGGCTTCGATTGGCCCATCTTCTTGGCCGGAATCTCCATCACATGGCAGACTCACAAGGTTGATCTCCTCCTATGCAACTCCGGTAAGCATCTTGAAGTAATCCACTATCTTTCTAGCTATTCTCTCTTTAGGATTTTCTCTCACATTCTCCCTAATTTTCTCTCTCTACATCTATCGACCTCTTCTTTATTGCTTTCTAGATTAGATTTTATGTTTTGCTTGAATGTAAGGAACTCCATTTGATTAATAAAATTAGTTTGATTATTTTTAAGTTTTTGATTGATTAATGGATTGGTCTTCATTCTTTTTATTTCCAATTATCAGTAATTTTGTCGTAAGCTCAAAAAAAATGGATGTTTTAAAGATCAATATCACCATCCTCACCCCTCCGCACATCTTCTAGGAGAAATTCGTCATTTTATGTCCTCGAATTGTGCAAACTAACCCCGAGTGCGGATCGACATCCGACACGAATCCCTATGCTAGAATCTTTGTATTTTGCAGGATAAAATCGAATAAATTACAAATGTGTTGGAACTAGGGTTACCGTAACCAACGATACGGAAAAATCCTAGTTTCAGCTAAAGCAGTCAATACTGAATGCTATACAATCAATCGTGTTTATTTGAGAACAGGAACTCTGCAGACAGCCTATGAAATTTGGAATGGAGTTAAACCAAATATGAAGTATTTCAGGATCTTTGGGAGTACGTGCTATATACTAAGAGACAGAGAAAACCTTAGAAAGTTTAAATCCGAAAGTGATGAAGGTATTTTTCTAGGATATTCTATCAGAAGCAGAGCTTATAGGATCTTTAACAAGAGAACCTTAACCATAGAAGAATCAGTCAATGTGGTCATTAATGATAAATCTCCAAAAATTGGTGATAATAAAGATGAGATGGTAGAACCTACGAATATTGAGAAAGGTAAAACTAATATTCATAATCTAGAAAAACCCAAAGAATGGAAATACATTAAAGATCATCCTAGTTCAGAAATTATTGGAGACAAGGATGGTGGTGTACGTACAAGACGTCAATTGAAAAATATATACAGTTATTTATGCTTTACCTCTAAGATTGAACCAGAAAATATTAAAGAAGCTCTCTTAGATGAACATTGGATAAATGCTATGCAAGAAGAGTTGAATCAATTTAAGAGAAATGATATTTGGTTTCTAACCCCTAGACCCTTGGATAAAAATATGATAAGAACTAAATGGATATATAAGAATGAACTTGATGAGAACGGAGTTATAACTAGAAACAAAGCCAGATTAGTGGCTCAAGGATACTCTCAAGTTAAAGGGATTGATTTTGATCAGACGTTCGCCCCAGTGGCTAGACTAGAATCAATTAGGATTCTTTTAGCGTTAACCTATGTCCTAAAATTTAAACTCTATCAAATGGATGTTAAGAGTGCTTTTCTGAATGAGATTTTGGAAGAAGAAGTCTATGTAGAACAACCTAAAGGTTTTGAAGACCCTCATAAAAGTAATCATGTCTATAGACTTAAGAAAGTATTGTATGGGTTGAAACAAGCATCAAGAGCCTAGTATGAAATATTAACTCAATTTCTATTATAGAATGGATTTACAAGAGGAACAGTTGATAAAATATTGTTCATTAAGAAAAGAGATAATGATATTTGATATCCCAAATATATGTTGATGATATTATTTTTGGCTCAACCACTGAGATACATGCTTTAGAATTTGCTTAAGCCATGAAATCTGAATTTGAAATGAGCATGAAAGGTGAACTGAATTTCTTTCTAGGTCTTCAAGTTAAACAATTAGAAAATGTCATTTTTCTTTCTCAATCTAAATATTCTAAAAAATTGCTTAAAAAATTTGGCCTAGAATCATCTAAATCTACTTACACTCCTATGAGCGCTAGTATTAAACTCACCAAGGATTTGAGTGGTAAATCAGTTAATCAGACCCTGTACAGGAGTATGATGGGTATATATCTCATAGCTAGCAGACCTGATATTGCTTTTAGTGTAGGAGCCTGTACTAGATATCAATCTGATCCAAAAGAATCTCATCTCTCGGCTGTTAAAAGAATCATTAAATATGTCAGTGGTACTATCGAATATGGTCTCTGGTATCCTCTTGAGACTAACAGTGAAATTGCTGGTAATTCAGATGCCGATTGGGCAGGAAATGCTAATGATCGTAAGAGCACCAGTGGTCGATGTTTCTATATTGGAAATTGTTTGGTCGCTTGGCACAGCAAGAAATAAAATCTATATCGTTGTCTACTGCTGAAGTAGAATATATTACTACAGACAGTTGCTGTACCCAGTTGATTTGGATGAAACAAATGTTGTTGGATTATGGAATCAATCAAGAATTTATGAATTTATTCTGTGATAATACGAGTGCGATCTGTATTTTTAAAAATCATGTACAACACTCTAGAACCAAACACATAGATATCAGACATCATTTTATTCGAGAGTTGGTTGAAAAATAGATAATTTCATTAGAGTATGTAAATACTGAAATTCAACTGTCTGATATTTTGATTAAATCTTCGGATTTGCTCAGATATGAATATCTGAGAAAATCTATCAGAATCTGTCCCATTGATTGATTTCTGTTGATATTGACTGAAATATTTAATTATCATTGAAAATCATAGTATAAATATTTCAATTAATTATTGAGTCGACTCATTTGAAATAATGATTGGCTAATATTGTTTAGAAATTTGTTTGGTATTCTTTGAAAATCTTGATTGTTTGGGAAAATTTATTTTATTTTAAGATGATTTTGTGTTTAAAATGATATTCACAAAAGTCAGGCCTTTGGAGTACATTTTGAGGCAATTGGGTTTGCAAATTTATAATTTACGATGCTGGGTCGATTGAACAAAAGGTCCGGTCGACCAGAAATATTTGTTAGTTTTTGTGATTTGATTGGTTGCGGGGACGGGCCGACCGAACATTTGGTCCGGTCGACCGAACATGTCCAGTCGACCGACCATTATGACCGGTCAACCGCGTCTTGCACCCGAATGGCTTATACTTTTCGCGGGCAGGTCGACCCATGCCCGGTCCGCTGCCCTTGTTTATATATAGTTTCTAATTGATTTTGGGTCATTTGATACTCAATTTGAAACCCTAGAAATTGTCTTTGGAGTCTCCCATCCTCTTTGAGAAATCCTTAGCTTCCTACTCTAATCTCTTTCTAGAGATTCTTATTTTCATAATTTTCTGTGGTGAAATTTTCTCTGTGATTTCTAAATGACTTTAAAGGGGAAAAGAGTAAGAGGGGAATCATCTTTTAGTGATCCCTATCCCCTTAGCTTGTTCATCAATCCTATGACTAGTGCTAGCTTTATGAATAACTATATCAAAAGAGCCGTTGCCATTTAGCGTGGGGTCATCGAGAAAGAGTTGACAATGACTGGGATTCCCAACCTTCTTAATTCGGTAGGTTGGTCTAAACTTTTGTCAATTTCTGGTGTTGCATATCCTGAGTTAGTCAGGATGTTCTATTGTAATTTGAATAATCATGATCCAGATGGTCCTTTTCTTTATTCTGAGGTTCGAGGTGTTCGTTTTAAAATTATATTATTTTTGATGTTAAAGATAACAGGTCTTCCTCGAGTGCCTAATGGAGGAACTTTCCCACCTTCCCTACCTTTCAAGAACAAAAAGGCTATTTCAAGAGCCATTTGTGGGAAGGTAGTTCATTGGTCATCTGATTTGGCTACAAGGGAATTACTTCCCATGTATCATTTGCTTGATTTGATTTTCTCCTACAACTTGGTCCCTAAGGCGGGACATCGGAGTGAAATTGGACCCTATATCCAGTATCTTTTATATTGTGTCTCTCGAGGCACAAAAATTTGTGGTCCATCAATAATTTTTCATCTCATGGTTGAGTTTGGCGATTGAGAATCGCAAGTGGTCTTTGCCTTTTGGCATTTTAGTTTCAAAAATTCTGAGTCATTACAAAGTTCCTATTTTAGACTCTGATGAAACTATGCATCCCATCTCACCTATCAATCAAGTTACTTTTAGCAAAATATTGGTTGGTGAATCATCTATGTCTGCTCCTATTTCTGCTTCTACTTTGAGTTTTGGATCCCGTCGTTCCTCTGTATCTGCATCTATTGTAGGTCTCTCGTCCAAGTTGGATAATCTTTATGCGTAGATTGACAAATTTTCTCGACGTCAGCAGCGTATGACTTCATTCCTTAGGTCTCAGCATCCTGACTATCCAGAGTCTTCACCTGAGGAGACGACTGTGCCTTCAGCAGCTGGCGATGATGAAGAAGAAGATGAAGACGAAGATGAAGATGAAGATGAGGACGAAGATGAAGATGAAGGAGAAGGAGATGATGCAGGTGACGATGATGGTGATGACGATGATGATGACGATGAGGATGATTATGACTAGAGCACGCTTTGTTTTTTCTCTCTTTATAGATCAGTAGTATATGTTGTGTTGATGTATTATTTGATACTACTGGTTTGTACTATTTGATACTGATGTACTTTGGCTACTTTGTGTGGATGTTGGATATTGGTCACTATGTTGACCAGTTTACTTTATGATATATTTTGATATATTTTGGTATAATTTGGTATGATTTTTTTTTCTGTATGATTGATTAGCATTGTCTTATATTCTTTTTCATCACAGGTTTGAGTTCTTCCCTTTGTCAATGTATGACAAAAAGGGGGAGAAATCGATTATAATGTGGATTACATTGATAATAACACTTGTTGCTTTTACTATCTTATTGAACTGCTTGTCATAAAATATCTGTGATTCTTATTTAGTTCTATTTGACTAAATGTACTGAGAAGACGTTTTTGGTATGTTTTTAACTAATATACTAATGAGAAGCTATTGTCAAAGATTTTTTTCTGTCAAGTTGATTATTTTATAGTAGCAGGTTGTTTGCAATAAGTGTGGTATCAATCACGATACTAATCGCGAGCTACAACATTGCCTCCTTGTACTTAGGGGGAGCATTATTGATTTATTTTGTAATGGACAAAAAGTGTAATATAATTGGGTAAGTATTTATTTTTGTCCTGACATTGACAAAGGAGGAAATTGAAAAGTCTCGGTTGTCAAATCCTAGGAATACTTAGTTCTTCGGTAAATATATGTATTGTTGTGCTTCGAATCCCCTAAAGACTGAAGCATCAAAAATCAAGTAGACTTCGACAAAACAAAAGAAGGATTAAAGCTGAAGAAAAGCAAACCTAAGTGTTCAAGATCAACTGAAGACAAAGTCAAGATTATCAAGTACAACTGAAGACAAAGTCAAATAATCAAGCTCAAATAAAAATAAAGTCAAAAGCTCAAGTACGTTCTCACTCAACGAACGTTCAACTATGAAGAAACTCATGTTGCAGTTATTTACGCAAATCTGAGGGTAAAATCGAGCATTGCCAGCGGATATTGTTGTACCTTAGATAGTTAAATTTTGGTTAGGGTTCGTGCTTGTGATGAGAAGAGAAATTCTCAAAAATTTGGTAGCATTCGGCTATGGACAAAACTATCCGGCCGACCAGCTCATTTGTGCGGGCGACCAAAGGTTCGGTCGATCGGCCAAAATGGTTCGGTCGACCCTAACTCTCGAGTTCGAGAAAGTTGGCTTAAAGCCTGAGCGGGCGACCGACTAAAGGCTCAGTCGACCGAGGTCCAGTCAACCGGCCAATAAGGCAGTCGACCTCGCCAGTTTCAGATCTCGTTTAACAAAATCTTTTATGTGATTAGAAGCACATTTTGGTCCTTCAAACGGCTATATTCGGTACGGTTCTAGCAAAGGGAGGCCTGCTTATAAATAAGAGCCCGGCCTCTTGAAAGTAGGGATTTTCCGCGTCGTTGGTTACGGAAACCCTAACTTCAACACATTTGTAATTTTTATCCGATTATCCTGCAAAATTGATAGATCTGTATAGGGATTCGTGTCGGATGTCGATCCGCACTCGGGATTAGTCGGATTAGCGCGAATAAGAACATAAAATAATGGATTTTTCTCAAAAATTTCTAAAAATAAAAGGATGAAAGGGTGAGAATGGTGATAAAAGTGATTTCAAAAACATTCTTTTGAGATTTTCGGAAGATCATGAACACTAAAAATGAGTGAGATTAAATAAGCATTTAAACTAATCAAACACCATCAACATCAAATTAATTCATTTAAATCATATGTCGATTACAAAGGCTGATAATCAAAACATTTCATCATGAATAATCAACGTCAACTAGTAAGCAGGGAAAAGTAGAGAGAAAATGGTTAGAGAGAGAAAGAGAGTTCTAGAGAGAGAAATGATGAGAAAAGAATCCCTAGATAGAGGAAGTGAGATTGTAGTGATAGAAGAGAGTGGTAGAGAAAGAAGATGAGGGGAAATGCATTTTAGAGAGAGAAAGATATTCTAGGAGAGAGAAACTAAAGAAAAGAGAAGATAAAAGAAGAGAGAGAGATAGGAGAACATTCAACTTACCATGGTGGAAGATGCACGGGATGAGGATCGTGGTGGTGAAGATGAGGGAGTTGATACCTCAGAAAGTGAACACGATGTGGAGGCTGCAAAGCTGCCAATGAGATCACTGGTTGAGAGAGTAAGAGCTTCTTCTCCAGGTGTTAATGGTTTGACCCAAGGAGCACAAGTGCAAGGGCAGCAAGGTGGTGCTGCTCGTGATGGTAGCCGCCCAAAGAAGAAGAGACGGTGGCTGGAGATGCTGCTCTTCTCTTTATTTTAAATTTTTTTTATTTTTTATTTTTTTGGGTGTTGATGTCGGTATTTGCAGGCATACAGTCCGGTTGACTGGTGTTGCAGGTCTCACACCAGAACCGATGAAGAGTGGAGTTGTTACGGCCTGGAAGAGAGCTCAGGCGGAGCAACAACTGTAGTGGTTGCTGGAGGCGAAGGCGGAGGCGGTGTGCACAGGTGGAGGTTGTTGCTGGACGTTTCCAGCAACAATGAAGAAGATGGTGGTCGTGAAGAGGTGAGGATCTGCACCTGTGGAGGGCGGTGGCGCAGGCAGGCGGAGAAGAAGGCGGTATGGATGGCGATCGCACAGGCGGTTTGAAAAGGGCGAACCAGTCCGTCGAGGAGAGAAGACGGTGTGCTGTCTCACTGGTTGCACGACTGTGAGGAAGCGGTGCTTAGACGGTGATGGCAGCGGTGGTAGCAAGGGTGGTGCGATGGCTGTGGTGTTGCAAGAAGTGCATCTGTGGCCGGAGAAGATGGTGGAGGCGGAGAGGTGCACTGGCGACCGGAGTTGCAGCCTGCAACTCCGGTGGGACGTGAAGAGAACAAGAAAAATAAGAACAGCAAGAAGAAGAAGACAGAGGAGAGAAGGAGAAAAGAAGAAGAAGAAGAAGAAGAAGAAGAAGAAGAAGAAGAAGAGGAGGAGGAAGAAGTCTTACCAGACGGCCGGAGTTGCAGGCAACTCCGGCGAAGACGTGAAGAAGATGAAGAGAAGGAAAAATGAGAAAGAAGAAAGGAGGAGGAAGATGGGGCCAAAAACGAGGGGAAGAGTAAAGGGGAAGGAGAGGAGAAGAAAAGAAGGGGATTAGGGTTCGAATGAACCCCTATCCTTCTCCTTTTAAAGCTCCCTATTTCCTTTAATGGAAATAGGGTATTTTTTGAAAATAAAAAATATGAAAAATATATATATATATATATATATATATATATATATTTTTTAAAGTAAAAACCTACTTTTCTATGGGGAATCTCCCCAATTAGTGGACCCCCCATTTAATTAAAATTATTTTTGAAATTCGCGGGGTCCACTAACTGGTCGGACAGCGGGTCGATGAAGATGGGCCCGGCTATTGGCCCTCATGGATTGATGATGTCCATCGTCTCACAAGATGATGTGACAGACAGTCTGATGGCGATCGGATGGATGGTGACTTGATTGGGACTCAGATTGGTAGATCGACAGATCTAGAGAGATCCAACGGTCCGATTGAAGATCCAACGGTCCGATGGAAGATCCAACGGTCAGAAAGCTAAGGGAGATGAGATAGAGCCGAAGGGTAGGAGTTCTGGGGTTAGGTCAGTAGATTCGAGGATCGAGAGATGAAGAGAGAGAGAGAATAAGGAGAGATGAGAGAAAAAGTATCAAAAAAATGGAAAAAAGCACTGGCGGAGGGTCTGGAACCCTGGTCTTCATTGTGACCATCCTCACGCTTCTCCAGTAGAGTCGACTATCATTCTTTGCTGACTCATGTGGCTTTAAACGCTTTGGTCCGTCTCTTGGTCATTGGCTCTCCTACTCTCTTCGTTCTTTGGGCCGGTTTTTTGGTCCTCTTATTCAGCCCATATTTGGCCCATATCTTCTAGTCATAGCATGTGGGCTTTTTAAGCTTTGATAATGGGCTTTCATGATCGATTTGGGCCCACAAGTCTTGAGAATCGTCCCATCGGGGTTTCCTGCGACAGAAGAAGCGCGTAATGAGACTTTATCAGAACGGCTTAATATCTAGACTTCCGAAAATGTGTTTAATGCATGCAAATATACCATTTCGTCTAGAAAAGTGTGTTCTACGCAACAGAAGAGACTCTTACGTAGAAAAGTAGGTAAATAGAGTATTTTACGTAGGAGAATGCAATAACGCTAAAAGGATAATTGCTTAAAATAAGCACTTTTGAGCGAATATCACAACCCCCAACCAGCATATTGCCAATCCTTGGCAATTAGTGCGAAATAAATGAGCTTAAAAGGGCTCTGCACATACTGCACACTTTTTCATATTAGCTCAGGGAAAACACCGTTCGTCAAATCATTGAATGGATGCAAAAATAGTTACATGCTAGCGAAGAGTTGGAAAGTTTTGGCAAGACTACAGACTGATAATCATGACCCAGAATAGTCAGACTCTGCGTGTGTGTGTGCTCAACATTCTCATCATCCGACAGTAAAGATTTCTAGATCACCTCTAAGTTTTTATGCCTCGACCTCAAATCTCACATTTTTAGCACTCAGAATAGAATCACACAAGAAGGGTTTTCTTCTTTTCTCTCAATTTATATGTGAGGAGATATATTTAATATAAAGAGGCAAAAGATCTCACATATGTTTTATTTGAAGGAAGGACATCTTTAACAGAAGAAGATCTCATGATTGGAATACCACTTCACTCAGGAACGTCAGATCAAACTCTATAGCTTCTCTTTCTCCAATCTCCACATTTTATGATCGTACTATCCTAGAATCAAGTAGGACTTTCCTGGGTTGTAATGAGGCTTAGGTCAGGTGTAGAAAAATAAAGGTATACAGGATTTCAAAGATCTTGAGAGGATATTTCTATTTTCTTGAATTTTTCCTGCGACGTAACACCATTATCTGGTTCTTTTTCCTTTTTTCGTATTTTTCTCTTTTTCTTGATATTTCTGAGACTGCTCAATTTCTTTTCAGCTCTTTTCATACTTTCTTTCCATATTTTGTTTTCAGCTTGAACCACTTTCTTTTCCTTTTGATTTTTCTTCTTTACTTTTCTTTTCACGGTACACCCACATCAGTTATTTTTTTTTTTATCCTTCTCAAAAGTAGGGTAGCTAGTAACACTTCGTAGCTGAACTGGGTTTTTGGTTAATGGGTTTACAAAGAAAAGGCTTTTATAGAAGGGGTTCAAGGGGTTTCTAGTGAAGTATAATTCAGGTGAGTAAAAAGGCTGAATGGTTCAGAATAAATGGCCTAAATCATTTTCTAGGATTTGCACTATCATGTATACTGTCTTGACTGGATACAGAGAAGGTTTTGTCGTAGTAATCCAATGTTGATGTCGTTCCGAGTTTTATGATCGAAGTAAAAGATAATGAGATCTCTCAACGAATATTGTGGGCATGAAGAATAGTGAGTCATCTTGTGACTCAAGATTAATGTATAACTCTCTGAAATGATTAAAGGCTCGAAAGCTTACTGGGTTAGGTCTCCACAATTCTTCTCACAGGATCTCTAGAATTTCTAAACTTAGGATGACTCTGATATTGATAGTGTACAATTGTGCCGAATATGAGTTTTTCTGAGTTTTCAAACCTGCTGTAGTCATGCTTGAATTGACTCAACGCTAACTTTAAAGAAAAATTGACATCCTCAATACTGACTTAACAGAGGTTTTCAGCTAATCAAAGTCAAGGTATTTGACACGCACCGTCCTCGGTGCTCATGACCGGGACATAAAATGATGAAAAATCAGTGATGATGATGCAAATGTTCAGGGAGGATGTTACCAAGTCGGCAGAAACTCGACAGTGTGTCGTACCTGATGATCGGGAGAATGAATGTACCTGCATTTTCAGAGATATAACAGTAATAACAAATGCATGAGACTCATGTACTCTAGGAATACCGGAATTGCCTTTCCGAAAGCGCTAAGTTTTACGTCTTCAGCCAGACATGACGGGGGTATATCAAGTACCCCCAACCAGGTTAAAACTCATGGAGACTGAGTGAATCTGCAGTCTTCCTGACACCTAAGGTGGAAGGGAAACTACTATCCTATCCCTTGTCTAGGTATACCTGTGTAGAATAGGTCTTTCTCAGTGTAGGCTGAGAGAAGGGCATTGAGCAGACCGACAAAAGTACGGAGTTGATCTGGGAGGGATCGAAGCTTCTCAGTAAAGATTGAAAGGAGAGTAGGAGTGGGTTCTCTGAGCAGACCCGCAAAAACATTTAGTTCAGCGGGGAGGGATAGAAGCTTCTCAGTGAAGACTGAGAAGAGAGTAGTAGTGGGTTCTCTGACCGTGGTTAGCAGAGCCGCAAACTCATTGAGTTTTGCGGGAATGTATCTGAATGGAGCAGACTCCTGCAGATCAGTAATACCAGAAATGTTGGACTCCGAGATGAAGTCAGACTCACAGTGTTCATGACACTTGGATAATTTATCTTCGGGAAAGTCCTGAATTAGACTCTCTACGGCACACGGGTCATCGATAATATCGACATAGGGTGACGGGTGAAAACTGTTGACCTCTCCCTTGATGTGTCCTAATTTGATAGGGATGTTCCAATCCCTACACTCAATATGTCCCTCCTCGGTGGGGATCGGTAGGTCCAGGACAGCGGGAGGCCCATTTTCTAGACATGGCTCATCAGTAGGAATGTCGGCATTCAGAGCAGAGAGAGAATTATCAGAGATAGAGATGGGACTAAGTTCCTCTGTGCTCAGTCCAGAAGTTGGTGCTGTTAAGGGCACCAAAGATTGCGACTCGGGTTCATCACTAATGTTGCACAATCCAAGGGAGGTGGGGAGGAACGATAGATCTATGACAGTTGGGATCCTACGATCGAGACACAGCTCAGTGTCATGAAGATCGACATCAGGGGCAGCAGAGATAGAGTGAGAATTAGGTTGCTCTGAGGTAGGTTCAAGATTTGGTGCTGTTAAAGGCACCGAAGAAGGAAACACTGGCTCCTCAATAGTCTGGCTCGATCTAGGGGTGGGTACAACTTCTATTTCTTCCTCACAATGGTGGTACTGGGTCCAATTGTGCGGCTCCTCATTATAGACAGTGGCCATATCATTCTCCTCAGGATAGGCTATTGGTGGAGTAGTGAAGTTGACTTCCTCTCTCTCAGTTTCTAATTGAACTAGACGTTGCTCGAAGCTTTCCATAGATTGCTGTTGTTGGTGCTCTAGCTGGGCAATGTACTTAGAGAGAAGGTCCTCTAGACCAGGGTTAGTAGCCAACGGAGGTAGTTCAACCAAGGGGAGCTGAGGTGCCACCTCTTGGTTGTAGTCCGACTGGGTATGAAAGTTGTAAGGCAAAGTGGAGTCTGGGACTAGTTGCTGACTCTGAAAATCCTGAGGGGCCCACTGTTGATCAGAATAGTCATTCTGTGGATATGACGGGTACTGGGATTGCGAGTATTGCCAGTCATACTCTCCATTGGGTTGATGGAACCCGGAAGGATAATTATCCTGCGGCAGTTGCTGCGGGAGGGCAGACTGTTCCCAACCAAAGTTATGGTGACTCCTATTATCCTGATAATAAGTGTTGTCATAGGATGTCTGCATTGGAGATGGAAAGGTACAGACATCTTGCTGGATAGGAGGGTAATATCCTACAGGCGGGGAATGGTACACAGGTTGCTGGACTGCGGCACGAAGGGCAGAGACTGAATTTTTAAGCTCTTGGAGTACAGAATTGTACTCCGGATCTCGGTGATTATCATACCCTGTAGAAGTGTGCGAGACTGGAGTATCATGATGATACGCAGAATTGTCATACCATTGTTGAGAGTGATCACCTCGATTCTCACAGAAACTGTAGTAGGTCTCATACAGAGGCCTTTCATCTGCCATTAGAGGCGATAGAGGGGTGTGGTGGACTAACTCTCAGATCGAGTCAGTAAAAGGTTAGGACAGGTCCAACCGGGCGTCTACTTGAAAAAGCAAGCCCAAGATTTGGCAAAAAGTTGCCAAATGGAGATACTGGAGTAGTGATTCTAAATGATGCACACCAAGCACAGATAATCCTATTCTAAACAATCAGGATATATTTTAGGCATTATCTTGTTAGTTTTGGGGCTAGAGTAGATTATGACAGTGGGCGGACCACTGGTTTATCTTTTAGCCGCCGGACTAACTGTTTGCACTCAGAGATTCTCACCAGGCTACACTCTTCAGAGCGAATCCTTTAGTACTAACTCTAGTCAACAACAAGGCAATCCGAAGCCTAGACAGACGTGCGGCACAATGGCTGTCTTAAGTACGTCCCAGACTAACCGGATTGGTCAAGTGTAGAAGAAGAGTGTTCCCTCGGGTTAAGCTAGGGTTGGTGCGTGTTCCTAGTCCACACGCAACTAACCGCCGAATAGTCCAAGATGCCACGTCGAGCTCAGTGTACTTGAGTAGCAGGGACTTATGGGTGTGTTAGACAACAGGGACCCGCGCTCGTGGTCTTATTTCGATTGGATGTTAAGCGGGTTCGCTTTGTGTGGATTTTTCCTCGAACACCGGGCTAATTGGCTCTACTTCTTGATTCTTTTTATTATAGATGGATCCTAGGGATCAATTTCAGCTGGAGTGATGAGGTGGGTGATGAAATCCCACCAGTTGTAAAAGAGCTGGGTCTGCTCGATTAATGTTCAATTATTAACGGCCATGCCACGCAAGTCGAATAATATGTATGCGAAAGCAAATAGACAAGCGGCAATGATTCACCCAAATTGCTCTGTATCGCACTCAAGGCGAGGATAGAGACTTACCTCCCGTGGGCCACGCCACGGGGTCGCCTCCGTGGGTTAGAGAGGGGTATCCTAATGGGCTTGGGCCCGACCCCACCTCTTTGAGCTTTCGCTCTCTACCCACACTGGATCGTGTTCCTGTAGAAAAGTTAGATCGCATGGTCTAGGTATGTGGGATTCTATTTGGAAGATCCTTGCCTTTTTAGGGTTCACAGAACAAGCACTGGATTTAGGCAAGTTTTTGAATTAATTTCTAAATTCGAGATGGGTTAAAATTTAGGAATTCCCAGATTGGAAAATACCTAGATTGGAAGGTTTCCCGAACTGTGGAGATCTTCCAAGAAAGATTTGATTGCGAGATCCCTTATAATTTTGGGAAATTTTCCAAAATTGAAATTCTGCTAGATTTGGGGTGTTTCCTTTTGCAGACTTTTCCAAATTCGGAAGATTTCTAAAGATAGAAATTCTTCTAAAGAGGAAACTTCTAAGAGGGGAAACCCTAATTAAGCAGAGTTTCAAGATTTTGGAATCTTTCCAAAAATCGCAAATCCTTGATTGGTGATTTCTAAAAATCTGCAGGATATAAAACCCTAATTTTTTTGAATTTTGAATTTATTATTTTTTTTTTGGTATTTTCCACTTAATCTAGCGTTTCTAAAAAACCCTAGAACAAGATCTAGCAGTTATATGGAAAGCAGTAAAATTCCTAAATTATTACAACTTTGCACTCGGCCTTCCGAGGCATTAAAAATAGTAATTTAAAAACTGCTAAAAATCACTAAAAATCAAAAATAGAGAGTTTCCCGAAAAAGGTCGGGCTGTCCAAATTGAGCAGCTTTCCGATTCAGCAACTTTCCAATTCCGTCTTTACGTCCTTTTTCGCACTCCCGAACACCCGAGCGGCAGCGGCGCCATTTGAAAGTAGGGATTTTCCGCGTCGTTGGTTACGGAAACCCTAACTTCAACACATTTGTAATTTTTATCCGATTATCCTGCAAAATTGATAGATCTGTATAGGGATTCGTGTCGGATGTCGATCCGCACTCGGGATTAGTCGGATTAGCGCGAATAAGAACATAAAATAATGGATTTTTCTCAAAAATTTCTAAAAATAAAAGGATGAAAGGGTGAGAATGGTGATAAAAGTGATTTCAAAAACATTCTTTTGAGATTTTCGGAAGATCATGAACACTAAAAATGAGTGAGATTAAATAAGCATTTAAACTAATCAAACACCATCAACATCAAATTAATTCATTTAAATCATATGTCGATTACAAAGGCTGATAATCAAAACATTTCATCATGAATAATCAACGTCAACTAGTAAGCAGGGAAAAGTAGAGAGAAAATGGTTAGAGAGAGAAAGAGAGTTCTAGAGAGAGAAATGATGAGAAAAGAATCCCTAGATAGAGGAAGTGAGATTGTAGTGATAGAAGAGAGTGGTAGAGAAAGAAGATGAGGGGAAATGCATTTTAGAGAGAGAAAGATATTCTAGGAGAGAGAAACTAAAGAAAAGAGAAGATAGAAGAAGAGAGAGAGATAGGAGAACATTCAACTTACCATGGTGGAAGATGCACGGGATGAGGATCGTGGTGGTGAAGATGAGGGAGTTGATACCTCAGAAAGTGAACACGATGTGGAGGCTGCAAAGCTGCCAATGAGATCACTGGTTGAGAGAGTAAGAGCTTCTTCTCCAGGTGTTAATGGTTTGACCCAAGGAGCACAAGTGCAAGGGCAGCAAGGTGGTGCTGCTCGTGATGGTAGCCGCCCAAAGAAGAAGAGACGGTGGCTGGAGATGCTGCTCTTCTCTTTATTTTAAATTTTTTTTATTTTTTATTTTTTTGGGTGTTGATGTCGGTATTTGCAGGCATACAGTCCGGTTGACTGGTGTTGCAGGTCTCACACCAGAACCGATGAAGAGTGGAGTTGTTACGGCCTGGAAGAGAGCTCAGGCGGAGCAACAACTGTAGTGGTTGCTGGAGGCGAAGGCGGAGGCGGTGTGCACAGGTGGAGGTTGTTGCTGGACGTTTCCAGCAACAATGAAGAAGATGGTGGTCGTGAAGAGGTGAGGATCTGCACCTGTGGAGGGCAGTGGCGCAGGCAGGCGGAGAAGAAGGCGGTATGGATGGCGATCGCACAGGCGGTTTGAAAAGGGCGAACCAGTCCGTCGAGGAGAGAAGACGGTGTGCTGTCTCACTGGTTGCACGACTGTGAGGAAGCGGTGCTTAGACGGTGATGGCAGCGGTGGTAGCAAGGGTGGTGCGATGGCTGTGGTGTTGCAAGAAGTGCATCTGTGGCCGGAGAAGATGGTGGAGGCGGAGAGGTGCACTGGCGACCGGAGTTGCAGCCTGCAACTCCGGTGGGACGTGAAGAGAACAAGAAAAATAAGAACAGCAAGAAGAAGAAGACAGAGGAGAGAAGGAGAAAAAAAGAAGAAGAAGAAGAAGAAGAGGAGGAGGAAGAAGTCTTACCAGACGGCCGGAGTTGCAGGCAACTCCGGCGAAGACGTGAAGAAGATGAAGAGAAGGAAAAATGAGAAAGAAGAAAGGAGGAGGAAGATGGGGCCAAAAACGAGGGGAAGAGTAAAGGGGAAGGAGAGGAGAAGAAAAGAGGGGGATTAGGGTTCGAATGAACCCCTATCCTTCTCCTTTTAAAGCTCCCTATTTCCTTTAATGGAAATAGGGTATTTTTTGAAAATAAAAAATACGAAAAATATATATATATATATATATATATATTTTTTAAAGTAAAAACCTACTTTTCTATGGGGAATCTCCCCAATTAGTGGACCCCCCATTTAATTAAAATTATTTTTGAAATTCGCGGGGTCCACTAACTGGTCGGACAGCGGGTCGATGAAGATGGGCCCGGCTATTGGCCCTCATGGATTGATGATGTCCATCGTCTCACAAGATGATGTGACAGACAGTCTGATGGCGATCGGATGGATGGTGACTTGATTGGGACTCAGATTGGTAGATCGACAGATCTAGAGAGATCCAACGGTCCGATTGAAGATCCAACGGTCCGATGGAAGATCCAACGGTCAGAAAGCTAAGGGAGATGAGATAGAGCCGAAGGGTAGGAGTTCTGGGGTTAGGTCAGTAGATTCGAGGATCGAGAGATGAAGAGAGAGAGAGAGAATAAGGAGAGATGAGAGAAAAAGTATCAAAAAAATGGAAAAAAGCACTGGCGGAGGGTCTGGAACCCTGGTCTTCACTGTGACCATCCTCACGCTTCTCCAGTAGAGTCGACTATCATTCTTTGCTGACTCATGTGGCTTTAAACGCTTTGGTCCGTCTCTTGGTCATTGGCTCTCCTACTCTCTTCGTTCTTTGGGCCGGTTTTTTGGTCCTCTTATTCAGCCCATATTTGGCCCATATCTTCTAGTCATAGCATGTGGGCTTTTTAAGCTTTGATAATGGGCTTTCATGATCGATTTGGGCCCACAAGTCTTGAGAATCGTCCCATCGGGGTTTCCTGCGACAGAAGAAGCGCGTAATGAGACTTTATCAGAACGGCTTAATATCTAGACTTCCGAAAATGTGTTTAATGCATGCAAATATACCATTTCGTCTAGAAAAGTGTGTTCTACGCAACAGAAGAGACTCTTACGTAGAAAAGTAGGTAAATAGAGTATTTTACGTAGGAGAATGCAATAACGCTAAAAGGATAATTGCTTAAAATAAGCACTTTTGAGCGAATATCACCTCTCCTTCTAATAGAATTAACTCAATCAAGAGATCTCTACTTTACTTTACTTGATTATCATTTTTTAAGTCCAGAGATCTAGAATTTGTGAGAGCTTCACCATAACAAAGCTGAAAATTCATTGTGAAGTCTCTAAGTGCATGGAAGAGACTATTTGGTATTGTTAGTTTGCAAGAATCTTCTTCCAAGAAAAAGATTCTCTTGGCAGAGCGTCTCTTAGGCAAATTCTTCTCCAAAAGATTTTCCATTCGATCGTATTCATCGAGAGGTAAGCATTTCTATGAACCAATACCTTGTTGATAGAATTCGATATTTGTGAACATTGTTATTTTGTGATTGGTGGATGAGTGTGGACTCATCTAACTGAGTTGTGGATTGTAGATCCAAGAAAAAAGAATTTCTCTAAATAGACTACTGGCCTAGGCTGACTCTCTAGATGAGCGAGAAGCAATTCTCGTTAGATTGAGACAAAGTGTAATCTTAGTTGGTTGATTATTTATTTCGATTGAAAATATTATAATGTATGATTGAAATAATATAATACTACTCGTGGTGAGTATTGGACAGTGAACGTAGGTGCGGAGCCACCGAACCACTATAAACCTGAGTCTCGTGTGATTGTGAATGTTTGCATAATTATTTCTCATTCTATGATTTTATGAATGATTAATATATTAATTGCTTGATCCTTTTTCGCCTTATGTGATCAATAATTTTTTAATCCATAAACAATTCGCAGAGGAATTAAAAATTGTCCTATTCACCCCCCTCTAGGACTTAACTTGGTAATTAAAAGAGAATTTCAGTAATCATAAAATAAATAAAAATCAATTAATCCATTCTCTTATCTTTCACTTTTGCTAGAATATTTTTTGTTTAATCAAGTTTCTTCATTATTCTTACCCCTCCTTATGGTTCGATCCCAGTACTTGCATTATACGAAAATCTGTAGTTTTGTTTTGCAGGGTTTGGTTTGATTTAACAGTAAGTTGCAACGACAGAGAAAAATAGTAAAAAATATTTTTAATCATAGAGCATGGACAAGATCAAAGTAAAGAAGCGACTGTGATTAGAGAGTCCCAAAGAGAAAGAAGCCAACAATAAATCGAAATCGTCCTAGTATCAGAAGAAGGAGTTCAGATCTTGGCCATTAGATCTAAGGTTAATAGAGGGTTGTATTCAATTAGGATTTTGGTTCATATTAGAGTACTTTTGGGTTTTGGTTGAGACATTTTCTTCATCTTTTATGGAATAAACAACAACTTTTTATTTTATCTCAATTTAAAAGTGATTTTCGTCACTTTAAAATGGGTAAATTTTTTAACCCATTAAAAGGCTTATTTTAAGTTGGATATGGGATAGAAATGAGCTTAAATCCTATATATATAAAGTAGTTTTTAATTAAGATTATTTTTAGGCTTAGAAGGTCTCTAAATTGGCCCTAAAGTTCACTTACATATTTTAGCTTAAACAACATGCAATCAAGCATTAATACTTAATCTTTTTAAACAAAATATTATTAATATATTTAAATTTCTAAAATACCCTAAAAAGTTTAAGTATTGCATAGCACAAGGGATGTTTGGTGACTATTAGTTTCCCCTGTGTACTGTGTTAGTACGCTTGAGTTGGTTTATACTCTATGCGTCTATTGGGTTGGACTTTACTAGCTTAGAAAGTAAGTAGGTCTACCATCCCAGTTCAGGTCACAGAGTACTGAACAAGTTAAGAAACTAAAAAAGAAGGTAGAGATGTGCAAGAACTAGTTGTCATGTTCGTCGAGAACCAGTAAAGGACCTCTGGTTTGCGTAGAACCAGATCAAAAAGGACTTAAGTCCAAGAACCTGATATGGAATAGAACCAGAACTGAATCAGAATAGGACTACATCCTATACCAAAAACTAGAACTGAACTAGAATCGTCTTGGGAATTTCCAAGATCAAGGGAGAATTGGGGTCTTGGCAAAACCTTATTTCAGGCTTAAGCCTACTCCTTAGATATTTAGGCTTACGTCTACTCCTATTTTGTCTATAGTAATCAAATGGAGAATATTGTATCCTGGAGATAGTGTTGTCATTATTCCCAGTTTGCACATTTGGGAGGCTCCAACTATCTTCAAGATAGAGACATCTCACTTCAAGCTCCAATTCGTTATTTTAAGTTAATTTTAAATTGCATGAAAATATCATTTTAAAACATTTAGTTCTAACACGTCTTTTTGGGTACTTTCCAATGGTAAAAGCATTAATGTTTTTGATAAAAAAAGTTATCACTTCATACGATAAATTACAAATTCGGTCTTTTAATAAATTGATAAAAAAATTCTTTGTTCTTGAAATCCAATTATCAGATCATTAGGGCTGCAACTCGGGTTAGAGGTCAACCCGAGCCCAACCCGACCTTCAGGACTCCAAGCCCGAGCCCAAACCCAACCCGATGTCGGGTTCGAAAATCTCATCTCGAGCCCAGCCCGATCGGGTTCGTCGGGTTGAGAAGAATTTTCTGAAGCTCCTTTGGTTTAGATGCACTAGACTCGTACAAAAAAATTTCTCTTTTGTCCAACAAATTTTATAAACAGCGAAATACATCACCCGAAATATTCAAACAGGGACAAACCACAAATCAGATTACAGAACACAATCAATCCAACATAAAATTGATTTATCATCTTTGGAATATTAAATAAACCACACTTACTTGGAATCACCCATCGTTCCTGGGGAATCTAAAATGAAAAGGCTAAACCTTAACCGAACCTCTGTTTTTTGGCAATTAAAGATGGAAAGAAGCCATTTTGGGCAGGACTTGAAAACTAGGGTTTGTAAAAACCCTTTTCTCTGCTCTATAGCCGTACCCACTGCTTTCAAAAGGTTGCCCTGTTTAGCTATGGTTCCTCTACTCAGATTGACCCTTTTAATGGAGCAACTATCTGATGTGCAGTAGAGTTTCTAGAAATGACAAGATTAGGAAGCTCACAAAGTTGAGATGATACACTAATTGTCCTTTAAAAGTGCCAAATGTTGTTCATAGCTTCTCAAGAGCTTTTGATTTTGAGTCGTTCTGTGGAGTCCTTTGCATTCATGGCTTGCATGGAGATTCTTGATCCAAAGCAAAGACTGGACATGCCAGTTGTTATCGTGGGGGCTTGGCCAGTCAAGGGAAGCTGCTCCTCCAACGACGCAACATCGATGCATGCAAACTCAGCGAGAGAAAGAGGAGAAGAGAGGAGAGGAGAGGGGAGGTTAGGGTTAGGGTTTGACAGAGAAGGGAGAGAGGAGAGGAGGGGATGGGTTTTCATTAAGAAAAAAGGGAGAGAGGAGATCGAGGCTAGTATATAAGGCTTCAACTTGGGCTCGGGTTGGGTCGGGCTTCTCCAAGTCTCAGCCCAGGCCCAACCCAATTTTGATCGGGCTTACCAAAATGAGGCCTGTCACCGAGCTCGAGTGCTGAAGGGACCAACCTAACCCGAGCCCAACGTCGGGTTGAGTCCGTCAGGGCTCGGGTTGAGCCCGTCCAAGTTGTGGCCCTACAGATCATGACACAACAAATTATTTGAAAGATATTTGACTTAGAAAATCGAAGGTTTTGGTTTCATTAAAATCTAGAAATCAAATCATAAACGTTAAGCATTTTGAGAAAACCAACCATTTTGGGATTAAATCCTTGCCATGGGTTCTAGGGGTATTCTAATGCTTTGAGTTGATAAAGCCAAATTAGGGGATCAGTGTACGAAAATGTGGTGTCTACATTGGGTACATAAAACTATCAACAATATGTAGCTAGAGTACAATGCACTAGGGGGATGCCACATACGATGCACGTGCACCTTACATGTGGCATTAGAAATCACTGACCGTATAGATGTTTGGCCCATCCCTAGGTGGACCTACGTATAAAAATTCATCATGATTAGTAATTTCTATCCGTTGGATTTGAGTCTTTTTCACGGTTTGTTTTTAATTGGGGATTTCAAGCATTATTTGGGGTATTTATATCCAAAGGTTAGAAATTACTAACCAGGCTGATTTTTTGCTCTGTACACCTAGGGATGGGCCCAACGTCCATACGATCAGTGGCCTCTAATATTGTGCCATGTGGCTCATACTATGGCCCATCTACGTTGATGATAGACGTCCATCATCAAAGTTCTGCCTTGTAATAATGGTGAAAGCTACAGCTGAGAGGGACACAATTTTTTATGTTTAGCATTTTGTATACGGGCGTCAAGGTGCACCTACAAACGCCATGTGATACACTCTCAGAGATTTATGATCGTAAGGATGTTTGGAACATCCTAGGTGGACCTAAAGACCAAAAATCAGTCTGATTGTTGTTTCCTAGGCTTTGAATCAAAATTAATTTTTGAATCCACGTCAACCCGTCAAAAAGATTCAAATCCAAGAGTTAGAAACCACCAATCCGGTTTATTTTTGGTCTGCAAGGCCATAGGGATGTTTCAAACATCCATATGGTCATATGGAGATGTTCATATGGATCTCTAACAGTCTTCCGCATGGCGTTTATAGGTGCGGCCTGGACACGCATATAAAACAATGCTAGGATCAAATTTTTTCTGCTGAGGAAGCAAAAGTTTTCACATCACATTCAAAAAGATGTATAAAGACTAAAACACCCCTATTAATACAAATTAAAAAAAAGATGAAGCAAAACAAGGTAATTTGAGAATATTGAGGATTGCGGACGTATAGCAAGAAGGGCCTTCTTCCATTACTAAGTAGAATAGATTAGCTAAGCCACCCCGGCCTTTTTCACAATTTTTTTCAGAAAATAACGGTCATTATTTTTGTTATAAGGGAAAAATAATGCCCATTATTTTTTGAGCATTTTATCTGTACTTAACATATAAGGATAGGTCCGAATCCGTTGTAACGGCCATTATTTTCGTTATAACTGCCTTTTTTAAACCATGGTATGAACTAAGGTTTAAAAGAGGCTGTTTTAACAATATAACGGATTGGGGCGTTACCATTAAATGAGTTAAAATGGATTGTAACAGACAGGCAAAAATGTAAAAAAGCAAAAAAAAAAAAAAAACAGAAAAAACGTAAAAAATAAATTTTAACAAAAATAACAGGAAAAAATGGGGAAAAATGGCGCTGAAATTCAAACTTTGAAATTTGAATTTCCAATTTTCAAAAACGAAAAAAGGAATTGAACGGAAAAATAACAGATTTTAACGGAATTTATGGATAATGGTCATTTTTTTCCACAAAATTTCCAGAAAATAATGGCCGTTAAAATGAAAAAAATGGCTGTTATTTTCTAAGCATCAAAACGGTTCTTAACATAACGGGCTTGGGGCGTTACCGTTTTAATGGCCGTTAAAACTTAAAACCACGTTATTTTAAACCATGGTATGAACCACGCGGCATACTCTTAGAGAAGATTGACTGTAGGGATGTTTGACCCATCACTAGGTGGACCTACATACCAAATATTAGCCTGATGGGTGATTTCTAACATTTGGATCTAATACCCCCAAATAATGCTCGAATCCCACAGTTGAAATAAACTAATGAAAATGACTCCAATCCAATGGTTAAAATCACTAACGAGGCTGATTTTTTGGTTTGTACATCCTCCCAGAGCCAAACATTTATGCCGTCCATGCTCTTTCGAGTGTGCCACATGGCCTATAGTGGTCCATCATCAACATTGCCAAACTGAACAAAGAAAGAAAAAAAAAATGTCTTACCAGTAATTTTGTTTGAAAAGAATGTGGGTCCCGCACGTATTTGGGACGTTTGTGGGAACTATTTTGTTCTTTTAATATATGGGGCCCACATATTTTGTGCTTTCTAAGTGAGAACGTCTTAATATACATTCATATGCAATTTTTGAAAATTTTTCATTTGCACATTCGCTCGAACCAAATGGTGGTAAATATGAACAATTCGTAATTTTGAAATTTGCATATCCTGTCAGTAGTTAATTTGCAGGCAAATATTTGATATAAAATGTTTGCAATGACAAACGTATGTATTCGTATGGTTGGGAAGGAGAGAGCGGTTGGGGGAGACCAAGGGGGATGAGAGAGTCATTTACCAATTGTTTGCAGCTGTTTGTAGCCACTTTTTGGCTGCAAACAAACAAACGTTAGACCACTTTTTGGCAAAAAATGATTGGGTCTAATGCAAATATTAGTTGGATGTTGCCCCACCAAACACACACAAATATGCCGCGAACGTTCAAGCATTTGTAGTGCTACATTTAAAAAATCCCATCTAAATCTGGCCAGTTATAGTCGTGAACTGGACTAGGACTGAACTAAGTCCTGAAAAGACGAACTTCCCAAACAGGCCCTAATTAGTTGAGGAGAAATGTCACTAAGCCTGTCGATAAAGAGGAAGAAATTCTTATCCAAGTTAGCTTGGAAAATTTTGTTAAACCTTCAAGAAGTTGATTTGGAAGAACTCTTCTACTCCTAAAGATTTGAGCTAATATGTATTGAAGAGGGCTGCCCTTGAACCCATTTTTGTACCTTGTGCAAACCTCCAACACAAAACACTATCTCTTTAGAGATTGTCCCATCATCCCATCCATTTGAAATGCCTTTCCTTTCTATTTAAAACTCTCTTCAATCCATTGGTCGATGGATTTTCTCTAATCTATATCACAAATTTAAGATGGCTCAGGCTCCGAGGACCCCCTTTTTCTGACCCTTCTCGGTCGCGCGCTTGGCCGTGGATTTCGCGAATCCAACGGTGGTTGTCAGCGCCCCAAAAAGTGATGCCAGCTTGGCGTGGATTCTTGAAATCCATGGCCGACCACACAAACACCAAGAGGGGTCAGAAAAATGGGGTACCTGCCCGACCCATTTAAGATTACATGACATTGCTTGTTCACCTTTCATTTGGACTCGAAACAAATTGGTATTTGAGAACAAATCAACCAATCACTGTGTGGTGACCCGTTTCTTGTTTCTACACACTAAAATTTTAATGCAATACCACCAGACAAAATAGATAAATTGACACCAGCAACTGTTAGATATCAAGAACTGTATGTATTCGGAATAATTATAAAGAACAGGTTCCGATGACTCATATTTTCACTCATGCTCTCAGCAGTGGATTTCACGAAATCCAATGGTGGTTCTGTTTTGGTAAAGTGAATGCCAGCTCGGCATTGTCAACCAACATTGGATTTCATGAAATACACAGCCGAGAGCATGAGTGAAAATATGAATCAGAAATTAGTGTATGCAGATCCTGATCCTAATTATAATGGTTACACAACTTTGACCTCGAGAAATAAAAGATCTCAACCATTGATATTTCTTCGCAAATGAGTGGGATCTTCGCGAATTCCTTGGTGCAGTTTCAGCCTTCCTTTTCATGCAGCATAAGGCACACTACGATTGGGGTGGCAATTTGGCCCGCAGCCCAGCCTGTTTTTTCGGGCTTGGCCCAGTCCAGCAGCGATAATTGGCCTGGCCCAATACAGGCCGCTAACTTCTGGGCCGGGTCTGGGATTAGGATTTAAGCCCATGAACCGACCCGACCTGGGAGCAGAATCTTGTGGGCTAGGCTGGCCCGCAGCCTGGCCCGTGAAATCTAAATTTTAAATTTTAAATTTTAAATTATAAAATACCCCCTCCCTACTCAAATTTGAATTTTACAATACCCCTCCCCCAAAATAAAAAATTTTAAATTTTCCCTTCACTCCCCCTTAAAAATTGTTGATTTTTTAGTTTTTGTTTTTTTCCAATTTTATTAAAATATAGGCCGGCCCGTAAGTCTAGCCAGCAGCCAAGCCCACTAGCCCGAGGCCCGGTTTGGGGGGGCCCAACCTAAGATTGGGCCGTGAGCTGGACTTTGGCTTCAAAATTTTGGGAGAGCCCGTCTGACTCAACTTCGGCCTGCCTCAGCCCAGCCCGAGCCCGGCCTGACGGGCCAAATTGCCACCCTTACTACAATAACCAAACCCGCACAAAAGGACTAAGGATATCGAGGCTGGGAATCTAATAGCTGGGTGTGGAAAGTGACTCTGAAACGCCCATTTCCCTTAGACTCACTCATAATTGATCCGATGGCATCTTGAGCAAGTGACTCAAGTTCTAATGGGTCAACCCGATCCGACGAAAACACCAGTGAAATCAGTCTGATTGAGTTGGGCTATCGAGTTGACTCAATCCACTCTAGGAGTGCCAACTGGTTTCATTTAACTTGAACCTCGTCCCATTCTAATCAAAATTGATTTGTGCTTTAAGGGGCCTAAACCTGAAATAAGTACAAACCAGTTTGGCCTGGTCATGTTACTGGGTCAGGTTTGGCATTCACCCAATGCCTATTTGGATGGCACGGGTCAACCCGGCCCATAACCCACTTCTGCTGCTAATAGGAATCCTATAAATGGAGGACCGAATTCCAGTGACAGAGAGATACGGAGAGATGGCAACGAGTGCAAGAGAAGCTCGTAGAAGAAAAATTGTGGAGAGAGGATCAGATCGTCTCGCTCTCATCACCGGCCAAATCCGGACTCTTCCATCATCATCATCATCGTCGTCACAATCACAGCATTCACATACAGTTTCATCACCGCCGTTGCTTTTCCAAGATCAGGATCTACAAACCCATCTCTCAAATCAAACCAACGGTACCCTTTTATCTCTCTTTCAATCTTCTCTATCCATCAGAACTCGAAATTTATCGTTTTTTCTCCTTCTGTGTTATTATCGGTTATGTTTATTCGGTTGGTTTTAATTTTCCGAAATACAGTTGCTCTGTTAATGCAATTGTTCTTCCTTTTATGCAATTAGTCATTGGGTCTGTTCTCTATTGAGATAATCGATCCATAAGTGTTTGATTAAAATACCAAGAGAGAACTTTGGAGAATGTTGTTTTGGGGAATTAAATCGTAAATGTTTCAATATATCATATAAAATTTGTTAATTAGGAGGTATGCCTTATAACGCCACGCATCTGAAAAGGGTCTCAAGAACTTGAAATAGTTGTAAAAGCTACTGAATTTATATATAATGATATGTGGACAAACGATATCTTGTATGGTCATGTTAGATGAATGTGAGGAAAAGAAAGGGAGGGGATTAATAATGTTTTCTATAAATTGTCCCATTTGAACTATGTTTCCAGATTTTTATTTTTATTTTTTACTTTCCATCTCAGATGAAGAGTGTTGTAAAGGTTTATCAACTGTTGTATGGCAAGATGAGTACTATAATATATTACTACAAACATATTAATTTCAAACGCAAATGTTTGCAACATTATCCAATTTGGAGCCCCAGAAAATAATGATGTGTACGAAACAATATATTAATTTTTTTATAGGTGCAAAACAATATAATCATGAGTAGTTTGTAAAGAAGCACGATGATCTGCTGCATGATTCTCCTCTTTTCTCATGTATGTTGTTGATACCCCAGATTATATCGCAGGTTATTGACAGATAATCATAAACACAATCTAGGAAACCCAGAACCCAGACACCCAAATAGGTGCAGAGAACCGCACCACCCCAATATTACTGATAAAGAATGCCACGTTGACGTAGAGCACATCTCATGGGGTCATAGGACAACTGTAGGACTAGCGGCTAAGAAAAGAGGAACGTGTCCGGAACCCAGAGAGGAATGAAAACCCTTTAGAAGACGTCGCCTTCTAGAGGGTCCTCATCCTAGAAAATCAAACACAAGGCCATCCTCCTTGGGCTTCATTTACCACTTGGATATAGCCTTGGAGAAAGAGAGTTGAACCGTGGACGTTAGCCATACACCTAGCCTCATAGTGACACGCAACATTGTACCATGAAAAACACCAATGCTGCACTTTGACGTAGGCAATACTATTGCTACTTCATCATTTTTCATATAAAATCGAAACAAAGGTATAGATCAGGAGATGAACTTAGACACTTGAAATCCAATGACACTCCGAGAGACCCAGAACTAATAGAGGAGAACTCCATCTCTTCTCGACCCTAGACATCTCTCTCTTGCCCTACCTCTCTCTCGCCCATGGCCTCACCGGTTTCCTCTTGATCTTCCCCATTGTCAAGTAGATCACACAAAGGGCGTTGAATGGCTATTCCTATGGTTTAGACAATGACCTAAACTTCCATGACCCATTATTCTTGAATCCACAGCATATACATAAGCCTGACCTATCTCTAGTACAAACTGTTCGAATTTGTAAGTGAAGTTTCACTCCTCGAGGATCTTCAAAAGCTTTGCAGATCAATCAAGTCTCCTAATACAGGTCCACTCCCTATTCCCCCAGCTCTATTCCAATGGTGCTTGCTCACATTAGCTTTTTAGGGCTAGGGACTGAGACCATGGTTCAAAATTTCAGCCGAAACCGAAATGTTTTGTTCGTTTTGTTTCGGTTTCGCTATAGGATGAAACTACATACGTTTTTGTTGGTTTCATCCAAAACCGAATGCTACTTCATCCTATGTGTAAATTTGCACTAACATTTCGTTTCGATTTCACGAAGTTCCATCTGAAATCGAACAATACTTCCAATACATTTCAGTATCGCCCATGAACGATACTGTGTACTTTGCACCATGATTGAGACATTTATGTCTAATTAAAGACTAAATGAAACCCCTAAGTTTCCAATTCTCCAAAATGTTTCCTCTTCTGGGAGTGGCAGAAGAGCAATATCACGGTTGGCCACAGAATGCCCTTATTAAACATCATCCTATGGGAAACACCGGTTTGTGCCATTAGATGCACTTTTCCTCCATAAATTAATCTCCCTTATTATTAATCAATCATTAAACTCATATTTCTGAATCAAGTAAATTCCAAAATTGTTTTTCTATAAAAGAAAACATTTGTTTATTTTCAGACTTCCTTAATTCAAAAATCGGCACTCTCGGTATTTATGCCATAAATAATTTCCATTAATCGTGATAAAATTGTATCATGAAAATTTGATAAAATAATAATTTACTACAATTGAAAATCTTGTTTAAAATTTTTCGAAAACAGTTTCCAATTAATTAATTCCATTTAGCATAAAATAACTGAGTCTATAGAATGAGTACTTTTATTCGATAAATGTGTTTTATTGTTGAGATCTCATAACACACATTAATAAAATATAATTGATTAATCAATTATCAAGATTTTATAGAACTATTGCTTGATATTAATTCACGCTTTAGGTAATACCCCTGGACGTCACTATGAATGTCTAGTGCCATATGTTCCACATCAAAGTATTCTAGTTATACGCAAACTAAATCTAGTTTTCTGCTATAAGAATAATATAAAATATGTGCACCTGAATTGGTGTCATTCCAGAAAAACAATTGTTAATCGAATTAGCTTTCACCAATTTAGAAAATCAGTCTCAAGCACGTGTGTGAGTCACGTGCATTGAATGAGTACCACATGGTGTGAGACATCTTGATTGAAGGAAGGAGTTACTGGTCTGAGAAAACTGCAATAGTAATTCTCTTATCAAGAAAGCTTAAGAAAAACCCTAAAGGGTTTTCTTGGTTAACCCAATGATCAAAAGTATCTCTTATAACAAAAAACATAACTTCAAGATCCCCAAACCATTCTTCCCATACCCTATTTATACACTACTCAATATCCTTACTTTAGCAATAAAGAAGAGGTTTCATAATACTACCATACTTCTTTTTACAAATACAGGTTTTCTAAGACTATCACACTTCTTAAAAATGAACTATAGAGCAGCTGGGCATCCCTTTCTAGAAATTCCTCATGGGCCCCACATGATTGCTTTTATGAGATGGTTGATACAGTACAAAACATGGTGTACTATATCTTCATACACCCAATGAAAACTTCCTTTGATGAAGGTGGTTGGAGATGCTTCTTCATCAGTGGGCTTTATTTCTTGCTGTAAAGATTATGCTTTGGGATCTGATGTCCTTAAAGTGAATTTGTCAAGTCTAAGAATATCACAGAGGGCTTGTTAGTTGTGCTTGAAGCTTGCTATAGTTATGGAATATCCGGCAAATGAGTGGTTAGGGCAGCTTGACTAGAAGTTAGAACTTGAATGTTGGGTCAACGATATAACATAAAATAGTGTGTGCACCAAGCAAAGCTGTTTTATAGAACTATGCTCTGTCACTTGTAATGCGAGTTCAAGTTGCACTAGTTGGTCACTGCCCTTGTGATCAAGTGGTATAAGGCACCCCTCATTTCAGGATTTTTCCAGGATCGAGTCCTTCTACTTACTGGTTGATATACCTGATACACTTTGCCTACCAAAAAAACGTCGCACCAATTGAGTTTTAAGTGCTTCAAGGGTCAGGGGATTTATTTGTTCTCTTGTTTTCTTTTGGATAAGTGTTTGGATAAATGGTAATCAATTAAATGCCGATCCCTAGTAGTTGGGATAAGAACTTTGATCCTTACTAATCAGACAAAAAGAAGAGTTTTAATATTGTGATGAAATAATAACATGTCTTTTTAAGTGTTGTCCTTTGGAGCTAATATTGTAGTCTGGCACTATTGTACAAGTGTCATGGAGGCTTTGGAGCTTCTTATAGACCATTAAGAACTTTGAGACACGAAATGCACTAAACGGTTATGAGTTTGAGGCAAGCCCCATGTTGAAGTGGTTGGGTAATAGGTGTTTACAACCTTAAGGTTATAGATTTCCACTGCTTATCAAAAAAAAGCTTATGGGTTTCCACCTAGCTTAACCAATCCAAATCATACTATGAATTCAACTCACACTCAAGTCCCAAGACCTAAGGGTTGCGGATTCAATCCCTCCTTCAACTCAAAATAGAAAAGAAGAAAACAAACTACAGTGAAGTTTTGTAATATACTTGAAAGATTTGGAGACTAATGCTTCATAGGCAGAGTTTGTCTCAATGCACTACTAAGGTTTTCTTACGGAAAAAACCCCTAAGAGCTCCTGCAAGGTGCTGATCTAAGCAACCCAAAAGTTCACAAAGGAACCAAATAAAGTTTAAAGAAAATTTTCATTCAATAATCAATTTTTGTGATAATCTCTTAACAATTATTTAGAAGAAATAAAACATTAAAGCTTAAGGACTGAGATATTAATCTGAACCATTGATGTAAAATAACCTAAATCTAACTTTTGACATGACTAAAATACCCTATAATCATGGAACTACCATTACATCCATATTTTAACACAGTTTTGAAGTCCAAACATCAAAATTTTGACAAAAGTCGTGAGATAAGTATTGTAAATCTCAAAAAAGGCTTTCCAACGCATCTAACATCTTCTCAATTGGATATTTAAATATTAAGTTATGCCTTCGGGAAGTTGACTGCATCATTTTTCTCTAGTTGGAGAAAACTCGTCATCGAGTTTGTTTTGCCATATTCCAATCTTTTTTCTAGTGGTAATTGTTGATGCAACCCACAACCATCCAGAGTTTACCTTCTTTGGGTCCCGACTGCCACAATTCGTTTGATATTATATTCTTGAAATGTCTTCTTTAAATGCATGAATGCATTAGAAGTTTTTTTAAGAAAAGGATCCACATATGCATTTTGTGAATTAAGTAGTCGAACACGTCATCTTCACATGAATGATCCTCATCTTTGTGGACATATCCACCACTTATATAACTCATTCAACTGCCAAACATTCACATTGGCATTCTCAACATTTGGAAGATATAAAGTTGATAACTCCCTCTTTGTCATCAACCTAAGCTTCTTCGCCAAAATATTTTTTTCTAACCATCAAAATTAGGAAGCTTTATGATCTCACCTTCGTTATATATGACATCATCATCAAAGATGAGTCCATAATCAGTTCTCCAACAAATAGGGCGCAGATTCTATGCGCCTGGGACGTATTCATGAACAAGTACGATCCCTTGCAGACTGCACCACGTGAGCGAGAAGAGCACGACAACCCATTTAAGGTAACTATGGTTAAGTTTTTTCATTTTTTATTTGATTTTTTTCTTACTATTTTAAAAGGGTAAAAGTCGAGAAAAAAAATGAACCAACCCTAAAACCTTCTCCTCTCTTCTTTATCTTGTTCTTTCCCAAATCTTTTCAAATCACATTGCCAAATTGAAGTTCGTTGGACTGTCTCACCACCTTGCCAAAACGAGCAACTCTTGGATTCTTCGTCTTTGATCATCCAAGACGATGAGATTTGATTTCTTTGGCCCTTATATGAAGAGCGGAGAATCCAAGAGCAGAGATGGTGAATTGCTCCAATGAGGTGGTCCGACATCAAATGTGCTTCGTCTACAATGGAGAGGAGCAAGAGAGAAGAGAGAAGGTTTTTTTTTTTTTTTTTCTGAAGTTTTAGGATTCGTTCCCTTTTTTCCAGAGAAACTTGCTCCATGACCGTTGTCCTGGAAGTGAGGCTCCTATCATCGTGCTGGAGAGATTTATTTTCCAGTCCTTCGCCTAAAAACTCCAATTGATTGATCCGTTTGTTTCGGTTACATGTCTCTCTTCCAAAGTAAGAAACAAGCAATCGATTGATCCATCTTCTCGAAAGTAATAACTTCTGCCAATTGAAATAGAGGAGACGGGGACCTTCAGTCTCGGATTATTTCGTATTTTCTTGCTTCTCTATTTCAAAGTGGTCCAATTGGTCATCTTTTTTGGGTTCTGAATTCAGGTTGTGAAAATTGGTTTTAGCCCTTGGATTCAAAGTGCGTTTAATGGTTAAACGTTTTGGGCGTGAGAGATGATGGATGGGTAACTGTGATGGATTTTCAAAGGTTTGAGTTGTGTAGGAATTAATAGGTTTTGGATGAAATGGGAATGGAAGAGTTGTGGAAGCCATTACTGAAAAAACAATTCTAAGGAACTGAGACTCATTCTTTTCTTTTCTTTTCTTTTTTTATGTTTAAAAAAGTAATAAAAATAAAATAAATAAAAGAAAGTCAGCAACCAACTAACTTGGGTTGGTAAAAGAATGCGTTTTTTTGAATTCAGTATGATGTGGCGAAAGCTGAACAGGGCCTTTCGTTTATGAATACGTCCCAGGCGCATAGAATCCGCACCCTCGTAAATAGGGTCTTCATTGAAGATAGATGCAATATCATTTTCTCTAATTATCTCCTCGTCAAAGATATGTGGTGACCCTGAATTCTTTTTCTACAACGGAATTTTCTTCCTTTAGATATTCATCAAAAAATTTTATGACCCCCAATCTCAATTCATTGTGAAATGTTTAAAATAGGAAGAAGATAAGTGTATTCCAATCAGACTAGTTACATCAATATACTGGTCTTTTAGAATCTCCGGCAGCATCACAGGCACGATAAGACGACATCTTTGAATCTCTGCTCGAAAGCTCCTTTGGAAAGATTTGCTCTGATACCATTTGATGCATCCGGACTTTAACTCTACGCACTACTAAGGTTTCCTTATAGAAAAATCCTAAAAAGTTCTTGCATAGCGCTAATCCAAGCAACCCAAAAGTTTACAAAGGAACCAAATAAAGGCAAAAAGTAAATTTTGTAAAGCTCCTTACAATTATTTCTTAACAATTATTTGGAAGATAATAAAACCTTAGAAGCTTAAACTTAAGGTCTAAGAAACTGATTTGAACCATTAATCTAAAGTAATTTAAAGCTTATTTTTGAAATGGGTAAAATACTTTTAAACCATGCCACTACGATTACAACCAGATTTTTAACATAGTTTTGAAGCTCAAAACATCAAAATCTTGACAAAAGTTGTGATATGGGTATTGTAGATCTCGGGAAAAGCTTTCCAACGTGTTTAATGGCTTCTTAATTGGATTTGACTGCTCGAATTTGACTGCATCATGCTTTAACTGAATATATGACCCTGGACAAAATGGAATAGTGGGAAAGGATTTATGAAATGAAATCCAGATAGTTGGGATCCAGCTTTGATTATGATGATGGTGATGATCAGTGAAGTTTGTAAATATTTGCCTACTTTGTCAAAATTAGAATCCTGGTAGAAAATGTTGGGGAAAAATTTTCATTGTTATCCTTGCATTATTATTGCAGTTTTGTTTGCTGCAATACTATTTTCAGACAAGTATTACTAATTCCAGTTAATAAAGATCATACCATTTTATCTCAATAAACAGAAAGTTTCCTGCCTCACTGTTGAACCATAAATCAAGAATTCTTGAACTTGATATCCTAGGCTTGATTTTCATTTATTCACTATGTAATAAGTTTCAATGGTTAAAGGTTGTATAAACTCCCATGCACATCCAACTTTGCTCGCCTGAACTGACTTTATTATATACTATGTTACCCAGGTATGATTACAGGTTTTGAATATGGATACATGTTCAAATGTTGGACTTGCTACCCCAAATTTTATCGTTTTACTTTGATGATATTTTATTATTTTAGTTTAATTAAAATTGCAGTTGTACAATTAGATAGTGAATCATATAAGTAGTACGAACTAGTTTCATTTGTAGGTTAAGGCTGTAGCTTATTATTTTATGTGTTAAAATTCTTTCTTCTCTTTTTTCCGCTTGCACAAGTATGCTGTCCAACTCATTAGGTACTTACCCAACAGAGAAAAAAAGAGCTTGGAAAATCAAACATGTATTTGTTGGATTTGGTTACAGATCCTGTACCCATACCCATGTTGTGTTGTGTTGACACGGGTATGGTGGGGTAAATAGAAGGGTCTGGGTATCATAGATTATATATATTCCATGCTATTGTTCATTGATTCTTTTGGTATTAGGTGAGGATGACGCCCCTGGCATTGCATTGCTGAAAAATGAGACAAGCAATGGATCTGTGAGAAGTGCTGCCGTCGACACCAATAGCAGAGTAGAACCTCAGTTGCAGAAATGTGCGACGAGCATTGATACTACAAGGACACCTGCCCTGGACAATGGTAACGAAGGACGGCCATCTCTATTATCAGCAAGAGTTCAAAATTCACCCAATTCAACCGTTGATACTGAGCCACATCCACATACAGAACCACAGCCCCATCACCCTAGAATTTTCACAGCCAACCAAATCAGGTCCTCCATTTCTGCTACTGAGAATATCCGTATTCTTTGTTCTGTCACCATAGCCCTTTTGGTAGTTCTATCTCATCTTAGTCTTCCTCTAGTAGGCAGTAAGACCGTAAGGAGCATCATAACCTCCAGGCCACTTTATCTACTCTTGTTGACTGACATCACTATAGTTCTTGCACGACTTCTGCTTGTAAAACAAGGAGGTTCTATGCAGACCGAAGCAAGAAGAGCGCCAACAGAAGATGAATATGGTTGGGCAGAGGGAGTAGGTAAGGCTTTGGAGATGGGTTTGGTGTTGCACAAAGCCATCAATGCAGCTTTCATGGATTGTAGTGTCTATGCAGTCATCGTCGTCAGTGGCCTTTCTCTGGTAAACATTGGTTGTATTGTTAACATCTTGGGCTCAGCTGAGTAGGGGAGAGTAGATGATCAGTCGTTCACATTTTTTTATGCCGTGTATCCTACTACCCCACATTAATTTGGGCTCACTGGTCATCCTAGCTAACTGACCTGAGTGAGCTTGTTTGCTGCGTTTTTCTTTCCCTAAGATTTGGTAGAACTTTATCTTTGATATAATTGTAATTTGTGTAATTGTGTGGATTTGGCTTTTGTATGAATAGAAATAGAAACAAGTCACTCTTATTTTGCTACGCATTAAGGTGATCTCATCATCGTAGTTGACCCATTATTGAATGGTTGGGATCATTAGTTGGATTGATTTACCGTGGGGCCCTGCAATTGGCCCTTCAGGTGAGGTAGCGGATTTTTTTATATTGTTACCAGCTCCCAAAGAAAATGCGGTTAAAATAAAATGTAGGGGGGCATGTTTGGCTAGGGGGATGTCCTGTCGGATGAGGCTGGGAGAGATTTTTTGTTTTGTTTTGTTTTGCAGGGTGGAACAGTGGATGAGGAAAGATATCCAGACAACACTGCTTCGAATGTACCTATTGGCACTTAGGTGCACACCATCAGAAACCTGATTGACAATCATCCAGGAACGTGTAGGTGTCATTTCCAGGAAATTTTTCCCGATCTGCAGTCAAACCCTAGTTGGTTCACTATCAACCCAAACAGTGCAATCAACAGACCATATTATAGGTTTGTTTGTTTGCCTGCACAAGTATGCGATCCTACACCAAATGTGGAAAGTTTGGCACCAAGAAAATGGCATTCTGCTGTATTTGCTGCCAGCCGTCCCCCATGAGAGACATGTTCTTCATCTTCTCCAGCCCCAGAGGTGGGCCTTCAGCTCCATATACACACCAATTGGATGATCCTAACAATCTTATCAATGAGCTGGCCACTTTCCTCTCGACCTACCCGTCATTAAAAATAAAACTACCCACACCCCAAATGCTTTTTACTTTCCCACTACTTAGCATTGCTCTAGTATCCCATGCTGTTTATTTCGACCACAAATGAAGCCTCAAGCTTTCGGGAGAGCCTACATAAAATAGTCTTGAAAGAAAGAACACTAACATGCCATGAAGAAAAAATTCACATCATCCTGTTAATGATCAAAAACTTGAACGAATTAAGGCTATAAAGATATTCTTTAAGCTTCTCCCTATAGATTTAATACAAGCTTCACATCATTGCCAGTGGTACATCCTAGAAAGGAGCAACAGTAACTGTCACCAGAACTATGAAGCTCAGGGAGGAAAAGGACCCATATGAGCTGCATAACCAAGTTACACTTTGATTAACCTACTTGGCACTTACTTCCAGACTACTGAGGATATGAAGGTTGGTATGTGGCAGGAGCAAGAGTGTTATAATCATATGCACCATAGCTTGTCTGTGTAACATATGACCCACTGCCTTGGGCCGCAGCAGCAACCATATCTTCGGGTGGGAATGAGTAGTGTTGAAGTCCAGAGGGAGTTTGGTTATGTACTCCAGCATATGATGACGCGTATGAGGTTGAAGTGGGGCCCTCATAGAAACTGTGACTAGGATAATTGTACGACCCAGAATATCTAGCACCTTGGTTCTGATGTGCAGGGGTGGGGTTCCTGGGGCCAAAAGAAGGGTAAGTATTGGAAACCCTGCCTGCTTTGGCTGGACGGAAGGCAGCAGGACCACCACTACCTCCTCGGGCTCGCTTGTTGGCTGCAGCCACACTTTTCTTTCTATCGATCTTGGCTTTCTCCAACTGAGTGACACGCTTCCTTACGCTCTCAAGAGTGAACTCAGATTCAAGCTTGTGGTCTTCAACACATTTGATGATAGTTTTAAGGGAATTCAACTCTAAGGCAGAGGCATCCTCCTGAAAGAGTTGGTTCAGAATTCAGATCAACTAAATATGCAGCGAAACATAGAAATCCTTAACATGTTCATACATGAATTCTGAAGCACACATCTAAGTGCAAGCATATAAGATGCATGAATGATTTTTAACAGAAAATCCTTCATGATGCAATGGAAAGTAATGGACAATGACAAGTTCAATGTAGTTGGATGTCAACACACCGTTGCAGTGGCGTTGTGATGACCATTCGTCGATATTGCATTGGCACGTTTCCTGGAGTTGCCGAGATAGGTCTTAAGCAGAGAAACTGGAGGAAATCGTTCAGTCAAACCAGCCTCGTAAGCGAAATACACAGCCTCAATCTCCTTTCCACTCTTCACCAACGCATCAATTATATCTGCAATAGAACACACAGCTTTAATCAAGAGTGATTCAAAAATGAAATGGAACGAGAACAATGTGCTACTGGAAAATGATACATCAGATTCAGATTCAAGTGTCAAGTGTCGACAAGGACAGAACACCTAGTTAACTGTTTCTTTCTTCTATTTCTTATTGATCCAAGAGAATCTCGTGAAGTATCTGAACATTCTTCACCACTAAGATTATATTATAAAGAAAACAAAATTAGGAAGGGAGGACTCTGGCCCAAAGCTCAATTGCTTGTCGTAATGCACCAAAACCATGAGATCTCAGTTTCAATCCCAGCTTAAAAGTGAGAGAGAGTCCCCTATGCATGAAGGGTGCTTATTTACACCTTGCTTTGTCAACTCCTTGATGCAACATAAAGTAAGCAAAACGAAAATATCCCTTTCCCCCTTGGGGCCACCAAACCTGTATGTGTGGAAGGCCCTATGGGACTAGTCGGGTGCTCTAAGAGGCCCGGATACCCATGGTATCAAAATACACACACACACACACACACACATATACATATATATAAACAAATAAAAATATGGCCCAAGTGAAATGCACGAAAGCCAATTAGAGGCTCTGAAAAAATCAGAAAAAATAAGAAATATGTAAATGCAAGAAAATTTCATAAAACTACATTATATAACTGATCTAAGGTCAAGAAGGTGACTTAAAGTGCTGCCATGCTGAACTGGAGTCTATCTTATAAACCTGCATTCAAAGTACTCTACACCCTCATGTTATACTCAATCCACTTTGCCTTCAATTGCGATTCAAAGTTTATGACGAACCCTAACCAATTGCGCCACAGATATTCTAGATAGAAAAAGTTAATTACCAATGTGTTCCAAATAAATAAAAAATTGCATATGTTTATATCAAATAGAGGGGTGTAAAGTGGGTATTTGGAATGCAAGTTTACAAGGCAGACTTTGGTTCAAGCCAATAAAACTGAATGTCACTCTTATTGACCCTAAATTAATTGTATGAACTGGTTTTATACAAAATTTTGTTGCATTTATATGTTTCTTATTTTCAAAAAAAATTTAGCCTTCAGAATTTTTTAAAGCCTTTTTCTAGATTTCACAGTTTCATGATGGCTTCAGTGGGTTTCGTCTAAAATGGATGCAACAAAACTGACAGAAACCAAGCAAAACTGCTACTAAACTCTTTGAATCACAAAACATCTAGGTTTTTTGCATCATTCACTAGTGAAACCATAAAGTTTCGGTTTCAGACGAAACTTGAAATCATGGAGTAAAACACTGTAAACCCCTTAACTTATATTGACTTTTTACATTTTTAATTAACTTTCGAAGTTAAACTCTTAGAAACCTACTTATCAAAAAAGAAAAAACTCTTAGAGACCCCAAAAATAACTGTAAACGTTTTTCAAACATGGACCCACCATATCCCTGGACTAACTTCTACTAAAAGAAAAAATATCTAAAAAAACCCAACCCCAATGATCAAATTTCTACCACAATGGACATAGGCCCCAACTTCAGAGTTCATAACCCCTCTTCTTCTCTTCTCTTCCCCCATGACATGTAGGTTGGTGTCATAGTCACAAAGTCGGGATTCAGAAATAAATCGGCGAGGGGTCAAGTCGAGAAAATTCGGATAAATTTGGTAAAAATCGACAGAAATCGGCAAAAATAAAAAATATATCATGGCATTTTTCAAGTTAGAAATGTTGTTTTAACAAAACACATTTATCGGATGAAAACCACATCTATAATTCCATAGTAATAAATCATAACTCATAAGCATGATATATCATTCATCGGCAAAATCAAAATCAAAAGGGAAAAAAAATGGATCTCATCCAATTAATCGGCAAAATTCGACAATATCGCTGATTAATCGCCGAGTTTTTTGATTAATCAGCGATTTTGCCGATTAATCGGCGATTGATTCGTGAATTCAAAAAATCAGAGATTTTTGGAGAATTTTTTAAAAATTCGGAGGTTTTTGTGACTAGGGTTGGCGTTCTACATTTTTTGTTTTTTCAATTGGTATGTTAGTGGCCTAGATCATAATTCAAGTGAGAAACTCAGGTGATGATCTTGAACATGATACCCTCAAAGACCGTTGTAAATGCCCACAACAACTTTTTCTATCCATAAACTCCAACTAAAAGGGGATTAACTTCTGCACGGTCTCATCTCTCATCCCAAAGCGCCAGTGTAAATCTATCAAGTTACCTCTATCACTTGCTTGAAGAATCAATTCTATGCCAAAACAATAAAAGACTACTACTAAGACTTTTAGCCGGTCAGCTCAACAAATCACAAGTCCATAAAAAGGGAATTTGATCTTTAATCTCCATCATATACCTTATGCCTTTGGAGAATCATCACGAACCTTAGGGATCTGTTTCCACACCTCAAACTTGTAGCTTGCATTGATTCCACTGATTCCCCAAAGCATATCAATAATTCCTTCACAGCCACAATCTATGATACCGCCCAGTGTACCAATATCAACACAGTAGGATACCAATACTGGTAATAGATGGATACTGCAAGGATACTTCTATATTATATCTTTCTCATTTCCTCGTTGACTATTTGTTATTTTCTCACCTCAATTTCTAATTGTTTTGCAGTATAAGTATTTAGATAAGATATTGTAGCAAATCTAAGTATAAAGAACTTTGTAAGAGTAGAAGTTTCATTACATTTAGCATGATATAAATGCTAAAAAAATATTTAGCTTTAAAAGATTATAAATAAAGTGTGGTATGATTCGTATGACGTATGAACATATTGGATGGGATGCCATATCCTAGAAGTTTCATTACATTTAGCATGAGATAAATGCTAAAAAACAATATTTAGCTTTAAAAGACTATAAATAAAGTGTGATTTGAAGTATCAAGTACGAACATATTGGATGGGATATCCATGTCCTAGATTTCAGGAAATGTAAGAATTGTATCCCCTTTTTCCATGCTAGCATCTGTATCCGTATTCATTTATGGACTCTTATTATCTTAAGCCAGAGGTCTCTAGCTGCAGATGATATTCCAAAAGTTTCTACTGAAATCTGCGTTGATAATGGAACCAGAAGATGTTCACCTCTTACTCTGGTTCTGCGTCTAGAGCTTTCAGCATTTAAAGCAGGGCATTACTGTGTGAGGCGGTGGAAGTTTTGTTTTGTGGGAGGATGTGGTCGTTGCCATCTCTGAGGTGGCTGGATTGCACTCTTTTGTCGAGTTGATTCCAAGTGAAGGTCTGAAGTGTGTTTTTCGTTGAGGGCCAGAGCAGACTTCTTTTTTGTGCAGATTAGTTTCTCATGTATTCGAGGGGACGGATTTGGGGTTAGAGGATCAGGCGTACTCTTGTGACAGTGACAAACAGTTGTGGAGGGTGCTGCCTATCCGGAGGGGAGGATTTGGTATGAGAACCTGAATGTTAGTCCTGTTTCAAGTGACAAGCCGGCTAGAGTATCCCATGAACTTCAAAGGTTGGCCTGTCAGTCTAACTCAGGTGATATTTTGGGTATTGGTTGTCATAGGAAAGGGAGAAAGGTGTGTGATTGATCATGAGGACCAAGATTTTGTCGTTGAATGTTAGAGGTTTGGGGACTAGGGAGAGAAGGTCAGTAGTGAAAAGTGTCATTAGAAGATGGGGGTGCCAAGGTGGTGATTCTCCAAGAAACTAAACTTGAGAAGATGGAAGCTCGTGGCATCAAAGATTCATGTGGGCTCAAGGACTTTGGGTGGCACGATCTTCCAGAGGTATTGTCATCATATGGGATCATAGTTTACTGGATGTTAGGGATGTAGTAGTGGGAGCTTTTTCGGTGTCGGTTCTCAGCAATTGTGTGGGAGAGCAGTTTTATAGGGTGTTTATCTGGGGCTTATGGACCTACAAAGAGGAGATTCCAATTTCAATTCTGGGAAGAGTTGGGAGTTCGGAGCTTTTATTAATCGTAACATCCTCTTGGATCTCCCTATTAATGGGGGCAAGTTTACGTGGTACAATAACCAAGACGTCTCCATCCTCAATAGGTTGGATAGATTCTTGGTTTCTGCTAAATGGGAGGAACACTTTTCAAGGGTGTCTCAAGTAGAGATACCCAGACCAACGTCGGATCATGCGACTCTTATGTTAGATTGTGGGGGGGTTCCCAATCGTCCTTCATTTCGATTCGAGAATATGTGGGGCTATTTTGCACTAAATTTAAAGAAAAGGTGAAGGAGTGGTGGAATGGTTTTTATTTCTATGGGAGAGTGGGAGAGGTTTTTAGGCGAAATCTCAAATCCCTTATAGAAAAGATTAGGTAGTGGAAGAGAGAGGAATTTGACAGGGTTGATGAGAAGAAGGGACTATTCTTGAGGAGATTTCATTGATTGACAAGGAGGAGGATCATCCTTTGTCTGCAGAAGACTGTTACGGGAGAATCAATCTTAAAGAGGAATATCACCATTTAGTGAAAATGGAAGAGATAAGTTGGAAACAGAAATCAAGGATCAGATGGTTGGAGGGCGATAATAACACGAATTATAAAATGGTCCTTAAGTTCATTGAGAGTACATACATCTTTATTATTAAAATAATGAATTAAACATATAATTTTGATAGTACACAATGGAAGGAACAAAAAGTGACCAAAAAAAAGAAAAAAAATGGATGGAATGCAACAAAGAATCACGATAGATATATGATTCTATCTTTTCAAGAAGGTAAATGCAATGTAATCTTTTCCATGAATGAAACATCACCATATACATTCCTAAATTCAACAAAAAGCAATCAATAAATACAAAATAATTTTTCAGGTACTTTTGGTATAAACACAATATATAACTCTCGAAAGACAGACCTCCCATTTTCTCCCCAAACCCTAATGCAGCAGTAAGTTTTGGCATATCCCTCCTTGATGGGTACTCCATTACCAATTTCCACAGGAACTCATCCTCGAACCTCGAACGCAGTCCGAACCCAACCACCATCTGCAGAAACATCGCGGCTTCCACAGGCCCCACCCCACCCCCTTCCTCATCATCCATCTTCTCCTTCCACGATTCAGCAACAGCGGCCGCTCTTTCAGCAAGGCTTCCAGCAACAGCAACCGAATCCGTGCTAGGAAACAGAGCTGAAAGCAGCGTCCCACATGCCCAACGTCGGTCAGGAACTCCAACCTTGGCAGATTTTTGTGAAACAAATTTCTCCACGGCATCCAAAACTAAGCGCGGCGGATCCACTGATTCTGCGATTGCCAAAGATATCTGCGACCTCAAAGTCACCGATTCCTTCCGTTTCGCCACCATAAACCTCAACAAGCCGGAAGAATCCATCTTTCGGCAATACGACCGAAGCGCTTCTGGCAATTCGACGTTTTCGGTGACGGCTTTCTCGAATTCCAAGAACGCTGCTTGTTTCTGCTCCTCAACGCGGGCAATGACTACCGATTCGCTCTCGAAAATCGAATTCCCTCGTTGTTCTAAAGCTTCTACGGTTTTCTTGGTCACTGAATCTAGAGTTTCGAACTTTGAATTTAGAGCTTTGGATTTCTGGAGGATGGATTCTTCGAGAGAAGAGAAATGGTTCGAGAGGGTTCTCCATAGTTGAGTGCAGTTCGTTAAGAGGGCATTTTGGGTTTCGAGGTCGTCCAAGGCCTTCTGAATCCGATCTCTATCGATTATTTTTGTTGCCATTGACGAAGGACAGAAATTTCTATGATAAGAAAACCCTAAACCCTAGTCGGAAATCCATGAATATTTGACATCCCCACAACCAGGTGTAGTAGACGTAGACCTTGTTGGATCGCAACTCCTCGAGATGCGTGTTAAAAGTTTTTATCTTATCTATGGTGTATCTCGAGATGCGTTCATAACTCCTCTAAGAAACAATAGTTACGACGAAAATAACGGCCGTTATAAAGGTACCGCCCCAACCCCGCTAATTTATTTTTTGAAAAGGAAATTTTTTTCAAATAATTAACAATTTCGGAGTTTATTACGAAGACGTCAATAACCTTTCACAAATTCTCACAAGAGCACTGATTTTCAGTTTTCCCTCAACCTTTCTGGTAAGGGTAATTCTATTTGCACCCCGAAAATTCCATAAGCATCCAATTTGGGTGCTTTTGGCCGAAAGTGCCCTTGACACCAAAAAAAAAACCCTAAGTACCCCACCCCACCTCTCTCCCTCCCTCTCCACCTCTCCCTCCACCTCTCTCCCTCCCTCTCCCTCTCCACCTCTCACCATCGTCTCTCCCTCTCCACCTCTGTCTCTCTCTCACCTTGAAACAAACCCAAAACAAAGAAAAAAAAAAAAAAAAAAAAGAGGAAGAAGAAGGAGAAGGAGGATGACGCCGTCGCCGTTGCCGCCGCCGCCACCAGCACCACAGGTACGTCTCTCTCTACTTCTTTCTCTCTCTCTCTCTCTCTCTCTCTCTCTCTCTCTCCACGGCACCAATTGTCGTGGAGAGAGAGAGAGAGAGAGAGACGTACCTGTAGTGGTGGCGACGGTGACGACCTCCTCCTCCTCCTCCTCCTCCTCCTCCTTCTTCTTCTTCTTCTTCTTCTTCTTCTTCTTCTTCAACAACCAGGTGGGGTGGGGTGGGTGCTTGGGTTTTTTTTTTTTGTCTAAGGGTATTTTCGGCCCAAAGGCACCCAAATGGGGTGCTTATGGAATTTGTGGGGTTCGAATAGAACTACCCTTTTGGTAAACTCAATAATGCAATTCAAAAGGCACTGATCCACACCTTCCACGAGCGTATGCCCCTTCTCAATGAAAACTGGTTCTCACTCTAAACATTAAGCAATCGCTCGATTGAAGACAATTTTGATCGAACAACTAGGATAATCACTACCATTGTCTCGTCTCAACCGTCACATCAAAACTTCAAAAATAATCAAACATTTTCATCTCTCACCATTTTTTCCTTCTATACAACTTGGATGAGCTTTGCAACTTCGACAAATGAGGATCAGCCCTTCAACGGTATTAAAAGGCTTCTTCATTTCTCCTATTAAAGATAGGGTGGGGCTCCGTTGACAGATATAAAATGTAGGGACACAATATAAGACAGGTGGCACACTGTTACAAGACTCTAACCATATGGATGTTTGTCCTATCCCATGGTGGACCTACAAAGCAAAAATTAACCTGATTAGTGATTTATACGCTTTGGATTGGACTTATTTTCATGGGCTGATCTCAACTGTGGGAATTTGAGCAGTATTTGAGGTACAAAGATCCAACACTTATATATCACTAATCAGGCTGATATGTGGTTTGTAGGTCCACCATGGGATAGGACAAACATCTGTACGGTCAGAGTCCTATAACAGTGTGCCACCTGGCTTATATTGTGTCCCTGTCATTTTATAACTGTCAACGGAGCCCGACCCTTAAAGTTATGTTAGACTTCATCTTTTTTTTTTCTCTTCTCTACAACTTCGATGATTTGAAATGGTTTTGAACCCAAACTCAAAACATATTTCTAACTATGTCTGTCAATTGTTTGTTTTATTTCCTCAAAGACTAGTTTCAAATGTTTTCTATACAACTTCAATAATTTGAAACGATTCTGAACCCAAACCTCTTTCTAACTATGTCTGTCAATTGTTTGTTTTATTTTTTCAAAGATAAATTTCAAATATTTTCTTTGCAACTCCGATGATTTGAAATGGTTTTGAATCTAAACTCATCTGTCATCTATTTTTTATGTTTTCTCTTTTTTTGTCATCTGTTTTCTCCTTGTCAATCATCGGTTTTTCCTTTTTTGTCATTTGTTATCTCCTTGTCTGTCATCGATTTTCCTCTTTTTTGTCATCTGTTTTTTCTTTTTACCATATGTTGTCTCTTTATCATCAATTTTTTCTTTTTTTGTCATTTGTTTTCTCCTTTTTGTCATTTCTTCTCATTGTATGTCATCTATTTATCATATCTGTCATCTATTTTCTCCTTTTTGTCATATGTTTTCTCCTTGTCGAGGACGTAGTCGATCGGATTCCGACGATGAACCTCATAAAAAATTTAGTGTCTCATTTTTCTTCATCTTTATCTTTTCTAACTCTTCTAGGGCGGATCTATCTCTTTACTTTGGGGAGGTGGGTGAGAATCTCAAGCATCATTGATAGCTAAATCCCAGATTTTCACACAAAATGACCCATATAAACCAAATGAGTAGCTTGTAACAAAAAAATACATTGAAAAACATATGACAAGAGTGTACTAAACAGATAACAAAGCTTACAAAACAGATGACAAGTGTGTACAAAATAGATGACAAGAATACCAAAACAGATGACAAGAATGTCAAAACAGATGCTATTATTGGAGTTTATGCTCTAAGAGTTCTACAAGTTTTCAGTGAAGCTTCACCTTTTTTGCTTCTTTGATATTGCATGCAAAGGAATGACTATGATACCATGTAAACAGTCTCCCAACTCTATTAGATGATTGGATTTTTGCATTCATCTACCAAGAGTCTTAGTTGACGCTTGATAAAACTTTTTCTCAACCCTAAGTCTGAATGAACTGAAATTAAGTGATTTTGGTGAATGGCGTTTGATAAACAACTTAATTTCAGCACTTGTCACCAAAACCACTGAAATTAAATGAAAAGTAAAAAGTCACTCTCCCTTCACTTATTACGATAAGTGACAGCATCTTTTCAAAAGATTTTAATATTCTCTTTTAATACTGATAAAGTCCTTTTTCTTAAAGCTTTCTCTTTTAAAAACTTAGGCTTTCCCGCATGTGGGACAAATTGGTCGGCAACATCCTTTAAAATGATCTCACAAGTTCTACCACAGTTGGACCCCCACGATCACCATTACACCACAAAAGCCTTGCTGATTCTTCCTACTGGGCCATTAGCATGGACTCATTAGCTAGTGTTGAACATCACAATGCTGCAGTCATAACTATTTAATCACTTAATTGATTGTAACTATTAGATCCAACAATTAGATGATTGTAAGTCTTAACTAGCGAATAATCTGGACCCTTTGATTGGTGTAACTTAGAGCCGGTGGCTCATTTTCTCTTTTTAGTCGTTTTGTACAGTGAAATGTTTTCCATTTATAAAGAGAATGGTAGTTGATATTAGTGGCAAATAATGCAACTCAAAGATGGAACATTCGTGATTGTTCATCGCTTGCTGGCAAAAGATACTCTGCCATTAAACAATCAATTTTTCTGCATAGGGGTTTAATGGTTTAAGCAAAGGGTTTCAGCGGCTTAGGTCAGAAGGTTGAAGCAAAGGGGTTGCAAATGCAAATGTAGTTCCTATGAGAAATGTTGAGACTGATTATGGTCGCAGAAGAGTTGAAGGAGAAAGTTAGATGAATACAAAAAGTTCAACAAAGCAAATCAATCAACGATTTATGATAGTCGTACTTGTCAAAACCCTCTTTCTTGAGTAAACCTTTGATGCTTTTTGCTACATACCCATGTGAGTATTTTTTTTTTAAAACATGGTTACGTGACAAAAACACTCTGGGTACATGTCGAGAACTCATTGGTAGTCCTGAGATTTGATGACAGCCTATAGTCATCAAAGGTTTACTTAAGAAGAGGGTTTTGACAAGTATGGTTGTCATAAAAAGTTGATTGATTTGCTTAATGTACTTTTTGCGTTGAAAATGACAACTTTTTGTTTTGAGGGCATGGGTATTAATGCCTGAAAATGAGCCCTAAAAAGTTGATTGATTTGCTTAATGTACTTTTTGCGTTGAAAATGACAACTTTTTGTTTTGAGGGCATGGGTATTAATGTCTGAAAATGAGCCCAAATTAACGTCGGGAAGTTTGAAAAGTTATTGATATTCTGGTAATAAACTGCAAAATTGTTAATTATTTGGGAAATTTTCATTTTAAAAATAACATATTAAAATTATAACAGAAATAACTACGGTTATTTAAAAAAATGTTTCTCTTACCGTTGTTGAGGTTACTTTGAAAATAAAAAATAATATTTTGATCACAGTGTAACATGTCATAATGGTCATAACTATAATTTAAGGGACCATTATATTGGAGCATTTAAAACCTTGCTCTAAGGGAGTTATATATATATATATATACTAGGGGACCGCCACATGCGATGCATGTGCACCTTAACACGTGGCAGCACCTTACGCATGGCGTACTCTTCGAGATCGTTGATCGTATAGATGTTCACCCATCCCTTCGTGAACCTACATACAAAAATTTGTCAGGATTAGTTATTTCTATCCATCGGATTAGAGACTCTTTCATAGTTTGTTTTTAATAGTGGATTTTGAGTATTATTTGGCCAATGACAAAATGAAATCACTATGCAACATGATAACATCCATGGCTCTTGGACCATGTGATCATTACTATTTTAATAATGGGGTATGTATGTGAGGGTAACTTAATTAACTTTCTTTGTGATTTTTTTCCAAAATACCCACGTTGATGATGGACCATGTAATGAGCCACTTGGCACACACTATGAGATAACTGACCGTACGGACAGATAGGTGGACCTACGTACCAAAATTTATCTAGATTTGTAATTTCTATCCGTTGGATAGTCTTTTTCATGGTTTATTTGTAACTGTGGATTTCAAACATTATGATCGAAATGTTAGAAATCACTAATCAGGCTGATTTTTGTTGAGTTATATCTGTCATGGATGGGCCAAACATCTTTACGGTAAGTGGCCTATAAAATGTGCCATGTGGCTTAAATTGTGGTCCATCATCAACATTGACTATTGATGTTGACTAGCATTGATGCGTTGTTTAGACCACGTTGAAAAGTAAAATATACGATTACCAAAATGCCCTTAAAAAGTAAAAAAATAAAAGAAAAATGGGTATTTTTTAACAAAATGTAATTACCAAAATGCCCCTATAAAGTAAAAAAATATTTAAAAGGAATTGAAAAAGCAAATGGGGGTATTTTCGACAAAGTAAAATCATTTTTTTACATTTTAAATCATTTTAAATGCAAAGGGCTTATCTCTTTGATAAGTAGAACACACACACTAGTGGATGAGTGATTGTAAGGACAAGATTAATTTGGAGGGGAAATCTGTAAATTGTGGCAACTTAAGGGACCATCAGAAAATTTAAATTCTGATGATGTCCATGTATAATGGATAGGTAGTTATGGACGTAGATTCTTTGTGCCTGGGCTATATACAATGAATGGAAGGGGCTCATCGCAGAGTTCACCAAGTCAGCCAAACCAAACGAAAGCATTATTTTCAAATCTATGGATGTTAAGACCCAAACCAATACACAAAAGCACCTAGGTGATAGAGGTATGAAAAGTTTTAAGTCTAACCTTTAGGATCGTAACATTCCACCACGCTTCCAAGGCCAACATCCACGGTGGCCCACTTTGAAGCTTTCACTCCGGTACCCCTATTTTCTCACTTTTTGTGAGCGAGCCCCGGCATTTTTTTCGGTACCCCTATTTTTTCTTTTTTGAGCAAGCCCCCAGGTAGCCCTTTACTCAGGTCGCCCCTCCCGTGACTTGAACCCATGACGTGGGGTTGGCTTTGATACCAAATGTTAAGACCCAAACCAATACTCCAAATTAAAAGCACCTTAGTGACAGTGGAACGGAAAGCTAAGGTCTTAACTTAGGATCGGTACGATCCTAAAGGTTAAGACTTAAAACTTTCCGCATCTCTATCACCTAGGTGATTTTGGTGTATTGGTTTCGGTCTTAACAGTTAGTATTAGAGCTAACCCCACCTCCAGGGTTCGAGTCACGGGAGAGGCAACTATTGTAAAATAAAAAAATAAAAAAAAGAGCTCACCATAGTATGAGATATGGAGGGCCCGCCATAGTGGCCTACTTGATCAGTCTCAGAAGGGGCGACCTAGGGAAAGGGCTACCTGGGGGCTCGCTCAAAGAATGAGAACATAGGGGTACCGAAAAAATGTTGGGGGCCTGCTCACAAAAAATGAGAAAATAGGGGTACCAGCAGGAGTGAAAGCCACCTTAGAGTGGACCACTGTGGACATCGGCCTTGAAGGGTGGTGTAATGTTACAATCCTAAGTTAAGACCTTAGCTTTCCGCGCCACTATCACCAATGTGCTTTTGGAGTATTGGTTTGGGTCTTAGCATTAGTGGTAAGCCAAACTTTTTTTTACTTTATGAAATAACAAAGACCATCTTTATTCTCACTCATCTTCTTACCATCTTCTTCCCTTCACACTCTGCTAGACTACTATTCTTGTGTCTAAGCCTCTTCTTCCTCCATATTCTTCTCCCTTCTCTTCATCTCCTCTTCCTATTCTTTTTCCTTTTCTTCGTCTCCACCATCTTTTGCTTCTAAATTGACCTTTTCGGAAAGGAAAACAGTTGCTTAGAAGGTATTATTATTGGGTTAAGATCTGAATCGAAACAATTAGAGTTGGAGATCAAGAAACAACAAGAATAAAACCAACAAAAGTGGGAATGAATGGGGAGATGTTGCAACAAATAGAAGCCATGATGGATGAATTTTTAATGTTTTGCATCTTTAGCCTAAACTACTTGTATTTCTATACATTGGTGGCAGTCTTCTTTTGTGATTAACAACAAAACACCATATATATTCTCAGTTTTTTCTCCATGGAAACAGCACATCCAGCAACAAATCCATCCAAACAGAATAACCGATTCAAAGAAAACCAGACTACCTTTCTCGTTGTTTCCAAGCTTTAATATCCAAAAATTCAAAAAATAAAACCCTCTCTTCTCTATCTGAGCTTCAAATACCTTGGCTTTGTGTTATGATATACAACTTTCAAACATGAGCTTATTAAAAATGACTCAAATGGGTGGGGGTTTTAAAAGTTTTTCTCCTGTGGGTATTGGGAAATAAATAATGGGTTGTGATCTGAACTTCTAAAGGGCCTGAACTTTTTTCAAAAATAAAAATAAATTTAAAATTGAGTATTCTTCTTTTATTTTGGTGGGAATAAAGAGAGGGTGTGTCATGGGTGTTTCCTATGCGTCTCCTATACGAAGTCCGAAGCTTTGGTTTTTGTAACAATTTTATGGGACTCCTATTCTTTGAGAATTATACTTGATTCTGGGTTTCTACAAAGTTCTTTGCTTTGAGAATATCTACATGGAATGTCTATCCATCATAGCTGAACTTTGTCCTGAAAATGTCATTCTAAAACCAAAGAAGAAGGCAATGAAGATGGGGAAGGAAGACAACACAAAAAAGAAGAGAGAGGAAGGCGATGTTTAAAAAGTTAAGGAGCATAAGAACAGCAACATGTGAAGGAAAGAAGAAGAGGGGAATTGGTGAAGACAACTGTTAACTTTACTATAGTTGGGCAACACGATTTGCCTAGTTGGATTGACTGGTTGTTACCATATTTTTAGGATATTGAATCGTATTTTATCTTCTTTTTAATTCTCTTTCCTTGCAGAGAAAATCTCAATTTCCTTCATTGTAAAATACTTGTCTATAAATACAATGATAATGGATTCTCTCCATATCGGAGGAAGACAACACCAAAACCGTGTGCAACATTTACATGGTATCAAAGCAGATTGCCACCAATCTCTCCTCAACGCTTCCTTCTTAATTCCTTAATTTCTTTTTTGGTTTTTTTCTTTCGTCCTTCTCCAATGGTCAAAACACCAATCGATTTAAGCAGTTCATGTGAAAATAATAAACTGTAAGGATCAACTAATGATCCTCTTCATGTTCATCACTCAAATAGTCTGACCATGGTGCTTGTTGCGCCTCCTTTGTCTGGCGATAATTATGGCACTTGGATTCGTGCCAGTTACCATGGCTTTACGTGCCAAAAATAAGCTAGGTTGTGTGGATGGTATCTTGGAAAAGTCGACTACACCCAATGAACTCTATCAATGGGAGAGATGCAATGATCTAATTGGTCTGTGGATTCTCAACTCAGTTTCGAGTGAGATTCGCAATAGTATCTTGTATGCTGACACTGCGATGGAGATTTGGTTGGATCTTTCGGAGCAATTTTCTCAATCCAATGCTCTACAGATTTATAAATTAAAACTATCATATCCTCTCTCAAACAAGAGGACATGCCTGTTTCCGCTTATTTTACAAAGCTCAAATCATTGCAGAATGAGCTTAATTCCCTTGTCACTATCCAACCATGCACTTGTGGAAATGGGAAAGCCGTTGCAAAACGACTCCAACAAGATAGGGTGATGGAATTTTTACAGGGTCTCCATGACCGATATGCGGCACTTCGAAGTCAAATACTCCTTATAGAACATTTTCTTAGCACAACCAAAATTTATTCTCTTGTTTGTCAAGAAGAGAAGCAACAAGAGATACATTCTTCATCACATCTCCAATTCCAGATGTCACGACTTTTACTACCAAACCCACAAACCGTGGAAGCAATTTTATCAGTGGTAGTTTGTCCAACCACAAGCCATGCTACCAATGTGATCATTGTGGCCACGACAGTCACACTAAGACCGTTGCTTCAAAATCGTTGGGTATCTTCCAAAGAAAACTAATGCACCTGCCAACGTACCTAAATCTAAAAATAGTGTGATGGTGACCCTGCTTGCTATCACTCAGGAACAATATAACAAATTATTGGCTATACTCTCTCTTCAGGTAACATCAATTCTAATGCTCATCTGACAGGTATTGCTCTTACAGTTCTCTTAAAGTATGGATTATTGATACAAGAGCAACTAATCACATGTGTTACACATTATCCTTATTTTCCTCTTATAACTCATTTCCAACTCCATCTTTCGTTGAATTCCTGGATGGGTCGAATGCACCTATCACGCACATTAGTACTGTTCATCTTTCATCCATCATTAAATTTGAGAACATTTTCTTTATCCCATCATTCAAGTTTAACCTTTTATTTGTGAATCAACTTGCAAAAACGATGTCTATGTAGTGAGTTTTTCTGATAATCAATGCCTTTTTTAGGACCTATCCACGAAGATGACGATTGGACGGGGTAACGTTTAGAGTGAAATATTCCCTTAAAGTGATAGATTTTAACCTAGAGGGGGTGAATAGGTATTTAAAATTATCTAAGTAATTAATACTTCATTCAGTTTACTGGTATATGTAAACGGGTTTTGATCGCATACAATTGTTAATGATTGATTAACATGTGATTACTCCAATAGATTGAGATTGAATATACCAGGGATATATTGTTTCGTAATCAGTTGTTTTAATCTCTAACAAAGTGTGGAAGTAAACATATCAATCAACACATGTGAGTTCTTACGTGGAAACCTTTCTTAAGAAAAAACCACCGGACCATGCTCAGCCGTTGAAATATCACTAACAGAAAGTTAATTGAGTACAAAAGTTTACCCACACAACAGTGTTAATCACAACATACAACCCAAGTCCATCCCTCGAGCCAACTACCGGTGCATCCATGCCCTGTGACTACCACATACAAATCCACGAGTGCCCTTCTAATATGATCCCCTCAATGGTGTTCAGTTTGGTAAATCACCAAACCTACCCTTCGATCGGTCCATCCCTAATTTTATTCTCACCATCCAGTCCAGCCCCAAAAGTGAAAGATTCAGTCTAGCCTCGATTCCTTAAACACACCTCAAATAGGATTTGAGTTCTCAATCATGTGGTTTACTCTAGCTAGCATCTAGATTAATGATAGGAAGTCTTACCTAGATGGAGTTTGATCAAGCTACATATGATCATAAAGGAATATATAAACAGAAAATGAATAAAGTGGATTACATGTGTATTTTCTCCTCTTGGCTTTTCCCTCACTGGTGATTCTCTAAGAGGTAGAGAATTTTAGGTTTTGAACTTGAAGAAATTATACTCTCTGAGTATTGAGTTAGATTTTACAACCTTAAGGTTCCTTTATATAGAGAGGGGAGCAAAGCCAAGGCTTTTAGCAAGTAATTTGGTGTAGGACTCTTTCCGGATTGGAAAAATTGTTCCCGCGCAAGTCCAATCAATTGGGCTTTAGGTCCAATCGATTAGACTAGCTCAAATATAAAAGTTTTTGGAATTGGTCCAATTGATTGGGCTTACGGTTCAATCGATTGGGTTCTATCCAATTGATTGGCCTTACTCCAATCAATCAAACTTTGCCTCCAATCGATCGGATACCCCTCCGAATTCAATTTTTTAAGTCCCTTAGGCCCTGAATCGGATTATAAGAAATATTTTTATATTCCATTTGGCATAATTCAATATGACATAAAACACATTGTAACCGATCCTACGAGTTTAGGGAGGCCTTGAGGATGTCGTGGCCATGCATCACTTACTGACTGCCCGAAGACTGAAAGACGAAAATCAAAGACTCGGAAGATTGGAGACTGATTCATCTGAGGAACCGCTTTTTGTCAATTAAAGATCGTGCAACATTTCATTTATGTGGTTTTGGTTCAACAATTTTTCACTGAAATGGTACTTGTTCTACCAATTTAATGAAAATGGTACTTCAACAACTTTTCACAAAATTAGTTCCAGTCAATTTCATAAAAAATAGTACTCATTCAATGAACTTTCACCAAAGATGCTATTGGTTCTCCATTTTTGCAATAATGGTTAACCATTTTTTGGTTGACCATTAGTAAGCAACGGCGGAGCCAAGTGTTGTCCAGTGAGCAGTTGCCCCCTTCAACTAGTTTAGCCCATCTTAGGCAGACCATACAGTATGAACCAAGTGCAAGAGTCCCGCTCTACCACTGAACACTGGCGCTAATGGTGATGTAAGAAGGTTGTAAATACACATGGTATTGGTTCATGACGACAGATGGAGAACATACCTTGAAAAACTCTTCTTGCTACACTTATTCAGTTGAGAAACTCCTTACCTTGCATGTGGGTATTGAGAGAATGAAATGGTGAGGAAATAGCAAGCTGAAATGCAAAAAAAGAGTAACCTGAAATGGCGAAGAAATAACAAGTTGAAATGGAGAAACAAAATAAAATCAGATGGAGAACATACATTGGAAAGGCTCTTTCCTTCTACACTTCTTCGGTGGAATGACTCCTTAGCTTGCAAGGGAGGGGTGAATAGGAGAGGAAATGGCAAGCTGAAATGGTGATGAAATTTAAACAAGTTGAAATGAAACGAAAACCTATGGATATACAAAATTCAAGTTGAAATGGCGAGGGAAATGGAGGAAAAAGAGAGGGGATGATGTATGTACTGTTCGTCAGCCACCCTCAAATCAACCTGCTAAACGTACAGTTCGTCGGCCACGATCAAATCAAAACATACGCTAGATGGAGGGTATTATGGGTATTTCCCAAATATTTCGACTGTAACTACGAAAAAGGTCTGAATGGACCAACGTATCAACCAATGTGTCCATAGTTCTTAACAGGAGACTCAATGGTCCGTATTTCTTTTAAAATGGATTGAAAAGTAATTTTCCCAAGTTTCAGAGTAAAAGGATTTGTATGTTAGGATGTGTTGACATAGAAAACGTTTTACGAAATTTATATAAAAGAATTATTTCTAGAAAACTTATTCAGGACAACAATAAAGAGCCTAAATATCTTAAAACTTTTCTATATTGACACTTCATGACATACAAATTTTTTATGTGAAACTGTGTTCTATAAATCTCTACATTTTTTAATATTGACCATGTCCTTCGAAAAAGAAACGCAGGGACAATATACTTCAATTTTTTTAATTGTCATTTTTCTTCCATTATCTATACTAGGGGGACACCACGTGCGATGCACATGCACCTTACATGTGGCATACTTTTAGAGATCACTGACCTTATAGATGTTTAGCCCATCTCTAGGTGGACGTACATATACCTAAACTCATCCCGATTAGTAATTTCTATACATTGGATTAGAGTCTTTTTCGTAGTTTGTTTTTAACTATGGATTTTGAGCAGTATTTGGAAGAAATTGCACACTATTAGAGACCACTGGCTGTATGGATGTTTGGCCCATCCCTGGGTAGACCTACGTGCAAAAAAATAGCCCGATTAGTGATTTCTAAGCATTCAATTAGATTCGTTTTCATGGGTTGATTTTTAACCGTGGAATTTAAGCATCACTATTTAGCATGAAACTCAAGGTACATTTTTGGCCAATTACAAAATGACACCACCATGGACTCCATAAACCTTGGACCATGTGATCATTACTCTTTTAATAATGGAGTACTAGAACTTTTAATTAACTTTTCTTTTTGAATTTTGACACCTAATAATTGGTTTCACATTAATGCCACCTGGCACACTCTTAGGGACCACTGACCATATGGATGTTTGGCCCATCCCTAGGTGGTCCTACATACTAAAAAACTCATCTTGATTGGTAATTGTTCGTTGGATTAGAATCTTTTTCTTGGTTTATTTTTAACTGGATTTCAAGTACTATTATCCAAAGGTTAAAAATCACTAATCAGGCTGATTTTTGTTGTGTGAGTCTTCCAAGGATGGGCAAACATCCATACAGTCAATGGCCTCTAATTGTGTCCCGTGTCTCACACTATAATTCGTCATCAACGTTTCATCATCAAATGTTTTGTCATTTAAAGAAAGGGAGAGGAGCAGTTGACGACGCGCGCTGATGTGAATGCATTTAATGAGTTGGTGGGTAAAGACTAAGAAACCTTGTTAATAAATATAATTTAAAACAAATATTAAAAGATGGACATTTGTGTGACTAATAGCGTGAGTAACGCAAGAAAGGCCTTAGTAGAAGAGATATTTTTAATCTAAATTTCACTATTCTAAAATTATTGAACAAGTATAAACCTATGTTTCATAACTCGCCGAGTCGACTCGTAACTCGGCCGATTCGACTCGACTCAATCGTATTTCAAGTCGACTCAGCATACAAACTTGGATTTGCAGGTTTTGCCAAGTCGACTCGGAAACTCGGCCAAGTCGACTCAAAACTTTGCCGAGCCAACCATTTAAAGGGCGAGTCGACTTGAAACTCAATTTTTTTTTAATTTCTAAAGTACTTTTTTATTTTATGATTTTTCAAAGTTTTTTAATAAATATTATTTTTTATATATTTAAATATTTATTAATTAATCTAATGACTTGTCGAGTCAACTCCCAAGTCATTGAAGTGACTCGACCCGATGCAATTTCGAGTTGAGTCCGAGTTCCGAGTTTTGAAAAATTGGTATAAACTCGTCAAACTATATCAAACGAGGATCCGACCTATAAAAGTCAAATTTGGGTTCCATCACCAGTTCCGTGTTTAAAACATTGCTCTGACCATGAGGCATGGTTATGACTTATGAGAGAGAGGTTTATCAAAGTACGAAAGAGATGATATTGGCGTGCGGCGGGTAAGACCATTCGGCGGATTTAATTTGACTCAACTTTGCTGGTGGCTCACACTAACATGACGTCCCAACTCTCAACTACAGCCTGAATCGTACGGCTGCAGCTCAAGCCTATGGCCAAAAATTCCTCTTATGTGTTTGCAGTGCTGATCATCTAAGAGATCCCTACTCAACGTGATGATTCTACCTAATCAAACCATCTAAGAGATCCTAACCATCCAATCAACCAAATCCAGCTACCATTCTAGACCGTTCATAAGCCATCCAAGTCTTTTCTCTTTTACAAGTATGCAACGTTTGTTATATAAAGGGTGGCTGCGCATTTACACACACTCTTGCTAGGGAGGATGAACTGGGGTCCCAAGCTTCACAAGAAGAAATCTAGCACTTTCCTTGCCATGGACATTGGCAATTGGTGCAATTCAGGGAGGAGAATCGTCCAATTGCGCGGGCCGCATGTGGAAAGTGACGACGGTGATGAACTCACGACGGTGAACTTGCCGGCCAACCAGACATACACCCCACGGTGGAGAGTGTTATGGAGAAGAGTAAAGAAACAAAAGAGGAGAATTTTCGATTCTTCTGCTTTGGGTCAAGTCCCTTATGATCCAGATACTTACTCGCAGAATTTTGATCAAGGATCGGCATGGATCGAGCCCGATAACCTCTCTCGTTCCTTCTCGGCTCGGTTCGCCGACCCATCGAGGATCCTTCGAAGAAATGAGTTGATGGGTTGATGAAAAAAATGAGGGAAAAACTACTTGCGTTCATATCTTTTCATCTTGACCATGTAGTTCTTTGAGTATATTTCTTTCCGAAATCGGGTTTAGGGTCCTTGGACTTTGGATTTGGATTTGGATTTGGGCTTGGGTTGTCGAAAGCCAAAACATTTTTTGGATTTCTCGCACATAAAACATGTGTTTTTATGCTTGCGTCTTCAAAACATTTGTAATCGTTCTTGGCATTATTGCATTTAATTTGTAACCGTTTGGGCTCTTTACTATATAAATAGAAGAAGAGAGAAGGCTTAGACACAAGTTCTACGAATTACAGATCTATTATATATTCTCTTTCTTGTTCTTTTGCTTGCAAAATTTAGTTTCTTTTGAGGGTGAATACCACTGTTAAGTTCGTATTACTGAAGGTTTGGAGTGTCACCTACCTATAATAGGCTGTTGAACCCTGGAGCAGTCCTCGATCAGCTCTCAGCTCTCAGCAACACCGACAAAGTGCAGTGACGAAATCTACTTTAGGACAGTGCGTATAACACGTGCCTCAACCACATCGAACATCGACAAGTTCATCTACAGCTGAATTGGTTTCCTATCATTGTTGGGTTATGCTTCATCTTAATTGGCCTACGACAATTATGAGATGGGAACAATTAGATGGCGGATCTCATTTTCATTTTACTTAATTGGTTATTTTCATTTTCCCGTGTATTATTCAGGACTCGATGGTTCGTGTCTGTGTGGTGCGTGAAGGTGGCAGCTTGTGTCAGTCAACGCGTGCTTATTTAGTTCAATCCTTATGTAACTGTTTTTGGGCTCAGCTTTACCACTATGTAGCCTCAACACGGAATCCCCTTGGGCACAAGCCGCCCGTGCTGGTGCCGAAAGTGTTGACAAATGTCTTTTTTGGCCAACTAATAGTGGTGATCATCTGGTCCGGTTGGGAAAATTAGCTGAGAAGGGCGAATTTGAAAAGTGTGGCAACTCAAGGCCCAGTTTTAAAGGAAAAAACAGATGTTGGAAAGGTCAGATTTGATGAATTGAAGGGATGAAAAAAGGAAAAATCCGCCCACTTGGGCAATTTGCCTTATTAGTACGCTAAAATATGTAACTTATAAATCATCAATCAACCAGACTCTCCAGTCAACAGGAAGAGCACCATAGGTAGAAGCCATCATACTTTTTGATCTCCACCAAAACCAGGCTCCCTTGCTCCTCTTCCTTTTCTGCCACCCATGTGCTATTCCATCTTCCATTGTTTAATTGCCCTTTATCCTTTTTTTTAGCTTTTTCAACACATCTTCGCGAATAAGGCTTTAGATGTAAGTGCGACAACTCAGAAGATTTTCTCCTTTTTTTAGCCTATTGATTTCTTATGAGTACAGGTCAGATACGTAACATATGAAGATTCTCTTTTTTTAAGCCTATTAATTTCTTATAACGGCTGTTATTTTTTGGGCGTTTTAACGGTCCATAACATAACCCATAACATAACGGGGGAGGTCCGAATCCTTTATAACAGCCATTTTTTTAAACCTTAGTTTGGCCAATCCCTAGGTGAACCTACAAACCAAAAAATCAACCTGATTAGTCATTTCTAAGCATTGGATTGGAGTCATTTTCATGGGTTGATTTTAACCATAGGAATTTGAGCATTATTTGGAGTACAAGATCCAAAGGTTCGAAATCACTGAACAGGTTGGTTTTTGGTTTGAAGGTCCAACAAGGTATTGACCAAATATCCAAACGTTCAGAGTGGTCTTTTTTTTTCTTTAAAAGGCGGGGCCTTGTCACGGTCGCGCAGACCACCGGCCAAATTGCTACTACAGTAAGATGCAGATGGATCATCTATATGATGTGGTAGTACTGAGCACATGATGCACATGATGCACATGGAGAGAGAGTAGTCATGAGCCTCCATGGCCAACATTGAAGAAGCTTGTGCTACTTATCATTTGGAATTGAGAACTTCATTTAGTATACATGAACCTTCAATGCGACCCATTTAAAGTAGTAATAGAAACTCATTAAGGCTTGTGCTTTCTTGTTTCTTTTCAAGACAAAATAGTCAAAAAACATATCCTTCAATGCAATTTTACCTATTCATTTGGAGAGTTAGGATCTTATCCACATCAAAGCCGCAAACTGATTGATAGCGCCATTATGTGTTGCGGTCATATAACACTCAAGTTAGAATCATGTAAATTTTGTGTGGCGATCAATTCAAGGGGCACCTCACATTTGGAAAGTTTGATTGATAGCCATTAATCACACATATGCTCATTGATCTATAAGGGCTCTTAATTAGACCCTTGAAATTATCTGAACTGTTGCAGAGTTGCCAGAAAGGGAAACGGGTATGAGAAACGATATAAGAGATGAAAATGGGACGCAACCCTAAAAATTTCATGTGATACAGAAATGAGAGATGAATAAGAAATGACGATGAAAATGTATAAAGAAACGGCTACGAGACAATGATGGAATGAGTTCTTACTCCCAACCCTCTTTATACCTGCATGTTGACATCGTAATGAGCCAACTTAAAGGAATTTCTATGCTACAAACCAACCTAATGAAGTGATCTTGACCTTCCAATCTATGCAATATTTGTAACTTTTCTTGGACTCGATAATATTTTAAATCTTCACCTTATACAAATTTCATTGTGCTTTTCTGGGCAATGAGTTTCCCGAGAACTTTTTCATTGAAATATAACCATACGTGCCGTTATCCTATGTAAATAGTACTGACGTTATTACATCAGTTTGAAAATTCATTGTAATGGATGCATACTAAGAAAAATGAAACCAAAATTCCTCATGATACATGTTCCATCATTTTTTATTCAGTATATTTATGTTGGACCCACAACATTAAAAAACATGTTGATACTATCAACATTACTGATTCAATTTACATTTTTCATCATTAGAGTAGTAGCTAGTAATACTTTGTCTCCACTGTAGGGGTATCATCGGATAGTTTTCGGTTTGGATACCATTATATCGTTGTTGAATCAGATCTCAAAGCATGGAAGGCATCAACTTTTGTGGATTCCAAGTTCCAACAACTCGAATCTTCAACAAACCAAAATGAACAGTGTATAAAAGGTGAGTGTATAGCTCACAGGGCTTCTATACTGAGTAAATGCTACTACGTTAAGGTCTGAAGACAAGTTTGCAAATAAATGCAACCATGAGTAATAGGTTCAACCCCAGCTTAGCCACGAGGGAAAAAGGTAAGGACCGCAAGCAGGAAAGCCGAGTTAGTCACATACAACTCGGTCTATGAGTCAGCTCAGTAGGCAAAGTGTTGGATAAAGGAGATGATTGCTACGTGATGGATTATGATTTGATTGTCACAGTACGAGGTAGATCAGGGTTCAGGTTCGCTTCGCCCCTAGTTGGTAAATGTAAACAAGGGGAGTAATGTAGTAGCAACGGATAACAAAGCAAGTTCTATAAGACCAGTGGAAAAATGATAATGCTGAAGACATGATACTCTGAACTCCATGTTTTGCACACTTTTCATTCATCTTACACTTTGGTCCAACCATGAATTATGTGTATGAAAGTGTTGGATAAAGGAGATGATTGCTACGTGATGGATTATGATTTGATTGTCACAGGACGAGGTAGGTGATGTGCAAGAGGGAGGGCATATGGGCCTTGAATTATTGGCTGAAGCAGGGTTCAGGTTCGCTTCGCCACTAGTTGGTAAATGTAAACAAGGGGAGTAATGTAGTAGCAACGGATAACAAAGCAAGCTCTATAAGACCAGTGGAAAAATGATAATGCTGAAGACATGATACTCTGAACTCCATGTTTTGCACACTTTTCATTCATGAATTATATGTGTATGAAAGGTAGAACTCAAATTTAAGCTTCAGAGGTTGAAGAAAGGTACATCAAAGAATGCTTCCAATGTAGTAATGAATTCGGATTTATGAACAAAAGCACCAAATAGAGGCAAAGCAAGCCTTGTATAAATTATGGGTATCTGGCTTCAGAATAAGCAAAGCTTGCAACTAAATCAAAGTTGAGTGCATATACTGAAAACAGTTACATAAGATGAATCAGATGATTATCACCCAACGGACCAAAATGTTGACGAAGGGTTACATATTTTGGGTTGGTTGTCTTTATTACTATGATGTATCAGCAATTTCTAGATATTAACTAATGACTCGTACTGGTGTCTAAGTTGCTATAGGCAATAAGGATAGCCTACTTTACAATCTGAGGTGAACGGCTGTGAGAGCAAAAGGTGGATTAATGAATCATGAATTTAATTAAATTTCAGGTGGTGATTAACATTAAACAAAATCAATAAATATATTGTGGAAAATACACAGTATAATTTGTCCAGATAGGCTTGAGCAAACATAAACCCATCATGCCTACCTTTCAAAATCGATGGCTGTGTGTAATGAATATAAAACAAAAAAGGACAACCAATGGGCAAGCCTGAGACAAGGTACCTGCATTTTGGCAGTAAGTCTCCTTTGCAGACCCAGACTTCAGGACACTGTTCTCCCATAGCTGATGGATGCAATATACAGATTCTTTGACCATTTATCCTGCAACATTTGAAGAGTAAAGCAAGTGTTGCTCAATGCTTTGAAATAAAACAAGGGTATTTTACAATAAAAAGGTTGAAGAAAACTAATGGGAAAGCTAGCAAAATATTTTCAGACCTTAAAAAAGTAGCGCACCCAAAAATACCTAGCTAAAACAATTTGTCAGAATCACCCAAAATTGAAAGTAACACCCTTGAAAAAGCTAAGAAAATCTGTATTCTCTAGTCTCAGATAACAATTTTGTCAAATTTTGAAAGCCATTATGGTCAAGGTAGGGATCTCTTGATAATATCCCAATACTGGACTACCATACCGAAGGCACGGATTGTAAAGCAGATATAAATAGGGACTTGAGGATCAAAATGACTCGATGAATAACCAATGGGCACTTCTGCAAGAAGTTCAGGCTGTGCAATTATACCTTAACATGGTTACTAGGAAAAGCAGATGTACGTAATGTTTCTTGTGTCACATCTGGTGTTTTCCTTTTGGGTACACTGAGTATGAATGCAGCTTGATCTGTCGTCGCGGCAGTTGATGTAATCCGGTATCCATTCTCCCACCGTCTATGGATGCCTTCACTTGGGTAGAGGAAATCAAGTTCAACAACCTGTAAAAGATGCAATCAAACTATAAGTGGCTTCCACAGTTTTCCGCAAGAGTATAACACTGTTGAACATGGATTACCTGATTAGAATAGCCTGCATTTCTTGACATGATGATGCCCCATCTGCTACCTGCAGTGGTCATGGAGGTAACAAAGAACCCCTCTTTCCACTTCTTATTGATCCATTTGAAAGGAAATACATCACTAACTTTGTACGACTGCTGAGTGTAGGGAGTACCTTCAGTAGCATGAAAAAGGGAAGTATAAGCATCATAGTCATTGAGGTTACTGATAGAAAATGGAATTATTGATGAAATTGGATGATTACATTGACCCTAATCAAGGGTTTATATTAATATAGCCAAAGCCAAAGATAGAAACAAATCCTAACCAATCTAATCTAATATCCTAAGTGATAGACATTAAGTCTTATCTTAATCTTGACAACCGGTGACAACCTGCATAATATGTGATGAGATACACCAATAATGATATGGTGCATCTCACACACTTTATTACAATGCTTTCTCTAATACTCCCCCTCACACTCATAGAGATCGGGGATCAATGATCGTCGTGAGCTTGCCGAAATCTAGTGCCTTGAAGATTGAATTGTCATTGAAGAATGCTATTGCCATTTTGAGTTTTCCAAGATGATTGAATCGCCTTGATAAAGTTTTGATGTCGGTGATCACAAGTGGAAGAAAGTGGTTGCCGGCCAGAATGGTGATCCATGATGGTCACGCCTGATTTTTTATTTTTTTTGGATCACCGAAACAAGGTGGAAGCTTGTCTCTACGAAGAAGAAATCTTCGGTTTAGGCTGGACCGAAACCCGTCGAATTTTAATCCAGATAAAGTAGAAAGAAGATGATGAAGGAGATGAGTAGCTACTAGCTCTACTCAAATTGTCCTATAAAAAGGACATGGGCCTCATTGGGCCAAGAGATGTGTAGGCATCATTTAGCCTCTCAAGCTTGGGGTCTGTAAGTCTTAAAGTAAAAAAAGTGTGTGGGCCTTTTTAGTACCTCACAAGAAGGGTGTGGGCCTCTATTTTAGCCTCACTGATGTGTGCCTCTTTTGGGCATCATTGGCTTGGTCGTTAAAGTCCTCAACCAAATTCTCTTTCTTTTTTTTAGCTCAACAAATGCTTGAGTCCAGTAGGCCTGGTTAATAAGAGAAGCCCCTAAAAAATCTTTTTATTTTCCTCTTTTTTGGAAAAGAACAAAAAGACAGGCGGAGGGGAAAAAAAGGAATGATGTAGGGGGGGGTTTCTAAAACCCGAAGAGGAAAGTAGCCAATGATGGCACGCCCCTCATGACAGCGACAGTGGTAGTGGAGACTACGACTGCGGAGGTGGCGACTCATGTAGACTAGTGGAGGTTGATGCCCATGGATTTCTCTTTTGGTTACACAAATTGCAAAAAAATCAAATCTTTAGAAGAACTGGAGGTGTGATTTCTACCTACGAGGATGCCTTGAGAAGCCTTCTCGACAATGGCTCGTACCATGTTGGAACCATCTTCAGAGGGTTGGATTGCATACATGGAAGATGGCCGAAAGAGGGGAGATTTTCAAATCGAGATGTAGACACGAACCTAGAACAAGAACTTAGGGAGTGAGAGAAGTGTGGATCTATAGGGTTTCCAAAACTCGATAAGGTAGTCGGAGATGGCACGACGACAGTGGAGGCAGTGACTCATGGCTACTGGTGGAGCAGAAAAGGCAGCGAGGATGGAGATTTGGACTGGCAGCAGCATGATTGTGATACATGGCTGCTCACAGCAACGGATCAGATGTCAGCAAGTCTGATGATGGGGCCAACTACAGTGGAGGTGAGGGGTGAGATGGTAATGATGAGATGTTGGGCAAGGATGATCCTAATTTGAGCAACCAGGGTGGTGGGGATGCACACAACATGTGATGATCACATGGATCGGGCAGTAGTGGCGGCAGCTAACGGGCGTTAATGGCGGTGAAGCATGTGATTGATGGATTTGAACAGGGGACAACAAAGGTGGATGATGATAATGGTATTGAATGATGAGGATGGTTGGATTATAATGGAGATGATGATAAGAAAGGAGAAAACCCTTCAGGTTGATGCAATTTTTTGGGGAAAAATTGGAAATAGGGATCTGAGTGAAAGAATAGTGAGACAGTTTAAGTCGGACGGGCAGCGGCGATGCCGGCCGCCGAAAAGGTGGCGGACCAAAAGTGGCAATCAGAAGAACATAGGTAGATTGACGAGGACATCATGTCCTTACCTAGAGTACACCAGCGAAGGAGGAAAACTGGCCCCATACCCATGTCTTTGTATTTTGATGACTATTTCTCCACATTGGAAAGATGCATGTGGGCTGCGTAGGGAGTTCTTAAGAGATTTTTATTGCTTTTCTAGGCTTGTTTTCATATGTTTAAGAGTTTTGGGTGACTTTGCAATTTAGCCAAAGTTACGAGGCTCATTGTAATTTTGCTTAATTAGTTTAAGTGGTTGTACTTTTTTAGGCCATTAGATCTTATTGGTTATTTGGATGGTCGAGATTAGATTAGGTTAAGTGAGTTAGTATTTAAACTCTTTTCGTTGTAATTGCTCATTAATGACATGAATAATAAAATACATTGGCATTTGCTCTTGTAGATTGTTCTCTTCTTCTTTGATGCTAATCCAAGCTACTCAATGCGAATCCAAAAGGTACGATCTCTATATCTCTCCTTTCTCTTCATCTTCTTCTCTTATCCCTCCATTATTTTGTGTTTTTGTATTGAATTGCAACACTTTTAGCCTAACTTGTGAAACCCTAACCCTAATTTGGGTTTTTACCCTAGACTCATCCCTACCCATCTCTACCCTAACTGAACCACCCTATTACCCCTTTAGTGTTGTACGGCATCCATATTGCGCATGCAGACACCTACCCACTGTTTCCCTTATTTCCCTTCCCACACCTCTACAACATCCCCATAACCCAGCCATATCCTTACCTAACCTTCATACCCCTGCATAACTTAACAATACTGCCCCTAGGAGCCTGTTGCAGCACCCTAGAGTTCCCCAGGTGCCTGTGGCACTCATTAGACATCACTCTCCTTCGTTTTCCTTACAAACCCTAACATGCCCTATCGCATCTATACACCCTAAATCACTTTTGCAGGCCTTCCTCACACCCCATATCATCACGGCAGCACCTATAAGGTCCCTTGTATTGGGCACCACCATTATGAGACCTTCCCCCCTTCCCAAACCCTTAGACTCCATAGTTCTCCCTTTCACCCGAAACCCGCCAAAATTCTGATACTTGTCAAAATGGTCTTAAACTTTCCAAATCATTTCCTAAACCCTGAAGACATTTTTTTTATCTTGGAAAGGACTTAAGTGAACCTACAAGTATTGGTTGAACCCTAGCATGGAAGTCCTACTTCCATCGGCTGCTCAATCCATAATTGAGGGTTTTCAGTGCTTGATTGTGAGATCTAGCCTTTGAAACAATTAAAGGAATTACTTGCTAGCATATCTAAATACTTGTGATAATTGTTAGAGTAGTTTTATATTGTTTCATTATCCGTAGTAATTTATTCATGATCTTTGCATCTCATATAGGCTAGTTTTCATCATCCTGCATCATCGATGGATGACCTGCTTTGATACCATCATAAAAAATGGAAATATTGATGAAATTGGATTATACATTGACCCTAATCAAGGGTTTATATAAAGATAATAAAATCTAATGATAGAAACTAATCCTAACTAATCTATTATCCTAATTGATAGACATTAAATCTTATCCTAATCTTGACAACTGGGAGAATATGCGATGAGATACACCAATAATGATATGGTGCATCTCACACAGTTTATTACAATGCTATTCTTTAATAGTTACTTCAAAACAATCTCTTAAGTCTAGGCTATGTCTGAGATGAATTGGCTCGTATATTTTCCCAGCCTTTGTCAATGTAGAAGAGCTAAGGCTTAGACAACGAAAATTCAGAAAGTACTACAGATCATGCTGAGTTTAGATTCAAACAACTCCAGTCATGCAATAAAATATATGTAGAAGGTTAAAAGGGAAGAAGAATGACGAGGAAAAACTATGAGGCTTCAGGCGTACAAAACTATCAGTTGGATTCCTAACTTGTTCTTTCTTTATCGTTCTGGTTTCATCATTATTTGTTTCTTTGTAATAACTTTAAGAAAAAATAGCACTTATTAAATGCTGGTGTCCACTCATAAGATAAAACTACTGTGGCATGTGCTACAAAATAAACTAATTTGGTAGTGCATGAAACTAAATTCTAATGAATTATCACCAACATAATAAACATAGTTCTCTTAATGGGAACACAGTCAACCAAACCGAAATATGTATCTGACATGGTTCTTTGAAAAAAAAAATAGGAGAATTAATAATCCCTCAAAATGATTCAGGCTGATCAGGAGCATCCACTGTCCTACTCTACAAACAGACAATTCTTTACCTACCTCTTATGTCACACGTGGAAAACATTTTCCACATTCACAAGAGAGACTTGATACCATGTAGCTGTAAGTGTTGTTTCATGTGCATTTTCAAGATAGAAGCGATGACCTCATTTTACGAACTTTAGTCTTCAATTGTCGAGGGAAAAGATTTTATGGCCGTGCTATTCTCATGTGAGTATAAGTTATTAATTGTCAAAATAGCTTTGCATTTGGAACATAACACAATAAAATTTAAAAAGTTGTGCACCAAACATGATGATGCAAATAAGAATAGTACGCTTTATGCATGCAAAAAACTACTATTTCCTCATCTTTTGCAATTGATATAGAAAATTCATTGATCTGATTTCCTTGAATGAGTGGAATAAGGAAAATCCTAGGAATCTGCATGACTATATGGAGAAAGCTGTGAATAATTTTATGAAACTTTATGAAAGAAAATTTAGACACCTCAATCATGTGATTGCGATTCACCACAAAGCGATGAGAATATTCCAAAACATAGTTTTGTTGAATGTGGAGTATACTAGAGATATTTAACCTCAACTATTTTAATTTTTTTATAAATGACTACAATTCTTTAGTATAACACTAAAGGGTACAAAATTCTTTTGCTTCTAAAGTTATTCTACTAGGAAGAGATTAACATGGGTGCTTCCTAAAATTTCTCCTTAACAAAACTAATTATCATATTTTTTTAGGGAACTTTTTTTTTGAAATTTTTCAAAAGCTAATAACTTTTCAATCCATATGTTAGTTTGTAGTAAAAATGGTATCATTAGAAAGCTCTCGCCGAGATCTTTCCAATGATATCCATTTACTAACTATTTTCATCAACTATAAATTGATGTTTATTTAATTACTTATGATACCCTTATAAACTTAAGTTTTTATAACTAATCATGAGGTGCAAAACATTAATATCTCTATTTATATTACTCACCATTTCAACAATACAGAGCTACAAAGTAGCCGTAAACTAATGCACCGTAAATGAATGATCCGCAAAAAAAATGCATTTGTATTCATTTGCAAAATGCATTCCTTTTCGGCATAAAAAGCATAGCCTAAAAGTATTGACCAATCAAAGGTAAAATTAGAATTCCAGAATTCCTTTAATTGTCAAGTAGAACATGCAAATTACTTAAATCTAAAATTTTATTTTTTAATCTCCAGTGGCTTTCAGAATGTATCTAAATGCGAAAAAAAAAAAACCTTGTGAGTTGTGACTTTAAGAGTTCAACTACCATCACCCCAATAAAAGGAGTTCCCTACAGCTTTACAACAACACAAGTATAAATGCTCAAATCATTAAGAAGGTGCATAGTTCAAGAAAAAGAAGTTCCGGTACAAAGATTCTAACACGGCAAATATTACTTTTAATTTCATAAGGTTGCTGAATGACCTTCTGTTCAACACTTCTGGTCAGTTAATAATCTGGTGGGTTAAGCTTTTCTTTTGTTAGAATATTTTGATGAACGTCTGGAATCCTCTACAAAGTGAAAAAACAGTCATGCAGAGTCCACAAGTCCATAGCTGACTCAATCTATAATTTTCTCGAATTTCTTTACCCCATTTTATAATTTTTTGAATGCCCAATAAAACTCAAAGATGACACCTTCTAAAATAATCAAACCCGTCTTTTTCACCACCAACCAATTTACAGCCTAACTCATGAGAAATCCAAGACCTTCTGCACCAAGCAATGTGAAACCCAAAAACTCAACCATCTCATACGTTTTTCTCTGGGTGAACTTAAAGCTGGAAGGATTTATGAAAATTAAGAAAATGGAGATACGGATTAACTTACCCTTGGACATTACCACCAAGGCACTGCCATTGGATGCCCCAGCCACTGAACTGATATAATAATTCTTATCCCACTGTTCCATGATCCAGTCCTGACCAAGATATCAAAAAAAACATATTTTATGAGATACCATGCAAAACAATAAATTAGCTTAGAAAGGTAAATTGCATAAGTTTCTGTGGTACCTACCTTGCGCAAGAAAATAGGTGAGAGTTCATAAACCTGAGAAGTGAACCCTGTTCCAGCATCCATAATGACAGCCCACAGATTTGCTGACGAAGCTACACAACTAATGTACAAACCATCTTCCTTTCCTTTCTCCACATGTTGGTGAAGTCTCGAATCCATTACATTGTAATGATATCTGCAGTACAGGAAAACACATTACTTGTCGGCAAAGAGAACATAAGGTCTCACCAAGCAACAACAAGAAAGATAAGTTTCTATTTCCTTTCTGAGAAAGTCTGCATGGTTTAATCAGAGAAACAATAAAATAAAAATGAATAATTTCAGTATTATTAGGGATAGATTGATTCCAGTATAAAAGCTGGACACAGATTACTAGACGTTGGACACTGCTTTCAACGTTCAGAAAGAAAGGATTTATAGAAGTTCAGAAGTTCAAAAGTTCAAAAGTTCAAAAGTTCAAACCGATCAAAAAAAAAAAGTTCAAAAGTTCTCACTTCTCAGTTCACATAACCACCTCACTAATGGAAGCTGTGGAATTACAAAACTAAGTATGATTATTTCCATTAAAAGAAAAGAACAATGACAAAGCCAATGGTACTATTGTTTGGTAAATTGATCAGGCATGTCAAGTTAAAATTCTCAAAGATTAGAGAAACCTCCCAACCAATCCTGATGCACGATAAGAATGGTTCTTGCCAGGAATGAAGAAAGGAACATGATTACTCACAATGAACCTGGGAGATCTGGCATGCCGTGAAGTTTTGATATTATATTGGAAAATATGGGCATATCCCCTCGGTCGATTGATTAGAACTAAAATACAATTCCTGACCTTGTGTTGGACTATGTCCTCTTGGACAATATATGACTGATACACGCTTGTGTTTGTCTCAGTCAACTGAGGAGATCATGCCCCAATAAGTCTATAATTGATAAAAGAAAATGCATCTAAATGGTAGAGATTTGTTAAAACTTTATTACTATCAGATATTCATTACAAGAATTTCATAAAATAAAGCTGTTTCCTAAATTTCACGTTGAAGTGTAAGATTAAGCACTTTTACATCTCATAGTTCTGAAAAATACCATTGTTTACCTCTGCTTCATTGATGATCTAGAATTATAGACTGAGATCCACTGAGTAGCTGGAGTACCCAGTCGAACTTTCTTCTTAGTTTGACCGTCATCTTCCAACTCGACCAATCTTCCCCTTTTCTGCCCCACCTATAATGCAGGACATATTAATCATAAAAATTAGAACACCTAATGCATGTAAATAATTCAATTTGAATCACCAAGAAACAACCTTTAGAGCCCCATCAGTTCTAATAGGTCGCAGTGATGCATTGGATCCAATACTGTGTTCGAAAAGGGAAATGAGCTTTGAGTAATCTGGTTCTTCATCAAATTTCATATTGGTCACCATCTCGAGAAATTGTTGAAATGGGAATGGGCAGAAGCAACAAAGCATCTCAGGGGAAGTTGCCATCTTCTTCTTACAAACAAGAAATCCTTTGTTCTCTCCCTGCAGTTCCAGAGACCATGCACACAATAGATTCAAGGTAAATGAGAAAAGAAACTACATTATGGTAAAAACAAGCAGAATTGAAATTTGAAATGAACTTACAAGAAAACCTTGCCAGGGAAGCTTCCCTTTGAGGAGAAATATTAGGGTGTATGCCAATGACTCAAGGTCATCCCTTCTGCTTCCTGTCCGACCCAAATGAGCATGTACACTTGCATAACGTACTGTCCCCCTGTCAATGCAAATAGCACAGTTAGCATCCACCAGATATACGTGGCCATGTCAAGATGCGGACTTCTGCGAATAAAATACAAACCTGAAAACATCAGGCCTTTGGTCATAATCAACATGACGACCAGATGATGTATCCTTCCATCTAGATGCTGAAGTAGACAGTCTCAAACAAATTAAGTATTGGTACAGAAATCTCTAAAGTAAAAAAAATTACAGGAGCAAATTTGGGTGCAAAGAATTGTTGAGATAGACCTCAATGAAAAGACATACCCAAACCAAGATCTACTAGATACAGCTTCTTCTCATCAGGGGTTCCAGGCTGACCAAGCAGAAAATTCTCTGGCTTTACGTCTCCATGCACAAATCTGGAGCAAAAAACCAATATAACTAGGCTTGGAAAAACAGAATAAAATGACGTCAAGATTCTCAAGACATAATCAACATAGAGAAGGATAGTCTAGAACCCTCTCAAGTGAAGCTTCTCTAGTATTGATATTGCCTCCACTGCTATACAAGCAACCATCTCTTCAGACAACCTGTTAAAGAGGCACAATGAATCAGAAAGAACAATTTTTCTGTGATAATAGAAGAATCCTTGAATATTAGTTTTCAATTCTTTCTATGATAATTGAGAAGATTAAGGTGATAATCTCTCATTGGGCCTTCACATCAAACGATTTTAAAGGATTTAATATTTTATGCCTGTGATACTTTAAGAGACTTAATATTTTCTCTTCCTCATCTCTTGACAGTCATCGAATGATGACATCAAAAAGAAGATGAAATCAAACTCAGCTTTGCTGGTAACTCTATGGGCAACCCAGGACCATTTGGCAGTGTCTTTAGTAATTCTTAAATGGGGGATCATTTTTGCGTATTTGGGTTCTGTGAGTGCCAAAAAGTGCACACACTTTAGATACATGCCACATTTCAGATTAGGTCAGCATAAGGATAAAGGCCATGTTATTACATTAAATTTAATCCTAGAAGCAGTTTATGAAAGATAGTTACTAAAGATAAGAATTGAGGCATATCAAAAGGGATCTGTTTTCTACATATTGGGAGGGAGGAAAAATTTTGTAAAATAAAAACAAGATTAGCAGATTGGCTCTCTCGAAGCCCGTGGACGTAGTTGCTGGATTCCAGCGATAAACCATGTAAAAATATTGTTTCTATATCTCTTTCTCTTTCTCTCTCTGCTTCTCATTTTACCATTGAGTGCAGCACATGAATCCCAAGGCATTGACAGTGCACGCTCGGATTTTTGTGCTCATATCACCATCTATGTGAACATACGGAATTCTTCCCATGATCACCATCATCTCTCCCTCTCAAAACAATATTTATTTATGAGATGGGTTTCTTCTCTCGGGGAGGATTAATCCCTCTTTACCTCCCACTGTCTTCTCACTCTCATGGACTAGTCTTCTCTTGAGAGAACTTATTTAAAAATAATACAAAAAGGAAAAAGAAAATAAAACACTTCGTTTAAATCTTTGGATCTCCCCTTTTAGTGGGCACCATAATTTCTTTTGGCTTCTTTTTTATTTTAATAATCATTCATTTGGACCCATTTAATCCAAATATAAAAATTCTCCCATATTTGTGAAATTTCAGACCAAAATTTTAGGGAGATCGGAAGCTCTCTGCATCACTATTTGAATAGCTTTTAAGAATCTTCATCGCAAGTCAAGGCAATCCAGGTGAGATAATGTCTCACAAGAGATGGACATAGAAGTAAAAAGGAGAAAAGTAGCCTCGTGGATGATACCATCTCACATGGATTTCACAAATCCATGATAGATTGTTGATTGGTATGACACAGAATCAGACTTGATTGTGGTACAGAGAGAACAAATACAGATCTAGAAGTGTGGTCGTTCAGAGTCTTTGATCCACAAACGGGAGATGGAGATGGAGTCACAAAACATTTGCAATTCCTTCTCTTCGATATAAATCTAAATGAGAGTCAGGTTATTGAACATCTGCAATATGCCATGGCAGAAAGCACAAGCAATGATTATCATCGCCTAACCAACTTAAAGCACCACCAAACACTGCCAGAGTTACATGGCCGAAATCAACCAGCCAACTAAATCCTCATTGTAGCCCAAACCCTCATTGAACCAGACTCCGACCATCAGCCCCCCTGCTCCTTATACTCAGACTTCGTTGGGATTGATCAACCAAGCAAGACCAATTTATCTTTCCTATTTTCTACTGCATAAGAACTGAGCAAAGCTTTTGTTGTATTGTCACTGGAGCTCGAGATAATTATCTCTACCAATCAGACACCTTCACCAGACCAACATCCTGTTGCGAGCTTTGGGTATGGTTGGAAACAATTGGGGCCTGTTGGCTCATCAACACTTATCTCAACCAATCTGCTGATCATCATCCTCTTCCAGCAACCTTGATGAACGGTTGTGACCACCAATTAGCGCCAAACTATATCCACCACCGCCAATCATATCAAGCCTGCAACCAACAGTCTTGATCGAACGTGACATGCAGTCATGGTACATTCAACGATTTAATTAGCCTACACTATCGTTGATCAGCTGTGGTATGCACTCGAGGACCATTGATCATACCCCAGACCTATTTCCCATCACCTGTGACCATTGGTTCTGCATCCAGAATTGTTGAACAGACTGGATCCACCACTGGCACCAGTCTGTTCAGCTTCAAACCTGTACACACTATTTATTGAACTCGGCAATGATCTCTTATGCATTACATATTGGTTCCAACTTCGGCTTTCTCTGCAATATATTTCAGCACCACCATTTTCCAACTTTTCATTATGTATCGACAACCTTAATAATGACTTTCTTTATAGAATATATTGCCTCTGACTTGGCAGTTGGCACCAACTTTATTCACATTATAATTTGGCCATGACATCAGCCTTATCGGCAACATACACATTGGCCTCAACGCTGGCTTTTTCTACAATAAAGATGCATATATTGGTCTTGGTACTGGCTCCTTCCATATCATATCGCCTACAGCCTCAGATCGCGACACAGCTACAAGCGAGACATGGTGTGCTAAAGCCCGATTGACTCCACAAGTCATGGAAAAACCAAGGCTTGATTGACTTTACAAACAAGTCATGGAGAGTCCGAGGACCAATTGACTTTGCAAGTCATGGCGAGCCAAGGTCTTGTTGACTCTCTTGCTAAAGCCTGATTGAATCTACAAGTCATGGCAAAAGCCAAAACCAAGGCCAGGTTGACTTTACAAACAAGTCATTAAGTTTCCGAGGAACGTATACTGTGCAAGTCATGACGAGTTGAGGCCTGATTGACTCTTAGAAAATCCCTTATAACAAAGCTAACTTGATCTCGAGGAGGCATCACAATTGAGATAATTCAATCTCGGGAAGTATTACTATTATATATGTGCAAATCACGAACCCATGAGCTCAAGCCCAGCATCCTAATCTAAGGCCTAATGACTAGACATAAAGTTCAAACACTATCCCTGGCCTATACTGCTACACACCTTCCTGAGAATCAGCTGTGACGCATGTGATACAAGTCCCAAGGTTAGTAAACAAATTTTGATTATAAGATTAATCTCCACAACTTACTCTAACAAATCTATGCCTCCGAACTTGTAAGAGAATACGACTATTGAGGGCTGCTTGGCTTATCATGCATTGTTACTTTCGAGATGGACTAATCACATATTGCAACTACACAGCCCCTCGATCGACCCAATCACACTGAACAAATCATCGATCAACTTGCTTACAACCCCTCAATTCATCCAATCAAGCATTGGATGACTTGATCACATCAGCAAACTATATGGAAAAGATCTGCCTTAGTCTTCTTAGAGGCGGACTACCTATCTCTAACAGGCTCCACCTCCAAGAGGGAGCTACGTGTCAGAAGGTGCACACAATTAAGCATGTCTCATGTCAGCTTAGGTTAGCTTAGGGATAAGAGCAAATAATTATTGCATTAAATTCTATCCTAAAAGCAGTTAAGGAAAGGTGGTTACTGTAAATAGGCATTTTACCCCTTAGATAAGGGAGGGGAGGGGAGGGAGATAATTGAGGGATAAAGAAAGGGGGCCCATTTTCAATGAATGGGAGAATGCGAGAACGAAAAATTTTGCAACAGAAAAACAACATTAGTAGATTGGCTCTCTCAGAGTCCATGGATGTATATTGTCTTCTTTATCTCTTTTTGTCTTCCTATTTCTACTCTCATTTTACTATTGAGTATGACACACAAATCCCTAGGCATTAACAGCGCAAGCTCAGACTTGGCTTCTAAGGTTCTATTGGAAAAAGTTATTCAAACAAGGTTGAAGCTCTTTCTCTCCTTTATGGCTTGAAGTTAGTCAAAAAGTTAAATTTAAGCAAAATCATGACTGAAGGCAACTCGAGTGGTGCCATTAATTGGGGCTTTGTTAAGAAGCAGGGGTCATAGAGACTTTTCATATTTTCAAGGAGATTTTGATCTTGGCTTCTTTTAACATCTCATTCTCTTGTGTCGCAAGGTTTATAATGAGAAGATGGCCATCTTAGCGAAAGAAGAAGGGAATAGGACATCTATGCATTCCGATGTAATACTGACTTTGAAACTTTGTTTTTTATCGTTTATCCTTGTATTTTTTTTTATTCCCCTCTCATGAAACTTATACTAATATAAAATTTCATTAACAAATAGAATAAATCAGAAATAAAAAAGTAAACAAATCAAAAGAAAAAATTATAAATTAGAAGAAACAACAATATTTCCGTACATTTGGTTGTTAGAGTTCCAGACATCCCATAGACTTGGACCAAGCATGTCCATGACCTAGAAATCAATTTGATAGCAACCAATATGGTGAGTGCATACAAAATAAACAGATATAATTTGTTTTCAACCATAAAAGAAAGAAAAAAAACTCTTCATAATAATAAAAAAAAACATGTAACTTATATAAAGTTAAAACTCACAAGAATATAGTAGTCTCCTTGGCGGCCCTTGTGATGGACCAAGGGAAGTCCATAACAACCATTAAGAGTACTATATGAAGAAAAAGGAGAATATTGCAAGAATTAGAAACACCAGTTAGGTAGAATGAAATGGGTTGAAACAATTTTCAGATTGACACATTGACTACCTGTATACTTGCCACTCGTAAGGAGGGCCATAATTGCATCCCTTACTATTTTGATGCTCAAACTTCAAAGCAACCTTCAAAGGAAGTGTGATGTCAAAGTTAGTGAAAACAACGATCTCAACGGAAGTTTTACTTAGGCCTCCTAAAGCGGCACCTGAATGAAAACAAAAGAACTTGTGTAATACCTCAAAGGCATCAGGTCCCATGCGCCCTATGCCACCAGCCACCCTTCTTCCAACATAAACTTGCCCAAAGCCCCCTTTTCCCAATTTTCTATCTAACTTGTAAATAGGGGAGTTACCTAGCTGTACCTGGAAAGATAAAACAGATTCACTAGCAAGAATACTTCAAGACATGCAGATGCCAATACATGAAACACCACAGATTGTTGATTGGAGAATGAATTTGAATTTTTTTTATAAGTATAGATATTAAGATAAGTGTGTGTTAAGTGTGTTACGGATGCACTATATAATTAAGATAAGGGAATGGATTATGACTAAACGGGTTGCACAATCCTAATCCAGGATTCTAAGAGAATTAGCTATAAATAGATGGAAAAAGTATGGATGCAGCTACGTAACATGAACACTGTTTCCTAAAGAATTGAAATGTCAGGCACATTTATTTGATCCTTGCTGAAACCCTTATTAGGACAATCTCAATTTGTATTTTTCCTCATATTTTCAGCAGGTAAATTATTTATAATCCTTTTCTAAGGGTACATAGATGAACTATAACTTAAATAATAAGAGGAGTGATCCCCTCACTCAAGGGAACACTCGACCTGGTATTGGTTCACATGCTTTAACCATTGAGATATGGATGAATACAATGACAAGTACGTGGTTTTAATTTCAGTCACTTGATGGAGAGAACCATTTCCCGCATTTAAATATCTGCCAATATTATCAAATTAACTGCAAGGTTATGTTCGGTCTATCGGGTTGTTCAATGTTGGAGCTGTACATTATGCTATCCTGATACCAATACATGTGACTGTATCTAAGGCCCTGCTTGGTTCGCTGCAATGCTATGCATTTTGCACTCCAGTGAAAATGCAGCGAGTTGCATTGCATTCGCTTGCAATTGCATCACCTACAGCTGCTTGGCTCACACCCCATAAATAGATGCAAATAAAGTTTAGCTGATTCGTTGGTAGTTCATTGCAAATGAATGCAATGGTTTATTTTATTGAAAAAACATGTATAAGACGTTATTCATCAATTAACCCACTTAATGTGGGTTACAACAAGTATCGTAAGCCCATACTTAATGGAAGCTAAAAGTGAGTCCCACTCTTGTTGGGCTGCCCTTGGCTTGGGAGGTTAGCTCGACCTCTTTTAGTCAAGACGTTTATAAGTTTTTTTCCCATTTCTAATAAAGTTTACGCTTAAAAAATAAGTGAGTCCCACAATATTCACTAATTTTTCACAAGTGGGTATAATGGGGGCCCACAAAAAAAGTGGGTAGTGGGTCCCACTTAAAGGAAGTCAGCTAGGGGCCTAGGGCCAATAATCATCCTGAAAGAGAGATCTTAACCATTGATCTGTGGACATTCTTCTAGACTCTTTGGCACTTTTTTTTTCTGGAACTATTAGAGCTTTTTATACCCACCTCTCTGTACTCTGTACTTTGCTCACTCATTCATCCTAAGCATTTGATGTATGCCCACCTTGTTCATCATCAGGAATCTCGCAGCAACCAATGATCTTAAGTTCTTAGCCGTCCGATGTATCCCATTTTATTTTACTTCTCTTAGACCCTTCAAGGGGATCAGTCAAGATTTATAATTGTGACTTGGGATAACCGATTCATGCGGATTTCGTCCCATTGGCACAACGCTCGTGATAATGAGATAGCCCACCAAAAATCAGACAGAGAGTTTGTATACACGATATAGAAAGCAGAATAAAACACACTTCGCAATAGAAGCTATAATATTATTATTATTATTTTTTTTTTTTTTTTTTTTTTTTTTTCAGGAGAGAAAATGTTGAGCTAATGCAATGCACCCACTTGCCACGGTTTTAGGGCTGCACGGGCTTGCATCTATTTTGTTAAGGAGGTTGCAAGGGCGTGGCAACCACTTGCATGCCTCCAACCAATCGCATGCAATCCCAAAATTGTGGAAAGTGAGTGCATTTGCATCCCAATGTAGCGAACCAAGTAGGGCCTAAGATACAAAGGTTGTAGGTAGTAGTACACGTAGGTGATTTGGCCCATTTGGGTAAGCATGTCCAATAGACGAACATGGCTAATAAAATGGAATGGGGGAAAGGAGCTGAAGATTACAAGTTAAAACATATAAAAAATCTCACAAAATGCTAAAGAATAGCAGCAGAAGCTATAGAAATATGCATACCCTTTCAGGAAGCGGGCTTGTGCTTCCTTCCTCCTCAACAGCAACCAACTTTTCTGCATTCCGCTCTGCCACCACCTCATCACAAATGGCAACCACCTCTCTCATTGCCACGTCCAAACCTGTGCAACCCCCGTCTCTAATTGGAGCACCCAAAAGTTCACAAGGCTTATCTTGATTTGTTGCTTTTAACCTTCGTCCTCTACCAGCTGCCCTTGCCCTTGGAGAAACAACAACAGGCTTAACTTGCTCAGCAAGAGGTAATTTCAGTGGAACATTGGAGCCATTTCCCCTTCCAGCACCACGCCTGGTTGTCCTTATTGGATTCACAGCAGGAACTGGCTGGATATCATCAACCTGCTTTGATTTCAAACGAGGCTGGCGAACTCCACTTCGCAAATCCGGCATCCTATTCCCATCCAAAAATCACCCTTTGATAATTTTTCTCCTCCAACTCTCAATAACAGATTTAAACCTATAACCTTCAATCCTACAAACAGATTAAGAAATAAAATCACTTAGCATCTAAGGAAAAGCAAACTCAAAGAACTCATTTGGATTCAAGTGAGTTTCAAAGGCTGATTAGCTATGAAAGCCATTTTGATTTGAAGAATCGCAAAGGCTATCAATGCAAAAATTCTCAAAAATCCATATATCTGCAAAACACATAAAATAACAAAACCCAAAACCCATAGCATTTCCTTCAGAATGGTCTCTCAATTTTAGAACAGTTTTTTACTCAATAAATCCCTTTAAACAAGAATTGAAATTAAAAGGATGCAACTTGCTTCAATTCCATGATACACCAGTCTCCAGACACTAGATCATACATAAAGCAAAGCTTGTCAATCAATTATAGACACAAAATAAATAGATAACTATAAACCCACGATATGAAGTAAAATTCCAAGAACAATTTCAATTAATGTGTTCCCACAAAGCTTTCAAACCATAGCTACAAAGTCTATTTTTATTCGTATCGATCACTTAATCATCCATAATTTCAGATGCGGAGTGGCATCTCCCAAATCCATATTGACCACTTAATCATCCATAAAGAATAACTCATCAATCAAATATACAAACACGCAAATACTCATGATATCAAGAAATATTTAAAGAACCATTTGACTCAAAGCTGTTCCAAATGCTGACCAGAAAATAGCTACAAAAGCCCATTTTGATTTCTGGAGTTGCAGAGGCTGATCTACGATGGTCCAAATAAACCTATTTTCAATATAAAGGTGCTGCAGAGGCTAAGATTCAGCCCAAGTTGTACATCGAACTCAAAAATTTACTCAGAAATCCATTTCCATATCAAAATATCCAACGGGAATCAATACTCGGACACACCCAAAACCCGATCATCCAACGCATGCATCAAATACGAGAATCCACTTAAAAAAACACAAAATCTATTAAATATTCAATAGATAAAACCTAGAAATGGTATCTGTGATTCAATTTTTTTACTCAGAAAATCACTTCTAATTAGAGTTTAAACTCACATAAATTCGATCTCACCGATAGGCTGATCATCTAAAAAGTAAAACCCATCAAGAAAAAAAAATAAAAGAAAATCATGTGGGATGAGTTTTCCATACGTGGATTCGAACAATCCAACAAAAGAAACTGAGAAAAAAAATCGAAAAAAAAAACAGAAATAAATTCCGTAAACAGATACCTTTAAAGTCGAATATCTGCAAAAGATGAAGGTTGAAGGAGGGTCTGTGATAGATATCCAAATGGTTGTATCTTGACGAGAGCATAGAAGGGAATGACGATCCGAGAAGTGCAAGGTATGGGCGGGGAAAGAGGGGCACACCGTCCCACATGCGTACGATAGCAGAGTTTATTTAAATATCAAAGAAAAGGGGACGTGATGAGTCTCATCACCAGGGGTGTCAATTTGCAGCTGAATAACCGATACCTGATAGGCACCGGTCTCGTTTATCTCAACTCCGGGACTAGCTATTTTTGAACCGAACCCAAAAAGAACTGAAACTGATGTGTGTAATAGGTTCCGGTTCTCGATACATGTACTCAGACCGAACGGGAAGCGAAATCGACATGCATAATAGTATTAAAGATATCAAACATCTTGGAAAATTAGTATGAAAATTATTTTATTTATATATCTTTTCACATTTTTACTAAGCATACGGGTACCCAATACCCGATGGACCAGATATTTATTGGTTCTGATTGTGGGTACCTTGATACCCGAACCAGAACAGACCCATTGACATGCCTAGCCTAGACCCATGTGTTGCGGATCGACCCATGGATTGTGGGCTGGATCGATCCATGAATAGTGGGTCGGTCGTTGGCCTAGTCTCAGATCCATGGGTTCAGGGCATGACATGGGCAATAGCATATATCTAGCCTTTATTCCCTAAAGACCCAAACAACAACCAAGAAAGAGCTAGCTCCACAACCAAACACATCCTTTAGCTCCCATTTTCTATTTTATAATACACAAGCATGAACAAGTACTGAAATAGTAAAATAACCAAATTGGCCTTGAATTCCTCTACCTTCTCACACTTTTTTATTTTTTATTTTCTATTTTCTTGGGAATAATTATACCTCCCTACATTTCAAATGCTTGTGTTGTTACCAATATTAATAGCAACAAAAAAAAATAAAAAATAACTTTTTGTTTGTCTTCCACAGTCCTAGTGTCATCAGTAGGGGTGTCTACGGGTCGATTCGGTTCTCAAAATAATGGATTCGGAATCGGAACTGGAACCGATTATTTGTTTACGGTCAGTTCCAGTTCCGGTTCCTATCTGTTTCGGGTCCATATTAAACTACCTAAAACAGGTACCATTATTTTCGGTTTGATTCCGTTTCTGGTTCTTTTTTAGTCGGTTCCCAAAAATGTGGAATTCGGTTCTGGTTCCGATTCAGTTCCAGTTAAATGGGTAAAATTGACACCCCTAGTCTAAGCATGATGAAAAATGGCAAAAATAAAATTAATCAAAATTTGATATAAGAATTTTAAAAGTTAATATAGATAAAAATAGGACTTTTTCAAGAGAGAACTCGAGATAAAATAACTACAATTACTAATTTTAAATTTAAATCAAAGAAACTGAACTCAATCCTAAACTCGTTGGGCAAACCCGAACTACGTTCCATCCGAAGGCCACACAACTTTCTGCTCTAATTTTTGCTTTAGGCGTACTACCCCAATCCAAAATTCTCACAAAGAAACTTTGTATGAAAAAATACCGTAAGGTCCAAAATCTAGGTCTATTTAGGTTAAAAAAAAAAATTTATTCAAAAATCAGATTTGTAATTTTTGAAAAAAAAAACTACAAGACCTTCGGTCCTTGTAGAAATTGCCAAGAATTCAATTCTCATTAACAGAAGACTTACCACGCATATTTTGGAAACTATACAAAAAATCTCATCTAGAAAAAAAATTAGTGTGACTGAAAATTCTGAAAAATTAACCGAAAACAGTCCTGAAGATATATTCAATTTCTACGAAATTAGACCATAGGGAAATTACCAAAAATGGGGGAGGAGGGGGGGGGTGTGGTGGAGGATTTACAAAATAAAAAATCATGCAGAAACTGATCGAAGTCAGAACTGAGAATTTCTACAAATAGCATTTTGTCTAACAATTCCTTAGTAAACCCGACCTAGAGAATTACTCAAAGAGAATTTTTGGATGATAAAAAGAGTTTGAAAGCTAACTTTAAAACTTACATCTTTTATGTTTTGAGAAAATCCTAAAAATATCTACAAGGGTTCAATTTGAAACCCGAACAAGGAAGACCCTACGACTCACCAGAAAATAGTAATAGGTGAAAAGTCTCGGTGGTCAATCCCAGGAATACTTAATTCTTCAGTAATATAAATTGTTGTATTAGGAGTTCGCTGAAGACTGAAGTGTCAAAGATCATGTGGATTTTATCAACAAATCAAAGAAGAATTAAAGTTAAAGAAAATCAACATAAATGTTCAAGCTCAAGCATGAAGATGTGAATGATCAAAGTATGTTCGCACTCAACGAATGTTCAACTATCAAGAATCTCATGTTGCGGTTACTTACGTACATCTAAGGATGCACCGCGCATCGCTAATAGATAAAATTGACCCTAGATGTCCCTTTGAGATATTTTAGTACTGTTTGGAAGCTATCCTAATCATAAAGGATAGTTCAAGAATAATTTGGGTTTTATCGATGAAGGTCTATGAAGACTGACCGACTGACCATTTCGAGCGGGTGATCGGAGTCTCTGACTGGTCGATCGGTCAAAAAGTGCGGTCGACCGGACCCTTCTGTAAAAGATTTTTCATTCTAACCGGAGCAATCGATCGGCCATATTGTGCAGCTGACTGGAGTGCGGTCGACCCCACCTATTTCGGATCTCGTTTTGACTTAAGCTCTTGTGCGATTTTTAGCGCACTTAAGTCATTCGAACGATTCTTTTAGGTCGTTTCTTTTGTTTGGGAATAACCTTATATATTAGAGTCTAAACCCATCAATGAGTCAACCCAATCAAGCTATCTCTTGACTCCCATTCTTTGATTAACATCTCTAGAGTCTAGAGATTTGGAATTTGAGAGAGCTTCATATGAGCAAACTTAGTTCATTATTTGTAAATGCTCTAATTGTTTGAAGAGACTATAAACGTATTGATTCTTGCACTTATTTTCCTAAAAGAGGATTATCTTGGCAGAGTGTCTCTGTAGTGAATTCTTCTCCGAGGATTCTCCATTTTACCAAATTCATCAAAATGTAAGTATCTCTTAGAACAATCCTTTTAGAGTGAATTCAAAATTATCAAACTTGATTATTTGTGATTGATGGATGAGGAATGTGGAATCCTTGAGAAATTCGTTTCTCTAAAATACTACGGGCCTAGTCTGACTCTCTAAGTGAATCGAGAAGTGATTATCATATAGATCGAGTTGAGGATCATAGATCTATGAGAAAAGTGCTTCTCTAAGAGACTACTAGCATAGGCTGACTCTCTACGTGAGTGGGAAGCGATTCTCGTTAGGTTGAGACTAAGTGAATCTTAGTTAGATGATTATTTATTTTGATTGAAAATGTTGTAATGCATGATTGAAATAATATAATACTACTCGTGTTGAGTATTGGATAGTGAACATAGGTGTGGAGTCGCCGAATCACTATAAATCTGAGTCTCGTGTAATTGTAAATGTTTGTATATTTTATATCAAATTTTCCCATACCTATGTTCTGTGGATGATTCGTATTTTTGATTGTTTGATCATTTTTCGCCTTGTGTGATCATTAATTTTTAATCTATATAGAATCCATAGAGAAATTAAAAATTATCCTATTCACCCCCCTTTAGGACATAACGTGATAATTAAAAGGAAATTTCAATAGGAAAATCAAACAAATGAAATTCAAAACCCTATCATCTAAAGTCTATTTCCCTTGAAATTTTGCAGGATATAAGCCTGGACTATGTAACTAAAGTTTTTCTGTGTCGTTGGTTATGGAAATCCTAATTCAACAATATTTGTAAAATTCAATTATTTGTAAAATATAAACTTGTATAGCAGTACGTGCCAGATGTCAATTTGCACTCAGTGTGAGTTAGTGCAATAAGGAATTAAAACTAACAAATAATATACATAAAAAATGAGAATGGTGGGAGAGATGAGAAGGGCGAGTCGATTTAAAAACATCTTTAAATTGAGACCCAGAGAACAATAAATTAACAAAAATCAAATTTCATTAATCATTGAAGAGTGCATACATAAAATAAAATAATAGAAATAAAGAAAGCTAAAAATGTATACTAGAAAGTAGATTAAAGAAAGCATGTAAAGGGGTTGAGAGAAGAAGGGGTAAGGAAAAGAAACATTCATTGAGATCTCAGAGCTAAGGGTGCTACCGATCAAGAAGACGATCATCCAAGATTTTGATGAATGCTTCAATCAAGAGAAGGGTTTTGATAGAGAAGCATCACATGATCCTCGGAGCTAAGGCGCTACCGATCAAGAAGAGGATCGTCCAAATTTCATGGAATGCTGTTCAATCATGATAATTCACATCGAATCTTACCAGCCGACAAGGTAAATGTGAATTGGCAAATAATGTACGATGATGTGCCCTAAGAAGCTCATATTTTCACTTGTCGAAAGGAGTTGACCAAGTGAAAAAGCGATCGGCCTGAAAAAGTAGAGAGTTCTAGAGATAGAAAGTAGAAGGTAGAGAGAAAAAGGAGAGGAAAGATAGATCTAGAGAGAGAAAGTGAAATGTAGAAAGAGAAATCTAACTCTAGAGAGAGAGAAAGTTCTAGAGAGAGAAAATGAAAGGTAGAGAGAGAAATGAGTTTTAGAGGGAGAAAGAAGAAGAGAGAGAATTACCTTCAAGCACTGAAAGTAGGATTTTTCCGTGTCGTCGAATCGAAAACCCCAGTTTTAACACATTTTTAATTTGATCCGATTATCCTGCAAAATATGAGATATTGTATAGGGGTTCGTGTCGGATGTCGATCCGCACTCGGGATTAGTTCATGCAAATCAAGGACATAAAATGACTCTTTTTTTTTAAACTGATAAACCCAATAGTAGAAATTGAACTCAAACATGCAAAACTAAATCAACCTTTATTAAATCAAATTTCATTACAAAAGTGTGCTTGCACACATCACTATGAAACAAGCTAGAGAGCATAAAATAAACAACAATGATAAAGAGAGAAAGTGGCATGAGATTTAGAGAGAGAGAAGTGACCTAGAGAGAGAAACTAGGTCAAGGAATCTAAAGAGAGAAAGTTTTGAAGAGAGAGAAAGTTTTGAGACTTACCGAAAGTGTGTGGTGTGACCAGAGTAAATCGGCCTTGAAAGATTGGATCGGCCATGTGGGACATGCAAGTGAGGATGGTACAACACCTTGTAGCATGTCGAGATGAGCTCAGAGGTGGAAGCATGTCGGAGAAGAGGGGTGCACACTTGAGAGGAGGAGAAGACTAAACCGTGATGGAGCTTAGAGGTGTGGAGAACTACCAAAAGATGACGGCCTGCAAGTGTTACTGGCCATGATGGCTAGGGTGAGGCGTAGCAAGTGGTAACACCATAGATGGGAAGCCGTGGAAGACAACAACAATTGTAAGTTGCTGGTACTGCAACACGTTGAAATGTGATGGCGGAGGAGCAGAAACGGTGGGGGCGTAGGTGGCTGTGCTAGAGGCTGGTGGTGGCTGCAGGTGGCAGAGCAATGAGAAGAAGAAGGGGCGGTGCTGCTTTCTTCTTCTCCTCTCTTGTCCTTCTCTTCTTTTCTATTTCTTTCTTTTTGTTTTTTTTTTTTTTCTTTGAAGAAAATGGGCTGAGGGAGGTGGTTTTGAGAGATAGTGGTGGCTGTTGGAAGAACAGCCATCGTAGAGGGTAAGGGAAGGTGGGCGGCAGCTTCTTGTTGAAGGGGGCAGCGTTGTGGAGTCAAGGTAGGAGCGCCGGTGGATGAATATGGAGGGAGCTGGGCGGCTGTGTTTTCCCTTGCTCAAAACGTGGGATCCTCTTAGAGATGGTGGCTGTTGCAGGTAGTAAAAAAAAAGAATGAGGAGATAGAGAGAAGCCGGTGGCCGGTCTTCAATGGGGCGGTATCAGCAAGGGGCATTCCATGATGCAAAAGGGCGAGAGGAGGTGGTGATGGGAGATGGATAGGGCGGCAGTCGAGAATGGTGGAGCTGTAACAGTTTGGAGATGGAGGTTCGTGGTGTGGGGCGGTAATGGAGATAAGAATAGATGGAGGTTGCTGGCCGGAGTTGCAGGCTGCAACTCCGGTGATAAAGATGAAGAAGATGAAGAAAAAGAAAGGAGGAGGAAGATGGGGCAAAAGAAGAAGGGAAAACGTCGGGAAGGGTAAAGGGGAAGGATTGGAAGAGAAGGGAGGGGGATTAGGGTTCGAACGAACCCTTCTCCTTCCCCTTTTAAAGCTCCTTATTTCCTTTAATGGAAATAGGGATTTTTTGAAAATAAAAAATAAGAAAAATAAATTTTTTTTTTAAAGTAAAACACTACTTTTCTTTGGGGAATTTCCCCATTTAGTGGACCCCCCATTTTTAAAAATTTAATTGAAATTATTTTGAAATTCACGGGGTCCACTAAATGGTCGGACAGCGGGTCGATGATGATGGGCCCGGCTACTGGCCCACATGGAATGATGATGTCCATCATCTCATAAGATGATGTGACAGACAATCTGATGGTGATCGGATGGATGGTGACTTGATTGGGACCCAAATTGGTAGATCGACGGATCTAGAGAGATCCAACGGTCCGGTGGAAGATCCAATGGTCCGATTGAAGATCCAACGGTCAGAAAGCTAAGGGAGTTGAGACAGAGCCAATGGACAGGAGTTCTGGGGTTAGGTCAGTAGATTTGAGGACCGAGAGATAAAGAGAGAGAGAATAAGGAGAGATGAGAGAGAAAATATCAGAAAATGGAGATAAAAGTATTGGTAGAGGGTCTGGAACCCTGGTCTTCACTGTGACCATCCTCACGCTTCTCCAGTAGAGTAGACTATCATTCCTTGCTGACTCATGTGGCTTTAAACGCTTTGGTCCATCTCTTGGTCATTGGCTCTCCTGCTCTCTTCGTTCTTTAGGCTGGCTTTTTGGTTCTCTTATTCAGCCCATATTTGGCCCATATCTTCTAGTCATAGCATGTGGGCTCTTTAAGCTTTGATAATGGGCTTTCCTGATCGATATGGGCTCGCAAGTCTCGAGAATTGTCCCATCAGGGTTTTCTACGACAGAAGAAGCGCGTAATGAGACTTTATCAGAACGACTCAATGTCTAGACTTTCAAAAATATGTTTAATGCATGCAAATATACCATTTCGTCCAGAAAAGTGTGTTCTACGCAACAAAAGAGACTCTTACGTAGAAAAGTAGATAAATAGAGCATTTTAACGTAGGAGAGTGTGAAAACGCTTAAAAGATAACAGTGGAAAATACGCACTTTTAAGCGAATATCAAGCACTTACCCGGAGCGGAGATTGGATCGGCCATGTATGGTAGTTGGCCAATGATGATGAGTTCGTGGCTAGAGAAGATCGGCCATAGGTGGTACTTGCCCGGTGAGTGGTTCGGCTTGGGTAATAAGAAGAACATGCACGCAAGCGTGGGGATGGAGATGCATGGTTGTGTTGGCTGCTCAGTTGGACAGTAATGGAGAAGAAAGGATGGAGGGTGCTTGCAGGTTTGCTGGTTGTACACATGTGCATAGTGCAGGAGCCCGAGAGGATGAACACAGCTTAGTCAGCCATGGTGGCTGCTGCTGGGGTTGTGCATAGGTTAGTGAATGGCTTAAGGATGCGCACCAGCCTAAAGATAGGTTGCTACCGGTGATGAAAAGATGAAGGTCCAAAGGTGGTGCTCGAAGAGGAGAAGCACGGGCAACATTGGTGGTGCGCACACAGGTTGCATACCAGCAAGAAAACGCCACCAAGATGAGATAGCAGGGGTGCCTGCCGGTCTTGGATGGAAGAGCAAAGTTGCTACCCTCACGTGGTGACAGTGTGCACGTGGGGATGGAAATCGCTCCAACTCGAGTTGCAGGTGGTGCTGGTTCTGTGAACCACCTGAAGAAGAAGATGGTATGAATGGAGATAGTGAAGAGCAGCAGACCGTACCATGAAGGAGACCCCCAAGAAGAGTCTGATCGGTTGAGAGAGCTGTTTCAGACCTGCAAATCGGAGTTGTAGGTCATGGATATCACGGTGTTGTTGGAGAAGAAGACCAAGATCTTGTTGGTCATGGTGGTAGATGAAGACTTAGTTACTGGAAGAGATGGGGATCTGAACCGTGGTGGTGGAGAAGGAGGAATGTGCTACCCAAAAGTTATAGGTGGGTCACAGATGATTTTTTCTATTGATGGTACCTAAATGACAAATAGCAATAAAATATGCATGCGACTCATGTGACTACGAATACCGAAATTGCTTTTTCCAAAAGTGCTAAGTTTTACGGCTTCAGCCAGACACAACGGGGGTGATAAGCACCCCCAACCAAGTTGAAGCACAGGTAGACTGAGTGAATCATCAGTCATCCAGCTCATCAGTTAGCTCATCAGTTGGAGTAGGACGCTTCCATTTGAGCTAACCAAACCCAGTAGTAGTACGGGTAGGTTCTTTCTCAGTAGAGATTGAGAGGTTTCTCTGACCGTGGTTAACAGAACCGCAAACTCATAGAGAGGAGCGGGTAAGGGATATCAGTAGTGAGTCTCTAATCAGTAAGAGACATGGCACTGGGATTCTCTGACCATGGTTAGAGAGCCGAAGGCACCATGTGTATCCGGGATGGATTTAGTGGAGCAGACTCCAGTGGGGTTACCCCTATCCAGGATAAAATGCAGTGAGACTGAAATGATCATAAGTCGTCAGAGATTGGATCGATGAGATCCGTTTACCTGGTCTCTCCTCTTTAAGAGACCTATGAGGAGGTAGAGGTAAGGTAAGGGTGTTGAAGATCGAAAGACTCTCAAATTGAGTCAAACGATGTGGCAGTTAAACCCATAGAAATAAGCCCTAGAATTGGTCGTAAGAAGATACTAACTCATGAACTAACTTATATGATGCGTAGAGAACACACGGATAGTCTTAAGTCAGTTCTAAACAAACAACAGTTTCCTGGAATGTTATCCTTTTAGTTTTGAGAATCCGATTATGGCAGTGGGCGGAACCACTGATTTATTTTTTTTAAGAATCCGTCGGACTACTGCACTCTTGGGTTCTCACAGGCTGTCTCTTCAAAGCAAATTCTCTAGTACTAACTCTAGTTATCAGCGAAATAATCCGAAGCTTAGACAGACGTGCGGCACATCGACTGACTTAAATACGCCCAAGACTAACCGAATTTGTCAAGCGATTGAGAAGAGTTTTACCAGAATATAAACTAGGGTTGGTTTGTGTTCCTAACCCAACAAATAGCAGACCAACAAAGAACTAGGGAAGCCACTGGCGAGCTCAGTATACTTGAGTAGTAGGGACCTATGGGTGTGTTAGACAACAGGGACCCGCGCTCGTGGACTAATTCGACCTGGGATCGATGGAATGACTAAGTGGAGGGGTGTACTAGAACACCAATCTAGAAATGGGCTCTAATTAGTTGGTTCATTTTATTAGTTGGGCTTGGGTTTCAATCGAGCTGGAGTGATGAGGTGGGTGATGAAATCCTACCAGTTTCAATTTAGAGCTGAGAGCTCGATTCGGGTTGAGAGTTCTAAAAAATTCCTCAAAAGTTGAGAGAGAAAGGGTTGAGATAGGTTAGTGAAACTAGGGTTTTTCCATGTCGTCGGATCGGAAACCCTAGAGTCGACAAAATTTGTAATTTTCGAGACTTATTCCTGCAAAATAGTGAAATTCTTGCACAGTGGAAAGTCGGAGTCGAATCCACACTCGAGGTTAGTTCGCACGATTCAAGAACATGAAATAACGGTTTTTTTACTGAAAAATGCTACTTAAAGAGAATGGAAGGGTGAGAATGGTGATAAAAGTGATTTCAAAAACACATCTTTTTAGAGAGAAGTAGCTAGGGGTGTCAATTTTACCCGTTTAACCAGAATCGAATCGGAACCGGAACCAAAAATACCGATCCCGGTTCCACATTTTTGGGAACCGATTAAAAAGTAACCAGAACCGGAACTGAACCGACAATAACGGTTCTGGTTCTGGATAGCCTAATATGGAACCGAAACCGATAAGAACCGGAACCGAACTGATAAGAACCGGTACCAATAAATAAATATAGTGTAAATATTCTGATATTCGCAAGATTTGACCCAATATACCCGGAGCCGGAATCAGAACCGACATAAATACATAATCGGTTCCGGTTCCGGATCCATCACTTTGAGAACCGGAACTGTTAAGGAACCGAACCGATAAGAATCGAACCGATTGTTCCAGTTCTGGTCACCTCAGGAACCGAATCGGAACCGACCCGTTGACACCCCTAGAAGTAGCCCCAACAATAAGAATTAAAAACAAACTCTGCTAATCTATTTCATCAATCTAAAAATCTAAATTACAATGCTTGAATTGAACTTGCATGAAAGAATTAAAGCACTTAAAAACTAGCTAACGAGAGAGGAGATGAGGAGAGAGAAAGTAGAGAAGAAAATAGGTGGATAAATCTAGAGAGAGAAAATTAAAGTTTTAGAGAGAGATTTCTAGAGAGATAAAAATTAAGAGAGAGAAAGAGAATGTAGAGTGAGAAAGAGAGGAAAGTAAAGAGAGAAGATCAAGATAGAAGAATTAGAGAGAGGAAACTTACCCACTTACCAGTAGAAGATTAGGATGGGGAAAAATCGAAGATCATTGCTGGTTTGCAAGCATGGTTCGGACTAGTGCAAGGTATGCACTTGCAGGCCGAGATTAGAAAGTGGTTGTGATGGCTTGTGAAAGAGAAGTTCTGCACGAAGAGAAGATGGAGAGGATGTAGTGGCTAGCGGTAGTCCTCTTAGAGAGGGCAATGCTGACTTGCAGGTCCGTGGAGCACAGTGATATTCGCTTAAAAGTGCTTATTTTAAGCCATTATCCTTATAGCGATGTCGCATTCTCCTACGTAAAACTTGTCTTTTTGTTGACTTTTCCATATAAGAGTTTTTTCATTGCGTAGAACGCATTCTTTAGACGAAAATCGACTATTTGTATGAAATATACGCATTTCGGATAGTCCAGTATCAAGGCGTTTTAGTTGAATCTTATTACGCGCTTTTTCACTTGTAGGAGACCCTATCGGGCGATTCTCGAGGACTGGCGGGCCCACGATCAATCACAGAAGACTTCTATCAAAGCTTAAAGAGCCAATAGGCTAGGATAAAAAGATAGAAGACATATACGAGCAAAGCTAGAGGATCGTAGAGCCAGAACAATGACTAAGAGAGAGAATAGCTGGAGACCAAGAGAAGGACTTAGGTGTTAAAGGCCACACCAATTGACATCAAATGATAAGTTTGACTTATTGGTGGAGCAGATGAGAGAGAATAAAGAAGACCAGGGTTCAAGACCCTCCAATGCTTTTATTTTTATATTTTTCTCTCACCTCTCTCCTATTTCTCTCTTTATCTATCTATCTTGGCCCATGACCTAAGCCCATGACCCATGACCCATGCCCATACCCATGACCCATGTCCATTACCCATACTCATGTCCATTTGCAACAACAAGAGAGAATTGGTCTCACTTGACCGATTCTTCTCTCCCCCATATCTCTCTATCTTAGTCACTCTCTCTCTCATCTAACTAACCCATTCCCAACCGTTGGATCTCTCTAGATCCAACGGTCATCATTTTTACAACAAGCAAAAAGAAAAAAAAATCTATAAGAGATATACGATCTCTCCTTCTTGGGTTGGTTCCCTCCCCCTTCTCTTCCTCTCTTTCTTCTTTCTTTCTCTTTTTCTTCACCCTTCTTCTCCGGCGAGCTCACCTTTAACACCTCCACATCGAAGTGCAAAGCGTCAAACAACAACGTCTCCTTGCTGCCCATTCCATTCGCCACAATCAAATGCTACAATCCTCAATCCCATTGAGTTCTATCCAATAGAAGTTGCACCATCTACCTCTTCAATGGTAAGCTTCTCTCTAATTCATCTCTCTAACCTTCCTACCTTCTTTCACTCTCTTCTTTCCCTCTCTACCTTTACATGCTTTCTAGGATAATATTTTAATGGCTTTCTAGATTAATTTGGTTTAATGTTATTTCCATTGTAAAGCATTTGAACAAGCATTGTAAGCATTTGTTTTTAGTTTAATGAACAAGTTTTAAATTCAAGTTTAAGTTGTTTTCATTTATTGTGTTTTTTATTCTCGTTTCTCTTATTTTTTTTTTCATTCTAATAGTTTTAACAACAATCTCAAACATATTTTAAATCAACCTCCACCATTCTCTCCCTTCCATTTATTCCGAGCATTTTCTGATTATTCTTGTTTCTTATTGTGCTAATTAATCCCGAGTGCGGACGATATCCGACACGAGCCACTGTGCAAGTCTGCTTATTTGCAGATTAAGTGAACCAATTCGGAGAAATTACAAATATTGTTGAGATCTAGGGTTTCGTAACCAACGACGCGAAAAAACTCTAATTTCAAATGGCGTCATTGCCGCTCGGTTGACGGGATTGCAAAAAGACGAACAGGAATTCGGAAAGCTGCTTAATCTTAAAGATCCGATCCAAATCGAAAACTTTCCACTTTATTTTTCACATTTTCAACTTATTATTTTAATGCCTCGGATGGCCGAGTGCAAAGTTGTAATAATTTAGGGATACTTTCTCTCTTTTTAGAATAATTGCTAGATAATTAACTAATTAAAAATACCAAAAATATTATGGTCAGATTTCAATTCTGCTATTTCTAGTTATATCACCATTGGTTATTTGATTCAATTTGGAAGATTTCCAACTCCGGGTAATTTAAAAGTAGATATTTTCGAATCCTAATTCGGGAATAGCTAAAGTTGAATTTCAAACCCTAATTGGAACTAATTCACAATACATGTCCTAAATTATTGCGTGTTTCTTGAAACCCCAAAGGCGGTATACTTTCCAATTCCATATCATAAACCATTGTGGACTAACGTGATTGCGGATTGCGTTTACCAAGTGAGTAGGGAGCAAAAGCTCAAAGAGGTGGAGTCGGGCCCAAGCCCATTCAGATACCCCTCCCTATCTCACGGAGGAGACCCTGTGCGTAGCCAACGGGCAGGTAAGTTTCTACACCTCGCCTTGAGTGCGATCTTGATCATTGTGCAAAATACTGTGCCGATTGTCTATTTGCTTTTGCAAACATTCTCGGAACTGCTTGGTTTGGCCGTAATAAAATACATTAAAGAGCAAACCCAGCTCTAACTTGAAACTGGTGTGATTTCATCACTCACCTTGTCATTCCAACTTTTGTGCAACCACAGCCAAGAATTAAAATCAATCAAGAATAGAGCCCACTTAGATTGGTGTTCGAGGAAAACTCCACATAAAGTGACCCCTTCAAAGATCAAGTCGATTAAGTCCATGAGTGCGGGTCCCTGTTATCTAACACACCCATAGGTCCCTACTACTCAAGTATACCGAGCTCGTAAGTGGCCTCCTTGATTGTCTGTCGGATTAGGAACACGAACTAACCCTAGCTCCTCTTTTGGGAAAACTCATCTTCACGCTTGACAAATCCGATTAGTCTGGGGAGTACTTAAGTCAGCCGATGTGCCGCACGTCTATCTAGGCTTCAGATTATCTTGTAGTCAACTTGAGTTAGTACTAGCGGATTTGCTTTGAAGAGTGTATCCTTGTGAGAACCTACAGAGTGAAAAGTTAGTCCGGCGGGTAATAGAAGATCAACCAGTGGTCCGCCTACTGTCATAATCTACACTATCCCTACAGTAAACAAGATAATTCATAATACTATCCTGATTATTTAGAAATAGGATTATCTGTTGCTCTGTGTACATCATTTAGGCTCATTCGGTTTCATAGTCCTTTGATTTTTTATTGACTCAAGGGCTTGCTTTTACAAGCATATGCCCATTTAGATTTGATCTAACTCGAGACTGATTCGATCTGAGAGTCAGTCCACCGCACTGATCTCTTTCATCTTATCCATCTCCCTCCTCTGAGAGACTCACATCTCTCTGATGGATGCTGTTGAACGGCCTCTATTCGAGACCTACAACAATTTCTTTGAAGATCTAGGCGATAACTCCGAGCAATGGTATACCAATCCTGAGTGTCGTCATGACACTTCAATCTCACAGAGTTCGATGGGACATGAAGCACGGGGCGATCCAGTGCTAAAATCCCTACTTATAGATTTGACAAAATCAGTTTCCGCCCTTGATGTTGCAGTCCAGAAGCATGTTTATCACTCCAAATCTGTGGGATATTTCCCTCATGTTCAGGAAGAGGTCTGTAATTTTAGTACATTTGAACCTCCGTTGCAGACCTCCTACAATAACATGTATCATCCGGACAATGGAAGTCAAAATAAGTTTGAATGGGAACAACAGTCTTTTCCCCAGCAAAATCTATAACAGATATGTATCATTCTGAGTTTCACCAACCTTCTGCACAATATGATGGGCAGTACTCTCAGTTGCAGTACCAGCCAGATCCACAGATTGAATATTTTGGTCAACAATGAACCCCGCAGGATTTTCAGAGTCGGCAAATAGTCACAGAGTCACATCCATCATATAACTTTCATACTCAGTCAGACTACATTCAAGAGTTGGCACCTCAGCTTCCTTTAGCTGAACCGCCACAGTCTGCTACCAAACCTAGTCTAGAAGAACTTCTCTCGCAATACATCATCCAACAACAGCACTCCATGGAGAGCTTGGAACACCGTCTAGGTGAGTTAGAATCTGAGAGAGAGGAAGTCAACTTCACTAGCCAACCTATGGCTTATTTAGAGGGGAATACCCTAGCCACAGTCAATAATGAGGAGTCGCACAGCTGGACCCAGTACCAGACTTTACAAGAGGAACTTGAGGTTGCTACAAACAAATGATCGGACTACAATATTGATAAGCCAGAGTCTTCATCTTCGGTGTCCTTCAAAGCACCGACTTCTGAACTTAGCTTAGAGGAATCATCTACCTCTATTATTTCTATCTAGGACTCTGAAGAAGTTATTCATAACATTGAGCTGTGTCTTGACTATAGGATCCCAATTGGCCTAGACTTACCCATCCCCACCACCCTTGGATTGTGCAACAATCGTGATGAATCCATGTTTCCATCTATGGTGTCCTTACAGGCAGCTACTTTTGCACCGAGCACAGAGATACCCATATCCATCTCTATCTCTGATGATTCTACATCAGCACTGGATGTAGATATTCCTACCATTGAGCAATATCTAGAAAATAGGATTCCAGCTGCCCAGGACTTACCGTTCCCCACCGAGGATAAACACATTGAGTGTAGGGATTGGAACATCCCTCTCACATTAGGAAACCTCGAGGAAAAGGTCAACAGTTTTGACCCACCACCATACGTCGATGTTGTCAATAAACAATGTGCCGTAGAGAATCTAATTCCGAACTCTTCCAAGGAAAAACTCTCCCAGTGTAAAGAACACTTTGCTCCTGACTTCATCTTGGAGTCAGACAATTATGCTATTACTAGTCTGCAGGAGTCTGCTCCATTCAGATACATTCCCGCTAAACTCAATGAGTTTGCGGCTCTGCTAACCATGGCCAGAGAACCCACTACTGCTCTCATCTCAGTCTTTATTGAGAAGCTTCGATCCCTCCCAGCTGAACTACATGTTTTTGCGGATTTGCAAAGAGCACTTACTATCCTTCTCTTAGTTTACACTGAGAAAGACCTGTTTTATACAGGTATACCTAGACAAGGGATAGGATAACAGTCTTTGTTCTACCTTAGAAGACTGCAGATTCACTCAGTCTCCATGAGTTTTAACCTAGTTGGGGGTACTTGATATACCCCCGTCATGTCTGGCTGAAGACATAAAACTTAGCGCTTTCGGAAAGACAATTCCGGTATTCCTAGAGTACATGAGTCTCTATATTTGTTATTACTGTGATATCTCTAGACATGCAGGTACATTTATTCTTCAGATCATCAAGTACCACACACTGTCGAGTTTATGCCGACTTGGTAATATCCTCCTTGAACCTTTGCATCATCATTATAAATTTTTCATCATCTTTTGTCCTGGTCATGAGCACCGAGGACGGTGCTATATTTTGGTTGGGGGTGAGTTTTTACCAAAACTCATGTTTTCATTTTGATAAAAAAAAAAGAAAAAAAAAAGAGAGAAACCTTGTGTTTTTGGGTGTGATTTCATATGATTTTCGAAAAAGCCCTGACTTGATGAGTAAAAAGTTTCCGTAAAGTCTATTTATTGAAAAGGATGTCTGTTTTAAAAAATCACTTATTAGCTCTTCATTCAGTTTGAAAGCAAACATTACTACAATGGATTGAAAACTCTTTGAAAACTCAAATTTTACAAAAATGTTCACTTATCAACATCTGAATTATCCGATATTTAGATTATTTAGAGATCTAAGGAGAACAATGGTGGAGACCTAACCCAATGAGCTTTTGAGCTTTTCATTATTTCTGAGGGTTATAAAATTATTCTGAGTCACAAGATGACTCATAATTCTTCTAGTCCCCTAATATTTTCATTGAGTGGTCTCATTAACCTTTGCTTTGGTCATAGAACTCAGATAGACATCAAATTTGGATTATTACAGAAAAAAACTTCTCTATATCCATTCGAGACATCGAAGATGAAAGTACAAACCCTAAAAAATGATATAGGCCATCTTTTTAGCCAATCAGACTTTTTAGCTTCCTTAACATCTATACTGTTAGAAACTATTTTTGAGCCTGTTGATGAAAATATTTTCTTGTTAACACATCAATCAAAAACCCAATCCCAAAAAAGAGTTCAATACGATAACCTACTTCTGAGAGGGATCAAAGAGTATTTGGTATGATCTGAAAAGATAGAAACCAAGAAAGAAAAGAAAAAAAAAACAAATGGTTCGAGCTGAAAAGAAACATGATCAGAAAGAAAGAAGAAAAGGTTGAAGAATAGCCAAAAAGATAAAAATTGAAAAAAAAAAAAAAAAGAAGAAAAGTCAAGGAAATATTATCCCTAGGAAAAGTTGCAAAGAATAGTGAGATACCCTCTCAGAATTTTTGAATACCAGAATATCCTTATTTTCTGAACCTATCCTAAGCCTCGATACAACCTATGCAAGTCCTATTTGATTATAGATTTGTACCATTCTCAAGTGTGGAGAATGGAGAAAAGAGAAATTATAGAGTTTGATCCGACGTTCTTAAGTGATATGACATCCAATCATGAGATCTTCTTAAATCTTCTTATACCCTCCATTCAAAAACTATATATGTGAGACGTTTGCCAGTTTCTATATTCATCTCCTCACATATAATTTGAGAGAAAAGTATAAAATCATTTCTGAGTGATTTACTTCTGAGTGGTATACAAGTGAGGATTGAGGTCGAGGCATAGAGTCTTTAAAGAGATCCAGATATATCTACTGCCAGATAAGGATGATGTTGAACACACACACACTGAATCTGAGTAATCTTTTGTTTGAAGGTCCATTTGTAGAAGTATTGCACTTTGCTGATTAGTTCTAATTTCTGAATGATTTCTTGCATCCTTAACATAATCTGACAAAACGGAGTTTTTTCTGAGTATGCAAATAAGTTTTTTAGTATGTTATGCCTAACCCTCTTTCGCTCACTTATTTCGCAATAATTGCCAAGGATTGGCAATATTCTAGTTGGGGGTTGTGATATTTGCTCAAAAGTGCTTATTTTAAGCCATTATCCTTATAGCGATGTCATATTCTCCTACGTAAAACTTGTCTTTTTGTCGACTTTTCCATATAAGAGTTTCTTCCATTGCGTAGAACACATTCTTTAGACGAAAATCGACTATTTGTATGAAATATACGCATTTCGGATAGTCCAGTATCAAGGAGTTTTAATTGAATCTCATTACGCGCTTTTTCACTTGTAAGAGACCCTATCGGGCGATTCTCGAGGACTGGCGGGCCCACGATCAACCACAGAAGACTTCTATCAAAGCTTAAAGAGCCAACAGGCTAGGATAAAACTTAGGTGTTAAAGGCCACACTAATTGACATCAAAGGATAAGTTTGACTTATTGGTGGAGCAGACAAGAGAGAATAAAGAAGACCAGGGTTCAAGACCCTCCAATGCTTTTATTTTTATATTTTTCTCTCACCTCTCTTCTATTTCTCTCTTTATCTATCTATCTTGGCCCATGACATAGGCCCATGACCTAAGCCCATGACCGATGACCCATGCCCATATCCATGACCCATGCCCATACCCATGACCCATGACCCATGCCCATTACCCATGCTCATGCCCATTTGCAACAACAAGAGAGAATTGGTCTCACTTGACCGATTCTTCTCTCCCCCATATCTCTCTATCCTAGTCACTCTCTCTCTTATCTAACTAATCCATTTCCAACCGTTAGATCTCTCTAGATCCAACGGTCATCATTTTTACAACAAGCAAAAAGAAAAAAAAAATCTATAAGAGATCTACGATCTCTCCTTCTTGGGTTGGTTCCCTCCCCCTTCTCTTCCTCTCTTTCTTCTTTCTATCTCTTCTTCTTCACCCTTCTTCTCCGGCGAGCTCACCTTTAACGCCTCCACATCGAAGTGCAAAGCGTCAAACAGCAACGTCTCCTTGCTGCCCATTCCATTCGCCACAATCAAATGCTACAATCCTCAATCCCATTGAGTTCTATCCAATAGAAGTTGCACCATCTACCTCTTCAATGGTAAGCTTCTCTCTAATTCATCTCTCTAACCTTCCTACCTTCTTTCACTCTCTTCTTTCCCTCTCTAGCTTTACATGCTTTCTAGGATAATATTTTAATGGCTTTTTAGATTAATTTGGTTTAATGTTATTTCCGTTGTAAAGCATTCGAACAAGCATTGTAAGCATTTATTTTTAGTTTAATGAACAAGTTTTAAATTCAAGTTTAAGTTGTTTTCATTTATTGTGTTTTTTATTCTCGTTCGTCTTATATTTTTTTTTCATTCTAATAGTTTTAACAACTATCTCAAACATATTTTAAATCAACCTCCACCATTCTCTCCCTTCCATTTATTCTGAGCATTTTCTGATTATTCTTGTTTCTTATTGTGCTAACTAATCCTGAGTGCAGACGATATCTGACACGAGCCACTGTGCAAGTCTGCTTATTTGCAGATTAAGTGAACCAATTCGGAGAAATTACAAATATTGTTGAGATCTAGGGTTTTCGTAACCAACGACGCGGAAAAACCCTAATTTCACACAACAGGTGGTGGCGAAGATGATCTTGTTGCAGATCATCCAAGGGGTGCTGATGGTGGTGTCACACACGAGTTAAAAGGTTGGTGAGAGACGAGCAAGCTTGCTGGTGGAGGGTGCAACGGTGATTGAGGACAAACAAAGGTGGATCACTAGCTTGAAGGAGTGGTTCGTGGTCACCCCGTGAAGTTGCAGGTCAGCACCTTGAGGTGGTGGTGTAGAGTAGACGGCGAACAGCCAACGCCCTTGGAGGTGAAGGCTAAGGAGCAAGGTTCAGGCGGAGGCAGGTGGTGGAGCTTGTAGCTGGCAGGCGGAAGAAGGGAGGCTTTGTGTTGCAGATCCTGTGAAGGGACGTGCTGGTGTGGTTGGCGATGCTGGCTATAGGCGAGGAGGAGGCGGAGGCAGGTGGTGTTGTAGGTTGCAGGCGAGGAAGAGGCGGAGGCAGGCGGTGTCGCAGGTTGTAAGGGCAACTGTTGAGGAGATTGCAGCACGCACAGAAGAAGAAGAAGCTGGAGAAGAAGAAGAAGGGAGAAGAGAATGAAAATGGAATGGGGTGAAGGAGATGAGGAGAGGGGGTTTGGGATTAGGGTTTCGTGCCCTCTCCTTCCCCCCTAATTTTTTTTAAATGCATTTTCTTTCTTTTGGGGATTTCCCCATTTAGTGGACCCCCCACTCTTTTTAAAAAAAAATAATAATTTAAAATATTTTGAAATTGCAGGGTCCACTAAATGGTTAGGCCACGATCTTTATGGGTCGATGATGATGGGCCTAGCTGCTGGCCCGATCCAATTGCTGGCCCACATGGAATGATGAAGGCCAGGATTCTATGCTGGTGTGATGGAAGATCGGAGGAATGATCTGATGATCAGCCGACAGTAGAAGTTTATGGTGATGATCAGATGATCACTTGATGGATGATCAGAATGATCTGGATGATCATTGAACGATGGAGATTTGGCCAAAGTAGGCCATAGGATAAAGAGATTACGAAAGGAAAGAGGATCGGATGGATGCAATCTAAAAGTAGAGAGAGATTGGGTTTAGAGAAAGGAGAGAGAAAATATTACAAAAATAAAGAGAAAAATGCTAGCAGAGGGTCTTAAACCATAGTTTTTGACTTGGTCTTCTGCAAGCTTTACCAACGGGTCAAGTCTTCATCTTGTGTCAATTGATTGAGCTTTATTTTCCTTAATCTCTTCTCGGGGTGCTTGGCTCTCCTTCTCTCTCGATCTTCTCTCTAGCTTTTCTGACTCTCTGATTCTCCCATCATTTGGCCTGTAACTTTTTCTCCTAGCCCATTGGCTCTTGAGTTTTGATCATAGGTTCAGGAGGTTGATTGTGGGCCCGCATTCCATCAAAATTGTCCGATTAGTGCTCTTGCGATAGAAAAATCGCGTAATGAAACTTTTACAAAATGGCTTCGCATGTAAGTCAAATAAATGCGTATGAATGCGTGCGAATATACCATTTTGATCAGAAAAATGTGTTCTACGCAATGGAAGAAAATCTTAAGTAGAAAAGTGAATAAATATGGTAGTCTTACGTAGGAGAGTGTGGTAACGCTAAAATGATAATTGTCTAAAATAAGCACTTTTGAGCGAATATCACAATCCCCCACCAGCATATTGCCAATCCTTGGCAATTAGTGCGAGATTAGTGAGCTCAGAAGGGCTTGGCACATGTTGGGAAGCTTGCTCGCATTACTCAGAAAAACTTCGTTTTGTCAATTTATGTCAAGGGTGCAAGTGATCATTCAAAAATTAGAATTTAGTCAGTAAAATGTAGCACATCTACTAGTAGATATTTGAACCAAAGATTACTCAGACTCAGCGTGTGTGTGTGCTCAACATCATCCTTATCTAGTAGTAAAGATTTTTCGATCACCTCTAAGACTGCATGCCTCGACCTCAATTCTCACTTGTATACCACTCAGAAGTAAATCACTCAGAAATGGTTTTATTCTTTTCTCTCAAGTTATATGTGAGGAGATAGATATTTGAAACTGGCAATTTTTCACATATATTATCTAGAAAGGATGACAACAGGAGGTTCAAAAGATCTCGTGATTGGAATGTCATATCACTCGGGAGTGTCAGATCAAACTCTATAGTTTCTCTCTCTCCACTCTCGACATTCTGTGATGGTGCTAACCTAGAATCAAGTAGGGCTTGTTAGGGTTGTATAAAGGCTTAGGTAAAGGTTAGAAAGATGAGGATATTCAGGGATTCAAAAATTCTGAGAGGATTTCTCACTGGTATTTGCAACACTTCACGAGGGTGGCGACATCATTTCCTTGACTTTTCTTTCTTTTTCTTTTTTTCAACTGGTTTGCTTTTTTGACACTTGTAAGGAATATTTTCATATTCAATTTGACAAAGATTCCGTTTGACATAAAAACATTCTTGTAACCGTTCCTACGAGCACTAGTGTAGCGTGAAGATGTCGTGGTACGCATACTTCGCCAACTACGTGAAGACTAAAGATAGAGACAGCAAGAATCAAATGGTTGACGACAGGAGTCATCTGAGTAACTGTCGATTTGTCAGTTAACGATCGTGTACGCTCGATTAGGAAGGTAAGTGGCCATAAGAATTGATTAAAATGAACAAAATATAATGGTCAAAATTAGCCATTGGACAGACCCGAGTCAAAGTCAATTTTATTGACTAGTGGGATAGTCCAATTGATTGGACATGTATCCCCAATCGATTGGACATAGCCTAATCGATTGGACACTCTGTGTAATCGATTGGAGACTACAAGACAGAAACTCATTTGAGTCCAATCGATTGGAGACACTGTGTAATCGATTGGAGACTACGAGGTAGAAACTTATTTGAGCACAATCGATTGGAGACTCAGTGAAATCGATTGGAGCCTTCGGGACAGAAATATTTTTTAGTACAATTGATTGGAGACTCTATGTAGTTGATTGAAGCCTTCGGGATAGAAAGTTATATATGTCAAATCGATTGGAGAACCCTGTGCAATCAATTGGTGCCTTCGGAATAGAAAACTTATTGAGCCCAATCGATTGGACATGGCCCACTCGATTGGACCAAGTGTACAATCGATTGGACCTTGAACAGAATTGGTCATTCTCAGATCTAAAATTCATGGTTCCAATATCCCATATTGCACACGACTCAGGGTCTTGAAATTCTATAAATAGAACTCTTCTATGCCTTCTCTAAACACACACAGAGACAGAGTGATTCAATCTTCAAGATAGAGAAGCAAATGCTTTATTTATTAGAGTGTCCATTCGAAGAGCAAGAAGCTTGTTTTCCATTCACATCTTGTGAGCTTGTTCTCTTCTCGATCAAAGCCAAGAGCTTGATCTTTACTCAGCCTAGGTTTTCCATTTCTATATTCAACCTAGTAAGCCTGAAAGTACCAGTGTAACTCAACACCCTTTGAGCAACTTGGGGTTCAGGGTGTACTGAATCCTTCACCTTTTGCAAAGGCAGGAGTGTTGAAAATTAAGATCGAAAGAGCCGATCGATGGTAGGTTTGGGGTGTACCAAACTGAACAAGCGGATAAGGCTTATTGGCTGGAAGGATGCGCATGGATTCGTAGCGTTGATTAAGAGGACGTGGACGCATCGGCAATAGGCCTTGGCTAAGGTTGGAAGTTGTATTTGCAACAGTATTGCGTAGGTAACCTTTGTTTCATTTAACTTTTCAGTTAGTGATACTTTCCGTCTGGACGTGGTCTCGTGGTTTTTCCTTGGCTAAGGTTTCCACGTAAAAATCTCTTATCTTGTGTGATTGTTTGTTTGTATTCCGCAATTTATCTTGATTAGATCAAACGACAAAAAGACGATATACCATGGAGGGATATTTGATTTGAGTCGGTTGTGATAATCCTTTATCAAACAACCAAGGCATGCGATTTTATCCCCTTACCATCGACCAATAAAACTGTGTAGGTATAATTAAATTTAAATACCTAATCAACCCCCCCTTTTAGGTATATTAAATTAAAGAGAACGGACCGGTGGAATTTCAATACTGTTCTATCAATTCTCTTTTTCTATCTCTTTTTCATTTTTTTCTTTCTTTTCTACTTATATTTCCTTTTACTTGATCTATTTGTCTTTCATTTCTTTTCTTGTTTTCTCATCTTCTTTATGGTGTGATCATACCAACAATTCCTCTATCCCTTTCAGAAGTAGGTGTTTGAGTTGTGCTCATTTTGGGGATTGGATTTTTGGCTGACGGGTTAACAAGAAAAGGTTTTCATTATAAGGCTCAAGAGGGTTTCTAATGGTATAGATGTTGGTAAGCTAAAAATGTCTGATTGAGTTAGAAAGATGGCCTACATCATTTTTTAGGTTTTGCACTTTCATCTGTGATGTCTCGAATGGATATAGAGAAGGTTCTTTTTGTAATGATCCGACTTTGACTTCACTTCATGTTCTATGACCAAAGCAAGGATTAATGAGATCTTACAACGAAATTATTTGGGACAAGAAGAAAGGTGAGTCATCCTATGACTCAGAATTATTTATAACCCTCAGAAATGAAGAAAAGCTCAAAAGCTCACTGGGTTAGGTCTCCACAGTTATTCTTCTTGGATCTCTAGATAATCTAGACTACGGATAATTTCGATGTTGATTTGTGAAAAATTCTTGTTGAATCTGAGTTTTCTAAGAGTTTAACTCATTGTAGTACTGTTATTCTTCCAAACTGAACTAAGAGCTAATAAGTGATTTTCTCAAAGTAGACATCATTTTCAATAAATAGACTTTACGGAAAGTTTTGACTCATCATTGTAATGGTTTTTGAAAACACTTCGGAAGTACATGAAAATCTCTTTTAAAACATTGCAAATCACCACAAAATACAGCTTTTCCCCCCTTTTTCTTATGTTTTTTTTTTGGTTTTTTTTATCAAATGACACATGAGTTTTTGTTAAAGTACCAACCCCCAACCAAAACATTGCACCGTCCTCGGTGCTCATGAGCAGGATAAAGATTGAAAATGGTAAGTTCATGATGCGAGTGTGAAGTAAACGTTTTACCAATGCTGCCGAATATGAACAATGGGAAGTACCGGAGTAGTGTCAAAGTGATGGTACCTACATGGGTAGAAAATTGTAACAATGATATAGACAATACATGCGACTCATGTGACTCTAGGAACACCAAAATTGCCTTTCCGAAAGCACTAAGATTTACATCTTCATCCAGACACAACGGGAGTGATAGGCACCCCCAATCAAGTTGGAGCAACGGAGACTGAGTGGATCATCAGTCTACATAGACAGGATCTATGAGATCGATCTCGAATGTCTGAATGGACAACACGTCAAGTTAATGAAATTGTTTTAGACGCTACCCATTTACTTGAAAAGTGGAATTATCCTTTGGGTCCACTACAGTGATAGCCCCATAGGGTTTGACTTCAGAGACGACAAATGGACATGTCCAACGGGATTTCAGTTTCCCAAGAAAAAGGTGTAGACACGAGTTGTACAGAAAGACCTTTTGTCCTAGGTGAAACTCTTTTCGAAGGATGGTCTTGTCATGGATCCATTTCATTTTATCCTTGTAGTGCTTAGACAAGACATATGCATCATTCCTCAATTCTTTCAACTCATTGAGTTGTAATTTTCTCACCTCGCCCACTAACTCTAAGTTGAAGTTGAGCTTTTTGGTCACCCATAGGGCTCGATGCTCGATCTCAACATGGAGATGGCAGGGTTTTCTGAATATCAACCGGTATTGAGAAATGTTCAGGGGAGTTTTGTACGCTGTCCGATAGGCCCATAGAGCATCTGAGAGGCGTGAAGACCAGTCTTTACGAGTGGTATTGACTGTCTTCTACAAAATCTGTTTGATTTGCCGATTGGAGACCTCGACCTTTTCCCAAGGAAAAGGTGTAGATGCAAGTTGTACAGAAGGACCTTTTGTCCTAGGTGAAACTCTTTCCGAAGGATGGTCTTGTCATGGATCCATTTCATTTTATCCTTGTAGTGCTTAGACAAGACATATGCGTCATTCCTCAATTCTTCCAACTCATTGAGTTATAATTTTCTCACCTCGCCTGCTAACTCTAAGTTGAAGTTGAGCTTTTTGATCGCCCATAGGGCTCGATGCTTGATCTCAACAGGGAGATGGCAAGGTTTTCTGAATATCAACTGGTATGGAGAAATGTTCAGCACTGCACCAAAAAGCTAAATTTGCAACATCCACATTTTAGAGTTTGCAATGGTTTTAGACCGTTCTAAATTTACAACGGTTATGAACCGTTGCAAACCTTTAAAATGGTTCAAAACCATTGCAAAGTGCTTAAATACTTGGTTTCCGTTATTTGCAATAGTTTAAAACCGTTTCAAATGTTTTAAAAAAAAGATTTAAAGGGCACATAAAATTTAGGCGCGGGCACAAAAACACTTTTCTTCGCGCCCTATTACATGTTCCTCTTTCATTTCCCATTTCTTTCTTACATTTTCCCCCTCTCTCATTTTTTCTTGCAAACTCTAACTTCTCTCCGCTCACCACCCCCACAGTAAGTCGTCTCTACTTGTTTTTCTATTTCACTTGCGCACCACCACTCTCTTAACATCTTTGTGCACCACCACTGTCGTGCGCCAACACCACAGGTACATTTAGATTTTTATGTTTTTTTAGTTATTAATTTGCTATTTCATAGTTATTCTAGGGTTTAGAGCTTATATTCTATATGTGTAGGGTTTAAGGATGAAATCGAAGGTTGGATAGCAAAGTGAGGAAGAAAATCCAGATCATATTGATGGAGAACTCATTTTGAGATACAAGATGGGCTCGAGAAGGTTAACTTTCAAGGTTTTTTTTTAATCTCATCCATTCTTTTGTTTTGGAATCATGCTACTACGTATTTTGGATAAGTGTTTTGTTCCAATTTTGAGTGAGATTTGCACTATCTCTCTCTCTCCACCTTCCTCTGTTATTCTTCTTCATTCTTTTAAGTGAGATTTGGGGTATGTATCCTCCATCTCTCTCTTAAGAGGGTTCCCAAATCCATCTCTCTCTATATACCCTCTTTCCCCACCTTTATTCATTTTTTTGTGTATTGCTTGAGATCCAAAACATTTGGGAGAACAGGAGTGGGTTTGTTTTTTTGGTTTGCAAAATCATACCCGAAAATGATGAAGAAATCAGGTTGAGGGTTTGGTTAGTCATGGGGCGATATCTTGGATGGGGCACAAAAAGCACATTGAGCAGAGGAACGTAACTCTTCAGTACAAAAGCTAAGGCATGGCTGCTATCATCTTCACTTTTGGTTTACTCCTCTGAGTGAAAATTGTTCTTGCTCAAACTGTCACTCTTATTGACAAGATCAGACACCACAAAAATCAAGTACCCCTTTATTAGAAGCTTAAATCTTGTAATTAAATCTGATATTCACTTAAAAGTGCTAAAAAATAATTTTCCACTGTATCTTCTAAGCGTTATCACACTATCCTACATTAAAATGCTCTATTTATCTACTTTTCTACGTAAGAGTCTTTTTTGTTGCGTAGAACACACTTTCTAGTTGAAATGGTATATTTGCCTGCATTAAACGCATTTCTGGAAGTCTAGATATGAAGACGTTATGATCAAGTCTCATTACGTGCTCTTCTCTTGCAGGAAACTCGATCGGACTATTCTCGAGACTTGCGGGCCCACAATCAACCTCAAAAGCCTAATATCAAAGCTTAAAGAGCCAACATGCAATGACTAGAAGATACAGGCCAAGTACGGGTCAAGTTAAAAGATCACAGAGCCGGTCCAAAGAACCAAGAGAGATAGAGAGCCGATGACCAAGAGATGGACCAAAGCAATCGAAGCCACATGAAATGAGAAGAAAATGATAATCTGCTCTGCTGGCGAAGCCTGAGAAGAGAACATATTGAAAACTAGGGTTCTAGACCCTCTGCCAATAGTTATCTCTATATTCTGTAGAGTTTTCTCTCATTTCTCCTATTTCTCTCTCGTCTCTCTTCATCTCCCTATACATCACCACCTGATCCTCAGATCTACTGACCTAACCTCAGAACTCTTGCCTGTTGGCTCTGTCTCATCTCCCTTAGCTTTCTGACCGTTGGATCTTCAATCGGACCGTTGGATCTTCCACTAGACCGTTGGATCTGTCTAGATCCGTCGATCTACCAATCTGGTTCCCAATCAAGTCACCATCCATCCGATCATTATCAAATTGTCTGTGACATCATCTTGTGAGACAATGGACATCATCAATCCATGTGGGCCAGTAGCCGAGCCCATCATCATCGACCCGTGGCCCGACCATTTAGTGGACCTCGCGATTTTAAAATGCTTTAAATTAATTATTTTTAAATAAAAAAAAGGGGGTCCACTAAATGGAAAAATTCCCCAAAGAAAAGTAAGGTTTTCCTTAAAAATATATATATATATATTTTTAAAACCCCATTTTCCATTAAAGGAAAGTGGGATGTTTAAAGGGGAAGGAGAAGGGTTCGTTTGAACCCTAATCCCTCTCCCTTATTCTTCATCGCCTTCCCCAAAACATTTTCCAACGTTTTCCTCTCCTTCTTCTCCTTTTTTTTCTTCATTCTCTTCCTCCTCTTCTTCATCTTTTCCCTTGTCGAAGTTGCAGGCAGCAACTCTGGCCGCCTGCACGTTCTTCTCCCTTCTCCCCCTCTCCTCCTATCCTTTTTCTTCTCCTTCGCGTCTTCTTCTTCTCTTTCCCCTTTTTCTTCTTCTTCTTCTTCTTCTTCTTCTTCTTCTTCTTCTTCTGCTTCTTGTTCTTGTTCTTCTTCATCTTCTTTAAATCTGTCCGTCGAAGTTGCCACCTGCAACTCCGGCCGCCTGCTGTACGTTCGTTCTACCCTTGGCCACCACTGTTAGACCTACAACTTGCAGGTGCGCCTCCAGCCATCTGGTTCCACCTCCCCCTGCTACCAAGCCGAATAGAATCCTCCTTGTACTGGAGTTGCAACCTGCAACTCCGGTGACCTCCATTGAAGCCGGCGAAACCTGCTGCTCCACCTCCACCTTTTTCTGCATAGCAGCAGTTCAAGCCGCACCACCATTCCACGATTGCAGGCAAACCTAGAACTCTCGATCAGCTGGCCTAAGTCCCACAATGCTGCTATAACACCACCCTCTATCTCCTTCTTCACGGAGTCGGCAACCCCATCATATACACCACCAGAACCGGCCTATAACTCCACACCTTATCTCCTTCCTTAAGCCAGTTCTCACCACATCTGCTCCTCCATTACCACCGCCACCATCATCATCCCTATGATCCTCTTGCAGCCTACAACTTCGCCAAAATCACTCTAGACAAATCGTGGACCATCATCTTCTAAAGCTTCTAACCGGAGCTTGCACCTACAACTCCACCACATGGCCTTATTCCACGGTCTGCAAGCACAGAGATGTGTTTCTCCATGTTGCTGCTCCTCTACAAGCCTTCAACAAAGTGCGTGATCTCCCTAGCATGCACCCCCACATCCACGGGGTCACCTCCAACTTCATCCACGACTTGTTGATCTCCATCAACGATGCTCTCTTGTCTTGGAGATCACTACTACTACACTCCAGGGTTGACTCACCTCTATCAAATGTCCGATCTTGGACCATCTTTCGGCCAATTGTTTGGTCCATTCTCCGGTAAGTTTCCCATGGGCAAGTTCCTCTCTCTATTTCTCTCTAGAAATCTCCTTCTATTTTTCTCTCTCTAACTTTTTCTCTCTTTCTCTCTCTACGTCATTTTAGGCTTCTTCTTATTTTCTCTCTCTAGACTAGCTTTCTCTCTCTAAATCTTCACTAGGGTTTCATTATTTTCCTTTATTTTATTTTATTTTATTTATTTTTAGCTCATGTTAACTCGATTTTATTTCAATGTAATGGATGGTTGTTTATGCATTAATGAAGAATTTTTCTTGATATTTAAGGTTTGATTTATTTCGCATTTTTTTGTTTTAATTAGTAGGTAATGATATCTCTATCAAGAACATGTTTTAAAAATCCACTTCAAATCACCACTCTCACTCCCACCATCATTCGCATCAATTTCTATGGAAAAATCCATCATTTCATGTTCTTATGTGCACTAATCCCTAACTCCGAGTGCGGATGGACATCCGACAAGAGCCACTGTGCAAAAATTGATTGTTTTACAGGTTGAAAGTTTCGGATCTGTTACAAATGTGTTGAAATTAGGGTTTCCGTAACCAACGACGCGGAAAAACCCCACTTTCAAAATCCCCAACATCTTATATTTGCATTTTAAGCTATCCACCATTTGATCCTTGGTCTCAAAAGGTGGGAGCATGGTCCCAGAATTGTGGGAGCATGGCTCAAAGGTCTCTTCCTAATGAACCTTTGTTTGACTTGAGATGCAAGTCTCTGTCTAAATAGTATCTCCTATTATCAGTGAACTAACTTTCCCTTTATCTTTTGGCTGGCATAGAGAATTACATGGCATGTTCAGGTCTTTGCACTATCTAGATGGCTAGCAGTTACCATGCCAGTTGACTATTATGAATTTGCTAGGGGGTTACAGTGGAGTATCCCCTACCACAGTCTCCCATGGGAAGCTGGACATGTTCAGTCCATCATGATAGATTCAAGCTCCCTGTAATGATCCATTCATAAATATCCAAAAGAAACGAATCAGGAACTTTCAAGAGCATGCGATCAAGAAATGGGAAATTGGGAATGGCTGCTTCCATATTTGGGTTGCCACTTACTCCAATTGACTACATATCATTTTTTGAGGTCAAAACCCTTTCTACCATTCTTTTTTACTTATTTTATTCCTCTATATTAATATGCCAATTCATTTTTGATATGATGGAGTTTATAATTGCAGAGCCAAAATATTAAACATGACGCTGACTATATCCTGGATCGACAAAATTCAAATGGGTATGTCATACGCAATTTATCCGTTCTATCAAAATCTTTAGTCCCCACACGTTTTCTTTATACACAAGTAAAAGGAATAGATAAGTAATAAAAACAAGTCAATAAGAAGTAGAGTAAAGAATTCATTGCATAGGTCCATGAAATGCCTACTCAACCCCCACCTTTAAATTTTTTATATTTGCTTGTTGGAGTACCACTAAAGTTTCTTTTATGGGCTAATATCTCTGTATTTGTGTTTATGTTTGTGTGTATGTGTGTGTGTGTGAAATATAATGTTTCGGGTCCTCCAATCAATGTTTTTTTGTGGAGGCAAACAATGCAAAGCTGTGTGAAAGTGCAAGGTTTCAAAAGCTTGCACATGCTGACCTATCAAAACATTTGAAAAAGAAGAAAATGAAGGCACTTGTTCCTCAAATTGTATAAGTTATATATGTTGGAGTGTTGTTGATACTTTGTGTTGGTTCTTTGGTGGTTTTGAGAGGTTCTTTCGATAGTTCTAGCACAGTTTCTTTCATAACATTATTGGTTCCCTTGTTAGAGCCGATCCAGGTAATGTTATAATTCCTAGCAAGAACGTTCATTTTTTGCACCAAAATTGAAGTGAAACAGGAAGGGAAAACATAAAAGGCATATGTAGAATATATCGGTTCACTATATTTAATTGGCTCTTGTTGTCCACATACATGGATTCATGGGTGTTGGATATCATGGTAACATATTGGTTAATGTTGCTTATAAACTTTCAACGTTGGCATATGTTGTAGTAATTAATAACCAGCCATGCCAAAGCTATACATAGAACTCCAATATTCCTTTCATGTGGGAATTAAATCTTACAGTGCTAGGTTTTAGATTTCTTCTTTCATCTTTAATAATGTTTATTACTTACTCAAAAGGAAATGTATGGAACTTTGTTTTTTAGAACTTTCTGATGTGGCCCTTCAATGCGAAAGACAATTCGACGTGTCTAAATGGGCTTCAACTCAGGGCATGTGCCATGTCACTCTTGCTGAAAAAGCAGACAACGAGTTGAAGCAAGTAGAGCCAGCTATAGGACACTTATTTGATTTGACCTCATTCAACTCTTAGGTATTTATCTTCGTTGGCAACCTACTACTGCTCTAATGGTTATTATGCCTGCATCTTTGCATTGTGTGATCTTATTGTTTGCAATTTTGTCTTTGGCAGGTTTTCTGGAGAAAGATAACCCATATGCATCAGCGGGTCAACAAGGCACATACTATTTCAAATTCTCGAGACCTTTGAGAACCATGGGTTGTCTTCAACAGGTCACTAGCTGTGGCAGCAATTACTTGGCCTAATCTTTGCAATTTATTTGAAGAGATATTCTTCTATAAGACTTTGACTTGGCAAAGACAACGTGCCAACTTTCCAAACTAGTTTTATTTTCCCTTTTCTCAAGTCACAAACCTGATAAAAAGTTTGGGACAAGGTTTATTTTTTTCTTTCAATTCCATTATTTTTTAACTTTATGTAAACTCTTTTCTTAACAATTGGTTTTGTTTATGGTATTCGGACTCTTCTGTACCTTGAACACATTAATTTCAAAGCCCTTTATATGTAGGTAAGCATTGTAATGACTAAATTTTGGTGTACCACCTTTGTTTTGAAATGACTAAATCTTGTTTAGGAATGACCTTAATGCATGTGTATTGGGATATACATTTCGACCTTAATGCATTTGTCAGTGTTGGGTGTCAAAAGAAAGTTTCTTTATCTTACCTTTCACCATTTGGTATTTATTTTCTCAAGAAGAGCGAGAGCTGAAACAAGAGAAGAGAAAACAATCTAACAGAGAATCTCCTAGAAGGTCAAGGTTGAGGAAGCATGTATAGGAAATATGTGTATATATGAGCATATTTGGGTCTATTTTTATCATTATTTTCATTTTTTTAATCTCCCACTTGATTAGTAATTTTGGCAAAATTACCAGCTCAAAATTAATCCTAACATTAACTCAGGTAAGGCGTACAAGCAAGGCAGCAGATAGGCAACCAATTGGTCTAAAGAGGACAACGTACTGAGGTATGCTGATCTGGCCTGAATGGAGTTGTCTTTGAGTTTTCACTTTTAAGTTGCTCTCTGGTGGCATTATTAGATTACACATGATGCTAGGATTTCCATTGAAACTATTCTGTACATTAAAGAGAATCTAAATATATATATATGGGCTGGGATATGTTGAGTCATGCTTTTGTGACTCATAACATGAATCATGGACTTGGGACCCACATGCAAATGAGTCAAGGCCTGATTTTTGTTGATGATATTTTTCTCAACATGGATATCCACCTCACAAAAAAATCATCTTATTCCAAAACTTGTAGTCTCTGAAAAGTAGATTGCAAGTTAAAATTTTTTGGAGCATCCAGTTTCACCATTAAATTTCATATTTGATAGGTTTAGAAGTTTTAGAAATTGTTGATTTTATGTAAGTCCTTCACTCATCTTCATGTAGTCCTCACGAGCATGTGTCATTTTATAAGTCAAAAAACATTAGTAATTTTATCCTAGAGGGTCAAGATACGTTCACAAATGCGTTTTGGCAAATAAAATTGACAAATGATCGTGGGGCCCACATGAAGAACATATGAGGGCTGATTAGATTAAACTCAGTTCATATTTAACTTAGATCAGATTACTTAACTTGAGTGGAGTTAAGTAAGCATGGGTACTTATAGTGGAAATGTTCTTTTGATAGTCAATGCTACTTTCAAATGAGTCTTGGTTTGCTCTTGAGCGCTGCTGTACAAGGTCGTACGGCTGGGGGTTGGTTTTATTCTGAACAATGTAAATTTTCCTTTTGATTGCTAGTCTATTGTCATCTGGTGTCATCTCATGGATGCTTGTACTGATTTCCAATGCATTGCTTGTACTGATGTCCAATGTTTATTTTCAAACAACCAATCCAATGCACAACCTGTACTGATTTCCAACACATTGTCTGTATTAATTTCCAATGCATTGCCTATAAATGTTTATTTTCGATCTTCTCTAATCCAAACAACACTTTCATGTTATATCCTCAGGCTTTGATGTTCATATTGAAATTACTATTGAGATTGGTAGTTTGGTTGTATTAATTTTGACTTCTTTCACAAACATTTAGCTCTTCTTGTTGTGGAGATTGACAATGATGATGGTGTTGTATCCTTTGTTGGTATGTTTTTTTGTTTGACGCAGCTAAGTTTTTTGGTATTTTTGAAACATTGAGTCTTGATATGGGCCTCACCGAACTTATATTCTCTTATTATTTTGCTTCGTGATTTATACTTTGAGATCCTTAGCAAGCATGCATTCCTTCTATAAGATAAATGTCCTTATTATATTATGCTAGAATGATCAAAACTTCCTTGACAAAAGCCTTGTCTAGATTCTCCCTTGTGCCATAAATGTAGCATGTGCTGCCCTTGTAGATGCTGGGATTCCTATAATACATCTTGCTGGTAAGCAAGTCTCATCTTATATCTTCTAATGTTCTGATTACGTACCCTGCTTGCTTCTTTTCATATCCCATGTTTCTCAGTTTCTACAATCCACCATTATTGTATTTGAACCACCATTCATGTTGGATTAGTATCACTTCTATAGGAACCTCACACACATCTTAAGTTGTAGTTATCAAAAACACAGTTAACATGCCACTTTTGCTGGTTTCAAATAGTTTATTTGGATCTGGAAAACAAATTTCATGACAGAACTGAGTCAGGATACTTGGCCTACTTCCCAGTTGATCATCCTGCTTTTCTTTTGCTCTAGACATTGTCTATGAATAGGAGTTAGTGCAATATGGACTGCAGTGCAGTCCTATCTTGCATTCAGTATAAATCACTACACATCTCCAGGAATTCAAAATCATTCCAACTTCTGAATCCTTTATTCTGGACCTACCGACTACTACCTCAACCCCACGAGCGTGTTTTTACAACAAAAAGGCAAGATTAAAAGCTAAAATCCAGGGGTCCTACCATGGCCACATAAAGTTGAAATTCCCTAAGAAAGAAAGTTGGTAAAGAGGAAGATTCTATGTCCCCTATTGATCTACATCAGTTGGAAGGGGAATAATACATCATGGAACAAGTACATTCACCAATATATTCACATCAGAACAACGAATAATACATTCAATAGGATATGATTTTGCTAGGAGCCAATAGGATCAGGCATTTGCTTCCCGAGCTTCAACTCACAAGGCATGCTGCAAACTGAACTTCACCAAGTTCTGCCATACCAATCTGCATCGTCCTCTTCACTTAAAGTTTTTCCGACAGTAAGAGCGCATTCACGAGAATAGGGGAGACCCTTGGGTTGGGTCCCACAAAGGTTATCTTTTATGCTAACCATCTACTCAAACTGATGTGCCTAACCATCTGGTTTGACGATGCTCATATAGTTTAAAATATTTTGAGGTAATACAAGCCTATAGCATTTGTCCATTACAATGTTATTGATTGTTATGTTGGATCATACATGATATGGAAACCGCTGTTTTGAATGGTAGTGGACGAGAGAGGGGAGAGGGGTCAAATAATTGCAATAACAATAGATGGTCAAAATGATTGATCAAAACAGTTGATCTGATTGCCTAGTTTAAATTTTTATACCTTATGATGCATCACTTTTGCCTTTTCTTGCTCTTCTTTCGATAGCTCATTTAGTGCATACTTCTTGCATTCTTTTATTGTTGTATTTCACTCATGGTGTTTAATGGTTGGTGTGAGCTATTGATTGCTGAGGTCATATTTTTATTTTGGCTGATAGATCTTTTGTTCATTTTGTGCTATTTAACATATTATACTAAAATCATTAAACTTGGTGGTTCATATGCTTGGCAATGGTAACATGACATGATAGATTTCACATGCTAATTGGCTTTCCATTAAAACTTTCTACTTACAAATTCTAGATTTTGTGTTTCTAGTTGGTTAACTTGGCCACTAACATTCATTCTTAATCATTTGAGAGCTAGAAAACTTGATTAAGCTGATAACTATTATTATTAATTGGATTACAGATGGTCTCATACAAGGCAGAACGTGTGGTCGGCATTGGTTCATTTGGTGGTCTTCAGCTATACATAATTGATTTGATGTTTTGGTTGGGATTTTTTGAGCTTCATTTTTTAATGCTATATTTACCTCAGTACTACATTCGGTAATTTTTTTTATGCAGGCCAGTTGTATGGAAACAGACGAAACAATAGCTATAAAGAAGGTGCTGCAAGAACTGAAATACAAGAACAGAGAACTGCAAATCATGAGGTTACTTGACCATCTTAACGTAGTTCATCTAAAGCACAATTTCTTTTCTACCACTAACAAAGATGAGCTATATTGATAATGCTCCCTCTCAATCCATCTTTTCTACCATCTCTATTTTTTACTTGCTAAAAGCTCTGAAGTTTGATCTAGAATCTTTTCTAATTTTCCAATTACATGCAGCTGGGGGGTCCTGAAAATAACGGTGCATCCACACTGACTGAGTTTTTCTCCAGGAATAGATATGATTTTAGTATAATTTTCAGTGCTTATTTCAGGAATAAGGAATAAACCTCTACTAGATATGACTTTAAATTAGTAGTGTTCCTACCCTCAGTTGATTTCAAAACTACACTATAGTCGACTGTTGGATTTCTAATGAGAGTTATTATTTTAAGGAAACAGCTACCTCCACAAAAATTAGAGTGAATGCCATCTGTATAGCCCTGTTTGAAATTGAAATTTGATTCTCATTGCTGCAGAAAAGGGCTACCTACATGGAGAGTGAAAACTACCTATATTCAAAGAGAATAAAAAAATGGTGTAAAAGACAGCCAATTTGCTAAAAAAATTCTTATCCTTCAGCAAATACCCGTATACATGAGTGTATGTGAGAACCCTTAATAACTCTAATGAAGATTTCATATCTGGATACAGGATACCTCCGAAATTTCTAGAATTTGATTTCTGGAATATTACTGAAATTACTTATATTATCTTGTGTCGATTCTGATGTCAGTACATTATCTACTACTGGTTCTCAAGAGCAATGATTTTTATTACTTTTATTGACTAAGTATTTTTTGGACTAACTGATGAATATGAAATATATCTATCTCATGATCGAGTTGGAATTATATTTTACTTGAGTTCTATATTTTGTGTTACTCTTAGTCAGTATTAATCAACCAAGTTTCAATAAACATTTTTTTTATTTTTTTTTCTAGAAATAAATTCATCTTAATTGGTATTCATGTCACGACTCTCCAAGGTTCATACTATTGTCAAGATCTTCTATAAATTGATGACTACTATCAATTGACTTTGTATTTTGGTTGTGGTATGTATATATGCACTTGTTTCTCATGATAATATTCATTACATGCTTATTATTTGCTTATATTTCTGTACCTTTGTCAATCTGTGACAAAAAGGGAGAGAGAAAATCATAGCGGTAAAAATAAGTTAATGCATGAGATAGGGGAGAAATTTTTTTTATTATTTTTGTCTAATTTCTCTACTTGTGATGTGCATAATTAGCTCACTGCATTTTAATGATTTATTGATTGCCGATGATATTACATGATATGTATTGTTGGTAGAATGTGCAGGGAACAGATCAAAAGCCATTACACTATATCTATTCGATTATCTCCAAGAGAGTGTGAGATAGTAAGTGAATCATGTAAGAGGGTGGGATTGTATTTTCTATTTTTTACCTTCTATATAATTAAATATTTTTTTGTCACGGAATTGCCAAAGGGGGAGATTGTAAGAAATATTTTCATATTCAATTTGGCAAAGATTCCGTTTGATATAAAAATATTATTGTAACTGTTCCTACGAGCACTAGTGTAGTGTGAAGATGTTGTGGTACGCATACTTCGCCAACTACGTGAAGACTAAAAGACAGAGACAAAAATCAAATGGTTGACGATAAGAGTCATCTGAGTAACTGCCGATTTGTCAGTTAACAATCGTGTACGCTCGACTAGGAAGGTAAGTGACTCAGTGGCCATAGGAGTTGATTAAAATGAACAAAATATAATGGTCAAACTTAGTCATTGGACAGACCCGAGTCTAAGTCAATTATATTGACTAATGGGATAGTCCAATCGATTGGACATGTATCCCCAATCGATTGGAGACACTGTGTAATCGATTGAAGACTACGAGGCAGAAACTTATTTCAGCACAATCGATTGGATACTCTGTGAAATCGATTGGAGTCTTCGGGACAGAAACTTATCTGAGTCAAATCGATTGGAGACTCTGTGAAATCGATTGGAGTCTTCGGGATAGAAAGCTATATGAGTCAAATCGATTGGAAAACCCTGTGCAATCGATTGGTGCCTTCGGAACAGAAATATTATTGAACCCAATCGATTTGACACTTATCCCCAATCGATTGGACATGGCCCAATCGATTGGACCAAGTGTACAATCGATTGGACCATGCACAAAATTGGTCTTTCTCAGACCCGAAATTCTTGGTTCCATCATCCCACGTTCCACACGACTTAGGGTCTTGGAATTCTATAAATAGAACCCTTCTATGCCTTCTCTAAACACACATAGAGACACAGAGTGACTCAATCTTCAAGAGAGAGAAGAAAATGTTTTATTTATTAGAGTATCCATTCGAAGAGCAAGAAGCGTATTTTTTCATTCACATCTTGTGAGCTTGTTATCTTCTTGATTAAAGCCAAGAGCTTGATCCTTTCCTCAGCTTAGGTCTTCTACTTCTATACTCGATCTAGTAGCCTGAGTGTACCAGTGTGACTCAACACCATTGGAGCAACTTAGGATTTAGGATGTACTGAATCCTTCACCTTCTACAAAGGCAGAAGTGTTGAGAATTAAGATCGAAGGAGTCGATCTACGATAGGTTTGGGGTGTACCAAACTGAACAAGCGGACAATGCTTTCTGACTGTAAGGGCGCGCGTGAATTTATAGCGTTGATTCAGAGGACGTGGACGCATCGGTAGTAGACCTTGGCTAAGGTTGGAAGCTGTATTTGCAACGGTACTGCGTAGGTAACATTTGTTTTGTTTAACTTTTTAGTTAATGATACTTTCCGTCTGGACGTGGTCTTGTAGTTTTTCCTTGGCTAAGGTTTCCACGTAAAAATCTCTTGTCTAGTGTGATTGTTTATTTGTATTCCGCAATCTATTCTGATTAGATCAAACGACGAAAAGAAAATATACCATTGAGGTATATAAGAATTGAGTCGGTTGTGATAATCTTTTGTCAAACAACTAAGGCTTGCAATTTTATTCCTTACCATCGTCCAGTAAAACTGTATAGGTATAATTAATTTTAAATAACTAATCAACCCCCCCTTCTAGGTATATTGAGTTAAAGAGAATGGACCGGTGAAATTTTATAATTGATTTTAATATGATGGGTATTGATTCTAGAAAATTCTAGAACTAAGACTTAACACATGGTAAATTGAGACTAGATCATTGTAGAAAATTCTAAAAAGTTTAGAAGATTAGTCTATTTTACTAATTCTTAGTTAGTGGATGTGCATAAGTTTTAACTTGTTATTCACATGCACTTTGACCGACACTGGTTGGGACTAGATTTGATTGAGGTAATAAATCTAGTACTCTATGGGAATCAGGAATAAACTTCTACTTTTTATGACTTCAAATTAGTTGTGTTCTTACTCTCAGTTGATTTCAAAATTGTAATATAATTAACTGTTAGCCTCCTTGTGTGATAGTTCTCTATGGAAAGAGCTACCTCAAGTAGATGTGGTTAATCTGTGTGGTCACGATCTATATAAAAATTTCATTACTTAATGCTGCAAGAGGATACCATACCGATCGAGTGTGAAAGCTACCAAACAGACTAAGTGTCAAAAAATAAGAACTTAACAAAATTAAAATTCTGGTAAAACAAGTGAGTAAAAAATAGTCATGTCTGCTACAAAAGTAATGTGAAATCACATTGGCAAATACACTTAAAAATAGAAAGTTAAGTGAGAACCTATTAGCATTAATGAGGATTTCATGATTGGATACAAGATACCTCCAGATTTTGAGTAAAGTATTTAGATTTTTACTAACATTTGTCATGTACCCTAAGAAGTGGAAAGTCAGATCACAGTACGCTAAAGTGAAAGAAATTGAAAATTCAACTAAAGTGTACTAGTTTGACTGACTGGCTCTGATAAATGGCTTAGATTGACTGCATTTGAACTATTAAATATTAAACTGAGTAGTTAAGTCTAAAATCCTAGGTTTGATATTTGTTAGTGCCAATCACATAGAAACTCATTATGCATTGCATTTAACTTGACTTTTCATAAATTTCAACATTATTCAGATTTGACATTTTTCGAATTGATCTGATTTGAGTCGTGTGAGTTGTAAATCTTTTCAAAGATGATTTAAAAAATTTGAAATTCATTTAAAAAAGATTTATGATTGGTAAAATAGTTTCACCGAAAGTTAAACCATTGATGTATTTAGACTATGCGTCATGCTTATCTTTTAGTCTTTATACTTATTATCATGTTGCACTGATGCACTTGTTCTTCATGATGATATTCATAGAGGTAAAAATAAGTAGATGCATGAGATAGGGGGAGAAAAATTTTGCATAATTTTTCCAATTTCTCTACTTGTGATGTGCATAATTAACTCACTGTATTTTAATGATTTATTAATTGCTGATGATATTATATGGTATGTATTGTTAGTAGAATGTGCAAAGAACAGATCAAAAAGCCATTCCATTATTTGTTCAATTATCTCCGAGAGAGTGTGAGATAGTGAGTGAATCATGTAAGAGGGTGGGATTGTATTTTTTATTTTTTACCTTCTATATTATTAAATATTTTTTGTCACGGAATTGCCAAATGGAGAGATTGTAAAGAATATTTTCATATTCAATTAGGCAAAGATTTTGTTTGACATAAAAATATTCTTCTAACCGTTCCTACGAGCACTAGTGTAGTGTGGAGATGTCGTGGTACGCATACTTCGCCGACTACTTGAAGACTAGAAGACAGAGACAACAAAAATCAGACGATTGACGACAGGAGCCATCTGAGTAACTGCCGATTTGTCAGTTAAAGGTCGTGTACGCTCGATTAGGAAGGTAAGTGACTTAGTGGCCATAGAAATTGGTTAAAATGGATAAAATATAATGGTCAAACCTAGTCATTAGACTGACCCGAGTCTGAGTCAAAGATATTGACTATTGGGATAGTCCAAATGATTGGACACTTATCCCCAATCGATTGGATATGGCCCAATCGATTAGAGGACTCTGTGTAATTGATTGGAAGCTACGATGCAGAAACTTATTTCAGCCCAATCGATTGGAGACTCTGTGAAATCGATTAGAGTCTTCGGGACAGAAACTTATTTGAGTCAAATCGATTGGAGACTCTGTGAAATCGATTGAGCCTTCGAAACAGAAACTTATTTTAGTCAAATCGATCGGAGACCTTTGTGTAATCGATTGGAGCCTTCGAAACATGAATCTTATTGAGCCCAATCGATTGGACACTTATCCCCAATCGATTGGACCCAGAGTACAATCTATTGGACCATGCACAGAATCAGTCCTTATCAGATCTGAAATTCTTTGTTCCATTATCCCACATTCTGTACGACTCAGGGTCATGGAATTCTATAAATATAACCCTTTTATGTCTTTTCTAAACACACACAGAGACACAGAGTGACTCAGTCTTCAAGAGAGAGAAGAAAGAGTTCTATTTATGAGAGTGTCCATTCGAAGAGAAATAAGCTTGTTTCCCATTCACATCTTGTGAGCTTGTTCTCTTCTTGATCAAAGCTAAGTGCTTAATCATTTTCTCAGCTTAGGTCTTCTACTTCTATATTCGACCTAGTAGCCTGAGTGTACCAATGTGACTCAACACCATTTGAGCAATATAGGGTTCAGGGTGTACTGAATCCTTCACCTTTTGCAAAGACGGGAGTGTTGAGAATTAAGATTAGAGGAGCTAATTGACGGTAAGTTTGGGGTGTACCAAACTGAACAAGCGGACAAGGCTTCTTGGCTGGAAGGGCACACGTGGATTTGTAGCGTTGATTCAGATGACGTAGATGCATCGGCAGTAGGCCTTGGCTAAGGTTAGTAGCAGTATTTGCAACAGTGCTGTGTAGGTAACCTTTGTTTCGTTTAACTTTTCAGTTAGTGATACTTTCCATCTGGACATGGTTCCATGATTTTTCCTTGGCTAAGGTTTCTACGTAAAAATCTCTTGTCTTGTGTGATTGTTTGTTTGTATTCTGCAATCTATCTTGATTAGATCAAACGACGAAAAAAAAATATACCACGGAAGTATATTCGATTTGAGTCGGTTGTGATAATCTTTTATCAAACAACTAAGGCATGCGATTTTGTTCCCCTACCATAGACCAGTAAAACTGTGTAGGTATAAATAATTTTAAATACCTAATCAACCCCCCCCCTTCTAAGTATATTGGATTAAAGAGAACGGACCGGTGAAATTTCAGGAAGATTGTAAGATCCAGATTTTTGTGTTGGCTAATTTCGTATGACAAAGCATATGTATGTAACCTTCCTAGTATGTGGGTAGTTAGGAGTTGATTGATTAAATATGGTTTCATCACCGAAGACTGTTAGAAGACTACTTGACAGAAGATCAGAAGTAAAACATCAGAAGATTCAAAGCTTTAATTGATCAATACATCATTAGGTTGGTAAGCGACTTAGATACCATAGAAATAGGGTTGAGAATCCTTAAAATCATAAAAAACTAAGTCATAATAGCAAGGGGAGCTTTTTGGAACAAATCGGGGCTTTCCGAGTAACTTTTAGATAGTCCAATTGATATGCTGAAAAGTCCAATCGATTGGACCTTGAGTACAATCGATTGGAGTTGTGCTAACAGAACTAAAATTGTTATCCGAATAGTCCTAACAGAGTGTCCAATCGATTGGACCCTGAGTACAATCGATTGGATTTATAAAAGATGGGGTTTTAAAACTCTGATATTATCAAAATTGCCTCTAATTAGTTTTATTTCTCTGGGACCCTTGCTTTACTATAAATATAACATTTTAGGTTGAAAACCTAATTTTCTTCCAAGCCATTCAAGCCCATCTAAAGCAGAGGATAAAACTTAAAGATCCAAGAGCTTCATTGTTGTTTGAAGCTTAAGTTTTGCTTTTGGATAATCAAGATCTTGATCAAGTAAGTTTTATTCTTTTGATATTGAACGTAGGAGAGTGTTAATATTTTCATGGTTGAATCTCTTTCTTTAATGAAGGATTAAATACATTGGTTTATCATACTACCTTTTGTTAGTTACCCCACCATGTGGATTAGATGTGAACTCGTGTGTGGATCGAGTTGGTTGTGATTCGAGATCAAACCCTGAAAGCGTTTGGTGCGGTTCAGAACGTGAAGATATAAGGCAACGTGGTAAATCGGCGACTGGAGCTCGTGTGGAGTTGGATTCAATTTTGAGTTCTAGCATGGGTAATTGTCTGTATCTCTGTCTTCTATTAGTGTTGTGATTTCGACTGGACGTGGTCCCGAGGTTTTTCCCAGTTAGGTTTTCCTCGTAAAAATCGTGTGGCTATTGCTTGATTGATTTTATTGTGTTATTGGCTAAACATATTTATGAAAATATATCTCTGGTATATTTAGATTAAATCTGGTTAGACCAATCTATTTGCTTCGCTTAGAAATTGTATGCGATAAATCCCAGATCACCGACCGAATAGAATTGAATATGTTGCTTAATTTTTAATTGGTAATTAATTTGAATCGAACCTATTCACCCCCCCTCCTCTAGGTCATGTTAATCTATATACCCGGAAATTTCACAACCAAAATATTGTGCGACATTTTTGTGGATTTCTCCTCTGTGCACGTCGACCCTACATCGAGCATATGGATCCAACATTATTTAAGCATTAGTTCAACGTCACAGGCGTCGCTCCCATTTGCTTCATTTGGTGAGATGTCTGCAACATCCAAAACATGTATGACTCAGAATTGTAGAACTCATTATCAGATCAAGCCCATTGTGAGTTTGAGTAACTATCTCAGTTTAATGAGATACTTATAATGGCCAAATTATCCAACCCACAGTGAGCCTTGTATTGGATCCTAAAGCCATTTGATTTTGTTTGAATTAAATGCATTTAGGAAGAAATATAAGTTTTCCAATAGAAGTGCTTTATTATGAATACATTCTTTATTATGAATAAATGCATTTATGATTGCATTCTTTACCAAAAATCAGCTTGATTAGTGATTTCAAACCTTTGGATCTTTGTACCTAGAAATCACTACTCATGTTGATTTTGGGTTTGTAGGTCCACCTAGGGATTGACTGAACATCCGTATATTAGTGTCCTCTAAGAATATGCCACACGACTCATATTGTGGGCTGTCATTGGCCTCGATGACACTCCATTGTCATTAAGATGAGGTGTTTTCTAAAAATTTTGACTAATATCGCACCAATCCATCACCGTCAAATCTGGACTGAAATGGTGTGAGAACTTTATGGATGATTTGAACAAGTCAAACAATGGGCTCTCATAATTTGTTCCTCTTATTTTATATGACCCTCTTGGTGCCAGAGCTTTGGAAACATTATACTAAATGACGTAATTGGTCCTTAGTGATCGGCTTTAAGGGTGACAAATGGTTTTTGTATGTTATGGCCGAAAGGCAAGGAAAGAAATGGAATTAACTACCTGGTGTTTTAAATTTCTATGAATGTTAGTGTTTTAAAGTTTACACATATTAGATGCTCTAGCTTGCTCAAGTTAGGCGATCAAAGTTTACACATATTTGAAGTTTACCATCAACTCATTCACCTGAATGGTTAGAGACCAAATAGAATCTAGTTGCCATGGAATGAACTTTTCTCTTGTTACCTTCTAGAAATGCTAGACCCCTTATAAGATTAGACCCTAATTAGGATTCACTATAGAAAGAGACTTATTTAGGCCTGAAATGTTTCATTTTTTATTGAATACAGTAGTTCTTCATTCTTATTTATATGCATTGTAGATGACAATAATATACGATGAAGAACGAAAAAAGAAAGTTGTAGTATTTATTACATTGGCTGCAGCAGCTACAACAACAGCGGTAGCAACTTGTTTATTGATAGGCATACCTAAAGAGCCGCATATTAATAGAGCTATTGAAAGAGAAAAATATATCAAGTCAATTATAGATGACGATTTGTGTCGTAGCAATTTACGGATGGGGATGCATGCCTTCCACCAACTGTGTTCTTTGCTTAAGGAGAATGGTTTATTACATGATACAAAAAACATTAAGGTGGAGGAACAAGTAATGAAGTGCTTACACTTGATTGGTCATAATGTAAGACACAAAGTGCTTGAAGGTAGGTTTCACCGATCTCGAGAAATAATTAGTCGCCAATTCCATGAAACTTTAGTGGCTATAGTTAGCTTGTACCAGTGTTTAGTGGTGGATCATGCAGAGATCAGTCACTGATCAACCCCAGTAGACATTAGTAATAACCCTCGGTTCGCCCCTTATTTCAAGGTAAACACATGACTAACATCTATCTATTATGTTTTCATTTAATAAAAAGGTTTCATTTAAAAATAGTTAATGTTAATTATTGTTTAATAGGATTGCGTGGGAGCATTAGATGGAACACATGTTGTTGCGAGAGTGCCGGTTGAGGATCAAGCTAGGTTCCGAGGTAGAAAAGCTAGATTCACGCAAAATGTTATGACAGCCTGTTCATTCGACCTCAAATTCACGTATGTCCTCGTTGGTTGGGAGGGAAGTGCACATGATTAACGTGTATTGGATGACGCACTTACAAGGCCTAACTCATTTGTTGTCCACCAAGTTAAGAACTAACTGATTTGTAATAATAATTAGTTATGACAAGTTATAATATACAAAAGAAACTAATGTCTTCAAATTATTGTTGTGGGGAAATACTATCTTGTAGACGCCGGATACACCAATCAGCCCAATTTTCTTCCTCCATATCATCATACACGTTATTATATTAACGAGCATAGAGGTCGAACACCTGAAAATATGAAGGAATTGTTTAATAAATGGCACGCATCATTACGAAATGCAATTGAGCGAGCGTTCGGGGTAATAAAGAAGCGTTGGCCAATATTGTCAAGCGATTCATTTTATAAATTCAAAACACAAGTGGATATCGCATTAGCTTGTTTTGTATTGCACAATCACATAATGGGTGTGGATTCAAATGATCTGTTGCTACTTGAGGTTAATTAAGAGCTCCAAGTAGTTGATGTAATGCCTGAGGAAGCATCAATTGTACCTGAATTTAGACCAACAACACAAAGAGCTGAGAATGCTAGATGGCTGCGAATGAGAGATGACATTGCCCGATGAATGTATAATGATTATAGACAACAACGTAATATGTTATAAATGGTTGTAGTTTTAAAAATACATTTGTATGTATGTTGGGTGTTGATGTTGTATTATTTTGGTTTGGACTATGTGTTGCACTGAAGGATTAGCTTCTTGAGTTTCATAACAAACTCTATTGATACTTTTTTTTCTCAAGCTCTTATAATTGTCTTTTAATTATTTTTGTGAAATATTTGTTATCTATTCATAACATTTTATATACTTGTTTGTTTTGATTCTATTGATTTAATAGTTGTAATTGTTATAGCAATGGAATCAAGTGATTCAGCGGGAGAAGTGGAAAGCAAGGGAAATGATAGTAAACAATTTAGGTGGCCCCCTTTCACTGACACGGTTCCGATGGAGATATTAATGGAGCCGAAAGGACTTGACAATAAGATAGGGAATGGATGGAGGGACCAAGCGTACTTAGCTGTCACCAATGCCATTGCAACAAAAGTCGACGTCCATGTGACAAGGAAAAATATTGATAGTCGATTACGCACAATGAAAATTGAATACCGGACTTTTTGTACTTTAAAAAGTAAAAGTGGTTTTGGTTGGGACCCTGTGAAGAAAAAGGTTATTGCACCTGATGATGTTAGGAATGTGCTCTTACAGGCATGATTTTTGTCCCTATCTTACAAACTTCTTTATTATCATAATTTTTATATTATAATAATATTATTCTTATATGCATTTTTATTTGGTTCATGCAAAAAAAACCAAAATTCAAGTTTTTCCGCAGAAGGGGATGTAAGTGGGATTTTGACACCTTGTGAATTATCATTGGCAATGATCATGCCACCGGTAGCTTTGCAAAGAGCGATCAAGTTGATGTTGACATGACTGATGGTGGAGGTGGTGATAGTGAGTTTCCGCAGACCTTTGAGGACTTTAACTTGGATGAACTTGAAGCAAGGGAGATTCAGTCAAGTGCATACACTGGTAAGAGGCCTTCGTCTTCGACGCAAAAGAGGCAACATGGTAAGAAGCCACGTGTAGTAAAGTTGTGAAAGACATGTTTGATGGGATGAATGCTAGGATTGAAGAAATAGGAAAGTTAGATTGTTTAGCATTCTCAACAAGATTGTATACAGAGATTATGAAGGTAGAAGGATTTACCCGGCGTTACCTAGATCGTACATTTGCAATTTTAAGGAAAGATGCTTTGGAGGCAGAAATCTTCCTTGTTAGAGATGTCAAATATAAGGAGATGTTGGAAGAAATGCGTGGAAAGATAGGTGATATATAGGGAAACAACTTAAAGGGGATGTCATGGGTTTATTTTAAAATGTTTGTTACGTTAAGACTATTTCATAGTACATTTGTTTGACGGGTCTCTTTTTTTTTATCATGTTTGATTTGATTCAATGTCTTTCTTTTTGGTAACTTAATTTTGTTGTAGACAATGAGATATATATTCTTAAACTTGGAAGCTGCCTACCAAAAAAACACTAGGAAAATATTTGAATTACACCCTCCACCAAAGCAGTAAAAAGTATTTGCAAGAGATTTTACAGACCAATACCAAGCAGCAATAACTGCAAACATTTACAATGTAAATATTTGCATCCGCAAATATTTGTGGCGATACCAAGCAAGGCCTAGATTGCTTATGACCTTTCAAATCAGCCAGATCATTTGAGATTCTAACAAGGCTGCGGACTCTTTTGCATCTTTATGCTCTTCACATTGTTTTGTACTGTTCTTCCTCTCCTCAGATTGTAAACATTTTAAGGGCTGATGCTAGGGACTGTATATTGGTCTGCCTAACCCCCCGCTTTCCTTCCCACAAAAAAAAAATGTATGTTAATGGACTGGGATGGTTCCTTTGGGTTTTAGGCTTGGTCTGCATGGGCCTGGGCTTGAGCATTACCTTTAGGCCCAATGGATCAAACTTGGTTACCTTTCAACAGAATGAGCTCAGACCACCCCAAATCTAATAATCACTAGCATATCAAGTGTTGCACTAGGCCTGGTTATAGGCTTGGGCCTAGTTGAGGTCCAAAGCTGGGCTTTGGTAAAGCTTGGCTGACCTGAATCAGGCGTCCTAGTTGTCTTCTTGTTCTTGAGCCTGATTGTTGTCTTCTTGTTCGTTTCATTATATCTTGCAAATGGATTTGAAATTAAGTCATCAGGTCAAGATGCGGCGACGTATATGGGTCATATATTCGACGTATTTCGTGACATTCTAATCAATATACACACACTGAAGTAGTACAAATGGAGTAAAATAGTTCAAATTTCTATTGCTGCCAGTATAGATACAAAGATCTACTAAATAATTTTATGGGAAACATATAAAGAATCGGTTGATACATTTTAAAGAGAATTAATGGAAGAGATACGTGATTGCAAGAGCTACAAGTAGAAGAACGTATGCGATCCCTTGGTCGATTGCCTTTCCTGCACAAAAGAAATTTGGAATTTAGATTTTTTGCAATTAAATAGCTTTCAATCACACTTTTGGTGCAAAAAAACAAAAAAAAAAAATGCCTCCCAACCTTGGGCTGGCAAAGTTGATATAAAAAACAGAAAAATATATTTAAAAAAAAAAAATTACCATCGCTAGTCGGACCCTCCGTCGGGGGTGAAGGAGCAATGCCCTGGCCATGGCTGAGATGCAAAAGTGCGAACAAGATCAAAACGATGACAGGGAGAGAGTGCAATCTCATCGAATTCATTATGAATTACAGAAGAAAAGGAGTGAATTCAAATAAATAAATAGACAGTAAGACAAAAATTGGAGAAACTCAAATCAATGGATACACAATTCCACAAGAGACGAAGAGGAAGAAGAAGGTTGTTGGTATATATATAGAGGGGGGGGTGGACTAGTCGTTTGTTTCACGCGCAGTCTAAATCAGCTGCTTCCGGGAAGGTGAACGAAAGCTACGCGGTTCAAACACGACTTTTGACTTTGGGGGCGGTTCATTGACTCGGAGCCTGCGCTGAATGGTAGCTGGACTATTGGAGAATGCCGCGTGGCACTTAAGGGTCGTCCTGACGATAACTTCTAGAAGCTTGTGAGGATATTTTTGACTTTACTTGAAGATTTTGTGCCCAACAATTACCACTTTAGGGAAAAAAAAGCACTTCTTAATCGATTTGGTCAGTGGCAACTCACGACCTTCCATGTTGGACTAGAATCTTTGCCATCTTGGTGGGTCCCGTCTAATTGCATATCTCATTGGTCAAGATGACATCCATCCCCACTTGAAAGACATTGTTTTTTTCATTGCATACTTCAGCACCCGCATAAGTGTAAATGCCCACGACTTCGGATGTGATGTTTGTACGGATTCAACAAATTATGTGTGTTTAATGATTATGAAACAAACAATGGTTTATGGTGCGTCTGATTCAGTGCATCTTGTTGCATTGTATAAAATTGTCCATTCACATTTATTTATGTCACGCGGACTCAATTTTTTTCATTAATGTACCATAAGTGTGCCGCACCGTATATCGGAGTGTTGAGACTCGGTTTCAGAAGAAGGGAAGGGCATCCAAACACACAATTTTTGTCCTAGTTGCACAAAGTGGTGCCAATGAACGTGCGTTAGTGGAAAATAAACGCAGCCTTAACAGAAACGTGCCCCCCCTCTAACTTCACATTTGACTGGAAGAGGTAAAAAGTGAATTGAAATTTTCAATTGACGAAAAGTTCAAAGTATTTGTTCAATCAAATATGTTTTTTCAGCATGATCCGGACAGGAAGCGTTGTAGAACAGAGTAGGAGAAATCCGTCCATCTTAGATCGGAGATGAGCACCGAAACAAATTAAGAGAGTAAAAGAGGAAAAATACAAGGAAGAAAATGAAAATAAGAGATGGAGGAGAGGCTAGAGAAGGAATCACTCCATCCTTGGATATGACACACCAAAATTGCCGGTATGAATACCACCATTGAAAGGGGTCTCAAGCTCCAATATCATCTTCATTCCTCAAAATTTACATTTGCCCTACTACAAAACATCTTATATGGGGAGTAGGTAGGGGTGTCAACACCTAGGTTCCGGTTCAGGTACCAGAGGTCCTGGAACCAGAACCGGAATAGTCGGTTCCGGTTCCTTAGTGTATGCCCACATTGATCTCTAGATTAAAGCTCATTAGGATTATGAACCGATTTTTTCTAGGATAGATTAAAACTTTTATTGCTTACTTGATGACAATTTTGCATATAGGATTAAAATAATTATTTAACCCATTAAGTTGTGTAGGCCCACTAGGTCGTAGTTCCAATTCGGCTTTGGGTGCTGAGAGCTTATCTTTTCTCCCAAAAAAGAGAAAAAGGCATAAGAGCTTATCTACCATGTGATTACTGCTACCCTGTTACATGTAAACCAAATTATGAGAAAAAGGAGATGACCATCTAGTTGAATCAACCTGTTATTAACTCCTATATATCAATTTAATTCTGATAAAAATACAGGAATGCAACTCCATTTTCTTGGTGAAATAATCCTGTCCGTCGTTAACAATATAGGATTTTACAAAGGCATGCAAGTGTCTATCCTATTACTCACAAGACCCATATATATAAGAAAGGGAACATACAAGATCGTACTTCCCTTCATCATTGGACGATTCTCTGGCTTCCCAAACATCGATCACCATCACACTGTCACTGTGCACACCAATACCAGTTTATGGATTAAAAACAAGGGTGAGTACAGAAGGAGACCTCTTAATTGATTTGCACATAACAGATTCAATTTAGTTTCTACAAAAAAGATGTTTGCAAACCTCTCCTATGCCAACAATTCAGGCAATATCCATTGATTAGGGCCACTCCAACCAATGGCCCATAGCTCAAGTATTGCACAACGAATGATCACAAATGTGATTATTGGAAGCAGCCCATCAAAACATGGCCTTGCAATAGGAAGGTTACAGTGATCCCAGCAGTGTAATTTGGGGTTTATATCCCCTCCACGTTATGGAACAGAGACTGGATGATCAGGATCAAACTGAGCGTGCATCAATAAAAGATGCAGCTGAATTTATTTTTCAAACAAATTTTTTATTTTTAATAAGATTTAAGCAGGAGTTCAACCCCATCTACCATCAAAGCAAAAGATGGACTTCTCACCTCAGGATAGCAATCTTGACGGGTGATTGTTTGGCCGTCCATGTTTACATATACCACGCAAGAAACCTTTGCCTAATACAAATAGAAAAAGCTTACTTCAAACAAACTGATACAGAAAAATATAACTTATGATCTGCAGAATAAGAAAAGTAAACCGCAGAAGTCAAAGGAAGCAATAGGATAAGACTTGAGTTTTCTAGAATCTGCAATCAGGTACTCGGGAGTGCGTGTTGATGTTTGTGCACAGTACTGAAATATTAGTAATGATAAATAATTTAATATGCATATCCACTAATATATATTGGAAATGATACCTTAATAACATTGCATTCAAGAATTCAACCCCAAAATATTAAATGAATGTTACTCACGCAACCACATTTATGGTATATATTACTAAGCTTAATATTTTTTTTAAACTACGGCTCTGTATGGTGATCAACAAATTTTTTACAGAAAAGGGATTTGGATGTGAGAAAGTGTTGACATAGAAAAAGTTTTATGACACTAATAGGCAAAAATCATTTCTAAAAAACTTATGCAGGGCAACCATACAGAGCCTACAAAGTAGACTCTGTTGCTTGGCTCTCATTCTTTTACAGAACACGATTGATGCATATATTGTAGACATGCACCATTAATGTTGTGAAAAGTACCCACTTGTTTTCTGCAAGCCAAATTTAGTTCTTCACCATATATAATTTAGAAGGGCATGAACATGTTTCCAAAACATCAAAGATCACATGAAGGCAACGACATAGAACTCATGTACAAGGTGTTGATATTATCATGCATTGGGAGAGGATCTTGGGTCTACAACTCTTTTATGATACCAAGCGAGGTTATGATGCACTATCTTGAAATCCTATGGTCAAACTATATTATTCCGCACTAGTTGACTTGGTCTAACAACATGAACCAGATGTCATTATTGATAAGTATATTCCTTGTGTTGTCAATTTCAAAACAACCCTAGGTATTATGTAATCTCTATTAAGTTGATTGTCTAGGACTTGGAGAGTTAGACTCAGTGATTCTGAGAATGGCTATGAGGCGATTCCTGATGCGCAGCTGGGCCCTGAGTTCGTGGACTTATAAAAACCATCTGAGTCTCACTTTGACACATTTGGAGCCCCTCCCCCCTATTATGAAAAACCCCCATCTGCAGAAACCCTAAAAGCATGTTTTGTTCAAATGGGTCGACCGGACTTAGAGACGGGGCAACGGTGGGAAATAACCACCGGTCGACCGGCCTCAGGTTTCCTCGAATCACGAGCCGCGCCTTTCCCCTCCCTTCAACTATAAATACCCTTCCCCTACGGCCTACCCTTCATACTCACTCACTTTGCCTTCTCTTGAGTTCTTCATCATCCAAGAGAATTTGTCTGTACTCTCCTTGCTTGTTTCGGCAGTTCTTCTAGCTGCCCTTTATGAGAGATTGGCTTTGGTGGTTTGCCCTCTACAACACTACGGGCAATTCAGGTGGTTGGTCCGAGCTGCTTTTCAGAGTAGCTGCTTTGCTTTACGCTTCATCAACATCAAAGCTTCGTTCCTCATCGATCTGGATTGGGAGGTAACGTTGGTTGTTAATTGAGAGTTTTCCTAGATTGTCTTACATATTGTTGTGATGCTTGATTCAAGAGGAATCTTGACTAAGCAAGAGTTCGGTTGCAACTTTACTCAGTTTATATCAATTGCGATCGAGACTAGGTTCTTTACCCTATTCAACATTGCAAGGTTGCTTAGATATTGAATTAAAAATGTGCCAAGCTCATACGAGCAATTTAGAAAGTGGATGTAGGTGTTGATTCACCGAACCACTATAAACTCTTGTGTTGTGGATTGTTGTCTCTTTGTCTTATTACTTTCTGTTGATTATTTTGGTATAAACAAGCTTATTAATAATCAACCTAGAACAATTTAAAATAGACCTATTCACCCCCCTCTAGTTCTTCTAGTATAAATATCAAGGGAACTTCAATTCTCATAGTCAAGACAACCATGGTTCAAAATCTCATTGTGTCTTGGCTGAGCTCGTGTTAGTAGTGTACTAAGACAACACATACGGGTATGTTTCGTCTTGTGTCAAACCTAATTTAAGTACTAAAACTGGTTTACTTATTTTTATGGTATATGTGTCTTCTATAGCACTTAGATGCTAAGAAACAAATATTTAGCCTAATTAAGCAATGAAAAATGGTATAATTATATTAAGACATAAACGGGTTTTTTTCCCATTGCCTCGTTTCATTTTGTTTCGTCTTAGTTGAGACATCTCGTTCTATCAGCTTACCGAGACAACAAGACGGAATGACATTTTAAACATTGAGAACAACCCATTATGACTTCTAGTCCACATCACCAAATCCCCAAGAGCAAAAGGGTCTAATTTGATATGATGTTAGATCATAGACCCATCTGTATACTGTGATGATATCAGCCAAACAAGTTGGGGCATTCCAAATTCTATAAAAATAACGTCATCCAACTTTCATGTGAGATTCAATCTGGCATACAAGCAGATAATCACCAACTCAATTGAATAAGATTCATTTTTTTTCCCAAGGATCAAACAATAGATTTGATTGACAATTTCACATGTTACCACCACTTTACAGTTGTTGATAGGTTTGTTTGGCTCTATATAGATAAGGATTACACAGACATTTGTGTCACTGTTGGACACATATACAATAAGGTGTCTGACACAGCACCTTTAAGGATGCCCAAAATGCAAACTTGTTCATAATGTCCGTACACATTTTTTTTTATAAGTCAATCAATATATATATATGAAGGAGATGAAGAGGATCTCAAGAAGAAACAAGAAGTGGCAAACGACGCCAAATACAAGTGAACTCTAGAACTCAATACTCATTCAATGAGGAATTCAAACCTAAAAACCAAATCCTAAAAGAATATCCCCCCGTCTCATGAAGAATGCTGATCCAACTAAAAAGGATGCCTTGATGTCCATACACATTGTTATAGATGAAATTTGCTCAAGTCACATCCAACAGACATAACAATCGGGTATAACTGACAATCAAGGGGTTCATATTCTATGCCATAAAATATTCTATGGCATGGAATACTCTCACCAAATTTCAACCAATTTGGAATTCATTTGAAGGTGGTTGAAATTTGGTAAGAGTATTCCTCAGTCACTTTTCTCAAATGATTTTGGCCAGAATCAACTTTTGGTGCACAAATCTCGAGGAATAGTACAAGAGTCTTGAACAACAAAAAACATTCTAAGGCATGAAGAAAGGTGATTTAAAAAGGAACTACACTTGTATGAATTCTAAATGTCATGAAACTTTGGGATGTTGTAATCTGTCAAAATTAGTATCATGAGCATCTGATGAGTATTGAAGAAGTTGTATCAGTCATAAGGGCAACTTCAATGGCAAAATCATAATTTTGAGATATGAAGATTCGGGATGAATTTTGATAATGATTAATCACATTTCTATGGAGCCATTTGAGAGATCTCAAGATATAACCTCATTGCGAATAGTTTTGAAGCTAAAGTTGGGCAAAAATATTTTTAAGGCATGGAAAAATGATGATTTTACAAAGGAAATACATTTATATGAAGTCCAGATCCAATGAAATTTTGTGAATTTGTTCTTTGGGATGTTTTAACCAATCAAAATTAGTTTTATGAGCATCCGATAAGTATGGAAGATGTTGTGTCAGTCAGAAGGAAACTTCAGTGGCAAAATCGTAATTTTGAGATAAGAAGATGCAAGATGAATTTTGATATAAGGCAAACATGTGTGTAAAATGATTAATCACACATGTGATTTTTGTTAAAACACTTGCTATGGAGCCATCTGTGAGATCTCAAGACAACCTAAGGCAACTCGTGTGTATAAAAATATTTAATTACACAGTTTTTGATAAATCATATTTTTTTTGGTTGATTTAGGCTTACTTCAGGGTGAATCTCTGGAACTAAAAAATGGGGATGAATCAAAGCAGTCGTCCAAGGAAAATTGTGTATGTAAAATGATTAATTACACGATTTTTATTAAATCACATTTCCATGGAGTCAATTGTGTGATATGGTCACATCTCCCAATTTCAAGCCCATTTTAAGTCAAGTTTCAAGATCCAATGATTGGGTACGATTTCAAAACATCTAAGACCAATTGATTGTGTGAAATGTATTATTACACTGTCGATTTTGGTTGATTTGAATGTTTGATCAACAATTTGAAGATTTAAGCCAAAAACTTGCATGACATGCCAAAATGTGAAAATGTGTAACTTTATCTTGGAAACTCTATAAATAGGGGGGACTTGGGGTAAGAGAAAGTGGAACCTGTTTCTTTGTTGTCTGGGCCCTTACTCTGGCCAGTTGGTTTCTCTTGTGTAACTTGAGAAAGTTCTTTAAGTCCTACTCTCCTACTACCTTGGCTTTCCCCTTTAGTAATTCTTTTGTGATTGAATGATAGTGGATTTTGGAACTGGGTTTTTACCCCGTCATTCCTTTATGTGCATGTGTAACTCAACTACAAGCACGACCTCACATCAAAGAAAATCTAACATGCTAGTAGGCCTGCCTTAGGTGGCTTCTCCGAAGTTCATCTACGATTGGAAAATAGTTAAGGATCCAAATTTCATTTCCTTGGTTGCAGCTAGTTCAGAAGTAGACTTTAGTGACCCTTCTAAAATGAATTTAAAGGGTAGAAATCACCATCTTGTTCCTTTTACATTTGGTTATACTCTTTGGATTGAGTCTATCCAGCTCCTTAGGACTAATAACATGAGAATGGACTTTAATATTGAAAATCCAGCAAGAACACTTATCAAAGAAATAATAATGCAACCAAGGAAACCTAAAGACACATGTATTATAATATAACATCTAACCATAATATATGATATTTTAGTTATATTTATACTAGATGTTTTTCTTTCAATAAAAATATGGAAAGAAATATAAGTAAAACAAAACATCAATAAATCATATAGTTATCCAATAACTTAGGATCTATTTGGAACGCACACAAATGATTCATGTGCGAATGATCTGGACTTTGGATTTGTTGTGCGTTTGGTTTACACATTTGGGCATGTAAATAGGAAAATTCAAGTGTACGCACATGTACATGTACTATTATATACTAGCACTAAGAATGCATAAATTTGTGGGGCCCATTGATAAACAACAACGTGGGCCGACACGCAGAGGTGGGCTCATCAAAGCTTGTGGGGCTGACCTTGCCATTTGTGGTGCGTTGATGTGTTGGATCACATGCCTCCTTGGTACATGTGGGACCTTGGGATGCAAACCTCTATCGTGTGGGACCTACCTTGATGTGTGTGGGGCCCACCTAGTCGTTTGTGGTGTGTTGATGTGTTGGATCACAGGCCCCCATCTTGGTACACGCAAGACTCACCTTGGTGGGTATGGGGCCCACCTTACCATTTGATGTATGGGGCCCACATATTTGGTGCGTTCTTAATGTGCCCGTGTTATAATACTCAATACTCATGCATAATCAGGTGCGCAAATCAAACCCTCAGGGGGTCTGGAAACATTTTCAAAGAAGGTGCGCGAATTGGCCTCCACGCACATATGACGTTCCAAACACGCTTAAAATCTATTTGCAGGCACAAATGCATTTGCGCACCATGTTTACGCGCGTTCAAAACGGACTCTTAATAAATATAAGTAAATTTACAAGAGGAAGACAATCGAACAACTACAATTGTGTTCAACAATGTGTGTATGTAGAATGGAAAACACCATCCCTCTTTTTTGAATTCATTTTTCATTATTAAATGATTAGGGCTGCATTTGCTTACTAAGAAAACAGCGCACAAGAATGTTTATTGCACAACTTTGGCGCGTTTGTTTCGTAAAGTCGCGCAATAAACATTGTTGTATGGGAACTCAAAATTGCACCTTCTTTAGACCCCCACCCACACACACACACAAAAATTTCTTGAGAATAGTGTTGTTGCACCGTGGTGCAACTTTGTTGATGATTCGGTGTATTTGCACCGCATCAAAATTGCACCTTCTTTAGACCCCCCCTCTCCCCACACACACACAAATTTCTTGAGAATAGTGTTGTTGCACTGTTGATGATTTGGTGTATTTGCACCGCATCATACAATGTGCTCACATACACGTGAGACTTTGATACACTGACATGTGGCATGAGGGGGCTCATCTAATATGTTGATCACATGACATGTAGGACCCACTTGGCATGTGGGGCCAGGTATCTTGAACGACATAACACATGGGGCTCACATAACACATGGGTCCCAAATGACGCATGGGTCCTTGATGCATTGACACATTAGGGGTGACGCAGGACAACGGCTCATTCTACGATTTCTGGGACAATGGGAGGGGGTGGTAAAGAGATAGAGAGATGAAAAGAGAGACAGAGAAAGGGGGGGGGGGGGTATAGGAGAAATAATTGTGGGAATCGCTCCCTTGGCCTCACACCAAACCCATCAAGGGGAAATCATGCACAAAAGCATGTAAATCTTCTCAAGAATCATAATAATTTATTATTCATTCATTAATATTGAGCTACTTCAGATCATGAATTACATCCTATTTATAAAACTCATTGACCTAACTTTCTTAATTCTAATAACACTGAAATACAAAAGTCCTAATACAAGTCAACTACAAATTTAATAATGAAATCCTAATTGGCAACAAAGTCTAACTTAATTGAAAAAAACCTAATTAAACTTAAGACAAATCTTTGTGGGATCCACTCATCTAAAATAGTAAAATCAAAATTTACTATAAATAGTAATTTAAGAATTTACTATAAATAGTAAAACGAAATTTGCTATAAATAGTAAAACGTGTTCCACTTGCTTGATCGGGCACTGATTCAGTGTAGCGGCGGACCATCGCGCTTGAATGCTCCCGCATCAAACCCTCCTAGTTGAAAAGAATTCAAACTCGAATTCAGATGCAGGTAAATTGATCTTTGGCAAAGTGTATTGCATGTCTTACACACTCTGTATTTGTTGGTCTAGCAGAAACCAAGTCCTCTGGAGAAAATGGTTGGCTCCCAATCCTATCAATCCCCTCAATGCTCTCAACATCTTCACAGACTGGGTTACCATTGCTATCCCCACTCATAGGATAATCTCCAACTCCAGATTCTAATTCCACAATATCAACAGGGCTAGTAAGCAAGCTACTGCCACCTTCAATGCAACCATTTATATCTTTAGATTTTACCTCCACATTATCAATAGTAGTTGGTATGGTATTGTCACTTTCAATAGAACCACTGACGGTTCCATTTTCTGATTTCATGTTCTTTCTTACTAAAAAACCTCGAAAAGCCTTTTGCTTTGCCAGATCTGAAACTTCGCTTTCCTTCACTTCAACTAGGGCTTCAGAAGCTACTAGTGTTGGAGCTCCTCGGAGGAAACCATGGCTGCGAAAACTTCTTCGTGTTCGGTTTTTGCACTTCTTTTGTAATCAACACCTCCAAATAACTTGCCAAAAAGAGGTGGAAAAGTCGGCGGTGGTGGTCAGTGACGATCTAAAGCTGCTACGGCGGATTGGAACTCCGGCAACACATTCCTTCTTCTTTTTAAAGGCCTCAAAGGCCTTCTTATGGGTATCGATCGTCGCATCCAGTTTGTGATTCACATGTTTTACCTGATCGACTAGTTTAGTTAACTCGGCTGCCAATGAACTAATTGAGACATCTTTCCGAAACACAATCAAGAATTTCGAACTTACTCTGATACCAAAATTGACATCAGGACAACAGCTCGTTCTGCGATTTTTGGAACAATGGGAGGGGGTGATAGATAGATGGGGAGATGGAAAGAGAGAAAGAGAGAGAGAGAGAGAGAGAGGGGATAGGAGAAATAATGGTGGGAATCTGCTCCCTTGGCCTCACACCAAACCCGTCGAGGGAAAATCATGCACAAAAGTATGTAAATCTTCTTCAGGGAATCATAATAATTTATTATCCATTCATTAATAATCAGCTCCTTCAGATCAAGGATTACATCCTATTTATAAAACTCATTGACCTAACTTTCCTAATTCAATAGCACTGAAATAAGAAAGTCCTAATACAAGACTACAAGTCGACTACTATTTTAATAATGAAATCATAATTGGCAACAAAATCTAACTTAATTTGAAAAATCTTAATTAAACTAAGACAAATCTTTGTGGGATCCACTCATCTAAAATAGTAAAATCAAAATTTACTATAAATAGTAATTTCAGGAATTTACTATAATAGTAAACAAAATTTGCTATAAATAGTAAAATGTGTTCCACTTGCTTGATCGGGCACTGATTCGATGTAGCTGCAGACCATCGCGCTTGAATGCTCCCGCATCAAGGGGCCACCAGTATGTGGGGCCCACCTTGCTTGACCTCCAAAGAAACATTGATCAACTTTCTTTATATGGCATTTGCGTAAGTACTTAGTTTTTCAACAAAACTACAAGTGAGAGGTGCCTTGTAGTTTTCCACCACCTTCCATTCTAGTGTTGCCGGTTTGGGCCGGACTGGACCAGCTCTGCCCAAGAATAGCTCAGAACATAAGTAGATAGGCCCAAATCTAGTCCGGATTGTTGCATGTATAGGCTGGACATTACATTTGGGTCAAGTTTAAGCTTATTTTTATTAAAACGTTAAGCATTAAGGCCAGCCTGAACTTCTAGGCCTATAAATGAAGTCTGATAATATACTGCTACGCAACGTCAAAATTCATACCTCCTCACCACCAGTCAGTCCACATTGGAGATTATTGATTTAGATGGGCTCCACCCATGAAGACTGGATCACGAGGACTCAATTAGTCGCTCCAGGTCCTTCTTAGCAATCCTACGTTTAATTCGCGAATTTTACGTGTTTTTCATAAAAAGTTTGACAAGCCCACATCTTTCAATAATTCAAAATTTTCAAGCCCAAGCAAATAAAATGCGTTTTTCTTAAAAATCTGGCCCAAAGCATCAATCCAACTTCCTTCTCCCTTACCCATCAAATCGCCCACCTCTTTGCACAACACCAATCAGAGTACCAGTGCTCAAAGCCCTATTGTCGCTTCATCAGCTCCGTTGGCAGCATTTCGAAAGACCCATCAAAGAAGAAAGTGAAGAAGTCTTCCAAAGAAGAGAAAGTGAAGCCTGAAGCCGAGGCTTCAGATAAAACTGTTAGTTTTTCACAGACTCATCATTGAGCACTAGCAAGCTCCTCTCTCATTCTCTCGCCTACTTGTGCCCTAACGAAAATTTAAAATCTTTTGCCGTCTTTCAGTATTTTAGGGTTCTTGAGTCTTAATAAGTGTTTCTTTGCCTGACGATGATGTTTCATGGCGGTTGAATAAGCTTATTTTCTCATCTTTATTTTGTTTTTCACTTTCTTGTCTTCTTTCTTTAATGTTCTATAGAAGAAAGATGGATTGATGTACTTAGCGTGTGACTGGATTAATAGAACGTTGGAGGACGTTTCCTATCCGATTTGCCCTAAATGTAGCAATGTTGTTCTAAATATGGACCGTTCATATGTAGCATGGTTCGTAATCAGTTTCATGACCTAGATTTAGCATGGTTCGCAGCATCTAAATCGTTAAATGATTAGACTTCATTTTTGGGCGATAAATGTTCGTTCACCTCTTGGATTGAACATAGTCTAAAATTCACATCCTTTGGACAATTCTAAGTTTCTAACCATCTAAACACTAAATTTTTGACCATGGCCTGAGTATTTTTTGACCATCCAAAAGATAATCTCAATTCGACTAGTTGAATTGTCTAAACAATACAAATTTTGGGTGGTTGTTGATGAAGGTGTAGTCAAATAGAGATTTGGATCAATGTGCAATAGATCGTTTGTATGCTATCTACAAATTTTGGGCTGTGATCGAAAACATTTGGTGTATCGTCAACCCAACTTGTAAGCCAACACAGGAACTGTTTGGATCGATAACTAGATGTCACGTGTGACTTTGCACAACTTGCAAAGGAAATGAATCATATCCGTCTTGAAAATGAAATTTTCCCCTTAAATTTATTTTTTTGCATATTATTGATGATTAATGTAATTGTAACAAATTAGAGAAGCATGGTGGCCATCAAAGAGAAGGCTGCAATCTTTATTTTTTTCCCTTTTCTTTCGTTCATTGGAAAAAAAATTCATTATTAAATTTTATTGTAATATGATATTTTTTATCTTTCATTAATATTTCATTTTTTATATGTTTTATTAACCCATCAAAAAAATGTCTATTTACACATGCACACAAGATGGCGAGGAAAAGAAATTCATTTTGGCAGTATGCTAATGACTTGCATGGTCATTTTGTCTGCAATTTTTGTGAGATGGAGTATCCTCGTGGTATGTCTAAGTTGAAGTCACATTCATCTGGACAATCAAGACGTGACATTACTACTTGACCAAAAGTGCCAAAGGATGTTCAAGTTGTAGTTATTATTTTCATTAGGGGTTCTGGCGGACCTAATAGGAAAAGGCCATCTATAAAAAGTGATACTGGGAGTCAACTTGGTTTTAATGTTGGTGGTGCATTATCAGATATGTATCAAACAACGATTTTGGCAATGACTAACAAGAAATAGATTGTAGACTTCATCTTAGCAAATCACTTTTTCAAGAATAACATTCCCTTTAACGTTATTCAGATACGGCCATTTCTTGATATAGTTAAGGCTATAGCTAATTTTGGTGTTGGTTATTCACCACCAAGCTATTCAACTTTAAGAACCAAATTAGTTATGAATAGAAGAAGAGTTGTTGAAGGCTACATCGACGAAGTTAAGGCTGCTTGGGCGCTATGTGTTTGTACTATTATGTCTGACATTTAGACCGACTTGAATGCCCACTCTTATAACAATGTCATAACATCTCCAAAATGAGTTGTTTTTTTGCGGTCATTTAAAAGGTCGGACAAACAAAAGATGGATCTCTTTCTTAGGGACTTACTTATATCTGTGATTGAAGAGATTGGTTCTCAGAATGTTGTGCAAGTTGTTACAGACAATGCTTCTAATTATAGACTTGCAGGTGAATTGATAATAGATAAATATCCACACATTTATAAAATACGGTGTGCCGCACATGGGGTTCAATTACTTTTGAAGGATACCACATGTCCAATGGGTGAAGAATGTTTTGATGATGCCAAAGATGTTGACTATATGTATAGGCATACTATTGTCTTGAGCTTGATGAGGGAGTACACAGATAAAGAATTGTAGTATTCGACAATTAGATCTGCTTCACATTTCTTGATGCTTCAATCAGTTATTGAAGTTGAAAGTCTACGACATACAGTGACATCAACTACTTGGTTAAATTTGTCGTATAACACCAAACCATATTACTAAAATGTTGAAAATATATCCAATAATTCGAATTTTTTGAAAGGTAGAAAAGAAGTTGTGTTTTCATTAGAGCTTCTCATTCGAATACTCTGCTTAGTTGATGTTCATGAGTCAACTATAGGGTAAATATATGAAACAATGGAAAAGGCGAGAGAGTGGCTTAGACAATTGAGTATACGTAGTTCAAAAAATACTCAAATTATGACAAGAAGATTTTATATTGACCACTAGAGACCACCAATTATGCTTAATTAAGTCAAACTTTCAAAAATAGACAACTTATAATAAAGTTTAGATTCAAAAAGTAACTAATTCCTCTACTTCCCTATCACAAAATAAATTCTAATGCATATCTAAAACGCATGCATCATTCACTTCAAAAAGATAATTTAACTATCAACCTCCATCCCACAGTGTAAATTCATACAAACCACAAAACAAACCATCGTGAATGTTTCAAGAGTCTTAGTTTTTAAATCAAAACAAATGAGAAAATTGTGAAGAAGATAATCCAATTCTAAGCCTACTATCAAGCCATGATGCATCGCTACAACCACCAACGATATTTATGCTTTCTAGGGTTCCTTCCACATTTCCAAACTCCTCTTCACGACCATCCTCAATGTAATGAGGAAGTTTCCCAAGATTCTATAAATTAATCGTTTTCCAATCTTTGCTCTCAAGATCCTTAGTAGCATCAACCATCATTGCATTCACCCTAATATAGACGAGATCCTCCAACATGTCAGGAAGCAATCGATTTCTCTTCTTTGTCTGTGCCGCATCAAATGCATTCCAATTATGCTCACATGCTGAAGCACTAAAAGGTTGGCTCAACAATCTTTTTAAGAATAGGAACCATGCTTCCATTCACTACCCACCACACCCTTCTTACGAAGATGTGCACTTTTAATTTTGGCTCAATAAGAGGTAGTGAAACATCTCTAGATGCATTCTATCATAAATCAATAATTGGTCTCCAAACTCTTTTCTTTCCTTAGTAGTGAGCATCTTTATCCAAGAAATAATAAACCATCTCTCACATAAGGTTGGCCATATAAAACCTTCCCATCATACATCAAAACCGAATTGAGATAAGCCGCAATTGCATGAACTTCATGTAATGTTCTTACATCGTCTTGATTTAAATAACTGTAGTATTTTCTAATATTATTCTGAACTACGTATACTCAATTGTCTAAGCCACTCCCTCGCCCTTTCCATTACTTCGTATATTTACCATGTGGTTAACCCATCACTATCAATTAAGCGGAGTATTCGAACGATAAGCTCTAATGAAAACAATTTTTTCTATCTCTCCAAAATTCTGAATTATGGATCATATTTTCAACACTTTTACAATCTAGTTTGGTGTTATACAACAAATTTATCCAAGTAGTTGATGCCACTATTTGATGTAGACCTTCAGCTTCAAGAACTTATTAAACCATAAAAATGTAAACCAAATCTAATCTTCGAATACTTCTTCAATTCCTTATCCGTATACTCCCTCATCAAATTCAAGACAATAGTATGCCTACACATGTAACATCATTGGCATCATCAAAAACATTCCTCACCCATTGGACATGTAGGTAGATATCCTTCAAAAATAATTGAACCCCATGAGCAACACATCATATTTTATAAATGTGTTAATATTTATCCATGATAAATTCACCCACAAGTCCATAATTAGACATTGTCTGTAACAACTTGCACAACATTATGAGGACCAATCACTTCAATCATCGATATAAGTCCCTAAGAAAGAGACCCGTCTTTTGTTTGTCTGGCCTTTTAAATGACCGCAAAAAAACAACCCTTTGGAGAAAATGTTGTGACATTGATATAAGGGCGGTCATTCAAGTCGGTCCAAATGTCAAACATGATAGTACAACTACATTGTGCCTAAAAAGCCTTAACTTCATCGACATAACTCTCAACAGTTCTTTTATTCATAACCAATTTAGTTTGTAAAGTTGAATAGTTTGGTGGTGAATAACTAACACCAAAATCAGTTATAGCCTTAACCATATCTAGAAATGGTCATGTCTGAATAACATTAAAGGGAATGTTATTCTTGAAAAAGTGATATACTAAGATGAAGTCCACATAATCTCTATCTTTCGTTTTAATCATTGTCGGAATAGTTGTTTGATGCATGTCTGATGATTTAATACCAACACTAAAACCAAGTTGAACATCATTTAGCACTTTTGGACAAGTAGTTATGTCGCATCTTGATTGTCTAGATAAATGTGATTTCAACCTCAACATCCCACTAAGATACATCTCACAAAAATTACAAACAAAACGACCATGCAAGTTGTTGACAACCACTTTACTCTAAAAGCTTATGCTGCTAGACGGAGGCGTAACAATGTATATCAAAGAGTCCACAGGGTCTAACACAGACAGAGTGCTGGCTACACAGCCAAACAACACACTCCAACAATACCAAACCCCCCCCCCCTCAACACTTTGTCTAGGACTTGAACCCGCGACCTATTAGGACCTCTCTGCTCTGGTACCATGTTGACAACCACTTTACTCTAAAAGCATAAGTTGTTAGAGGGAGGCGTAACAATGTATATCAAAGAGTACACGGGTCTAACACAGGCGGAGTGTTGGCTACACAGCCAAACAACACACTCCAACAACACAAGTCATTAGCAGACTGCCAAAATGAATCTCTCTTCCTCACCATCTTGTGTGCCTGTGTAAATAGACATTGGTTAATAAAAAATATACAAAATAAAATATCAATGAAACATAACATATATCATATTACAATAAAACTACACTAATGAAATTTTATTTCCAATGAACTAAAGAAGAGGAAAAGAATAAATAAAGATTGCAGCCTTCTTTTTCAGGGCCACCATGCTTCTCTAATTTGTTACGACTACATTAATCATCAATAATATGCAAAAAAAAAAAAAAATACAGGGGGGAAATTTCCTTTTCAAGACGGATAGGATTTATTTCCTTTGCAAGTTGTGCAAAGCCACATGTGACAATCCAGTTATCGATCCAAATCATCATTGTGTTGGCTTACAAGTTGGGTTGACCATACACCAAAATTTTTTGATCACAACCCAAAATTTGTAAATAGCATACAACCGATCTAGTGCACGTCGATCCAAATCCCTTTTTGACCACACCTTTATCAACCACAACCCAAAATTTGTATTGTTCAAACAATTCAACTATCGAATTGAGATTATCTTTTTGGATGATCAAAAAATACTCAAGCCATGGTCCAAAATAAGTATTGCATAAATCTGGTGTTTAGATGGTTAGAAACTTAGAATCGTCCAAAGGATGTGAATTTTAGACTATGTTCAATTCAAGAGGGCGAACTAACATTTATCACCCAAAAATGAAGTCTAATCATTTAACGATTTAAGATGCTGCGAACCGTGCTACATTTGGGCAATGGAAACTGATTATGAGCCATGCAACGCATGAACGGTCCATATTTAGAACAACATTGCTACATTTAGGGTGAATCGGATAGGAAACTCCCTCTAACGTTCTATAAATCCAGTCACACGGCAAGTACATCAATCCATCTTTCTTCTACAAAACATTAAAGAAAGAAGACAAGAAAGTGAAAAACATAATAAAGATGGGAAAATAAGCTTATTCGACTGTCATGAAACCTCATTGTTAGGCAAAGTAACACTCATTCGCAGCGTATTAGGACTCAAGAACCCTAAAATACTGAAAAAACATGCAAAGATTTCAAAATTCTATTAGGGCACAAGCAGGCGAGAGAGAGAGAGAGAGAGAAAGAAAGAGAGATGAGCTTACCAGTCAGTGTTCAATGACGACAGTCTTTGAAAAACTAACAATTTTATCCGGAGCCTCGGTTTCATGCTTTACTTTCCCTTCTTTGGAAGACTTCTTCGCTTTCTTCTTTGGAGGCTCTTCTGGAAACGTTGCCAACGGAGTTGATGAAGCAACAGCAGAGCTTTGAGCACTAGTACTCTGACCGGTGTTGTGCAAAGAAGTGGGAGATTTGAAACGGTGGGTAACGGAGAAGGAAGTTGAAACAATAGTTTGGGACGTTTAAGAAAAATGTGAAAACCCATTTTCTTCGTTTGGGCTTGAAATTTTCCAAATTATTGAAAGATTCAAGTGAATAAGAGTTTTTTTGGAAAAAAAACTTAAAATTCACGAATTAAACATATGATTGCTAACAAGGGGCTTGATAGTTTGGAATTGGACCATCTTCTTCACAATTTTCTCGTTTGTTTTGATTTAAAAACTAAGATGCTTAAAACATTCATTATGGTTTATTTTGTGGATTGTATGAGTTTACAATGTGAGATGGAGGTTGATAGCTAAAATATCTTTTTGAAGTGAAATGATATATGCATTTTAAATATGTATGCGAATTCATTTTGTGATAGGAAGGTGGAGGAATTAGTTACTTTTTGGATTCTAAACTTTATTATAAATTATCTATTTTTGCAAGTTCGACTTAAAGCATATTTGGTTGTCTAGTGTTTATTATTTTTTTATTCTACAATTTCTTTATATCTATGTCTTATTCATGTGTTGATTGTTCCCTTGTACCTTGGAATTCTACTCTGTTAGGTGGGCATTATAATGGAGAGACTAGTTGGAAATCAAAGGTACGATACTGAAATTTATCTCTATAGTCCATTTATCTTTTCATTACGTGTATTACCTGTGTAGAACTCTGAAGAATAATCAGCTATAGGGTCCAATTCCTTCACCTTTGCATAAACGTGGGGCCCTCATGATATTTGATCTACAACACACGTGCAGCCCACATGACTCGTGGATCCTTGATACACTGACATGTGGCACATGAGGCCCACCTAGCCTTTGGGGCCCACCTAATAGACAAGTGACTTGATGTGGGGCCCACATGAGTGTGCAACCTATTTATTTTATAGCACCGCACAACAAGCTCCCATATATGTGCAATGTATGTAATATATTACTAAAGCCAAAGTCATGCCACGTGTCCATTACTGCTAATTGTTCAAACAAACAATATGAAGAGTTCAATAAATGCAATTCGAACCTTCCCTGCATTTCAAGTATGCGTGAGTTGTAATTCTCAACAAAAAAAAAGTGCGTAAAAGAAAAAGGTGACGCTGTTGTGTCAGGATTTGTGTCTTGACGTGTCATAAGTGTCGATACATATTGACATGGAAAAAAAACCCTAAAGGTGCCATGTCATTGTTACATAACCAGTACAGTGCAAATTTGCCGAAGACACTCTAAACAAGGACTAAATACCACCAACTTGCAAGCAAAAAAAACTACTCAATTCAAAGGACAAAGTTTATAATGTAGAGGTTGCACATGCATTTCTAAGAGACTAAGGTCGTGTTTGTTTTTACAAACGCGCACGCATTGGCGCCGATGTGGGCACCTCGGCCAAAAAATGTGTTTGGTTGCACCAATAAGCGCAACTCATAATGCACACCTAAGCCGTCAATGTGCGCCAAGGCATGGGTTGCAATACTCACCCCCCCCCCCCCACCCCCCGCTCCCTGAGAATCAGAACATCCACCAAATCACGTGTTACAACACGCATCGATGTACATAAGGCACACTTATGGTGCATCGCACTATATAAAATAAGGATTTTTATATATTTCACTATATATTATATATTAAATAATATTATAAAATAATATATATATATATATATATATATTATTATAGTATATAAATATAATAAAGTATATTTATACTATATATAATATTATATAATATAATAACATCTATTATAATAAATTAATAATATATATATAATATCTTATAATATAAATATATCTATTATAATATATTTGTATTATATATTATTGTAATATATAATAATTTGTTCTTATAATATATATAAAAGTTATTATAATATTTAATAATATATAATACAAATATATTATATTATATTTATATTATATATTTAATATGTAATATATCCTATGTAACAACGACACGACATTTTTAGGGTTTTTGGCTGTGTCGACACAGACACGTGTGTCGACATGGCCAGACATCGGGATGGACACGTACGGCAGTGTCGTGATTAAAAAAATCAGAAATTCCAAGAAAAAACCCTTAAGAAATAAAATTTCATAATTTCAAAATGAGCAAAGTATGAAAGATAAAAAAGAAGAAAAAGATCGAGCAAAAGAAGAAGGAGAAAGAGAAGAATACGAAGGAGAAGAAGCAAAAGAGGAAGAAGGCGTGGCTGCGTTCATCGCCGCCATCGATCTTCGCAGTTGGATGCCATCGTCGATCCTTGCCGTGCCTCACCATCTCCGTGGAGTGTGGAGACTGAACTGGAGAGGTAGAGGTATGCTTTGTTTTGTGTTTTTTTTCTGAAGTCGAAGACTTAAACCCTAAAGAGAAAATGTTTGCTGTTAGGCGGCATGTAAAAAATATGAAGTCTCCCCTCTTAAAATGAGCTACGTGGACTTTTTAGAGATGATTGACCGTATGGATGTTTGGTCCATCCCTAAGTGGACTTACTTACCAAAACGAAGCCTGATTAATTACTTATAACCTTTAGATCCGAGTATCTCAAATAATTCCAAATATCCACGGTTTAAATGCCATGTGGCACAAATCTAAGGTTAAAATGCCTTATCCCCTGTTTAATTTCACTCTCATGACTATTTAATGGGGCATTATACGTGGACCATCTAATGGGTCCCACACCCACCAACTTGTCTATGGTTGACGACCATCCCTTGGTAGACATTCATACCAAAAATCAGCTTGTTAGATTATTTTTAGTCGTTGTTTTAGCGCTAAAAAAATTGTTGAATCCAACATAGCTCATATTGGTTTGAAACCCACAACTTTGAACCATGGCCTGATTAGTGATTTCAAGCCATTTGATCTTGTACCCCAAACCAATATGAGCCACAGTGTCGATTTTTTAAAAATTTAATTAATAAATTCTGAAAATTTTTGAAAAAAATAAAAATGAAGTTCATATATATTAGTGTACGGACGTGTCTCCGTACCGGATTTTTTTAGGTTGCTGTGTCGGACACCTCGTATTCATGTCGGATACTGACACGGGTGTCAGTGTCCTTGTTACATAGAATATATCTAATATATAATATTAGAGACTCTATAATATATTATATGTATATCTAAATCGTACAAAAATATTCGAGTACACGTGACAGTCCGAAGTGTGCATGTATAATTTTATACAATGCAATGTGATGCACTGAATCAGGTGCAACATCCACCATTTTTGCGTAAACAAATAGGCAAAATTGTTGAACGCCCGCGATTGGTTGAGTCCGTCCAAACGTCAAACATCCAAAGTGGCGATTGCGTGGGTGCCGAAGTGTGCGCATCCAAAAACTCGCGTTAAAAAAAAACAAACGCAACCTAAATATAATGGAAGAGCACTCCTCAAATAAGAACATAGAACTCTCAAACCAAAGTACTTCCATAATTTATTTTTATAGGTAAACATTTATTATTCCCCCCTAACCTCCCTTAAGGTAATAACGGGACCGAACCCAGGTCTTTGGGAATTACCCCCCAAAGACTCGATCCCAAGTCTAGGGTACAACCCCTAATGCAGGGGCATTTTCACATCAGGCTCGAGTGGGGCAGCCTGCGTACATGGGGCACACTCAGGGTGGGATGACCTGTGTGAAATGGGACCCACGAAGGAGGGTTCGACCGAGGGCCTGGATTCGAGCTATGAGATAAAGGAATTTAATCTCATGCTACCAACAGTCGCGGCTTTTGGGGAGTATTGGTTAAATGTCCTACATCAAAGTGGTATCAGAGCGGGAGGTCTCGTGTTCGAGATTCCTCACCGGGGGTGATTAATGCAGGGGCATTTTCACATCGGGCTCGAGTGGGGCAGCCTGCGTACACGGGGCACACTCGGGGTGGGATGGCCCGTATGAAATGGGACCCACGAAGAAGGGTTCGACCGAGGACTTGGATTCGGGCTATGAGATAAAGGAATTAAATCTCATGCTACCAACAGTCGCAACTTTTGGGGAGTATTGGTTAAATGTCCTACATCAACCCCCAACAGCTTGACCAACTCAAGTAACCAATACATTGATCCTTACAGGTCCTACATTTGGGAGGAATTTCAATTAACCATAGCTCCTACACTTATCAAAGAAATAATAATGTAACCAATGAAATATAAACACACATGTATTATAATATAATATTTAACCATATTATATAATATTTTAGTTATATTTATACCGGAAGTTTTTCCTTCAATAAAAATTAGGAAAGAAATATATGAAAAGTAAAAGAAAACATAAAAAACCGAAGTTATCTAACAACTTAGGATCTATTTGGAACGCATATAAACGATTTGGCGCACAATGATTCGCACGCGCAAATGATTCGTGTCCAAATGATTTGGACTTTCGATTTGTCTCGTGTTTGGTTCACACATCTAGTCATGTCAATAGGAAAATTCACGTGTTGCACATGTATGTGTATTATATTCTAGCACTAAGAATGCACTGAATTTGTGGGCCCCATCAATAAATGGAAATGTGGGCCAACACACAGAAGTGGGCACCTCAAAGCTTGTGGGGCTAACCTTGCCATTTGTGGTAGGGATTAAAACTTTGATTTCGACTGGGATTCGGCCCAGGTCAAAACCGGAATTTCAATCAAAATTTTGGGCAAATCTTGGAAGTCCTCGTTGCGCCCATCGAAACCATTTTACTTATCCAAAAAAATTAAAATCCCTAATTTTGAGGAACAAAATCTTATCTCTTTCTCTACAATCCTTAAGAAAAGAAAAATTTAAATTTAAGCATAAATTATTGGAAAAAGGGTTTTATTTTAAATTATGGGAGGGTCTTCCCGTATTCAGTCTTTGATACTTTTAGTGTATGGTCCTCCAAAGCTTTCTCAGCCAATGGCCGAATTCTTTGGAGAATTGCCCCTTTGGATTTTTTAAGACAAGAAGGCCAACATTGATGAGATTATCATGAATATCAAAGCCACCATGTACTATTAGAGATCTGCCATTACCGAGCTCAAAATGTTCCGTTTTAATGATTTCGTTTTCCAGTGGGACTGGTTGGTTTCTTAATGTAGCCCCCCCTCTTTGGGCTTATAGGCCTTGGGTGATTAGGGTGTTTGTTTTCGGCTTTCTTCTCTGCCCCTTTTGTATTGATGCACAGTTTCTTTTTGGGCTCTCTCAGCCCTCTTTTTAATATATTTCACCTTTTACCGATCAAAAAAAAATTCTCTTTTAAACCAAACTCCACCCGAAATTATAGATTTTTTTATTTCGATTTCGGTAGCAGCCGAAACCGAAATTTCGGGCAAAACTTTCATGAATTTTGATGAAATTAAAAAGCCTGATTTGTGGTGTGTTGATGTGTTGGATCACAGGCCCCCATCTTGGTACATGTGAGACCTTGGGATGCTCATCTCTATGCATGTGGGACCTACCTTGGTGCGTGTGGGGCCCACCTAGTCGTTTGTGGTGCGTTGATGTGTTGGATCACATGCCCCGATCTAGGTATGTGCAGGACCCACCTTGGGATCCTCACCTCTACGTGTCAGACCCATATTGGTGTGTATGGGGCCCACATATTTGGTGTGTTCTTAATGTGCAGATGTAACAATACTCAATACTCATCCTTATCAAAAAAAACAATACTCAATACTCATGTGTGCGGCACACCTGAATTTTCCCATTTGCATACCCAGGTGCGCAAATCAAACCCTCGGAGGTTTGAAAACATTTTCAAGAAAGGTGCGCGAGCGCACAAATGACATTCCAAACGCGCTTAAAATCTATTTGCAGGTGCAAATGCATTTGCGCACCATGTTTATGCACGTTAAAAATGCACTTTTAATAAATATAAGTAGATTTATAAGAGAAAAGACCATCGAACAACTACAATTGTGTTCAAAAACTAAACAATGTAGTGTGTGTAGAATTGCGCACGAGAACATTTATTTCACGACTTTTGCGCATTTGTTTCGTGAAGTGCAATAAACGTTGTTGTGGGAAGTCAAAAATTACACCTTCAGAAAACAAACCCCCCCTCCCAATTCTGGAGAATAGTGTTGTTGCACCATGGTGCAACTTTGTTGATGATTCGGTGTATATTCACCGCATCATGCACTATGGTCACATACACATGAGACTTTGATACACTAACATGTGGCAAGTGGGGGCCCACCTAATATGTTGATCACATGACACGTAGGACCCACTTAGCATGTGGGACCACATATCTTGAACCACAAAAGACATCGAGCCCACATAACATGTGCGGCCCACATGACGCGTGGGCCTTGATGCACCAACACGTGGGAGGCCACCTATGTGAAGATACCTAATATGTTAATATTAATAACACGACATGCGGGACCCAATAACATGTGGGGCCCTCATGATATTTGAACTACAAAACATGTGCGGCCCACATAACTTGGGGGACCTTGATACACTGACTGTAGCACATGAGGGTCCACCTAGCCTGTGGGGCCACCTAATAGACAAGTGATTTGATGTGGGACCAACATGAGTGTGCCACCTGTTTATTTTATAGCACTGCGCAACAAGCTCCCAAATATGTGCGATGTATGTAATATATTTCTAAAGTCAAAGTCATGCCATGTGTCCACTACTGCTAATTGTTCAACCAAACACTATAAACGTAGATTTGCGCGAGTTCGATATGAGCAATTTGAACCTTCCATTCCTTTCAAGTATGCGTAAGCTGTAGTTCTCAATAAAAAAAAAAGACTCGCAATAAAAGAAAAAGGTGATGCTGCTGTGTCAGGATTTGTGTCTTGACGTGTCATATGTGTGTCGATACATATTGACATGGAAAAAACCCTAAAGGTGCCGTGTCATTGTTACACAATTGCTACAGTACAATTTTGCTAAAAACACTCTAAACAGGGACTAAATTCAACCAACTTGCAAGAAAAAAAAAATACTCATTTCAAAGGACAAAGTTCCTAATGCAGTGGTTGCACATGCATTTCAAAGAGACTAAATAATATGGAAGAGCATTCCTCAAATAAGAACATAGAACTCTCACCAAAGTACTTCCATAATTCTCTACTTTCCAAGTTGTTGATTATTCACGTAACCAATACATTGATCCTGATTAGCAAGAATTTCATAATTCCATACCAAAAAAAGCAATGTTGCGAATCTAGGAGTTCACTAAATCAACACACGAGGCATCAAAAACAATCTGTGAGTTACAACCGCCAATCCAAATTCCAAATCCTCCACGTGAGAATCATTAGCAAAGTAGATATCGCCTAAAATGGACATCTATCACATCCAGCTAAAATCTCATAACCTCAAAACCTCCCGCACACCTCCCTACCATAAGTCTAAACCTCACAAACCATCGTTGTTAATGTGTTTTAAACATTGACAATAAGATTTAATTGAAATAACTCATAAAGTAAGGTGTATATAATATTCTTATTTTTTTTAGAACTTTTCTATTATAATAACTTTTTTTTCAAAATTCCTGCTATCTTTAGTCTGCATAAGACTTGGTATGTCAGACTCAGCATGTTGCCTTGATCTCAAAGCTAACAAGTCACATTCCAAAGCTCTTCCACTAACATGCCAATCAGGCAAGATAGCATAGCCCAACAAACAATGGCAATTAGCATGTGATGAAGGTTGCTACTCATTGGCAATTGGAGTCCTTGCAAGGTTGCCTACCCAGGGGTGCAGGCAGCGAGAGCACTTTTGATCGCTAGCGCTAGTGACCATATTGGTGACTAGCTCCTCTCCATGGTGTCAAGTTGCTACTTTTGTAACCTCACAGCTTGGCAAGCAGACCCAATGGATAGCATGTTACTGCTTGCTGCCAAGCTAGCACAGGGGAATCCCACGCTGACCCTACCATCAAACCATCACCTAAAGCCCAATCTGCAACTACATTTCCAGTTGACAGACAACTGATTGCAAAATTGATGGTGGATGCACAACAGCTGTACGAGGTATTGCTTTCTGTCACAAGATACTTGTTGCCTTAGAGTTGACCAAGGAAAATAACCATCAACAATCAAACTGTCATGCTAATGAGAAAACCATGATGAGTAGGCAGCAACGTAGACAACCAAACATTATTCAGCATTCCTTCATAAGTACTCCACCCAGCACTTGGCAGGCAACCTGAACAGACATGGGTGCCACCCTTTCCCCATAATCATTTGTACCTTACTTTATGGCAGATGTTATTCTTTCAATTTCCCAATCCGTTGCTACTATTACGAATGGAGGGAGAAACTATTAACATAAAATTCGACTTTATCAGAAAACTTTAAGTCATCTAACTTGACAAGAAAGCAAGTTGGTATTCAAGGAAAAATTATAGAAGAAGGAAAATGGTGCTAAGTGGCCTTGGGCAACTAGTTCAGCTTACTGATGAACTTGTTAGAACAGGACACGCTACACCTACTCCCATGTAAACATTCTTATAATTTAATACATCAATCAAATAATAATATTAGTAAGAAAAGAAATTACATCAGAAGTATGACCATCTACTTCAGTCCTGAAATTTTATTGAACATAGGAGACTATGATTTTATAGAATTATTTCATATTAAAACAAGCAACCAAAGCTTGGACTTGCTAATGTGAATTCATAAACCTATTGTTATCAGTAGGTCTTGCTTCGTGCAACAATTATGATGCAAACAAGATCCCAAATTCCTTACTAGCATGTCCATATTTTGAGACCTTCTATTCACAAGTAGTTAAGAGCTAAAGATTCCAACACATTCACTACTCACAAACAAAAGATTCCAACACATTCATAACCAAACATCCCTTATACCATAAAAAAGTCTTAACTTTGTCTAAAATTTAAAACCCCAGATGAGTAAATTTTGAATCTAAATTTCCAATTTTTAAATATAAATCAGTTTGCATTTTCTGTTAAATTTTATCAGTGAACTCAAAGTAAACCAAAGGACAAACCAAGCACTAGAAACTACAAAAAATTGAAAAATTACCTTAAGCGGAATCTCGAAGAACAAGAGCCCTAGCTTCCCTTGAACCTCCGTAACAGTATCGAAAGGAATGGAACCCTTAGCCAGATCCTCAAGAAAGTAAAATGCATCAAACAGAACATCAACTGCATCTAACTGAAGAGTAGCGTTCACGTATGACGAACCCCTCGCCCTCAAATGGCCCTCATTTGAAGTCACAAACCCTAATTGATTCCCTCGGTAGCCGATGGAAACAACGAGAGAGCGGTAATCGAGCGAGAAAAAATCTTTGTTGCGGACTTTAATGGTGAGAGCCAGGGAGATGTCGAGAGAGAGAGAGGGGAGCGTGTGGAGACGGACATGTTGGAGACGAATGCGGACTACATTGAGATCAGGGTCGGAGGGCCAGAGGAGGAAGACTGCTATGGCGAAGAGGATGAGAGAGGCGAAGCAGAAGAGGCGACGCCGGAGGCAGCCGAACAGGCTTGGAGGGCTATAAAGAGGGAGGATGATGTATTGCTGTTGTTGTTGTCGTCGTTGTTGGTGGTGAGGATCTGGGGAAGGAGGCAAATGGTAGTAATAGGCTGTTGGTTCTCCCTTTGTTGCCATGTTTGTTCTGAAATTGGTCCAACAGAAGATCAAGGTGGTGATTGGGTATTTGATGTCAAGAGCCATGTCACAGGACTTTTTGTTTCGTCTTCCTTAATTGTGTGTAGAACGAGTAAAACTTCGCTTACCGTCGACGGTCAGTAAATCCGCTGACCGCTCACATTATGAACTACGTGGCAACTTTTCAGAGGACACTGTACGGATGTATGGCCAATGTCCATGAATACCTACAAACAAAAAACATGGACCCGAATTGTCATTTTCATTGGTTGATTTTAACCGTGGGAATTTACAAGGCTTAAAAGATGCCATTTTAACGATATAACGGAACGGGCGTTAGGGCGTTTAAATGAATTGTAACGGACAGGGGCAAGAATGAAAACAAAAATGGAAAAAACTGAAAAAAAAAATGAAATTTAACGAAAAAAGAAAAAAAAAAAATTCTAGGCGTCAAAACGGTTCTTAGCATTACGGGGTTAGGGTGTTACCGTTTTTAACGACCGTTAAAACTGTTAAAATGGCGTTATTTTAAGGGAGCACATATTTGCACACCCATTTCCTATCCCGGTGGATTTCTAGTCAGGGCACACCCCAAAAAGAGAGATCTCTCTCTAAAACTTGGCTGACCGGTGACCACTCAGAAAATGAGCCACGTCGCATGGATGTTGCCAAGGCCTAGGTGGACCTACAAACAAAAACTCAGCCTGATTAGTGATTTCAAGCCTTTCAATCTTGTACCCCAAATAATGGTTGGTAATGCTCAAATTCTCACGGTTAATTCAACCCATGAAAATGGCTCCATCCAACGCTTGGAAATCACTAATCAAGTTGATTTTTGGTTTGTAGGTCCACCTAGAGATTGGCCAAACGTCTATACGGTCAGTGTCCTCTAAAAATGTGCCATATGACTCATTTTGTGGGCGGTCAGAGATGGTCACCAGTCAGCCAAGTTTTAGAAAGATCTCTCTTTTGGGGTGTGCCCGAATTAGGAGTCCATCGGGATAGGAAATGGGGTGTGCAAATATGAGCTTTCTATTTTAATCAGAAAATTTCTTAAACAAAAAATAATTTTAAACTATTTACAAAAACATATATAATTTTTGAAAATTTACAAAAAAATAACTAGACACCCTTTCAAAGGGCTCTCTCCCTGACAAAATGAAAATAGAATTTTCCCGCGTCGTTGGTTACGAAAATCCTAGATCTCAAAAATATTTGTAATTATCCGATTCTTTTTCACTCAAATCCTGCAAAAATCACAGGGTTGTACAGTGGCTCGTGTCGGATGTCGATCCGCACTCGGGGTTAGTTAGCGCGACTCATGAACATGCAATGACTGATTTTTATCAAGAAAATATGGAGAGGTGAGAATGGTGATGGATTTAAAACATGCTTAGTGATTTCTAGAGAGAGAAATTGACATAAGATTAAAAAGAAAATAACTAACACAATGAAGTAATACTAGAATTTATTGAAATAATAACTTTCTTACAATATTCTCAATCAAAATTGCGAACTAAACATAAAAAGAACTAAAAGGATTAAACTATAAAGCCGTAAGAACTAGAGAGAGGAAGAGAATAAGAGGAGAGAGAGTATGAATTTTTAGAGAGAGAGAAGAGACTAGAGAGATCTAGAGAGAAAAAGAAAACTCATGACCACTTACCCTAAGTGATTAGGATCGGCCAAAGGAGAGAGCGGCTGGATGGTGGTGGCTGATGTTGTAGTGGCCTGCAAGTTGAGGAGCAAGTCGGCTTCCTCCTCTCTTCTTCTCTATTAACTCTTCCCCTTTTTTTTTTTTTTTTTTTTTTCGTTTTTGTTTCTTTTCTTCTGACAGAGAGAGAGAACGGTGAAGTGAGGGAGAGGGGTTTTGACGGCTTGGCCAAGTGGTTGGGGACGATGGTGGCAGTAGGGGGACGGTAGTGATGGTGAAGCACGGTTGTGCTGTTGGTGAATGGAGGTTGGATCAACGGTGGTGCAGGCTGTAGGGCGGTAGAGGCGGTGGATGGAGATGCTGTCTGTGTGGAGGCGTTGCAAGAGGCAGCAACGAGGAAGGGGAGGGCGAGCTGGGATGGTGATGGCGGCAAGGGCTGAGAACGGTGGTGCACCAGTCCGGTGGGAGGCGGTGTGAAACGGTGGTGGTAGACGGTGTAGGCAGCAACCGAAGTTGCAATCACGTGGGATCCCCCCGTTGGCTTTTATAAAGGTGTTGGTGATCAGCCTGGGGCAAAGGAGATGGAGAGACGGGGGAAAAAATGGAGTTGCAGATGGCCGGAGTTCTGCAACTCCGGCGAGAATAAAAGAGGAAGATGAAAAGAAGAAGGTGGAGAAGAAAAGGAAAAAATGGGGCTAAGGGTGAAGGGATCCGTGCGGGATTGATAGGGGGAGAGAATGGAAGAGATTGGAGGGGGATTAGGGTTCGAACGAACCCTTCTCCCTCCTCTTATAAAGCTCCCTATTTCCATTAATGGAAATAGGGTATTTTTTTGAAAATAAAAAAATAAATTTTTTTTTTTTTTTTTTTTTTTAAGTAAAAACCTACTTTTCTATGGGGAATCTCCCCAATTAGTGGACCCCCCATTTTTTAATTAAAATTATTTTGAAATTCACGGGGTCCACTAACTTGTCGGACAGCGGGTCGATGATGATGGGCCCGGCTATTGGCCCACATGGACTGATGATGTCCATCGTCTCACAAGATGATGTGACAGACATTCTGATGGCGATCGGATGGATGGTGACTTGATTGGGACCCAGATTGGTAGATTGACGGATCTAGAGAGATCCAACGGTCCGATTGAAGATCCAACGGTCCGATGGAAGATCCAACGGTCAGAAAGCTAAGGGAGATGAGATAGAGCCGAAGGGTAGGAGTTCTGGGGTTAGGTCAGTAGATTCGAGGATCGAGAGATGAAGAGAGATGGAGAATAAGAAGAGATAAGAGAAAAAGTATCAAAAAAATGGAAAAAAGCACTGGCGGAGGGTCTGGAACCCTGGTCTTCACTGTGACCATCCTCACGCTTCTCCAGTAGAGTCGACTATCATTCCTTGCTGACTCATGTGGCTTTAAACGCTTTGGTCCGTCTCTTGGTCATTGGCTCTCCTGCTCTCTTCGTTCTTTGGGCCGGCTTTTTGGTCCTCTTATTCAGCCCATATTTGGCCCATATCTTCTAGTCATAGCATGTGGGCTCTTTAAGCTTTGATAATGGGCTTTCATGATCGATTTGGGCCCACAAGTCTCGAGAATCGTCCCATCGGGGTTTCCTGCGACAGAAGAAGCGCGTAATGAGACTCTATCAGAATGACTTCATATCTAGACTTCCGAAAATGTGTTTAATGCATGCAAATATACCATTTCGTCCAGAAAAGTGTGTTCTACGCAATGAGATAGACTCTTACATAGAAAAGTGGATAATTAGAGCAGTTTACGTAGGAGAATGCAATAACGCTAAAAGGATAATTGCTTAAAATAAGCACTTTTGAGCGAATATCACAACCCCCAACCAGCATATTGCCAATCCTTGGCAATTAGTGCGAAATAAATGAGCTTAAAAGGGCTCTGCACATGCTGCACACTTTTTCATATTAGCTCTGGGAAAACACCGTTCGTCAAATCATTGAATGGATGCAAAAACAGTTACATGCTAGCGAAGAGTTGGAAAGTTTTTGCAAGACTACAGACTGATAATCATGACCCAGATTAGTCAGACTCTGCGTGTGTGTGTGCTCAACATTCTCATCATCCGACAGTAAAGATTTTCAGATCACCTCTAAGTTTTTCTGCCTCGACCTCAAATCTCACATGTTTAGCACTCAGAATAGAATCACACAAGAAGGGTTTTCTTCTTTTCTCTCAATTTATATGTGAGGAGATGTATTTAATATAAAGAGGCAAAAGATCTCACATATGTTTTATTTGAAGGAATGACATCTTTAACAGAAGAAGATCTCATGATTGGAATACCACTTCACTCGGGAATGTCAGATCAAACTCTATAGCTTCTCTTTCTCCAATCTCCACATTTTATGATCGTGCTATCCTAGAATCAAGTAGGACTTTCCTGGGTTGTAATAAGGCTTAGGTCAGGTGTAGAGAGATAAAGGAATACAGGATTTCAAAGATCTTGAGAGGATATTGCCATTTTCTTGAATTTTTCCTGCGACGTAACACCATTATCTGGTTCTTTTTCCTTTTTTTTTCGTATTTTTCTCTTTTTCTTGATATTTCTGAGACTGCTCAATTTCTTTTCAGCTCTTCTTCATACTTTCTTTCTATATTTTGTTTTTGGCTTGAACCACTTTCTTTTCCTTTTGATTCTTCTTCTTTGCTTTTCTTTTTCACGGTACACCCACATCAGTTATTCTTTTGTCCATCTCAAAATAAGGGTAGCCAGTCATGTTTCATAGCTATACTGGATTTTAGGTTGATGGGTTTACAAAGAAAAGGCTTTTATAAAAGGGTTCAAGGGGTTTCTAGTGAAGTATAATTCAGGTGAGTAAAAAGGCTGAATGGTTCAGAAAAATGGCCTAAATCATTTTCTAGGGTTTGCACTATCATGTATACTGTTTTGACTGGATATAGAGAAGGTTCTGTCGTAGTAATACAATGTTGATGTCGTTCCGAGTTTTATGATCGAAGCAAAAGATAATGAGATCTCTCAACGAATATTGCGGGCATGAAGAATAGTGAGTCATCTTGTGACTCAGGATTATTGTATAACTCTCCGAAATGATTAAAGGTTCGAAAGCTCACTGGGTTAGGTCTCCACAATTATTCTCACAGGATCTCTAGAGTTTCAAAACTTAGGATGACTCTGATGTTGATAGTGTACAATTGTGCCAAATCTGAGTTTTTCTGAGTTTTCAAACCTGCTGTAGTCATGCTTGACTTGACTCAACGCTAACAAAAATTGACATCCTCAATACTGATTTAACGGAGGTTTTCAGCTAATCAAAGTCAGGGTATTTGACACATTTTTGAAATTCTAGAAAACTTTTGGAGAACATCGGAAATCACCCCAAAAACAAAAAGTTTTTTTTTTTTTTTATTATTATTTTTTTTTTTTTTTTTATTATTTTTTTTTTTTATCAAAATGAAGACATGAGTTTTGGTAAATACCCACCCCCAACCAAAATACAGCACCGTCCTCGGTGCTCATGACCGGGACATAAAATGATGAAAAATCAGTGATGATGATGCAAAGGTTCAGGGAGGATGTTACCAAGTCGGCAGAAACTCGACAGTGTGATACCTGATGATCGGAAGAATGAATGTACCTGCATTTCCAGAGATATAACAGTAATAACAAATGCATGAGACTCATGTACTCTAGGAATACCGGAATTGCCTTTCCGAAAGCGCTAAGTTTTACGTCTTCAGCCAGACATGACGGGGGTGACAGGCACCCCCAACCAAGTTGGAGCGCAGGAGACTGAGTGGATCATCAGTCGACATAGGCAGGATCGATGAGATCGATCTCAAAAGTCTGAATGAGCGACACCTCAAGTTCATGGAACTGCTTTAGACGCTGGCCATTTACCTGGAATGAGGAGTGATCCTTGGGATCCTCAATAGTGATTGCTCCGAAGGGTGTGGCTGCGGTGACCGTATAAGGACCAGTCCACCTAGATTTCAGTTTACCAGGGAAGAGATGAAGACGAGAATTATAAAGAAGGACCTTCTGTCCTGGATGGAACTCTTTCCTGAGGATGCTCTTGTCATGTATCCACTTCATTTTGGCTTTGTAATTCTTGGACAAGTTGTAGGCATCATTTCTGAGTTCTTCTAACTCATTCATTTGAAGTTTCCGCTCCTCCCCTGCGGAGTCTAGGTCGAAGTTGAGCTTCTTAATAGCCCACAGGGCACGATGTTCAATCTCTACCGGAAGATGACAGGGTTTCCCAAAGACCAGACGATAGGGAGACATATTGAGTGGGGTCTTGTAGGCGGTTCTGTATGCCCATAAAGCATCAGTGAGACGAGTAGACCAGTCTTTACGTGTGGTATTGACTGTTTTCTCCAAGATCTGCTTGATCTGACGATTAGAAACCTCCACTTGACCACTAGTCTGCGGATGATAAGCTAGGGCAACCTTGTGGGTTACCCCATACTTTTTCATTAATTGCTCGAATATCCTGTTGCAGAAATGGGTGCCCCCATCACTAATGATGGCCTTAGGGGCACCGAATCGGGCGAAGATGAACTCCTTTAGGAATTTGACGACCACTTTGTGGTCATTGGTCTTGGTGGGAATGGCTTCTATCCATTTGGATACATAGTCTACCGCAAGGAGAATGTACTCAAAACCATAGGAAATGGAAAAGGGGCCCATGAACTCGATGCCCCAAATGTCAAATATTTCATCGACCTGGATGGGAGTGAGGGGCATCATGTTCCTCTGGGAGATGCGGCCTAGATGCTGGCAATTAGGACAGGTTTTGCTGTAGATGTGGGCATCTTTAAATAATGTGGGCCAGTAGAATCCGCATTGCAGCACTTTTTCTGCAGTCTTCTTAGTGCTGAAATGACCACCACAAGGTTGGTCATGGCACGAGGATAAGATATTGAGTTGGTCCGACTCAGGGACACAGAGACGAATGATCTGGTCAGGACAGTATTTATACAAATAAGGGTCATCCCAAGAGTAGTACTTAACTCTTGCTAGGAATTGGCTTTTGTCCTGTTTTGACCAGTGTGACGGCATTTCTTCGGTGACAAGGTAGTTGACAATGTCAGCATACCAAGGATTAACAGAGATGGCGAACAGTTGTTCATCTGGAAAGGACTCAGGGATGGGCTGGGTGTCGAAGGATGACTCTAAAGTCAGTCTAGACAAGTGATCAGCCACTACATTCTCAGTTCCTTTCTTATCCTTAATCTCGAGGTCGAATTCCTGCAGTAAGAGAATCCATCGAATTAATCGAGGTTTGGTTTCCTTTTTCGACATGAGATAACGAAGGGCTGCATGATCAGTGTACACAACCACCTTAGTGGCTAAGAGGTACTGACGAAATTTATCAAGGGCGAAGACTACCGCCAGGAGTTCTTTCTCAGTGGTAGAGTAATTCATTTGGGCAGAGTTAAGAGTTTTGCTCGCGTAGTAGATCACGTGTGACCTTTTGTCAACTCTCTGCCCTAGAACGGCGCCTAATGCGTAGTCAGAAGCATCGCACATTACCTCGAAAGGTAGAGTCCAGTCTGGGGGACGGATAATGGGCGCAGTAGTGAGCTCAGATTTGAGACGCTCAAATGCCTTGACACAGTCAGCATTAAAGTCGAAAGGACTATCTTTAGCCAGAAGATGGGACAGAGGTCGAGCGATTTGAGAGAAGTCCTTGATGAATCGCCTATAGAATCCTCCGTGTCCCAAAAAGGATCGGATGTCACGCACGGACTTAGGAATGGGCAAGGTCGAGATGATATCGATTTTAGCTTTGTCGACCTCAATGCCCTGATGGGAAATGACATGTCCCAGAACAATGCCCTTCTTCACCATGAAGTGGCATTTCTCCCAATTGAGGACAAGTCGCTTGTCCTGACAGCGGTGAAGTACAAGCCCTAGATGGTTCAGACAGTCATCAAAGGATGACCCAAAAATTGAGAAGTCGTCCATAAAGACTTCGAGGAATTTTTCCACCATGTCAGAGAATATGCTCATCATACACCTTTGAAAGGTCGCGGGTGCATTGCAGAGGCCAAAGGGCATGCGCTTGTAGGCAAAAGTGCCAAAAGGACAAGTGAAGGTTATCTTCTCGTGATCCTCAGGGGCGATTGGTATTTGATTATACCCTGAGTAACCATCGAGGAAGCAGTAATAGGAGTGACCTGCTAATCTCTCCAACATTTGGTCTATGAAGGGTAAAGGAAAATGGTCCTTCCTAGTGTTGGTGTTGAGTCGTCGGTAATCGATGCAGACTCTCCACCCTTTCTTCAGGCGCTGGGTTACCATTTCCTTGTTCTCATTTTCCACAACTGTGAATCCTGCCTTTTTAGGGACGACATGAATAGGACTCACCCATTTGCTATCGGAGATGGGATAAATGATACCCGCATCTAACAGTTTAAGGACCTCATCCCGGACTACATCCTTCAAGACGGGGTTCAACCTCCTCTGGTGTTCTCGAGAGGTTTTGGATTCATCCTCGAGATAGATGTGATGTTGGCACACCGAGGGGTCTATGCCTCGAATATCATCTATAGTCCAACCTATCGCAGATTTGTGCTCGTTGAGCAGCTCGAGAAGTTTTTTACGTTCACTCTCAGACAAAGCGGAAGCAATAATGACAGGGTAGGTTTCCTTAGGACCAAGATAGGCATAGGAAAGATCTGTTGGGAGTGGCTTGAGCTCCAATATTGGAGTAGATGGAGTAGAAATAGGTGTCACAGAAGACACGGATTGAAGAGGTTTGACTTCAGTAGGTAAAGGAAGGATGGGTTCTCTGGCCATGGTTATCAGAGGCTCGAACTCGATGAGTGGAGCGGGGATCTCTATCAGTGGAGCAGTCTCCAAAAGATCATTGAGATCAGAAATAGCTGACTCTGTTGCAAAGTCAGCTCCAAAGTGTTCTAGACACTGCTTAAGAATATCTTCGGTGGAGTCCGGGATTAGACTCTCAACGGCACACATTTCATCGGTCACGTCGCGATCGGCATCTTGTTGCATTAAACGAAAGATATTGACCTCAGCTTTGAGGTTTCTGAAAGCAATGGACATGTTTCCGTCCCGGCAACCGATGTGTGCATTCGCGGTGGCAAGGAATGGACGGCCTAAGATGACCGGAATGCAGTTATCCTGACACGGCTCGGTGTCTAGAATGATAAAGTCCACAGGATAATAAAAGTCAGCGACTTTTACTAGGACATCTTCAATGATTCCTCTTGGAATCTTGATGGACTGATCAGCCAATTTCAGGGTGACATTGGTAGGCTTCATATCTTTCAGTCCTAACTGCCGATATACCGAGAACGGTATGAGGTTAACGCTAGCCCCTAAATCTAGCAAGGCAGTGCAGCTAAAGTTGTCACCAATTTCACATTGGACAGTTGGGCTACCTGGATCCTTGTGTTTGATCACACTGTTGCGTTGAATGAACGCGGTAGCTTTTTCGGCCAAGAAGGCAGCTTTGGGTACATGCGTACGCCGCTTAACTGTGCACAAGTCCTTGAGGAATTTGGCATAGGAAGGGATTTGCTTGATAGCAGAAAGGAATGGGATATTGATCTGGACGTCTTTAAAGACATCTAAGATCTCAGAGAATTGCTGATCCCGCTTATCTTGGACAAGTCTGTCCGGGAAGGGAGGCTTTACTCGACAAATAGATTTGTCTTTAGCCTTAGATTTCTGCACAGGGATATCTGATGTTGGTGCAGAGGTAGAAGAAGCAGAGGTAGGATTGGTACTAGTTTCCTCTGTACGAGTGATGGGTGCTGGAGATGGCACCGGCGGTGGTTGGACTCCCATGTCCACAGTTTTTCCAGATCGTAGGGTGGTTACAGCTTGCACCTCCCCTTGACAATTCTCATTCTGGCTTTGAGATTGGGATCCGATCTCATATACTGCCCCTTTGGCATTTCCTTTAGGGTTGGCAATGGGTTGGCTAGGAAAGATCCCCTTAGCCTTCTCAGCTTCCAAGTTACCTAGACGTTGCTCTAGACGAAGCATGGATTGCTGTTGCTGTTGCTCTAGGCGTTGCATAGATTGAGTAATGAGTTGAGCTAGAAGGTCCTCGATACCGGGTTTGGGGACCGACTGTTGGGGAGCAGCTAATGGGAGCTGAGGCACCAATTCGCGACTCGAGCTCATCGGGGCATTATAGTTATAGGCGGAAGAATTAGTTGGGACAATCTGTTGGTTCTGAAAGTTCTGGGGAACTCTTTGCTGATTCTGAAATGTGCTCGGTTGTCCAGAGTATTGACCCTGTTGGAACTGCTGGTTCTGAGTAGATGGGTACTGACTCTGCTGGTACTGACCTTGATTGAATTGCCTAGTGGGTTGATTGAACCCAGGAGGATACATGCCCTGAGGTTGATGCGGAGGTTGAGCTTGAGGTTGAGTAGACTGAGGCCTCCAAGAGAAGTTAGGGTGGTTTCTCGTGTCCGGATGATAAGATTGACTATACGAGTTCTGAGTGGGTGGTTTGTATGTGCTGAAAGCACAAACTTCTTCCTGAAGAGGATTAGACCATCCTTCATTCAAAGGACAATGCTCAGTAGTATGGGAGGGTTGCAGACAGAGGGTGCAGGATTCCATAGGGCTCTCGTGTCCCACATGCATGACTGAGGTAGATTGTTGAGTAGGTTTTTGTACAGACACAGCCAGTGCCGAGACTGACTTGCTCAACTCTTGAATGACTGATCGAAGCTCAGTATCAGCTGTAGCATCATGTCCCTTGGTTGTCCTTTGGACCGAAGTGGTTCGACTGAACTCTGAGTCAGTCGTCCAATGTTGAGAGTTTTCTCCTAACTCTCCCAAGAATTTGTATGCATCGGTCGGAGTTTGGTGCAGGAATTTTCCTTGGCACATTGACTCTACCATGGTCCGGGACTCATCAGTAAGTCCCTTGTAGAAGACATGGACAAGATTGCCCTTGTCGATGCTATGGTGGGGACACTTAGTCAGGTAGTCTTGGAATCTATCCCACGCTTCGAAAAATTTCTCATCGGACTTTTGTCGAAAGTCCTGGATGAGTTGCTTCATTTGGTTGGTCCGAGTCATGGGGTAGAATTTAGACATGAATTTGCCCACCAATTCTTTCCAACTGCTGATTGAATCAGCGGGTAAGGAGTAGAGCCAATCTGAGGCTCGATCTTTGAGCGAGAATGGGAAAACTCGCAGACGGACATTGTCATCATCGAGGTTCTGATTCTTGAAAAGTAGGATGACATGTTGGAATTCCCTAATATGGGTCTTCTCTTGGGAGACCACGAAAGGTTGGCAGCATTTGGATCGTCTGTGGCCTGATCTCAAATTGTACCGCCGTAGTAGGTGGGAGAACAATGCAAGTGGGCGGATTGGCAGAGATAGGAGCGAACGTCTCGATAAGAGGTCGTTCGACTGCCATGACTACAAAGGTAGTAGTACTGGGGGAAGTGGGTGGGGAAAGAGATGGGGAAGAATTTAGTGGAGGATCCACTGTAGGTACGTGATTCTCAGATCGAACCAAGCGTTTGTTCGGACGATTCCAAACGGGCATACGCGAATGAGGCAAGCTCTATACTTGGCAAAAAGTTGCCAGAGAGGAACACTATCCTAAATGATGCACACCAAGCACAGATAATCCTATTCTAAGCAATGAGGATATATTTTAGGAATTATCTTTGTTAGTTTTGGGGCTAGAGTAGATTATGACAGTGGGCGGACCACTGGTTTATCTTTTAACCGCAGGACTAACTATTTTGCACTCAGAGGTTCTCACCAGGCTACACTCTTCAGAGCGAATCCTTTAGTACTAACTCTAGTTAACAACAAGGCAATCCGAAGCCTAGACAGACGTGCGGTACAATGGCTGACTTAAGTACGTCCCAGACTAACCGGATTGGTCAAGTGGATAAGAAGAGTGTTCCCTCGGGTTAAGCTAGGGTTGGTGCGTGTTCCTAGTCCACACGTAACTAACCGCCGAATAGTCCAAGATGCCACGTCGAGCTCAGTGTACTTGAGTAGCAGGGACTTATGGGTGTGTTAGACAATAGGGACCCGCGCTCGTGGTCTTATTTCGATTGGATGTTAAGCGGGTTCGCTTTGCGTGGATTTTTCCTCGAACACCGGGCTAATTGGCTCTACTTCTTGATTCTTTTTAATTAAATGGAGCCTTAGGATCAAATCAGTTGGAATGATGAGGTGGGTGATGAAGTCCCACCAGTTTCAATTTGGAGCTGGGTTTGCTCTCTTAGAGTGGATTGATTAACGGCCACGCCACGCAAGTCGAAGAATATGGATGCGAAAGCAAATAGACAAGCAGCAATGAGTCACCCAACGGCGCAGTATCGCTCTCAAGGTGAGGATAGAGACTTACCTCCCGTGGGCCACGCCACGGGGTCGCCTCCGTGGGTTAGAGAGGGGTATCCTAATGGGCTTGGGCCCGACTCCACCTCTTTGAGCTTTCGCTCTCTACCCACACTGGATCGTGTTCCTGCAGAAAAGTTAGATCGCACGGTCTAGGTATGTGGGATTCTATTTGGAAGATCCTTGCCTTTTTAGGGTTCACTGAACAAGCACTGAATTTAGGCAAGTTTTTGAATTAGTTTCCAAATTCGAGATGGGTTAAAATTTAGGAATTCCTAGATTGGAAAATACCTAGATTGGAAAGTTTCCCGAACTGTGGAGATCTTCCAAGAAAGATTTGATTGCGAGATCCCTTATAATTTTGGGAAATTTCCCAAAATTGAAATTCTGCTAGATTTGGGGCGTTTCCTTTTGCAGACTTTTCCAAATTCGGAAGATTTCTAAAGATAGAAATGCTTCTAAAGAGGAAACTTCTAAGAGGGGAAACCCTAATTAAGCAGAGTTTCAAGATTTTGGAATCTTTCCAAAAATCGCAAATCCTTGATTGGTGATTTCTAAAAATCTGCAGAATATAAAACCCTAATTTTTTTTGAATTTTGATTTTTTAATTTTTTTGGTAATTTCCACTTAATCTAGGGTTTCTAAAAAACCCTAGAACAAGATCTAGCAGTTATTTGGAAAGCAGTAAAATTCCTAAATTATTACAACTTTGCACTCGGCCTTCCGAGGCATTAAAAATAGTAATTTAAAAACTGCTAAAAATCAACAAAAACAAAAAAATAGAAAGTTTCCAAAAAAGGTCGGGCTGGCCAAATTGAGCAGCTTTTCGCTTCAGCAACTTTCCAATTCCGTCTTTACGTCCTTTTTCGCACTTCCGGTCACCAGAACGGCAGCGGCGCCATTTGAAAATAGAATTTTCCCGCGTCGTTGGTTACGGAAATCCTAGATCTCAACAATATTTGTAATTATCCGATTCTTTTTCACTCAAATCCTGCAAAAATCACAGGGTTGTACAGTGGCTCGTGTCGGATGTCGATCCGCACTCGGGGTTAGTTAGCGCGACTCATGAACATGCAATGACTGATTTTTATCAAGAAAATATGGAGAGGTGAGAATGGTGATGGATTTAAAACATGCTTAGTGATTTCTAGAGAGAGAAATTGCCATAAGATTAAAAAGAAAATAACTAACACAATGAAGTAATACTAGAATTTATTGAAATAATAACTTTCTTACAATATTCTCAATCAAAATTGCGAACTAAACATAAAAAGAACTAAAAGGATTAAACTATAAAGCCGTAAGAACTAGAGAGAGGAAGAGAATAAGAGGAGAGAGAGTATGAATTTTTAGAGAGAGAGAAGAGACTAGAGAGATCTAGAGAGAAAAAGAAAACTCATGACCACTTACCCTAAGTGATTAGGATCGGCCAAAGGAGAGAGCGGCTGGATGGTGGTGGCTGATGTTGTAGTGGCCTGCAAGTTGAGGAGCAAGTCGGCTTCCTCCTCTCTTCTTCTCTATTAACTCTTCCCCTTTTTTTTTTTTTTTTTTTTTCGTTTTTGTTTCTTTTCTTCTGACAGAGAGAGAGAACGGTGAAGTGAGGGAGAGGGGTTTTGACGGCTTGGCCAAGTGGTTGGGGACGATGGTGGCAGTAGGGGGACGGTAGTGATGGTGAAGCACGGTTGTGCTGTTGGTGAATGGAGGTTGGATCAACGGTGGTGCAGGCTGTAGGGCGGTAGAGGCGGTGGATGGAGATGCTGTCTGTGTGGAGGCGTTGCAAGAGGCAGCAACGAGGAAGGGGAGGGCGAGCTGGGATGGTGATGGCGGCAAGGGCTGAGAACGGTGGTGCACCAGTCCGGTGGGAGGCGGTGTGAAACGGTGGTGGTAGACGGTGTAGGCAGCAACCGAAGTTGCAATCACGTGGGATCCCCCCGTTGGCTTTTATAAAGGTGTTGGTGATCAGCCTGGGGCAAAGGAGATGGAGAGACGGGGGAAAAAATGGAGTTGCAGATGGCCGGAGTTCTGCAACTCCGGCGAGAATAAAAGAGGAAGATGAAAAGAAGAAGGTGGAGAAGAAAAGGAAAAAATGGGGCTAAGGGTGAAGGGATCCGTGCGGGATTGATAGGGGGAGAGAATGGAAGAGATTGGAGGGGGATTAGGGTTCGAACGAACCCTTCTCCCTCCTCTTATAAAGCTCCCTATTTCCATTAATGGAAATAGGGTATTTTTTTGAAAATAAAAAAATAAATTTTTTTTTTTTTTTTTTTTTTTAAGTAAAAACCTACTTTTCTATGGGGAATCTCCCCAATTAGTGGACCCCCCATTTTTTAATTAAAATTATTTTGAAATTCACGGGGTCCACTAACTTGTCGGACAGCGGGTCGATGATGATGGGCCCGGCTATTGGCCCACATGGACTGATGATGTCCATCGTCTCACAAGATGATGTGACAGACATTCTGATGGCGATCGGATGGATGGTGACTTGATTGGGACCCAGATTGGTAGATTGACGGATCTAGAGAGATCCAACGGTCCGATTGAAGATCCAACGGTCCGATGGAAGATCCAACGGTCAGAAAGCTAAGGGAGATGAGATAGAGCCGAAGGGTAGGAGTTCTGGGGTTAGGTCAGTAGATTCGAGGATCGAGAGATGAAGAGAGATGGAGAATAAGAAGAGATGAGAGAAAAAGTATCAAAAAAATGGAAAAAAGCACTGGCGGAGGGTCTGGAACCCTGGTCTTCACTGTGACCATCCTCACGCTTCTCCAGTAGAGTCGACTATCATTCCTTGCTGACTCATGTGGCTTTAAACGCTTTGGTCCGTCTCTTGGTCATTGGCTCTCCTGCTCTCTTCGTTCTTTGGGCCGGCTTTTTGGTCCTCTTATTCAGCCCATATTTGGCCCATATCTTCTAGTCATAGCATGTGGGCTCTTTAAGCTTTGATAATGGGCTTTCATGATCGATTTGGGCCCACAAGTCTCGAGAATCGTCCCATCGGGGTTTCCTGCGACAGAAGAAGCGCGTAATGAGACTCTATCAGAATGACTTCATATCTAGACTTCCGAAAATGTGTTTAATGCATGCAAATATACCATTTCGTCCAGAAAAGTGTGTTCTACGCAATGAGATAGACTCTTACATAGAAAAGTGGATAATTAGAGCAGTTTACGTAGGAGAATGCAATAACGCTAAAAGGATAATTGCTTAAAATAAGCACTTTTGAGCGAATATCACAAAAATTAAAGCTGAAATGGCTGCATATGTCAGCTAGACACCCTTAAAAGGGGCATTTGCCCCATGGTTATAAAAACGGCTGTTTAAATGGTTTTAACGGCCGTTTAAACGGTAACGCCCCAAGCCCGTTTCCGTTAAAACCATTTAAACACGTTTTAACGGTTTTGAAAAAAACGGCCGTTTTTTGTTTTGACGGCTGTTAAAATCGTTTAAACAGCTGTATAATTCTGAAAATTTTTGTGAACAAAACAGTCGTTAAATCCGTTTAATTTTCGTTAAATTCCGTTTTTTTTTTTTTCTTCAAATTTTGAATTTCAGCGCCATTTTTCCGTTAAAATCCGTTTAATTCCGTTTTTTTTTTCTATTTTTGCCCCTGGCCGTTTCAATCTGTTTTAATGGCCGTTTAAACGGTAACGCCCCCAGTCCGTTTAACCGTTAAAACGGCCTCCTTTAAACCTTGGTTTGCCCATTTAGGAGTAAAACTTCTGTTACAATACAAGCCATGTGGCACACTCTTAGTAGACGCTGATCGAATGGATGTTTGATCAGTCCCTCGGTGGACCTGCAAACTAAAAATCAGCCTGATTAGTAATTTACAACCTTTGGATCTTTGAACTCAAATTCCCATGGTTAAAATCGACCCATGAAAATAACTTCAACCCAACGCTTATAAACCAGTGAGCATAATTTACCATTATTTGGGGTAAAAGGATCCAAAGGTTTGAAATCACTAATCGAGCTGATATTAGGTTTGTAGGTCCATATTGGCTAAAACATCCATCCTATCAGCATCCTCTAAGAGTGGCACGTGGCTCAAATTGTGAGCAGTCAGCAAATTTCTACTTCGAGTAGAACTTTGCAGACCAATGGACATCATCATCAAGGAACACTGTTTGAGCCACGTGGTAGACTTCTGCTGACCCTATGGATGTTTGGCCACCTCTCGGTGGACCTAGATACCAAACATCAGCCTGATTAGTGATTTCTAACCTACAGATCTTTGTACTCGAATAATGCTCAAATTCTACGGTTAAAAATCGACTCCAATCCAACGCTCTTTTTCTTTTTCTTTTTTTCCTTTCTGTAAACGCCAATCCAATGCTTATAAATCATTCATTTGGCTAATTTTTGGTACGTTGGACCACTTAGATTAGGGCCAAACATCCATACGGTTAGAGATAAGAGTATGCTACGTGGCTCATATTGTGGTCCGTCATCAACGTTGATAACGGAAGTCCGTCAGCAAAGTCATACTGTTTAATTGTTTCTTCTTCATTATTATTGTTGCGGAATCAAGGACATCAAGGACACGTCAACGTCCAAGACACAGCCAGTGTTGAAACGAGAAAAAATTCGCTGACCTGGGGGGCTTCAAACTTTGATGTCCTCCTCCAAAAATGTGAGACAAGTACCCATATTAACCACTAACCAGTGACTTAACCCGGGTTGAGTTAAGGGAATGATGTACGTGTCTGACATTTTGCGTGGGGAGACTTCAAAGCTTGACGCCTTTTTTTAAAACAATTAACCTTGGTTAAATCATGATTAAATAGTAAGCTCAGCTTGAGTTAAGAGTTGTCCAGCAAAAACTGATTTCTGCGGTTGCCTAGATGGACAGTGGACTCCTGCGAAACTGGTTTCTCTTATACCGGACAAAAAAGTGTACGGTTGGGACTATTGACTATTGGATTCAAGGAGTAAAAACTTTGTTTACATGGCGCAATATGAGACACGGTGGAATACTCTTAGAGGACTCTGACCGTATGGATGCATTTTCCAATCCCTAGGTGGACCTACAGGCCAAAAATCAGCTTGATTAGTGCTTTCAAACCTTTGGATCTTTGTACCTCAAATAATGGTCAATAATGCTAACATTCCCATGAAAATAACTCCAATCCAATGCCTAGAAATCACTAATCGGGTTGAATTTACTCGAACATCTTTTTTTTTTTTTAACTTTATTTTTGTTGTATGTCGAATTGCTAAATAGGTCTAAAACTAGAATCACAAGGATAAGACCGGGTCCAGCGATTAGGGGAGAAAATTAACTCTTAGGAGTAGTCGCGAAGCCAGGAAAGGGACCAGGGGAGCAGGTGGCCACCTCAATTTTCAAAATCCTTTAAAAAAATAGTTTTTGATTTCCAAAGTACGCTTAAATTTTAGTTTAGTGCACCCCACCCTCAGATGTAATCCTTTAAAATCTAGCGCCGGCGAAGCTTGGGAGAATTTGTCAATGGGGGGCTATGGGATGCATAAAAATGTTCCTTGTGGCACTCTCTTGCAGGCCCAATGACCCATGATTGATTGGTCCATCCCTTGATGGGCCTACACATCAACAATCAGCCTGATTGGTGATCATTAGCAATTCGATATATGTACCCAAACAATACTAGAATCCAATGGCTAGTTATAACCAATCAAGCTGATTGTTGGTGTGTAGGTCCATCAAGGGATGTGACAATAAATTTTATTGTAAATAAATTTATTTATGACATGGCAATCCACTTATGTTTGGACCAGCCCTGCTTCGCTGACTAGTGTGGTATTCAGAATATTGCTCTTTCAACTGGGGAACGGGGTACTCTAGAGCTACAGTCCAGAACCAGGAGTTATAAGGTTCGCTGGTCAAAGAAGATGATAAGGGGGAAAGCATGACGAACTATTGTGTCATGTGCAAAGAAGATGGGGAATCCGTCAATCACCTCCTCCATTACAGGTTAGCCCGGGAAGTGTGGGGGCTCTTTTTCGGTCTCTTTGGCATTGATTGGACCCTCCATGCCTCAGTTTGCCTGACTATTGGGAGTTGGTCCTTGTGATGCTTTCCCCCATTGTGGTCGCAGACTGTGGAGCATCCTCCGGTTTGCAGTTTGATGGGGCCTATGGAAGGAGAGGAACAAAAGAATCTTTGAAGGCAAAGAGGCGTCTACCCACGACATCCCATGCGTCTTGTATCTTCCTTTTTTTTTCAATAAAATCTTTTACCTTATCAAAAGAAAAAAAGTTCTCTGGTCTGGATCTTTTATGCAAGGCCATACTTGGATTGATAAAATTAAATATAGTAGTGGAAGTATGGTAGCATCGGAACTACCACCTGTGTCCCGCAGAAAGTATATTCTTTTATGAGTTCTGAATGGACCCCAGCCCCATTCTCTTCAATGAATTGTGTGCATGGCCCACTTACCCAGCGATCCAGCCTGTTCAATTTTGGGGGGACACAGGAGAATTGCACCAAAAGCACACTACCTATACACTACGTGTATCCAGGGCCTTGCCCAATTCAGGAATGGAAGACCTGGTTTGATATTGCAACCTCTTTTCAGAAATCTAATCTTTTTTCAAGGAAAATATCTGAAAACCATGCCACAGTAACCAGACCTGGACTAACATCATCATCTAGACCTCTTATGTCAAATTCAAACTGATTGTATGGCCGTAACCATCCAAAACTATTTGAAAGTTTTTAAGTGGTCGAAAAAAAAAAACGATATAGCAAATGGTCGCAGACAGAGATTCTCCCACGTTGAATCCATTAAATGCCAAATCATAAACACAGTATAATCCTGCATAATCTCGAATGTTATCAGTTCCGATGATGATGATGATGAAGAAAGACTGCCTCAGGATCTACCTGACAAGTACCTTTAATGACTAAATAGACAAGAATGATCAGTGGAGAAGGAAATAAATTACTTCTGCTATTGTCACAATTGAAAAATGGAAGAAAAGAAGGGTAAAGTAACAAAACATCTTACTGCTATATATATATATATATACAACATATACATCCTCAAGACAGGCTTTCAGTTGGCTTCTGTGATTCAGTGATGGACCACAACTTCTTGTACATATCTGAACAAGCAAGAGAAAAATCTGACATGGACCGGAAGAGCTCAGGCAAGTAAGTCTTGAGACTCCCCAACGACTTATCCCTTACCTGCCTGCATTGCTTCTGGTGGGCTTCCACCTCCTCTTCCAACCTCTTCTTAATGCTATCAACCGCAAACTGCTTATCTGCAACTAGATTCATTTGGTTCACATCTTCAGATTTCTCTGGGTCCGTCTCCTCAGATTGTGTCCTGCGCTGTGTGTACTTATTGTACCAGTCCTCAAACGCCTGCTTCTTGCGTGTGAACTCCTTTCTGGTCTCCTCGCATTTCAACTTCAGTATCACTTCATCATCCTGTTGCACCTGGATAGTTTTGATGACACCGGCAAAGTTATTTATTGCACTCCTGGCCAGGTCATCCGGAAGCTTCTGAAGATGTTCATGCCAAGCGTAAAGGAGGGCCTGGATGGGGGGCCGATGGACCCTTGGTGGGGATGAAACCTTGTCCTTCAAGCTGCTCTCAATGGGGATGAGGTTCAGTTTCAACCAGTTATTGAGGGCTTGTATGTACTCTTTCTGATGGGTCACAAGCTTCTCAAACTGTGAATGCCAGTCTTTGACAACACTCCACAGCTGGACAGTACGCTTGTGGTGATCTCCACTTGTTTCATCGGGGGCCTGAGAGTTACTGAGGTATCTGAGGTCTGCGACAATCTTCAGCTGGCTGTCATGATGCACATGCATGGTTTCCCACATTTTGCCCATCCTGTGGTTCAGACAACATTTTTGGAGTTGTGACAAGATTCTATTCCAATGCTATTGGAGCTTACAAGCAGATGACCCTACTCAAGATGAGACCATAATCTTTATGAAGCTTGGAACATTATGCATGAAAGTAATAGATGGTACATAAGATTGTTAAATATAGTGTGCTGTAATTGTACTATTATACATGAAGAAAATCATAATCCCAAAGATCTGCTCGCCAGTTACGCAAGTGGAAGGATGTCTTCGGGTTTTCATTTGAAGATGTACCTGAACAGGCTAATCCTTCACTTCTGTTGTGGATCACAATACCCATCAAGGGTAAAGGGGCAGTAACGAAATTTACACAGAAAGACTTGCCTCTGAACCGAATGATTAGAGATAGGCCAGACTCAACATGCGAGTCAGAAACACACAGACGTACATTCAACAAACAAGAATATTATCACAAAAGCTTGAATCTTCAAATGTGGACCCATTACATAACATGGAAACCTAAAAGCCGATACACCTAAGGATCTCAACTGTGAAATTGCATCGTGCTAAACAACACAAGAGCGTCCTCCAAGAAATAGCCATCATTCCTTGATAAGTTTTCTTATGAACAATCCTCTAGAGACTATGTTTTAAAATCTGTGCTGAAAGTGCGCTTAACCCATTTGATAATGTGGTTGATGAGGTGCAAGAATAATGTGGTGCAAGTAATCATGGATAACAAGCAAGGGTTGGTCAAAATTTATCAAAAATCGGAAAAACCATGAGACCCCATGTTCTTTGCACTGAAAACAATTTATGTTACATGTGCACCGCCATTAAAATAGGATAAGATGAGTCATTAGATTTTATATATGGTCATGGACTGATGCTGTCTTTGATGAGAAGTGGGAATGCCATACACCAACTACTACCTACTTCTAATCTGTGTTGAGAGCATGTCGCCATCAAAACCACCTCAGCCAAGTTTGCATCAGTAAAGAAATGGGATATATATTGCTTCTCATCGAGCAACAAAGAATGTGAATTCCAAACTTGTAATACTAACAAAATGTCTCTTGAAAAACAAATTTCTAATCTTAATAGAGATATATATTCCTTCTCATCGAGCACTGCCAAGCTCGACAGAATGTTGTTTGTGGGGAAAGATTTTGGTGACGAGTGGTTTGGGCTATAAACCTAACCAAAATCTACATCAACATCAAAGACTCAGTTTGTAAAAGCTCGAGTTTTGACAGCCCCCAAAGTTGGACCAAACTAGAAACAATCGTATGTGTGCGTATTGCAAATGTAAAGGTCACTTTGTGTTAGACTACCTCAAGCTGAGGAAAAATAATCAGATTCCACCCAAACATAAATCAATAGGGAATTGGGAAAATATTTCTTAGAAAATAAAAGACCTTCACAAAAGGTCAGAGGCACTGAGTAGGGAAATCAAATCTCTTGAAAAACTCAGGAAACCTCAGTCATGTGACTCAAAAGAGGAAGGAGATAAAGAAAAATATTTCTCCATCTTCATCCAAAACACCTAAAGTTAGACCTGATGGGTTAAAAAATACTTTTTGAGGTGCTGTGTGAACACCAAAAAGACAAAATTTAAGGGTAGCACCTGGTTACTTGACAGTGTTTGTTCTAGACATGTTACTGGGGACATGAAAATGTTCACTACTTTTGAAGTACTCCCCGGAAATGATACGATGATATATGTCGATGGCAGCTTGGGTCATATCATTGGAAAGGGAACCATCACAGCAAACTGTATCTCTACTCTTGATGATGTACTCTACATTGAGGGTGTTGAGGGAAACATCCTGAGTATCAGTCAAATTTGCGACCATAAAAACATTGTATACTTTTCTGAGTATGGTTGCAACATATTTGACGAGTTCGGACGAACTGTCATGCGAGGTGATAGAAATAGGGATGGTTGCTATACAGTGACTGAAATGCCTTTCAATTGTACCCATGATCCAGATCTTAAGAGTATTTTTCCGTTTCTATTCCCCTAATAGCTTTTGAGCTCTACATCACTTCTCCCTATTCGAATTCCCATTCTTTGAGATTGTGATGTGTAGTTTTTAGTTTTTGTTATCTCAGTAGTTTTCTATTTTATTCTGCAAAATTTTTTTGTTAGGATTTTATTTAAAAAGAACAAAAAATAAGTAAATATTGAAATATCAAAAATTATTAGTGTTAGCAGAATTTATGAGTTTGTTGCTATATTTAAAACAATTTTAGATTTGATTGGCATTAACTCTTGAGAAACATTTTGGAACTAGGACTTAACACCAAGAAAAATCTGATTAATCTCTGTAATAATTCCGGAACAATTTAAAGATTAGTCTGATTTACTAGTTTGCATTTGGTGAAAATTTATAAAGTTTTATCTGATAAAATTTACAAGCACACTGACTTAAAACTGGTTGGGTTTGGATTTGATAGAGGTAACAAATCTAGTACTATTTGAGATTAGGAATAAACCTATACTAGTTATAACTTCATATTAGTAGTGTTCCTACCCTCAGTTGATTTCGAAACAACACCATAGTTGACTGTTGGCTCCCTGTGTGATAGTTCTCCATGGAAAGAGCTACCTCCAAAAGATAGTGGAAGCCGTCTGTATGGCCCCTTTACACTTGATGTCTTATTCTATTGCTGTAGAAATGGGCTACCTATCTTAGGAGAGTGAAAGCTAACATTAAAAGCAAGTAAAAACAGAACTACTTGTTAAAAGATGAGAACTGGAAAAATATTGATTTAACAAGTGATTAAAACAGTCATATTTTGCCAAAAAAAAATTTCAGTTATTGGCAAATACACTTGGTATAGAGAGAATTGTGAGAACCCAATTGCTCTAATGAGGATTTTATGATCCGATACAGGATACCTCCAGATTCTGAGTAGTATTTTGAATTTGACTGAAATCTGTCATGTACTCCAGTAAAAGGTCAATACACTCAACACTTAAGGAAATTGCTTGAAAACTTTAAACCTAAGTGAACTAGTGCTAGTGACCTGTTTTAACAATTAATCTAGTGTTAATACAGTTGATAAATCTAGATTGAGTTAAAAAGTTTTAAGTCATAAATTTTACTTATTTCAAAATTGTTAGTGCCTATCAAGTTAATTCTTTTTTTTTTTTTTATATTGCAATGAATTTTGTAAAAAAATTTAACTGTGATTTATTATATCTTTTCATACAAATTAATGTGTCAGAATTACTTTGAAAAGATGTATTTTCGATTGGAGAAGAATAATTTATTTTTTAGAAATATCAAATTTTTATTAAGATTTTTTTTCAAAATCGAGCCAGTCCAATCGATTGGATTGCTAGTCCAATCGATTGGACTACCACCAAAAACAAGAATATAAATCGATTTTTCTCATTTTTCACTACTCCAATCGATCTTTCCTACTCCTTACTCCTTTCCAATCGATCGCACTACCCCGATCTATTGTTCCCAAATCTGTGTGGATTAAAGCTCGAAATCCTTCAGATTTGTGCTTTATTTGGTTGATTTCTTCGTTTCCCCCTTTTTATAAATATTTCTTGAGATTATGGGTTTCTTCATTTGGTTCCTTCCCATTTTAGTTATGATGGCGGATGGAACTCGCCGGAGAAAGCATGTGGTCCAATCGGACCCTGAGAGTGAAGAGGAGTGAGCAATTACAACCCAGGAGTACTCTACGAGCTAGGAGAGCAAAGAGACCTTCTCCACCATCGCGTACTATGTAGTGAGGGGAATCTTCTCATGGACCCAGGAGAGCAGCCAGAGATAGAGGATGAGCCTCAGCATCGGTTAGTCAGCCTCCTCTTTTCATTTCTCCTACGGCCAATCATAAGTTTGACATTTTAAGCAGACATAAGTGTACGGCTTAGAGAGTAGTTCATCTTCCTGATGTTAGAGGTACCATTATTGAGACCATTTTTACCCCTAGCCAGTGATTATTCATCATTTAGTTAGAGACATCTTTTTACCCCATTTGTGAAGCTTTTCTATGCAAATATTCATGAAATAGAGGGTGCAAATGAGAATCTCTCATTTCAGACCTATGTTTCAGGTATCTACATGACGATTACCCTTGACCTCATAACGTCTATTCTTAGGATTCTCCGTCACGAGACCATTGAGGAATATCTTCCTCGCACTAGAGAGATGATCAGAGATCGAGCTATCTTGACTCGCACTCTATGCGGTGTCTTGTTTGATTGGAGCACTAAGATCCCAGTTAGTAGTCTTTTGCCCGAGTATCGAGTGTTGCACCTGATTTGTGGGTACAACATCAATCTGCCTGGACATGGAGCCTAGGTGAATGTCGATCATCTTCAGCTCTTGTTCCATCTTGGTACTGGCTTTGCCATTGACCTCCCTTGATTCGTCATCCTTGTGTTCCCTATCCTCTTATTGTCAGTATTATTCTTCGTCACTTCTCCATCCCTATTCGTAGTTATGAGATCGAGCATTGGGCTATGGGACCCATTGGGGGCTCTACTATACGTAAGAGCCGAGCCCAGGTTCATCTAGTCCAAGGTCGACCCCATGTGACTGATGATGAGGAGAGCGACGATGACAATCTTGCAGATATCCTGGTGGACGATGAGGATGATGGATATCATGCTATTGGTTTCGGACCACCTCCTACTGTAGTTTATGGACCTCCGCCTACTGACGAGAAGATGCCACAGGCAGTGACTCTTCAGTCTCTCGACCATAGACTTGACTGCTTCGAGCTTTAGACTGCAACACATCTTCAGCGCATCGAGCAACGGCAGATCTTCGATTATGACAGCTTACAAGGATCTATTTCCGGACTTCAGGGCTTTCTTGAGTATCAATTTGCCCAGTTCGGGTTCGAACCACGACCTCCGTTTCCAGATCCAGATCAGCCACATGATGGCGTCGGGACGTCTAGTAGTCCGACCTACTGACTACTTGTAGGGAGATTGTTATATTTCTTGACTTGTATGTTGGTTGTCTGAGTTATCCGATTTTTATCTTTGTACTTCATGTATCCGGATAAACTCATGTATTTGTATGGTTAGACTCTGCCCATTTTTTTCTTATCTTGTACCAAAATTCTAAACCTTCAGTTTGTATATAGACTTCTACTTGTTGCTTATCTTTGTTTTTCTATATACTTGTTATCTTATACATCTGTGCTTCATTGCTATCTTAATGTGCATGCTAGTTATTTTCCTGTACTTTTCTAGACATTTGTCAATTCTATGACAAAAAGGGGGAGAGAAAATCAAAAGATGTAAACCAGTAGATATTGAGATAGGAGTAGAAAAATATTCACTGTTCTTCATGATATATTATGATTTTTCTGATTTCTCTTAACTATGTCTACTAGTACATGCTTTACGATATGCATTGAGATATAACACTCACTACATCTCAAACTTATTTTTGTCTAATACTTGTTCAACAAACAAGAGTGCGTTCATACATCGAATTTTTTTGTCTAATACTTGTTTAACAAATCAAGAGTGCATCTCAAACATCAAGTTTGTCATCTTAGATGGGTGAATCCGAAGTGCTCTCAAATCAGAAGCATTGAAATGCATATCTAAAGCAGGAGAGTCACCCTACATAGAAGTTTCTTGCAACTAAGGTATAAAGACTTAGTTTCCTAATAGAGCTCACAATGAACTCTTTTATTTTCCCTCTTCTACAACCTCTCCTCCAATCTTAATGCGAGAAATATAGTTGCATCTTCTTTTTTGCATTTGTTATTCTATGGGAAAACCTGGAATTCTTAACCCCTGCTTTAAGCCACCTAACTCAAAATTTCTGCCACCAGCCGAATGCTTCCATCCAAACAAGCCTTGAGTTTTCCTTTTTTGCAGATTCTCCTCTTCTCTTCACTGGATAGGGAAGTTAAGTCCTTCCCGTCAATGGTAGCGATCTCCTCAAGCAAGTAGATCTTAACATCCATCTATTAAAGACCTCTTATTCCACTCATAAGTCTAGACTTGAACATCTTTATTTTCATATAGAATACTTAACCCGTCTTTCCCTCAAAAAGTACAAAACCCCACCATTTAGTTACCAAATCCACAGTACCCAAAATTTCCAACTAAATATTTTGAACCAGAAAGAAGATGGGCTACGATTGATACCCCCATAATCCAATAAAACTAGCATGTGAATTGAAAGCTGGATGAGGGGGTGCTTCCATTGTAACATCAACGAAATGGTCCTCCCACTCAAGAAAATCATAACTCATCTTAAAAACACATAATAGGGTTTTCCTGGCCATTTGACCATCCCTAAAGGAAGATCCATCAGATCATGTATGTAAATAGAATCAGGAAAATATTTCATTCTCCTGGTAATTGTAGTCCTCCCCTTCTTGTACGAGAATCTGATGCCCACTGTAATATCCTACCTTAACTCCCCTGATAAAAGGATGTGCATATTCTTGTCTAAGGGTCCATATACCCCCATAAAAGCCCCGTGTAATTGTCTTCTATAGTTGTGTTTCTTGGGCCTGAGAAAAGACAGGCCGACTCCGTAAAGTTATTTATGGAAACAAGAAAGAAAGAAAAAAGATGTTAGTTATTAATGAATACACTGCCTCTTTATAAGCCACAAAATTAAGAAGCACGACAATATTTGATTTTGGCTCCATACCTATGCAAGTTAAACTAATTGGTCCAAAGATACGTAACTAGGCTCATTCTCTTACAAGGTTTTCTAAAACTAAGTGAATTCCACAAGTTCTCTTAATTAAAAGCCATGTCAATCGGGTAAGGATTCAAGTGTCAAACTTGCTTGGAAAGGAGGTTAGCTAGATTGGAAAAAAAAGACATTTGTCTTTTAGAGGAAGAATTACTTTGATTAAGAAGTATTCTAGCTAGTATTCCGGTGTACTTTGTCTCTTTTCAAAATGAAGATTTCTGGTTGCCAAGCAAATTGAGAAGATTCAAGGGATTTTCTGCGGAATGGGAGTAAGGAAGAAATTTCATCTAGTGACGTGGAAGCTTGTGTACGGCCTAAGAAATTTGGAGGATTAGGTTTGAGAAGGTTGCTAGTTATGAATAAAGCTCTACTTGGAAAGTGGTCATGGAGATTTCGCAAAGAAATTATTGGGTAGCAATTCAGCCTCCAACATCGAAATTGGAATTTACATGAGATTGGGTCTATTGACATTTGAAAGGAGATATTGCAAATTCATGAAGATTTTTCTAAAGACACAAATCTTAAAGTGGGTAATGGTGATAGGATTTGTTTTTTGGGGGATGATTGGCATGAGTGGGTAACTTGTGTGATGTATGCCCTAGTCTATACAGATTGTTCCCATTTAGTGTCTCACCAAGCCATTCTTTTGTTAAGAGGCAGTATGAGATTGTATAGGAGCCTTTACATCGAAGAAATCTGCTGGATAGAGAAATTGAAGAATGCATATTTCTGTTCAATCGGTTAGAGGAGATACTCAACTTGACAAGGAGGATAGTCAAATGTGGCGTAGGGACCCAAATGGTATTTCTTCTATTACTAATTGGCTGGTTTTTCGGGGAAGAGGTCTTCAGAAGAGTCTATTTGGGGAAATCCAATTCCTCCTCGAACAAAGGCTTTCATTTGTATGGTGGTTTTAAAAAGATTCTCACTGGATCCCCTTCATCATTGTTGGATGATGATCCCAAATCATTGTGTTGTGTAATGTTGATGACGAAAATGTGAATCATCTTTTCACCAATTGTATGTTTGTTTGGGAGGAGGCATGGAATTTCTTTCTATCTTTGTTTGCCATTGGTTGGGTGTTCCAAGAGATATTGGAGGTTGGTCTTTTCCTACTTGTCAAGTGATCCATTTGGAGTGAGAGGAAAGATTCTGTGGCTAATCCTTGTGCAGTTTGTTGGGGTATCTAGGAGTGCAATGATCAATTTTTTAAGATTACAACAGAGCTTTGTTGGATGTAGTAGGGCTAACAAGCAGTTGAAATCAAGTCTTGTACTGCAGAGGGAAAGAGGAAAGAGAAGAGAGAAGAGAGGGGTTACGTGTGTTAACCCTACACACACCCCAATGAATCTTATTTATATTAATAAGTGTGGGCCCTTACATAAGTAAGAAAATAAAACCATAAAGACACTAAACAATCTATAATAATAGAGAGGTCCTTCAACACTCCCCCTCAAGTTGGGACGTAGATATCAATCATGCCCAACTTGCTCAAGCACTCGGTAAACGGAGCTGCTGCAACGCCTTTCGTAAGAATGTCTGCTAGTTGATCAGATGTAGGAACGAAGGGTGTGCAGATCACTCCCGATGTCACTTTTTCACGAATAAAGTGACGGTCCACCTCGATGTGTTTGGTCCTGTCATGTTGAACTGGGTTGTGGGCAATACTTATCGCCGCCTTGTTGTCACAGTATAATGACATGGACCCTTCTACGGGGAAACCGAGTTCTCCAAGTAACAGTTTAAGCCACAGTAACTCACAGACCCCATGGGCCATTGATCGGAACTCAGCTTCGGCACTCGAACGTGCAACAACCTGTTGTTTTTTACTTCGCCATGTAACCAAATTTCCTCCCACAAAAATACAATATCCTGATGTAGAGCGCCTATCATCTTGGGCTCCTGCCCAATCAGCATCTGTGAAACCCTCCACATGCATTTGGCCCTGATGGCTGAATAGTAAGCCACGGCCTGGGGAAGATTTTAAGTACCGCAAAATCCTGTATGCGGCTTCCAAATGTGTAGTACAGGGGGAATGCATGTATTGGCTAACTACACTCACCGCATATGCAATATCGGGGCGAGTATGAGCTAGGTATATAAGTCTCCCCACCAATCGCTGAAAGCTACTCACATCCTCTAGAGACTCCCCTGACTGACCATCAAGTCTATGATTTGCCTCAATGGGTGTGTCAACAGGTCGAGCCCCTAGCATACCAGTATCCTGCAACAGGTCCAACACATATTTCCTTTGTGAGATGAAGATTCCTTTATTGGATCTCGCAACTTCTATCCCCAGAAAGTACTTCAATGTACCCAGATCCTTGATCTCAAATTCCAAAGCCAAGAACTCCTTCAACCGGGTTATTTCTGCAATACAATTACCCGTAACAATGATATCGTCGACATATACAATCAAAACCGTCATAGCCTCCCTGTCACGTCTGATGAACAAAGTATGATCAGCTTGACTCTGACTATACCCCATTCGTTTGACTGCCCCACTAAAGCGCTCGAACCACGCTCTCGGTGATTGTTTCAAGCCATACAAAGTTTTCTGAAGCTTGCATACTTTCTGTTCATCCCCAGAAAGTTGAAAGCCAGGAGGGGGCAGCATATACACTTCTTCCTTAAGATCCCCATGAAGGAAAGCATTCTTGACGTCGAGCTGAAATAGTGGCCAAGACTGATTTGCGGCAAGGGAAAGGATAACCCTGATGGAATTGAGCTTAGCTACAGGAGCAAATGTCTCCTTGTAGTCTATCCCATAAGTCTGAGAGTAGCCTTTTGCCACCAATCTTGCCTTGTACCGATCCACTGAACCATCAGGCTTGCATTTCACAGTGTAAACCCATTTGCATCCAACGGGTTTCTTGCCTCTTGGCAAGTCTACCAACTCCCACGTGCTATTTTTTTTTAACGCATTCATCTCTTCATACATTGCTTCTTTCCACCTAGGATGCTTCAGAGCTTCTGTTACAGATGAAGGAAGAGCAACAGAGGATAACGAGGTAACAAAGGATTTGTATGACGGAGATAGATTATCATACGAAACAAAATTAGCAATTGGATGTTGGGTACAAGATCTCTTCCCCTTCCTAAGAGCAATAGGAAGGTCAGAGCCACTATCACAAGAAGATGAAGGAACAAAGTTAGAAGTAGGGTTACCTAGATCCTCTGAGGATGACTGTTGGCCCTGGAGTTCAGTAGTAATCTGTTTCCCTGTCAGACGACGCCTTGAGTACACCTGCAGCTCCCCCTGCTTGTCAGTACCCCTGTCAATAGTGTCAATCATGGTCGGATTAGGACCATTGTCAAGAGCATCCATAGCCAATGGCAGAGAAACAGGATCAGATGAGACATGCCTTTCCTCACGACTAAGATGCTCCCCCTGAAGAAAGGCAGGAGTATTACTGGGAAAATAAGAGGCCGACTCCAAAAAGGTGACATCCATGGTGATGAACCGCTTACGAGAGGGGGGATGGAAACATTTATAGCCTTTATGGGTCGAAGAGTAACCCAAAAAGACACACTTCAAGGCTTTTGGATCCAACTTGGTGCGATTCGGACCAAGGATGTGAACGTAACAGACGCAGCCGAAGATCTTTGGGGAAACCAGAAAAGGAGGACTCTCAGGATGCAGCAAGTGGTACGGAGTACGAAATTGGAGAGAGCGAGATGGCATACGATTGATTAAGTGAGTGGCAAGGAGAACTGCATCAGACCAATATGTTTTAGGAACATGGTGCCACAACAGAAGGGCACGAGCCACTTCCAACAAGTGTCTATTTTTTCGCTCGGCAACGCCATTCTGTTGTGGAGTGAAGGCACATGAATTTTGATGTTCAATGCCATGTTCGGCCAAGTACGTCTGCAGACCCCCATACATGTACTCTCCGCCTTGATCAGATCGAAGAGTTTTGATGCATGTTCCAAACTGAGTGAGAACCATTTTGTGAAACTGTTTGAAGATAGAGTAAACCTCATCTTTTGACTTCATAACAAAGATCCATGTGCAGCGAGAAAAATCATCCACAAAAGAAACAAAATATCGATAGCCAAAGAAGGAAGTAATAGGGGATGGACCCCAAACATCAGTATGAACAATGTCAAAAATAGATAAACTTTTATTACCACGAGGGGGAAAAGTCGTTCGACAATGCTTGGACAATGCACAGACCTCACAATGAAGATCTGAAATGGACACCGACTTAAACAACTCAGGAAATAACATGCGTAAATAAGGAAATGAAACATGACCTAAACGAGCATGCCAAGACATAATATGCTCTTTATTGACACTATTGCTAAGACTACTAGACTGAAGGGCTGCAGAAGCTGTAGGAGTCGCATCCAAGAGATAGAGACCACCCACTTCACGTCCAGTGCCAATCGTCCTCCTCGTGGCCAAGTCCTGAAACACACAATGAGAAGGAAAAAAGGTTGCACAACAGTTAAGATTCTTTGTAAGAGAACTAACGGAAATAGGTTAGTGGCAAATTTGGGAACATGAAGAACTGAAGATAAAGATAAGCCATAAGAGAGGGTGACACGACCTTTCCCCGAAACAGAGGAAAGAGTACCATCGGCAATGCGGACTTTATCCGCACCAGAACAAACGGAATATGAGGAAAAAGAGGATGACATACCGGTCATATGCTCTGAAGCCCCTGAATCAATGATCCAGGGTGAACTAGAAGTAGAAGCGGAAGCAGAGACAAGGTTAGCAGAGCTGATGATACCTGACTGTGCGAACGTAGAAGTGGCAGCATGCCCATCCAGTTGGGCCATAAAGCGTCGCAAGTTCTCTATCTCATCTCTAGAGAAGGGTGCTGTGGAGGCAGAAGGTTGAGGCGCAGCAGTATAGGGGGGCGGAGACCCCGGTGTAGAATCCATAGTCGCACTGTGAGCAGTAGTGGGAGTCCCAGGTAGTTGTGGTGGTCGGCCATGAATATGGTAGCACCTATCCTTGCTGTGGCCTTTACGACCACACCCCTCACAAACATGTAAGCTCCAACACCGATCCCTGGTGTGGCCTTTCTTGCCACAATGAGCACAAGTAGGTGGAGGACCCCCTTTGGTGCCACCGTTGACGACCGAGGTTTTAGACTTAGGAGGCTTGGAAGCAGGCGGGAAGGCAGCCAAGGCGGACTTTTCATGAACAGGAGAAGGAGACGTTATATCTCTGCGGCTGTCATCACTCTGAACATATGCATATACCTGATTGAAGGATGGCAATGTGTCTTTACTGAGTAACTGAACACGGGCTAACTCAAAATCGGCATTCAGGCCGACAAGGAACTCATATGTACGGTTTTGTTCAACCAACTTCCGATACTGTAAACCATCCTCTGGGCACTTAGGGGTAAAGACCTGATAATAATCAAGTTCTTCCCACATACCACGGAGCCTAGCAAAATAATCCGCCAAGGGCAAATCCCCTTGACGAAAAGTGGCAATGCTCTGGCGTAACTGATACACACGGGCGACATTCTGCTGCTGTGAATAAGTCTGGGCTGCTGCATCCCAGATCTCCTTGGCCGTGGAAAAAAATATGAATCCTCTGCTAATGTGGGACTCCATAGAATTGAGTAGCCATGACATAACCGCTAGATTACCTGTCTCCCATTGTTCAAATGTAGGATCGGTCTCGGCGGGTGCTTGTAATCGCCCAGTAATGTACCCTTGTTTCCCGCGTCCACCAATAAACATTTTTGCAGCTCTAGACCACTCCAAATAATTTTTTCCAGCCAGCTTGGTAGTGGTGATCTGCAAACTAGGGTTTTCAAACGGCATTGGGGCTGAAATAGTAGTCACGGGAGCCCCGGAGGACGCATCTGACTTGCCCGACTCATTCAAAGTCGACATTACCACTCCAAAAGAACAACCAGCAGTAACAAAAACGCAATAAACCACAACTAACCAAAAACAAATAACTTATGAACCAACCTGAGGGCACTTGAAGGAGAGAAAAGGCCTGTTGAGGCAAACAACACCTTCTAAGAAGCCACGGAGCAAGGGGAACACCATGCAGCACCTAAACAACACCCAAACATTATCAAAGAAACCATAGAAGACATTCTTTGAGGATCCATAAGGTAGGGTAGTGCGTGGACAGCACTCCTTGCCCAATAAAAGCCGCCGGCGGTACTATGTGGGGGGAAAAATCAACCCACACACCTCAATACTTGATGGATCTAAGAGATCCACTTATGGATCTGTAGAGGGGATATGGGGGGACCAAAACGAAGCAACAATCCCCAGAAAAAGTTGCCGGATGGCTCCACAATCATCCGAGAAGAAAAAATGAGTTTTTTCGATTTTTTTCGAATATCAGCCCAAAGACATCGAACTAGGGCTTAGAAACCTCTCCAAAAATCACTAAAAATCGTGATTAATCAAGATCTACCAGGGGGTAGAGTTTCAGGTCTCCATGAGCACCTTGTCCGTACGGCTGATGACGTCAGCTGTACGGCTGGATGATTTTAGCGATGACAGCAGCAGTCTCAAGGGTGCTAGGGTTCCTCCACGGTGTGTACGATCTTCCGAGTATGTCTTGATATGGATCCGACAATGATCTGCTCTGATACCAAGTTGAAATCAAGTCTTGTACTGCAGAGGGAAAGAGGAAAGAGAAGAGAGAAGAGAGGGGTTACGTGTGTTAACCCTACACACACCCCAATGAATCTTATTTATATTAATAAGTGTGGGCCCTTACATAAGTAAGAAAATAAAACCATAAAGACACTAAACAATCTATAATAATAGAGAGGTCCTTCAACACAAGCTTCTTATGATAAGTTGGTCTTCTGTTTTAAAGGTGTTTCATGACACTAAGTTGGATGATTTTGTTTGTAATTGGGGAATCCTTATTTTTGGAAATGTATCTAATAATCCTATAGGCTAGTTTTTTTTTTTAACGATACTAGCTCTATTGGGTTGTTTCCTGCCCCTACTTTATCCTTTTTGTTTCTTTCTTCTCTTTGGGAAGGCATTTCCCATTCCTTGTAATTTTGTTTCCTTTTAAATAAATTCTCTTTGTTCCGATAAAAAAATAATTAAAAATACTTTCATGCTGTTTTAAATATTATTTAACATAATGTTATGATACAACCAAACCATATCTGATACGGATCCCATGCCCATATCCATGTTGTGTCATGTCAACACGGGTATGCTCGTGGGTTTTCGAGGTTCCAGGTAACATGATTAAGGGGCCATGCTTCTAAAGTACCTTATAATTGGAAGTGTCAAATGCATGTGCTTTTAGACAACTTTTGATCCCACTAGGAAAGTTCTAAAAGCATCACAAAAAAGAAAGTACAGCAAATATTTATACCAACACATGCACTAATACCTGTCAGGAATACAATTTAGTTCTTTGTAATGCAAAAGAGGATAACAAAAGCACTTGAAGATAAATAGTCAAATGACCAAATAATATGTAATCATCAGAAAAACTCAGGTAAAAAAGTAATACTACTTGAAAATACTAATTGTTTCCTTCGGATAGTCGATACAATAAAAAATGCAAAGGCAAAAAATGTAATGCATAAAAAATATTAAAAGACAATGGAGCTAAGAGACGGTTCATCACGGAAAGGTCTTGCAGAAAACGTAGAAAAAAAGGTCCAGAGTCCAGAGTAAGACACCAACATGCTTAACAGTTCAGAAAGAAATAATTTTCAGGGTTATTGTTCAACCAGCTACCTAAAAATAAACAATTGCGTTTCTCTATTATTATTAGGCAACTTACCCTTCAACAAGGGCAACAAGATTTGGGTACAACTTATCGTCACGTAAATGGCTTATTTCTGAGACCGTTGAATCCATGGATTGCATGTCGACTATGTATCTCGTATGCAAATGACTTACTGCTGCTTTTGCTTTCTCCAACGCTTCAGAATTGGTGCCACGTTTCCTTTGCTTATTCAGTAAAGCAAGCTTTCTCTGATACTCAAGTTTCATAAGCTCGCCTGCCTGTCCAGCATGAGCAAAGAATGGTAAAATTCAGAAATGTGATAATAACACAACTGCACAACTATATACAAGATTGGTGTTATCAAGTTTCACAATGTTCAATTTATATTTTAGTCAACTCAAGATGTAAAAAGTAAATATCTTAACATTAAAAAGGGAAAAAAAGTTACACGGTTATTGTCCAAACTGATGGCAAGGCCCATGTAAAGGATCTCTCAGCCTCTTGGGAAAGTATCGCAAAGATATTAAACGTGAGACCATACATGTCAAATTTCAAAAACCACACACATACACAGAGAGGAAGAAAGAGAGAAAGAAACACACAAGTAAAGGGATTCTTTTGTCCTACATGAAGAGCAGGAATCTATATCATGGGAGCATCCAAATAATATAATTGTGTGGACCATGTGTCATAAGAAGATAAATGGTGCTCCTTTACTGAGTTACACCTGAAAGCGTACCATATTACTATATGTAGGCCATGTTACACTTAAAGGTTGCTGCTAGTAAATTTCAACATGCCTTCCTCTAGGCATCCCATGGTTTGCATTAGATTGAAAGTTCAAAGAAGCAACACATGAAAATGTAAGGTTATACTTTTTGTATTGTCAATTCCATGAATGTAACCGATTAAGTACTTGTCCTAGAGATCTTTGAAGATAGTGCATGTTGAAGACTATCCAAGATCTGTTGAAGATTCAAGCTTAAAGATCTGAGAAGAACTCCTCCATGGTATTTGGTAAGGTCATTTGATAAGTATTTCATATCTCTCTCATTCTGGGTCCTATTAGACTATAACTTGAATAGTCAATAATCTGTGGATTTGATTAAGTCTGGAAGGCCAAAAAATACTAAAAAGCTTATCTTTGTTTTAACCAAAAATACTTTTAAGCTTAAGATTATTTTACCGAACTTTGGTGTTTTAGTATTGCCTTTTTATAAAGAAAATTATGATACCTTCAGATTTGGAAAAGGCCTCTTCATTAGAAAGTCAACTTTGTTGACCGACTACCGTAATCCCGATTTTGTTCTTGAACTGGAAAATCATTTTCTGTATCCTTGGGAATTTGATCTTGGAAATGTTTTTATTGGATTCATTTGGCTGATAAGTTTTATACTAGTGTAGTTTGTGCAGCTCTGTACATCTCCTTTGTTCATGTATATAGCACTATAGTACTCCATTCATCTGACATTTTTCTTGTCTTCAAGATGTTAATAAATAACTCAGTAAGCCTTCCTTACATGCATTTCCACATCTCTATTAAGATATCATCTGGTCTTAAGGCCTATTTGTCTTCATCTTCGCTAAAGTTGTTTTTATACCCTAATTTTATGAAAGATGTGTGTGTTCTCTATTCTCCCTAGTATTTTCATCTTTCATCTCATAAAATCTACAACTATTAACTCACTTAGTGGATAGCTCTATGGTATATGAAGATGTTTTAATTTACTTTCCATGTATTCATTTCCATAATTTTATTTTAAAAGAAGCTTCAAATTTAAGTAAAATCAAAACGTTATATTGTAATACATGCATATGGACGTGCCCTATGGACGTGTTTGCATTTCAAGCTTCTCGAAGGTGCCGTGTCAAACACCTTGTATTTGTGTCAGACATCTACACACATGCCTATGTCATTGTTAATTGGTCATCATAGAGACATTCAGTAGAAACTAAAAATTAAAAATAGATAATAAAAAAATTGGTAATAAATTCCTTTTAAAAGGGGAATCATGAAAAACCATCCTAAAATTGTCAAATGGAAGAAAATAAAAAGAAAAAATTATCGTGGGCCCATGTTGCTTTTATAGTGTAAGAGAAGTTCAAGCACCAAGGTCATTGTGGTTCATCTTCTACACAGGTTTTGGGCCATTTTGATAGACCACAGAAGGTAGTTTTGTCCTATGCGAGGTGCGACGATGGCACCTGAAGCTCTCGTGCTTGCAGGAGAGAAATCGGAAGAGGTCTGTGGAAATGTGTTTGCCGGAGAAAGCTTTGATTTGGTGCGGCCAGGAGTTCACCAATGTCGTATCGTCGTCCAAGGATGTTTTCTGGAGGAAGTTGGATATGCATGGGAGCACTTTCATGGTGGCTGTTAAGTCTAACACTCGGGGGAAATTCCTCCGACTGGTGGAATTTTCAGAGGCTAAGCGTAATGTGTCTTTGTTTATCCCAGAAGGACCTTGGAGTAAGGGATGGAGAATGATGGCTTCCTTAGTTGGGGATTTTTTAAGACGCAAGCAGCCTGCCAAACCTATTGTAATCTTGGATCGTAACCAAAATAAGATATTAGGGTTAGAGAGATGGAAGAGAGGAGAAATCATGTAGAGCTTAGAATAGCCTACACAATTCCACCTAATATATATATTAAGTGAAGTTTACATATTACAAAGACCTCCCTACAGAATATAAGATATTAAAAGTAGGTCCCTGACAACACTCCCCCTCAAGCTGGTGTGAAGATATCTATCATGCCCAGCTTGGATAACATGTGCTCTAAGATCCCTTCAGTGACACCTTTAGTTAACACATTAGCAACTTGATCAACAGTATGGGCATACGGGGTGTGCAAATAAGTCCCTGGCCGGGCTTCTCTTTGATGGAGTGACAGTCCACCTCAATGTGCTTTGTCCAGTCATGTTGGATTGGATTGTGAGCAATACTGATGGCTGCTTTATTGTCACAATACAGTTGCATACACCCTTTGACAGGATATCCGAGCTCACTGAGCATAGTCTTCAACCATAGAAGCTCACACATACCATGAGTCATAGAACGGTACTCTACTTTAGCACTGGAGCGGGCAACAACTAGTTACTTCTTGCTGTGCTAAGACACCATATTACTGTTTCTTTTTCGGCTTTACACTGTAAGACTTGTGAGCTCTCCAAGCATTGTAGATCGAATTATCCCTCTAGAAGTAATAGAAGTTCTACTTGTTTTGACATTGTACATTTTGATATATGGGGCCCTTCCCCCACTACTTCTATCTTTAGCTTCCGCTATTTTGTTTCTTTTGTTGATGATCATACTAGCTGTACATGGGTCTATCTCATGAAAATCAAAGATGAGGTTCATTCCATCTTTCAGGGTTTTCATAAGATGATCCAGACCCAGTATGGTGCCTCCATCAAGGTTCTTCGTACTGACCAGGGTGGAGAATATATATTTGGTATGTTGACCATGGGATTTGTCAACAAAATTTCTGAAGCTACACCCCTCAACAGAATGGTGCAGCTGAAAGGAAAATGCGACACTTGACTGAGGTAGCTCGATCTCTCTTGATTGGCTCTCATGTCCCCAAATCTTATTGGTTGGATGCTGTGTTGACGGCTGCCTACTTGACTAACAGAATACCATCTCGAGTACTCAATTTCCAATCTTCTCAGGCTTCTCTAGCGTTTTCCCGGCCAACACGTTTTTGGAGGATTTTTTTGGTTTTTTATTTTCTTGAGATCCGCACCACGATAGGGTTTTCTACCCTAGCCGCCCCCTCCAATATTCACCTAGGGATTGTTAGAAAGTCGCATCGCATTTTTCCGACTGCCGGATCATCAGTTTCCAAAAATCAGCCCGATTTTTAGATATTTGGGTTTTGGATTTTTGTGATATTCGCGCAACAGCAGGCCCCTCTGACCTTGCCGCCTTCTTCAGTACTGCTCGTAGAATAGTTCAAAACTTGATTCGACGAATTCTGACTGTCGGAACCCTAGTTTCCAAAAATCACCCGGATCCCCCGGCTACTTTTTGGGTTTTGATTTTCTTTCAAAATCAGACCTCTCTGGGCCCTCCTGTCCTAGGCGCACCACTCATTGGGCCTTTAGGGATCCTCTAGACCTTGCTTCGGTTCTCTGGGAGCCTCCGGTACACTACCTGCTATTTTTGGTGGTCTTGCTCCGATGAGTTCCCTCGAGGCCACATTTGTGATTTCTGGCTCTTCCTCTGAGGATCGTCCTGTGACTCATGGCTCTCATGGAGATCACAACCCTCAGCTCTGCATCACCACTGTGAAGCTCAATGGCACCAACTTCCTGGAATGGAAGACTTCCGCTCTCATGTACATTGGGGGCCGTGGCTACAATGCGTATCTGACAGATGCTACTAAAGAACCAGATCCGAAGGACAAATCTCATCGGATTTGGGTTATGGAGAACCTGACTGTCATGTCCTGGCTTCTTCACTCGATGCAAACCCAGATCAGCAAAGGGTTTATGTTCCTACCAACGGCCAAAGATGTTTGGGATGCCGTATGTCAGACATACTCCCAGGTGGGCAATTCGCCAAGCTTTATGAACTAGAACAAGAGATATCTTGTCTTCGTCAGGGGGAGATGAAGCTTGGTACATATTATGCTTCCCTTCAAAGCAAATGGGAGGAGATCGATCACTACCAGAGTTACTCCCTCAAGTGCGCAGATAACGTCAAATCCTTCAAGGTGATGGTTGAACATTCACGGAACTTCCAGTTTCTCTCCTGCCTTCATCCGAGCTTTGAGGGAGCTTGTGTTCAGATCCTTGGTAGGAATCCTACTCCTACCTCTCTAGCACATGTCTATAATTACATTCAGGGGGAAGACAGCCGCCGCTCTGCCATGCAACTCCGCAGTGGGAGTGATACTCAGGACCGCTCTGCCCTGGCTGCTACCAATCAGAAAGGCCAGACATCCAGTCCAAAGGAGTCTGGGGACCGACCCAAACCCAAGTGTGATCACTGCGGCTGCATGGGCCATATCCAGGCCACTTGCTGGAAGCTCCATGGACGGCCCCTAAGACAGGCCCCGACTTCCCGTCAGTGTCAATCAGCAAAACAGGGACCTCATTCAGCGCACTCAGTCACACAGGACACCACACCACCAGTGTCTACCTCCTCTGGGGACATAGACTCGTTCTCTCCTGCAGATCTTAAGCGACTTCGCCGCATGATGGCCCAACTCAATGGCCAGGTCTCCACTTCCATGTCTGCATTTGCTCACATAGGTACTAGGACTGCTTTTTCCGCCTCTACTGTACCTTCCAGCCCTTCTTGGATCATTTGACTCATGGGCATCTGATCACTTGACTGGTATGTCCTCTGTTTTCTCTAGTTATGGTATTTGCTCTGGTCGTGACCAAGGTTTAAAATTTCGTTTCGTAGGAATGTTTCGGTCAAGTGAAAAACTGAAACATTCACGAAACGAAACGAAACATTCACGAAAAAATGAAAAAATGGCGAAACGGCAGTAATTTACAAAACATTCATGAAATATTGCGAAACATTCACGAAACATTGCGAAACATTCACGAAACATTACGAAACATTCACAAAATCATGCGTTTAAGGCATAAATAAACTTAAAAATGATGTTTAAAGTAGTTAAATGATTCTTAAAATCATATATTATAAAGAAATCGTATTTTTCTTTACCGATATGCATCGATAAATTGATTTTTCTCTGTTTTCTTTGAATGAATGATTCAATTATTCCAACTATTGATTTTTTGTAATTTGTCTAAACTTGAAATACAGATCAAGGTCAAAGAGATGATGTACATGGACGAATTGAATATGTCCAAGTCAGCCATCTTTCATGTAGTTTGGAGAAAAGAAAAATGATTGTTACTGCTACTATATGTAGCTTCCAGTGCTAGTGTTGTTCACATGAGATGATTAAGCGATGCAGAATGGATTAAGAGTGTTCAAGAACTCTTGAACCTGTTCACGTTATTTATTATTATTTGTTGTGAGAAAATAACATTCAAATTTATTCCAACTTTCAAGAAAATGTAATAGAGCACCTTGTGTAGTTTCTTTTTTATTTAGTGGCATTTTGCATTAAACAAATCTAATACATGTTTGGGGGTGGGTACAAAGATCCAATGGCTAATAATCACCAATCAGATTGATTTTCAACTAAGATTGGAGATCGTCCTTATAAAAAAAGAGTCAGGACATTGATCTTTAAGAATGTGCTAATGGACTTTTCCCCGCACATGCTGAATTTGAAGTATTATTAGAATGTTTTATGGAAAAAAAATGGAAATACGTGTTTTAATCGGTTTTAGGGAAAAAACGGAGTATAATCCGTACAATTCAATGTATACGTTGTTTAAAACGTTTTCTAAAAAAAACTTACTATTCGGGTATAATACGTGTATAGTACGCAGAATTGCTAATTAAGGGTGGACCCACACACTAAAAATCAACTTGATTGGTGATTTCTAACCGTTGGATTTTTTTCATGGGTCAATTTTTAACCATGAAATTCGAGTATTATTTGGGCTAGTCAGATCCCACGGTTAGAATTCACCAATAAGGCTGATTTTTAGGCAGATTTTTGGTTTGTAGGTCCACCTAGGGATGAGCCAAAAATCCACATGGCACTCTTTAAGACCCCCACAGATCCATACATGTTTGGTTCACCTCTCGGAGGATCTATACACAATCATTTTTGTTTGGTGATTTTCAGCCATTGGATTTGAGCATTTCAGTTGTGTAATTTCTGGCCATTGGATTTTGACCTTTTTATTTTTGGCAAAATCTAACTGCTAGATATCAGCAATGAAGCAGATTTTTGGTGTATGGGTCTACCAAGAAGTGGGACAAACATCCATAAAGTTAATGGGATAGAAAGATGGCTTTAATTGGCCTTTTGGGAGGGGCTACTTCAAAATTTAAAGGATTGGGTGACAGCAAATATTTTCTTAGAACTTTAAGGTTTAGTTGGGGTAGACGAGTGTATAAAATCTTTGATGACGGTAGGACACATGGCAGTATTTTAGAGACTGTTAACTGTATGGATGTTGGTAACATCCCTAGTTAGGCCTACTTACAAAAAATCAGCCGGATTAGTGATTCTAGCCTTCGGATCTGAGTATGCCAAATAAAGTTGGAATCTCACGGTTAAAAATAAACCCATGAAAAGGACTCCAATACAACAGTTAAAATCACTTATTAGGCTGACTTTTGGTCCACTTGTTCATCTAGGGATGGACCAAACATCCATGCGGTCATAGTCTCTACGTGTGGCTATAATAGTAGCCGTCCATTATAAATATTATAATGGTAGTTATAATACTACCATAGATTGTTTTTTCTTCCTTCTCCATTAAGTAAACACCACCGACTGTCTAACACACAAGACTCAAAATCTCAGGGAAATAGCCGGGAGGAGAGGAAGAAGAAGGAAGAAGAACCGCGCGCCGCTCATTGCCGCTGCTTGCCGTCGCCACTCGACTCGCCGCCATTCGTTCCCTCCATTCTCTCTTCTCTCTCCCATAGCCAATGCTTAAAGCACACTTTTTCTTTTTCTTTTTCAGATCTCACTCCAGTATCCTCTCTCAATCTCTTGCATAAATCGCGTGTCTAGCTTGGGGGGCTTGGATTGCTTTAAAAAGGGCGAGAATGATGAAGGCAGTCTGCGCGCACAGGTAAGAGCATCCAAACCCTTTTTATTGTTCGTTGCTGTGTATTTTTTTTTTTTTAATGTTTTGCTTTGTTTCGGATTGTCTCTCCAATGTTTCGCTTTGTTTCAGATTTTCTCGGCGAGACAATACGAAACGAGACGAAACAACCGAATTTATGCATGTTTCGTTTCGGTTGTGCTAAAATCCGAAATGTTTCGTACGAAACATTCCGAGATTTTAAACCTTGGTCGTGACAAAGTTCGGATAGCTGATGGCACCTATTCCTCTATCTCTGGAAAATGGGATGTTCATGCCACACCAACTCTCTCTTTGTCTTCTGTTTTGCATGTTCCGCAATTCACCGCTAATTTACTACCCGTCAGTAGTCTTACCAAAAGTCTTTACAGTGTAACGTTTTTTCCTTCTCACTGTGTGTTTCAGGATCTGGAGTCGAGGCGGACGATTGGCAGTGGACGTGAGGACGGTGGCTTATACATCATAGATTCTTCGGTTTCTGCATCTGCACACCAGTCTCGCATCAGTAGTAGTAGTAGAGTCAATAAAGACCAGTTAATGCTTTGGCATAACCGGCTAGATCATGTACCCGTGTCAGTCTTAAAGCGTGTCTTTCCTACTTTCTCTTCTGTTTCTGCAGTTCCCTTTCATTGTGAAATATGTAAAATGGCCAAACATTATCGTTCTGTTTTTTCCATTAGTGAGAATAAAAGTACTACTCTTTTTTCTATTGTGCATTCTGATGTGTGGGGCCCCGCGCCCGTGACTTTTTTGTTTGGAGATCGGTACTTTGTTACCTTTGTAGATGACTTTAGTGGCTGTACCTAGGTGTACCTTATGCGAACCAAAGATGTTGTATTCTCCATTTTCCAGGAGTTTCATAAGATGGTTACCACTTAGTTCCATACCACTCTTAAGATTCTTCACTCTGACAATGGGGGGGAATACCTCGATAGGGGTCTGAAATCCTACTTTGCTTCACATGGCATTGTTCATCAGACCTCGTGCCCTTCAACACCTCAACAGAATGTGACTGCTAAGAGAAAAAATCGTCACCTTCTTGAAGTTGAGCGTGCTGTCCAGTTAGGCATGCAGGTTCCTAAACACTATTGGTCTGTCTTACTTGCTGCTTACCTCATCAATCGTATGCCCTCTCGGGTTCTCGGATTTCAAACTCCCCTATCTCTCCTGGTTCCTTACCGCCCGGCTTTCGTTGTTCCTCCAATTTGGGTGTGTTTGTTATGTCCATATTCATCGTTCTTCGAGGGACAAGTTAGATCCGCAGGCCTTGAAGTGCATCTTCTTGGGGTACCCCTCTAATAAAAAAGGGTACAAATGTTATCATCTTGCTACCTGTCATCGCTTCATCTCTATGGATGTCACCTTCGCAGAGTCCATCCCCTTCTTTGGTGAGCAGACCTCTCTTCAGGGGGAGTATGATGTTGCAGAAGAGAGTATCCCCAGCCCTCTGCCTGTCTCTATTACTATGCCGGGACCTCAGTCTAGTGACAAGGACACTTCCACTACTACATTGATGTGCGTGTATATGTCAAAACCAAGAAGAAAGGACAAGCCACTGTCTCTGCGCCTACATCTACAAGTCTCCCCTTGGGATCCAGTTCCAGGTATTGCTTCTATCCCTGCCTCAGTTCCTATTTCTGTTCTTGAGCCACATGCATCTCTTACTTCTGATGATCATATGAGCACTGATATTGACCTCCCTATTGTACTTCGGAAGGGTGTACGTACTTGTACGGAACACCCTATCTCACATTTTGTCTCGTATCAGTCTCTGTCTCCGTCATATCAGAATTTTGTCAGTATTGCCTCCTCTGTTTCCTTGCCTTCCAGTGTTGCAGACGCACTTAGTCACCCAAAGTGGAAAGAAGCTATGATAGATGAAATGCAGGCTCTTGAGAAGAACAAAACATGGGAACTTGTTCAACTGCCCAGAGGAAAGAAATCTATGGGATGCAAATTGGTCTTTACAGTGAAATATAAAGCTGACGGGTCAGTCGAACGATACAAGGCACGACTCGTAGCCAAGGGATTCACTCAGACATATGGGATAGACTATTAGGAGACTTTTGCAGCTGTGGCCAAGATGAACTCAGTCAGAGTTCTTCTATCCTTCGCTGCCAACATGTCCTGGCCATTGCATCAACTAGATGTGAAGAATGCCTTTCTGCATGGAGATCTGACAGAAGAGGTGTACATGAAACTACCACCTGGGTTGACACTTGCTGGAAGTGACGGCAAGGTGTGCAAGTTAAGGAAAGCCCTGTATGGGCTAAAGCAATCTCCAAGGGCATGGTTCGAGCGGTTTAGCAGTGCAATCAGACGAGTGGGCTACAAGCAGAGTCGAGCCGATCACACATTTGTGAAGCACCAGCAGACTAGTACCACGGCATTGATCGTCTATGTTGATGACATTATCATCACTGGGAATGATCCTAAGGAGATAAAGCAGCTGAAGACCTTCTTGTTCTCGAAGTTTGAGACAAAGGATTTGGGGCCACTGAAATACTTCTTTGGAATTGAAGTTACTCGGTCTCAGAAGGGCATCTTCATCTCTCAAAGAAAGTATGTATTGGACCTTCTGGATGAGACTGGGTATTTGGGGGCTCGACCACCAGAGACTCCAATGATCAAAACCATCGGCTGAATTCTGAGGAGGGTGACAACCTTGAGGATGTCGCTATGTTTCAACGATTGGTCGGCAGGCTGATCTACTTGGCACACACCCGTTCGGATATTGCTTACGCTGTTAGTGTTATCAATCAGTTTATGCATGCACCATGGTAATCACATCTTGAGGTAGTTCACCGAGTTCTTCGGTACCTCAAGGGCTCTCCAGGTCATGGAATACTGTTCGGGCGACATGGACACTTTAGAGTGGAAACATATACTGACGCAGATTGGGCAGGTTCAGTTACTGATCGTCGGTCTACGTTAGGATACTGTACCCTTGTTGGAGGAAATCTTGTCTCTTGGCGAAGCAAGAAGCAGCCAGTTGTAGCTCGATCCAGTGTAGAGGCAGAATTTCGCTCTATGGCACATGGTGTGTGCGAACTCCTTTGGTTGAGGACCATGCTTGAGGAACTGGGACTCCAGGTGACAAAGCCGATGAGCCTCTACTGTGACAACAAAGTTGCCATCAGCATTGCTCATAACCCAGTCCAGCATGATAGGACCAAGCATATTGAAGTTGATCGTCACTTCATCAAAGAGAAACTTCAACAAGGATTGATTTGTACTCCGTATGTGAGAACATAGGAACAGGTTGTCGACATACTCACAAAGGGGGTGAACAAGTCTATTCTTCATACCTTGACTGCAAGCTAGGCATGATGGATATCTTTGCACCAGTTTGAGGGGGAGTGTTGGAGTTTATGTAATACACCCACGTGGGTGTCTCAAGTGGGCTGCGTCCCACTTCCCACGTGGGGCCTTTTTTGGGTTTTCACTATTCACGTGAATAGTGTCGTGTGAATAGTGCCACGTGAATAGTGTTCTCTTTTGTAGGGTGTCTCCCCATCATATATATATACAGTGTGTAAGAGATAATGAATTAACAATTCATTCTCTCCTCTTCCCACAACTTCTCTCTAACCCTAATCTCCTTCTCCACCTTCCGCCTCCATTACACTTTTTCCCTCTTCTATCTACAACCTTCATCTACTAGTTACAACCTTATTTACAACATATTTGTGAAGACTGATGAACAGGTTGCAGATGTTTTCACGAAGGGAGTTCCCAATTGGCAACTCCATAAGTGCTTGTGCAAGTTGGGCATGAGAGATATCTATGCACCAACTTGAGAGAGAGTGTTATCATATACGTAGAAATACGTATTTTATATGTATCAGGGGTAGTTTTGTAAATACCCCCCATTGAGGGGTATATTTGTCTTTTATGTAATTTCTCTACATTCGCTCTACGGGCGCCCACCTCTTTTAGCTAGGCACCAACATTTGATGGGCACCCACATTAAACTCCAAAAAAAAATAGTCTGACTTGGGCTCCTGGCCGTGGGTGACATGGCGGCCATGGCTGGCTTGGCCGTGGGTGCCATGGTGGCCACGGTAGTTTAGGGCCGTGGAGGCAAAAAAAATTGTCCATCCATCGATGGGAGTATGGGGTGCTCCAAACGACCACTCTACCACCACTCCACCACCACTCTACCATCACCACCACCATCACCACCAAAAAGAGGAAGAGAAAATGAAAAATGGAGAGAAAGAAAGAGAGAAGAGGGGAGTGTAGCTTCTTCGTTTTTGCCGCGAATGGAGGTAATAAGTGTGGGTGCCCAAACAAAACTGTAAAGGGATGGGAAAGGGCTATTTGGTCCTAAAAAATTAGTTTATTTTGTGGGTGCCCGGCTTAAAGAGGTGGGTGCCCGTAGAGCGTCATTGTGAGCTAAGCACAATCATCCTTTCTCTTCTCTCTTCTTTCTCTTCTCTCTTCTCTCTTCCACAAACCTAACCCTAAGCCTAATTCTCAATTCAACTGTCCACTCATTCTTTCTCTTCTAGAGGCCATATATTATGGTGTTTGCTCCCATTCGTGATTTGCTGCGGTTTGTGGAAGGAACGTAATCTTAGGGTATTCAAGAATAGGGAGTTTTCAGAGGAGAATATCATTTTGAACATCAAGGGTCTTTTGGTTCTGTGGTCCAAAGTTTTTAGGGAGTGCCGAGGCCTGTTTTTTGAGGATTTTGTCTTCCAGTGGGACATGTTGTGTAGGAGAGATTTAGCTTAATCCTTTCTTTGTTTTTTCTTTTCTTGGCGTTGATGGCGTCTTTGCCTTTGGTAGGTCATCTCAACCACTTAGGCCCTGCTTGCACGTTTCCTTTCGTCTATCAAAAATATATATATATATATATTACAATTCTCAAATGTAATCATCAACCATTGTGCTACTAATTGTGCTACTAAAAGAATGAGCAACACCCTAACAAAGGGAGAATTAGTAGTAACTGATCTAAATTCTCTAGGCAATTTTTTTTTTTGGACAAGTGTCCTCTAAGCAAATATATTCTAAGAAAACTTCCAATCCTTGGATCCAGCAATATACAAGATTAAGAAATCTACATACAAGTGCCCTTTAATGCTAGTAAGGCCACATCCAACATGGTAGAATCAAACTGAACAAAATAGACAAATAAAGCAAAAAAAAAAATTAAAACATGCCCTGGTAACCTGAACATAATATCATGTCATTGGCCTTTCGAAGAATAAATAAAGTAAAATATCACAGTTTAAATATGAATATATGTCATTGAGAAATGCATGGCATTCAGAGGAACCCACAACAAATACATCAATTGCACGACTCTAACTTTGACATAGAACAAAAGTATTTTAAAATCACGAATAGTTAGTGTCAGAGTACTCAAAGGCGCTAGAGGATGTCAAGGTGACGCCTAGTTGATCAAATTTGTTTCATAAAAACAAAGAACTACAATAATATGGGAAACGATAAAAAAAGAAAAGCAAGAAAGCACATATAATAACAAGAATATTACTAGAAATAAAAAAGCAAAGCTAAGTACCAAGTTTTTTTTTTTTTTCGATAAGTACTAAGTACTGAGTTCTAAAGTACTGCATGCCAAATAAACATGAAAACCATAATAGTTTAGCAGCTTAGTGCTGCATATAACAATTTAACACCAACACACAAGTGTTCAAACAAAATCAAAGTCTCAAAGACCACAAATCCGCAAGCCACCCACTACTTATTTCCCACATGCCAATAATCAATCGTCAAAGTCATTAAATTGATCTACTTTCACAGTGCATTACCACCCTCATACTTAGAGGAGTGATCACTCTCCTCTATTTGTTCCTCTTCATCTATCACCCTGGTCTCAGAATCAAGTTGTGGTTCAATGGGTTCTTCGACAACTCAAAGGAGTCATCATCCACCTCCACAGGCTCCCAAAGCTCCAAAAGTAACAGCTTACCCTCTCCAAGCTCTCCAAGCTTGCAGACCTCCAAACCAAAGATCATTCTGACTTCTGGGTGAGCAAGAGAAGAGAGAATGACACCTCTAGCTTTGCCCTAGGGTAATTTGAGGAAGAAAGAAAAACCCTACTTAAACTATGACTTTATAATATAGTTTTTGTTTTTATTTTTATTTTTTAAAACATAAAATATACAGTTAAGAAAAACTTGAAAAACACAAGATATAGATAAAAGAGATATGTCTTAAGTAGAAAAAAAAGGATTATTTTTCATTTACAACTAGGCATACCACTTGATCACCTAGCACTTCATTGCCAAGGTACTCACCAGGCGGCAACTTTTTGACTAACACCTGCCTAGAGCCCTGTTTCAAACTCTAGGGATCCTGGCTAGGCGAAGCTTGGACTACACAGGTTAGCCGTTAGTGTCTATTTGTGCTAATTAACATGAAAGAAATTCAATACGATCAAATCACAACATATATCCACCATAACTACCTACAAAACAGTGAATGAGGAATGAGGATTGACGACAAATAGATGAAACAATGCAACAAACCTTCACTTCATCATAAAGCTTCTTTTCCCATGCTAGCAATTTATCCAACACAGTGGCATGAGTTTCGTTCTCTTCTACATCAAAATTATCCTTCCCATCATCGGCATTTGGTATGCCTCTAAAAGACCTATTCCATGTAATAACACGCATGAGACGTGCAGAATGATCGATGTGTCCTGCAAACAATATTAAGGCAATTACATGTCAATATGAAAACTAATAGCATGTTCATCACATATTAGAAAATAAATTATTACAACAAACCTCTGCACTAACCACAGGGTATTAAAACCCTCTACTTATTTCCCCATTCTAAACCCTCTACTTGTTATAGCAAAAACAGTCTTCTTGTTAACCATATCCATTATCCATTCTTCATCTTCCTTAACTTGAAATCGTCCTCAAAATCATCACAATTTTCTTTTATGGGTTGACAAGCAGAGTGGTTAGTGGGTTAGTAGTTAAGTGGCTGAAGAAGGGTTTGCCCAGGTTTGGATATCAATACTCACAACTTTAACAAAGTAAAACTGGTGTTTCAAGACAAGTCAATGTTTGAATGCGGTTATTTATGATTTAAAGGTTTGTTCTTTTTATCATCAAGAACTTCAATCGTATCAAAAGGGAAAAGTTCATCTGGAAACAGGGACATATAAGTAGGTCTATGTTTTAAACTTCGAGTATCAAATATTCACATATACTGATCTTAAAGTTCAAAAACTTAAAAAGAAACAAAATGGGTTGAGGCGAAATGCGAGATACCTCGATTATCAGCAAAATTAGAGTGATAATGCAACCGATTCGCCTCGAGCATCTTCGAAACCTCATGGGCACTCTGGGACGCCTTGAGAAAATGATCATCAAGTTCATTCAGTATCTGCAACAAATTAACATCCGATGCAGCCTTACCCACTCTATTAGCCTCTGCAGATGCAGTTTGTGACTGAACAACCTGTTTCACCTTCTTCACCGGCTTTTGGGCTGGCGGCTCAATCACCTTCTCTGGCGTATGAGCCTCAACCTTACTACTACTACTACTGGTACTTCCAACATCAACACCATCAAAAGCAACATTATCTGATCTTTGTAACCTACCAACGTCCTCATCCTTATCTGGTCTAATTTCATCGGCCTCGCTTAATGAAGTTCCGGGCATATCCTGGACTGGGGGAAAGAAGTAATCCCAGGTGGAGGCCTTGGACTCCGGTGGAGGAGGCGGGATCGGGTTGTTCGGCGGAGTGCGAGGTGGGGATGGAGGCGGTGGTGGGGTCTCTGCTTCGGCAGTTCTGATGCCAGCACCAGCGCTGCGGCGACGGTGGTGAGAAAGATCATTTTCGGGATTTTCATTTTCATCGTCTTGAATATCGGCATCGTCTTCTTCCTCGATGGTGTCAGCGGGTTTGGGGTCAGACTTGGGGATGGAGAATTCAGGCATGCTAACAGCGCGTTGGAGGGGGATCCCAGGGAAATTGGGGAGGGGAGGGGGTGGAGGAAGAAGGGAGTCATCGATAGGTAGGGAAGTGGATTGGGAAGGGTGGAGACGATTATGCTCGCTTTGACCGTAGTCACTGAGGGCGGCGCCGGTGTTCTTGAGAGCCATGGTATAGGCGGAGTGGGCGGCGGAGAAGGCGTTGCGATTGCTGACGGCGTTTTTCATGTGCTGCTTGCGTTCTTTGCATCGTGAGACGGCTTCTTCGTTGTCGATTTTCGATTGTGTGCAACCCATTCTTGGTATTTGGGGCAATTCTGATTCTTCTCAGGAGGTGTGTGTGCATATCAGCTGCTGGCCTGCTGCTGCTGCGGAGGGTTTGAAGTACATCTACGCGTTTGTTTGAAATCTGATAATCGAGGAGGTAAAGAAGTAGAAAGAGCGGTTTGGTGCGAGCAGTTGAGGCATTAGAAGTCAAGCCTTGAGTTGGACACAAACACACGTAAAGAATTACGCCTCTGATGTGACAATATTGAATTACGAAAAAGAAACCTAGAAACTTCCATCCATCCCAACCAAAAGTTGGGTTGTTGCAAACAAACTGACAGTTACACAACTTCCAATCACACACGGCCTATGGGCCACGTGGCATACTCTTGTAAGACTACTGAACGAACTTAACAAATTAACGGCACGGCACTTCTCATAAGTAACTTATTGGCTTTTATAAGTCCAAAAGTTAAAAAGTTACTTTGGATGTGTTTCCTTTCTTAACTTTGGAAAAGTTCAAAAATAACTTAAACTGAAGCAAAAAAATTTAGCTTTTAACTTCTAAGAAAAGTTACTTCTCAAAAATTAGAACACCTCCCGACATTTTTATTTCTAAGACTTTTTCGGAGGTAAAAAATCAACTTGTAACTTCTACTGCGGGCCTGTTTGGCAAACCAGTGGAAGCAAAAAGTAACTTCTAAATTAAGTTGCTGAATTTAAAAATTATCATTTGGAAGCAAAAGTTTGTTTGGTGAAACACTGACTTATAAGTCAAAAAGTAAAAAAGTTAGTTTGGCATTAATTAAGTCAAAAAATTATTTTCTTATAATTTTATATACATATTATATTCTAATAAACCATTAATAAAGATCATAAACCAATATAATATATGTTGTTGTTTTCAAAACTTTTTAATTATAAATGGTCAATAATAAACGACGCACCAAATGAGTCATTTTATGGAAATTATTTAAAAAAAAAAAAAAATGGTCTATTGACCTACTCCTCAGCAAACCATCCCTGTTTTTTCTCTTTCATAAGATATTTTCTATCTACACTTCATAATGTGAGGTTTACAAGGGTAAAATTGACATTTGAAAAGATTCACTCAAAATTAGAAGCATCAGTTTCAATTTTTTTTTTTTTACTTTTGCTTTCACCAGAAGCAAGAAGCAAAAAAAATTTGCTTCCACAAAAAGCAAGTTTTTGACTTTTGAGAAGCAATTCTAAAATGGATACCCAAACAAACTTTTCAACTTTTTTGCTTTTGGAAGCAAAAAAGTAACTTATTTTGGTGTTGCCAAACGGGCCCTACAAGTAGAAGTGCTTTTACTTCTCGTTTCCAAACACCCCCAATATGGAACTTAGTAAAACTTGGCTGACCGAGGGCCCACAATATAAGCCACGTGGTATATTTTTAGAGGATACTGACCATATAGATGTTTGGCCAATCCTTAGGTGGACCTACAAACCAAAATTAACCTGATTAGTGATTTCTAAAATTGGATTCGAGTCATTTTCATGGGTTGATTTTAATAGTATCGACAATCCGGATCGATCTCGGAGGCCCCTGTAACACTGATCCAATGTGTGTACTGGATCATGATGGATCGCGCCGATCCAGCTGAGTTGGCCGAGTCGACTTGCCGAGTCAAACCATCTTTTATAATTTTTCTGACTTTTTTATGATTATTTTCTGATTCTTTTGCTTTTCTTTTTTCATCTCAAAAGAGGCTGAAATGGATCAGGTCAAATTTTTAATGATTTTTCCACATTTTTTTATTATTTTATTTCTTTAATTTTTTAAAATGTCTTGGGATCATCACGTCGGATCAGTCCCATCCAACAACGGACGTTCTCGGGACGTCAAACCTTGTTATTGATCCCATATTTGGGTACAAGATGTGAAATCACTAAGGAAAAAGATGTAACAAGGTATGGCTGAAACTGTTCATCTGCCGAAGCGGCAATTTTTGGTAGTCACCACTGTCATCTGGGCCGACTGACCGCTTGGATGTTTATCTCACCCCTTGGTGGATATACATTCCAAAAATCGCCTTGATTGGTAATCTATAACCATTAGATTTTAACACTTTTTAGCACCATTTAAGACGTTCTTATAGCCGTTGAATACAACCATCTTTTGAGTACTAAAACCAACGGCTAAAAATCATTAAGCAAGCTGATTTTTTGTATGAATGTCTATTAAAGGGTGGGCTAAACATCCATGCAGTTGGTGGGCCCAGATGGCAGTGGTGACTACCAAAAATGCCGCTTCCGCAAATGAAAAGATCTCAGGTATACCTTGTTACATCACGACCCAATCACTAATCAGGCTGATTTGTTGTTTGTAGGTCCACTCCACCTAGGGATTGGCCAACATCCATACGGTCAGCATTCTCTAAAAATGTGCCACGTTGCTCTTTTTGTGGGCAATCACGGCTTGACTGACCGTCGTGCAGGTCAGCTACTCATTGAACTTATACTATACAGAGGGTACATGATCTTCTCAATCAGACTTTCCAATTAGTGGGTTCCACTTAGAGATAGAACATCAGCCCAATTCGATCAGTAGAACTTTGACGACGGATCACAGTATAAGCTACGTGGTACACTCTAAACTTCTCTGACCGAATGGATGTTGGGCCCAACCCTAGGTGGACCTACAGACCAAAAATCAAACTGAATAGTGATTTCTAAGCGTTGGATTGGAGGAATTCGAGCATTATTTGGGTTACCAAGATCCAAAGGTTTGATATCACTAATCAGGCTACTTTTAGTGTTGTAGGTCCATCTAATCTAAGTAACGGGTCAAGTCAAACATCCACACGGTCAAAGTCTCCAAAGGCGTGCTACGTGGCTGGTCCGTCACCAACATCAAAGTTCTACTCCAATTTAATGATCTACCTGAGCAAGTTGCTTTATCAATAGAATTTACCTGAGCAATGTTGGGTACTTCTCTGGAGGATCCATGATAATTGGAAAATGATGCTGTCAGCCACACGTGGACGTACAATTATTGGATGGTCTACATGATTATGACCGTTTGGATGACGTAGAAGATCTAAGGAGGATGGAGGATGTCCTCGTGTGAGGCTGACAATAACACTCTCTGGGTACTATTAGACCTGAGGAAGAGTGGTCTGGGTGGGGCCTGGGGCAGAAATATGGGCATAGAGCTTTTTTTCTCTTGTAGCCTTGTAGGGATCAAACCAAGGTTTAAAGGAGGCCGTTTTAACGGTTAAACGGACTGGGGGCGTTACGTTTTAAACGGCCGTTAAAACGGATTGAAACGGTCAGGGGTAAAAATGGAAAAAAAGGGGAAAAATAGAATTAAAAGGAATTAAACGGATTTTAACGATTTTAACGGAAAAAGTGGCGCTGAAATTCAAATTATGAAATTTGAAAATTAAAAAATTAAACAGATTTTAACGAATTAAAAGGATTTAACGGCCGCTTTTTTTCACAAAAAATTTCAAAATTAAACGGCTGTTTAAACGATTTTAACGGCCGTTAAAACAAAAAAAACGGCCATTTTTTTCAAAACCGATAAAACGTGTTTAAACAGTTTTAACGGAAACGGCTTGGGGCGTTACCGTTTAAACGGCCTTTTTAAAACTATGGATCAAACTACTTTAAAGTGACCTTTTGGGCCGACCATGAGCTAGGATTTGAGACAAAGGTTTTTTTTTTAAGGAATTTTTGACATACCCCCATGTTATTTTTAAAATTTGATATACCCTCCACAATTTGAAAAGCTCACATACCCCTTATGACTTGGTCCACTATCATTTGACCAGTGTTGACCCAAGTTGACTACCAAATTTTGTATTAAGGGACAAAAGTGCCATTCTCTTCAATCTTAGAACAAGGGTTTGGGCCAAAATCCAAGCCCCAAATCAAATGGCTGTGGTGGACAGCTGGCCAAGCGATTCCAATGGGTTGGCCGCCCATTGGAATTTAAAGCCCAAGAAATTTTCATCAACAAAAACGAAAAATAAGTATACGAGCAATTTAGATTTTAAGCTTTTAAGACATGGATTTTGGAGAGAAAGCTTCTCTCAATTTTAAATTTTCATTCTTCTACAATAAAATTTATAAAAAAATTTTCATTCCCTCATGAGTTTTATCTATTTTTATGGGGATTTTTTTCTTCTCAATCTTGCTTAATTCATTAAAAAAAAAAAAATCTCAGGTTTACCAACACGGGTCTTTATTTTTATTTTTAATCTCCTCTTTTCATGTTTAATTTGGGGTTTGGGTTTTGCTCCAAACCCAAACCCTTGTTCTAAGGTTGAAGACAAGGGCACTTTCGTCTTTTAATACAAACTTTGGTGGTCAAATGACAGTGGACCGAGTCATAAGGTGGTATGTCAAAAATTCCCTTATTTTAACTAGAAAACATTATGTAGTCCTGCATTAGGTCTATGTTCAGTTTATTTTTATTTTTCTCAAAAAAAAGTAATTGCAATTCCTTTCAGACTTTTCAGTTGTTTGTAAACATTTGTGAATTTTTTTTAACATAACCAAATTATTCATTTATGCTCAAAAAACATTTTTAAGGCAAAAAGAATTGTCGACATTCAATGTTACTTTATTTTTTTTAGATTTTGCCAAATTCTCAAATATTATCAAACAAGAAAACTTTTTCCTTTTCAACCAAAAGGCATTTTTTTATCTACTCTGTCCCTACCCTCTAAAGCCAACTGCCCCAAAAGCTGCAGGTTGAAAAGATTAAATGTCATGCTCCGATCCCCGAGTCTCCTGGACTCTACCTGTGTCATCTCGGTCTGACCCAAATAAAGTCCAAATAAGATTCAATTATACACAGTTTACACTAAGAATTTCATAACTTATTAATTTATGTCTGCTCCAACCGTGGCATATCAATTTAACAATTTAAGATCACCAGAAAAATGGATTAAAAATCAAAGTCCAGTAACAAACCAGTTGAAAAAGAAATGATATTTCTAAATTTTGAAAACCTGTAAATTCTCTCGATCTTGCAGAAAATCCAAGGACTCAATTCTCAAAGCTAAAAAAACCTATAATATATATATTTTAGAAAACTAGATTGAAATGCATATCTAAGAAAAATACAAAAGATCAGAATATTTTGAAAAATAACCGATCTGTTCTCTTTAATCGAAAATACCTAGAAATGGGGGCAGGAGGTGATTAGGTATTCAAAAATTAATCTAACATATCACAAGTTTACTGGTCAAGGTAAGGTGATAAACTCGCATGCCTTAGTTGATTGATAAAAGGATTATCACAATCGACTCAAATCAAATATACATCCGTGGTATATTATCTTTTTGTCGTTTGATCTAATCAATACAATTAGCAGAACAACAATCTAACATCCACAAGATAAAGAGTTTTTTACGTGGAAACCTTAGCCAAAGAAAATCACGAGACCACGCTCAGACGGAAAGTATCACTAACTAGAAAGTTAAACGAAACAAAGATTACCTACGCAGCACTATTATAAATACAACTTCCAACCTTAGCTAAAGCCTACTGTCGATAAGTCTACATCCTCTGAATCAATGCTACGAATCCACGTGCGCCTTCCCAGCCAAGAAGCCTTGTCCGCTTGTTCAGTTTGGTACTCCCCAAACCTACCTTCGATCAGTTACTCCGATCTTAATTCTCAACTTTCAGCCTTTGCTGAAGGTGAATGACTCAATACACTCAGAACCCTAAGTCGTTCAAATAGTGTTGAGACGCATTAGTATTCTTAGGCTTCTAGGTCAAGTTTCTATGTGAAAGACCTAAGCTGAGGTATAAAAGATCAAGCTTTTGGCTTTGATTAAGAAAAGAAAAAGCTCACAAGATATTAATGAGAACTAAAGGCGTTTTGCTCTTCGAATGGACTTCTTGATAAATAAAACTTTCTTTCATGTATTCAGATGTATATTTAATAAGTCTAAAGAGGGGTTATATTTATAGAATTCGTAGCCCTGAGTCTATTGATTAGCGAGGGAAGTAGAAACTAGAATTTCGGATCTGAAAAGACTCAATCCGCGTGAAATCCAATCGATTGTACTTAGGGTCCAATCGATTGGGTTAAGTGTAAGGAATATTTTCATATTCAATTTGACAAAGATTTCGTTTGACATAAAAACATTCTTGTAACCGTTCCTATGAGCATTAGTGTAGTGCGGAGATGTCGTGGTACGCATACTTCACCGACTACTTAAAGACTAGAAGATAGAGATATTAAGAATCAGACGGTTGACGACATGAGTCATCTGAGTAACTGCCACTTTGTCTGTTAAATATCATGTGCGCTCAATTAGGTAGGTAAGTGACTTAGTGGCCATAGAAATTGGCTAAAATAGATAAAATATAATGGTCAAACTTAGTTATTGGACTGACCCGAGTCTGAGTCAAAATTATTGACTTTTGGGATAGTCCAATCGATTGGACACTTATCCCCAATCGATTGGACATGGCCCAATCGATTGGAGGACTCTGTGTAATCGATTGGAAGCTACGAGGCAGAAAGTTATTTCAGCCCAATCAATTGGAGACTCTGTGAAATCAATTGGAGTCTTCGGGACTAAAACTTATTTGAGTCAAATCGATTGGAGACTCTGTGAAATTGATTAGAGCCTTCGAAACAGAAACTAATTTGAGTCAAATCGATTGAAGACCTCTGTGTAATCGATTGGAGCTTTCGGAACAGGAATCTTATTAAGCCCAATCGATTGGACACAGTGTACAATCGATTGGACCATGCACAGAATCGATCCTTATCAAATCCAAAATTCTTGGTTTCATTATCCCACGTTCTGCACGACTCAGGGTCATGGAATTCTATAAATACAACCCTTCTATGCCTTCTCTAAAAATACACAGAGACACAGAGTGACTCAATCTTCAAGAGAGAGAAGAAAATGTTCTATTTATTAGAGTGTCCATTCGAAGAGCAATAAACTTGTTTCCCATTCACATCTTGTGAGCTTGTTCTCTTCTTGATCAAAGCCAAGTGCTTAATCATTTCCTCAACTTAGGTCTTCCACTTCTATATTCGACCTAGTAGCATGAGTGTACCAGTGTGACTCAACACCATTCGAGCAACTTAGGGTTCAGGGTGTACTGAATCCTTCACCTTCTATAAAGGCGAGAGTGTTGAGAATTCAGATCGGATGAGCCGATCGACGGTAGGTTCGGGGTGTACCAAACTGAACAAGCGGACAAGGCTTCTTGGCTGGAAGGGCACGCGTGGATTCGTAGCATTGATTCAAAGGACATGGACGCATCGGCAGTAGGCCTTGGCTAAGGTTGGAAGTTGTATTTGCAACGGTGCTGCGTAGGTAACCTTTGTTTCATTTAACTTTTCAGTTAGTGATACTTTCCGCCTGGACGTGTTCCCGTAGTTTTTCCTTGGCTAAGGTTTCCATGTAAAAATCTCTTGTCTTGTGTGATTGTTTGTTTGTATTCCGCAATCTATCTTTATTAGATCAAACGACAAAAAGAAAATATACCACGGAAGTATATTCGATTTGAGTCGATTGTGATAATCTTTTATCAAATAACTAAGGCATGCGGTTTTGTTCCCCTACTATAGACCAGTAAAACTGTATAGGTATAATTAATTTTAAATACCTAATCAACCCCCATTCTAGGTATATTAGATTAAAGAGAACGGACTGGTGAAATTTCACTAAGTCCAATCGATTGTACTATGGGTTCAATCGATCGGACTTGTATAAGTTTTTATCCCGTAGAATCCAATCGATTTCATAGAGGTCTTCAATCGATTGGCCTAAAAAGTCTAATCGATCGTACTTTCTTAGAAGTCAATAATCTTAACTTAGACTCGGGTCTGTCTATTGACTAGGTTTGACCATTATATTTTATTCATTTTAAACCTATTCCTATGGCCACTAAGTCACTTACCCTTCTAAGCGAGTGTACACGATCTACAACTGACAAATGGGCAGTTATTCAGATAACTCTTGTCGTCAACCGTCTGATCCATGCTGTCTCTGTCTTTTAGTCTTCACATAGTCGGCGAAGTATGCGTAACACGACATCTTCAACACTACACTGGTGCTCGTAGGAACGGTTACATGAATGTTTTATGTCATACGGAATCTTTGCCAAAACTAGAATATGAAAATATTATTTACATATTTCTACTATAAAGTAATAGAACACACACTCTCTCAATGTCTGATTTTTAGAAAATAGTACAGACATTCTCTTGGGGTTATAGAATTTTCCTAGGGATCGTCCAAAACAAATTTTAAAATCTTGGAAAGTCTGAAATCATACTTCATTAATATGCAGGTATAAATGTGCACTATAGTCCCAGAGTGTGGACTCAAACAACTCTAGAATAACCTTCAACGAACTGTATGAGGAGTCTTTAAATATTATAAAGGCCAATAAATTTTTATCTGACAGAGTAAAAAATCTGGTCTTTGAGAAAAAGGTCTTGCAACTAGACACTGAAGAACTACTGGTACTAGTTGGACAATTAGAACAAGAGAACAAGTCTGTGTTAAAAAGAAACGGGATTTTGGATTGTGAATTTCAGACTTGTAATACTGACAAGGTATCTCTTGAAAAGCAAATTGCTAATCTAAAATGGATATATCTTGCTTCTCATTGAGCACTGCCAAGCTTGAAATAATACTTCAAGTGGGTCAATACCATGGTGACAAGAGTGGACTGGTCTAAAAAGCGAATCAAAGTTTTGCATCAACGTTGAAGACTCGGTTTGTGAAAGCTAGAGTCGTACCCACACCCAAAATTGACCAAGGCAAATTTGTAAAAAATAATTGTATCTATGCGTTTTGTAAAGAAAATAGTCACTTTGTCCAAGCCTGCCTCAAGTTGAGGAAAAAGAATAAGGTTCCACCCGAGAGAAACACAAATAGCCAAGACAATATTTCTCAAAAAATGAGAGACATACAAAAGAGGTCAAAGGCACCGAGTAGGAAAATAAATTTCATAGAGAAACTCAGAAGTCTCATGACTCAAAAGGGGAAAGAACCCAAGAGAAATGTTCCACCCAGGAAAATTAAATCTATTTGGGTAAGGAAGGATTCTTGAGGTGTAATGCCAACACCACTAGTAAAGCCAAATTCAAAGGTAGCATCTAGCTACTGGACATGAAAATGTTCACTTCATTTGAAGTACTTCCTGGGAAGGATACGATGACATATGCTGATGGCAGTTGTGGATGTATCACAAGAAAGAGAACCGTTACGGCTAACGGTATCTCTACTTTTGACGAGGTGCTTTTATATTAAGGGTGTTGAGCTCGATATCTCTAGATTTCTTCAACAAAAATGGAGAATCTCTTGGTACACGTGTGGCAATGGCCGTCATCTTGTCGGCAAGAGTTTCTTTCTTGCCTAGTAGTTTGGCTACTACATTAGCGATCTACCCTCGGGTCATGGGCTCTGATGGTCGGTGCTTCTGCCATAGTAGGTTGGATCTCCGCCTATAGTCCAAGTGGCAAGGGGGTACGCTTGGATCTTTTTTCTTGGGTTTGGGATTTCTTAGATCGGATTCCTTTGAATCTAAATTGTAGTGATGACTCTTTGTGTTGTACTTTTTGGGTTGATCTTCCCTGTTGTCCGAAGCATAGTACCATCGTTTGAGTCGATCATTCTCTTTCTGAAGGCTCACAATCTCTAGTTGTTGAGCCTCCTATTCGTCTCTAGCCCTCATTTCGATGAGGGTGTCTCTCAGATCTGCATTTGGGTCTATAGCTTGCCTATTTCGTGCACCGGTTTGTCGCGTAATCACCATTGTTCAGAGCACCGTAGCATGCAACGAAAAGCTTATCGTTGCTTCCCACAGACGGTGCCAAAAGATGTGGGAGTAAAATATGAGATCTCACCTACACATTCCCGAAGAAGTTGTTCTGATCGTGATAGTGTTGACTATAAGTACTTGAGCTAAGTTGGATGAGCTCATTTTGTCACCTTTGTAGGTATGGCATGGATGAAAGTTGCTCTTGAGATGAAGTCGATCGTGGAGAGCTTGAGAGTTATAACTAGGGAGTTTGAGGTCTTACCAGAGTTGGATCTTGTCGTCGAATCGCTGGTATGATGATGAAGGATCCTTCCGTCGGCGGCACGTGGGTTGGTGTACCTATCAAAAGCACTCTGAAGGTAGGGGTTGGAATGAATTGGAATCCCCCTTTCTGAGTGGGGACTTCGCTATTTATAGGCCCTGGTCGGCCGACTTTGGGGAACCTCTCTCTATAATAGGATCCTTTTGGTTGTTTACCTATTTCGGAATATTCTTCTATTTAGGCCCGTTGAGCGATCCTCCTTGGACCTCTAGCGGGCCTCTCTCCTTGATGTCTTGCAGTATCTAGTCATTAGAGGGTGTGTCCCCCGCCTACTGGCTGGTGGGTCTGTCAGCTATCTATGGGTTGTCTGCTACCAGGCAACCCATAATACTCCTCCGGTCGTCTCCCTATTCCTCCGCCATATTTTACCTTACTACTTGTGGGGCTGTGGTCTATTTGCTGTGTAGAGACTTTTGCTTGACCTCCATCTGCATATGGTCCTTTGTTTATCCCACTCTTTTATGTCTTGGATCATTTGACGGTCACGTGAAGTGACTAGTTGCTCCAACTGTGTCCTGTCTATTGGTAACATATCATTATTTGTCCACGTGTCATGTGTAAAAATTGGGGTACCCACATGGTCCACTATCCTAGTTACCCCCAATCTTCTAAAAACACTGACACACACAATTATTATACAAAGAGGTTATGTGTAGCTCTCTAATTAAAAGGTAATTTCTTAATTAAATGAGAATTATAACTAAGCAACTATAATATATGGGACGGGATATTGGCACCCGCATTTTCACTCTACACACCCACTTAACAAAAAATAATGTCATCTTTTTTCATTCATAACCCCCACCCAAAAAACAAAACCCTAAAAAAAAAAAAAGAGAAGAACAAGAACAAGAACAAGAACAAGAACAAGGAGGAGGAGGAGGGGGCCGCCGGCAGTTGCCACCGTAGGTACGCCCCCCCTCTCTCTCTTTTGCTCTCCCCCTTTTCTCTCTCCTCTTTCTCTCTCTCTTCCAAAGAAATAAAACCTTAAAAAAATAAGGAGGACGCCGGCCGTCGCTACCACAGGTACACCCCTCTCTCTCTTGCGATTCTGGGCTGCCTCAGTAGCCCCCAAGGCCGAGTGTGGAATGCTACACTCGGCAACCCGGTCGAGTGTGGCAGTCCACACTTGGCCTCGGGGGCTATTGAGGGCTGCCGAGGCAGCCTAGAATCGCGCTCGCGCGCGAGAGAGAGAGAGAGATACCTGTTGCGGCGGCGATGGTGGTGGCGACAACGTCGTCTTCATCCTCCTCCTCTTCTTCTTCTCCTCCTCCTCCTCCCTGTTGCGGTGGTAGTGGTGGTGGTGGCGGCATCGTCGTCCTCTTCTTCTTCTCCCTGCTGTGGCGGTGGTGGCAGTAGTGTCGTCGTCGTCCTCCCCTTCTTCTTCTTCTTCTTCTTATCCTCCTTCTCCTCTCCTGTGCTGCAATTTTTTTTTTTTTTTTGGTTTTGGTTGGGGTGTCAAGAGTGATTTGGGTGTAAAGAGCTAAGGGGGATTTTTAGGTGGGTTTGGTGAGCAAGTGGGTTTTCTGAGCGAAAACGCGGGTGCCAATATCCCGTCCCTAATATATATAATGAAAATGTTTTAAACAAAATTTTATTTTAAATTATTTATAAAAACATAAAGAATATTTGAAATTTGCAGAAAAAGTAACTAAACGCCCTTTGAAAGGGCGTCTCTCCCTGACAAAAATTAAGGCTGAAAGGGCATTTTTCAGTGGCCCATTGAGGAGTAAAATTTGTCACAATGACCGTATGGATGTTTGGCCAGTCCCTCGGTGGACCTGCAAACCAAAAATCAGCTTGATTAGTGATTTACAACCTTTGGATCTTTGCACTCAAATAACACTCAATAATGCTCAAATTCATATGGTTAAAATCAACCCATGAAAATAACTAAAATCCAACGCTTAGAAACCACTAATTATGTTTATTTTTGGTGTGTAGGTCCACCTAGTGATTGGCCAAACATCCATACGGTCAGCACCCACTAAGAGTGTGCCATGTGGCTCGTATTGGGACAAAGGTTTTACTCAATGGGCCACTGAGCCTTAATTTTTGTCAGGGAGAGACGCCCTTCCTAAGGGCGTTTAATTACCTCTTTTTTTACAAATTTTTAAAAATTCATTTTGTTTTTATAAATAGTTTAAAATAAATTTTTGCTTAAAAATTTTCCGTATATATAATTCAAGTACATAAATTAAGATATATTAACTATTCTACACCATATATAAGAACTAAACTAGCCTCCCTTAATGGGCCTTACCAAAGCCCATTTAGGGTCCAACATGCGATATAACATGAAAATTCAAATAAAATACAAAATTCTATTTAAAAAATTAAACATAAATTTTACCAAATCAAGCAATAACATAATTATGTCTTGATGGGACATATAATAACATGCCATATTATAAAAACAAACCTAATAATAAAAAGTGACTAAAATAACTCTAATAGGTAAAAAGATAAAAATACCCCTCGTATTCTCAGAGTAAAACTTCCATCACACGAAATTGTAAATCACACAAAACACAGCCAATGAGTTCTCGGCACATACACAAGTGCTTTTGCAACGTACCCATGCGCTTTTGCTTTTTAGGTGTACGTGCCGAGAACTCATTGGCTGTGTTTTGTGTGATTTGCAATCCCATTGTGATGGAAGTTTTACTCGTATTCTCATGTTAGGGTTTATATGTTCTTAGTTCTTGTAATTATTACCCTAGAAAATTTCAAAACGCCTTTACGGTCAAAATAACTAAAATGCCCTATGAGGTGCTACTAAAATACCCTAGAAAGGTCCACGGTGTTATAATCTCTCTTCCAGCAATGAAAACATTTTTAGCTAATTGGTCCCATTATCTCTTTTAAAATTTAATTTCTTATAATTAATGCAAGTTACTAAAATATTAAAACATTACTTCAGTAACTCTAATAGGTAAAAAGATAAAAATACCCCTCTTTTGAAGTTTTTGTGAAATATATTATGAAGGTCCATCATATTCTCATGTTAGGGTTTATATGTTCTTAGTTCCTGTAATTATTACCTTAGAAATTTTCGAAAACGCCTTTATGGTCAAAATTACTAAAATGCCCTATGAGGTGAAACTACTAAAATACTCTAGAAAGTTCCACGGTGTTATAATCTCTCTTCGAGCAATGAAAACATTTTTAGCTAATGGGTCCCACTATCTCTTTTAAAATTTAATTTCTTATAATTAATGCAAGTTACTAAAATATTAAAACATAACTTCAATAACTCTAATAGGTAAAAAGATAAAAATACTCCCCTCTTTTGAAGTTTTTGTGAAATATATTATGAAGGTCCATCATATTCTCATGTTAGGGTTTATATGTTCTTAGTTCCTGTAATTATTACCTTAGAAATTTTCGAAAACGCCTTTATGGTCAAAATTACTAAAATGCCCTATGAGGTGAAACTACTAAAATACTCTAGAAAGTTCCACGGTGTTATAATCTCTCTTCGAGCAATGAAAACATTTTTAGCTAATGGGTCCCACTATCTCTTTTAAAATTTAATTTCTTATAATTAATGCAAGTTACTAAAATATTAAAACATAACTTCAATTTCTAAAAATAATTCAAAACAATTAATTGTTTCTCTTTATCCAATGATTTTAGGGGGTGGAGGGACCCACAAAAATCCCCATCCCCTCTTGACAATTTGTACATTAGAGATAAGTGTCATTAAAATTACCAAAATGCCCCCAAATGCATATATGAGAGAAACACACTTAAAATTACTAAAATACCTTGCAACACTTAAACTATGTGGTGATTGACATATTATGAAATTACTAGAATACCCTTACATAGTGAAATTACCAAGATACCCCTACATGGTGAAATTCATAACTCACTGTGCTTTGTGAGATTTTAATTCTCACCACTTAGGTCTATAAATCTTATTAGGTTAAAACAATTCACTTATTAGATTTTTAGGGGTTCAAATCGAAATTTGGGTCAGACATCCTCCGGCTATTCAATTATGCCTCAGGATTATCAAATAATTTTTAAAAACTGGGGGTATGGTTCAGTCCTAATATCCCTTATCATCACATTAGGACCCGAATTCACATTCTTGGCATGGATTTTTTTTTTTTCTCTGTGGCATGAATACCTTGGCACTGTTGTGTCTTCTTTGGTCGAGCTCGTATCAAGATATTTCACTCCATCCTCACTTGTATCGAATAGAAAATTCAAGGGTGGCAATGCAAACTTTTATCTCAACTGAGCAGAACACTAGTCCATGGTTTAAAATAACCCAAGCCTGTTACGTTAAAATCGTTTTAACAGCCATTAAAATATGGGAAATTTTGTGAAAAAAGGCCGTTATTTCCGTTATTTTTCTGTTAAATTCCTTTTTTTTTTTTTTTTTTCATTTTTCAAAATTTGAATTTCATTGCCATTTTTTTTGTTTTTCCTGTTAAAATCCATTAAAATCCATTTTTTTCATTTTTGCCCCTGTACTTTATAATCCGTCTTAACGGTAATGCCCCCAGTCCGTTATAACGTTAAAACGGCCTCCTTTAAACCTTGCACTAGTCTATCACTTCACCACTCCCACCTTATCTAATTGTCCCATTTTGTGTTGCTGAAGACCTTCGGTATGAAAACTGATGCGGCTCAAAGAGATTTCTGGTGGGATGAGAAAAGGGACCTTGAGTTCTGCTACCTTAAAATTTGTTTCCATCTGCCAACAGAGAAATGGGGAGGTCTGGGCATCCCAAAGGTGCATAAGGCAAACTTAGTACTGCACATGATCACATAGCCAAACACGATCTAGGCCACAATTCTAAGGGAAAAAGATTGCTTCCTGAGTCATATCTTGGATCTAGAAGAGCATTCGGAAATGTTTTAAAATACTCAAAAGGTCTGGCAACTTATCCAAGCCAAGGTCATGAAGATTGATCCCAATCCATGGTTTTTCCTTCAGACACAGGTAGCCACATCTCTTTGATTCAACTTTGCAAATCCAAAATTGAATCACTGAAGCACCTGCTGCATTGCCAAGGGCATTTGGTTTGCAAATACCCATTAGAATTCAAAACTTTGCAGGCCTTACCCTCCCTCAATGGTTGAAGTTAAGGATCAAGCCACCAGACATCAAGACCTAAACAAAGATTTATGGACAGCTGTGTGCGGTTGTTGCATAATATGTCTGGTAATTCGGATGCCAAGCCAACTTTGATGGGGTCACAAATCCTGTGAAGGCCATTATTAAGGTGAATGAGATACCAAATAAACTTAGTACAACCATGGTTGATCAAACCCCACAACTCATAACTGATCCATAAAACACATTGAGACTTCATGTATTAAACCACAGGTAGGTTTTGGCAAAAGATCAATGTCGATGCCCATTTTTAAAACATCAGTCAGCTAGAGCATGTCCAATAATCAGGGATCAAAATGGCAATTGTCATCCTCAGGGGGCCCACCTTGCCAAGCAGCAGAATGTCCTACAGGTGATTCTCCAGAGTAATGCAAAGCCCATTAGAGTACTTAAAAGGGCAAGGGTCACCCATGTCTTGTAGAGTCCTTTCAAGCAATTTTGGACTAAACCATTTTGAGCTTCTGTATCATCATCATCTATGCCCTAAAAATGTCTCTGCCTCTCATGTATAGTTTTAGTTCCTACTCATAATAGTATATTTTTTTTTGATAAGTGTAGGTTATTATTGGAGCAAAAACAGGGCAATACAAAGAGCCTGAGAGGTCAAGGTGACGTACTAAAGGCTAAGAAACAGAAAGCAAGCTACAAAGAGAAAAAGAAGCAAAAGAAAAGGAGAAAAGCCGGTCGAGGTGACCTACTAAAGGCTAAGAAACAGAAAGCGAGTTACAAAGAGAAAAAGAAGCAAAAGAAAAGGAGGAAAGCCGGTCGACGTGACCTACTAAAGGCTAAGAAACAGAAAGCAAGTTACAAAGAGAAAAAGAAGCAAAAGAAAAGGAGGAAAGCCCTGAGACTAAATAATGTCTTTGTTACAGATCATATTCCACCCGAAGACGAAATCCTCAAGGAACAGCCCCTGGCATTCTTTAAAAGTTTTGGACCAATAATAGTATATTGATCACCAAAAAAAGGTCATATCTATATAACTGAAATTATTTTCCTTTCTCCGAGTCTATTATCATTGGTATAATATAATACATCACTAACAGATTAGATGGAGTTCAAGCTCTTATCAAAACTCAGATTATGCACTAAGAAAATTGAAACTCAAGCCCTTAACAATAATCTGGTAAAAAAGCTCAATCTCATTTACTATCTATACTCGATCTCATTTTCTATAATATAGAGAAATATATATCATTTGGAGAGATGGTGCACCATTACAAATTTCACTCTTGTCAAGTCTGAAATCCGAAGATCTGGACTGAGGGGCAGAAGGATAGAGGAGTCGAACTAGTACACTACCTATAGGATGCCCTGGATTATAAAAAGCAGGAAACCAAAGAAGGGAAACAAATATGAGAAGAATACAATTGACACAAATCATATAGAGGTAAGAAGATAGAGATTTTGAGCTTCGCTTGCTCTTTTACTCTTACCCTTTTACCTCCCTCTCATGGCGGCAAACTGGACTGCCAAATCGTCGTAGTCTGGTAGCTTGGGATGCACGTGCCCAGCTGGGTTCAACATTTTGGGCTCAAAGGAAGTGGCGCGAGCAGGTCCCCTTCCTGCATCAGTAGGAAACGCTGGTTTTGGAGGGAGTGACACTGCTCTAGCTGGTGGAGGACCCCGATCCAAGTTCAAGCAACCTGCATCACTGCTTTGATACCGTGCAGATTTGCCAGCATCGGCGACATCACTATGTGATGGAGGAGCCTTGAGCCCAGCTCTTACCTTAGCAGGATTCAATGCTGATTTCTTACTGTAGTGCATCAACAATCTATCCATCATCTTTTCCTCTTGATCCCTCAGATCACGATCATCATCAAGGGCGTGTTGTAGACCCCGTCTGGCATTTTCTCTTCTCCTGCCACTCACATTTCTCTTCACAACTTCATCACATTCGGTCTTAACGATGTCATGACCTGGAGAAGATTTCAAGTGTCTCCTATTGACTGATCTTGGTTTCAGCTTCATGTCATCAACCAAATCATCCTGATGGTGGTGATCATTCTTACCACCACACCCATTCATCCTAGCAGATCCAACAAACTGCCTCTCGTAGTCGATACAGTCTGATCCTGTTTGGGTCCTTTCTGATCTGTAAATGGCGACATCCCTCTTGTGCACCGGAGGGTCTGTGGGGGCTTTATAATGGTCGGAACTGGCATGCCGAGTTCCATATTTGCCCCCATTTGGTTTGACGTAAGGAGGGATTAAATTACTGTAGTGGGGCTTCATGTTTTCTGCTTCTTCCTCGGAAACCCTTTTTATTGAGTCAGCACGATATGGTGGACCATTGTGGTTATTACCTGAAACTGGGATATCTTGGCTGTCCAGCTTCGCCTGCTGTCTTGTTGTATAACCTGGAGCAAATTCCCATCTCCCGCGAGATGAAATGTCCAGGTTATCTCTTCTATGAACAGTATCCACCCTCGCACTATGTGTTCTGTATCCATCATCAACATGTTCTATTCTTCCACGAGACGAATTGCCGAGGTTGTCTCTTTTTGGGATAGTATCCTCCCTGGCATGGCGCGGTTTGAACCCATCATTAGTGAATTCCCGTCTTCCATGGGAGAAAATTCCCTGTTTTTCTCTTTTTAAGACAGTTTCCTCCCCACCATTGCGCGATTTGTACCCATCATCAGTGAGTTCCTGTACTCCATGAGATGAGATGTCATGGTTGTCTCTTTTCAGGACAGTTTCCTCCCTGTCGTTCTGTGGTTTGTAACTATCATCAGTGAGCTCCCATCTTCCACGAGACAAGATGCCTTGGTTGATTCTTTTTGGATCAGTTTCCCCCCTTTCCTCCCTTCCATTCTGTGGTTTGTACCCATAATCAACGAGTTCCCGTCTTCCACGAGGAGAAACATCTTGACTCTCTCTTTTCGGGGCAGTATCATCCCTGCTGTTGCATGGTATGTATCCATCATTAATGTGATCGTAGAAAGACCCGTGATTTTTATGTTGATCCTGTGAAAAGGTCAGAATGGTTGGAAAAAGATTTCAAGTATAGAAATGGCTCCTTAACATAAGTAGACAGAAATATGCTTTTAGTGTATCTAAAATAAAGTCTTCACAAAATTCTACTTTCTGTTATATGTTTTCCACTCACTTCTCATGCAAATGTTATAGGAAATTGGTCCTGGGAAGGTAGATATAATAACGGATTTTAGTCTATTGAAAAGATGTCTTTGAAAATATTAATTATTTCCATCATCCGTTACACACTTGAAGGTGAATGCCATCATCCACGAGCCTTACCCGTTCAGAAGCCAAGGGATTAGAAATCTTCTGCTCAAAAGCTTTGGAATCCCATTTTATAGAGAACTCTTGGGCGATGTCTTGCATTAACTGCAGCTTCTTATCCAAGGAAGGAGGCTTCGACGCTAACTTCTCAACAAACTACGCATAAGAAATCAAGCAGGTTAGTTGTAGAATAAGAGTTTTTTTTTTAGTAAGCGTAGAATAAGAGTTTTAAGCAACTATGAATATTCTATCAAGAGTGGACCTCTTGATTCACGGATTCCAGGGAATTTCCATATCTCTCTGTAAATATATTCCTGAGGTCACGTAATTCTGGCAAATCAGCAAATCTCGCTGCGGCAAACATCAGAGATGACACAGCCTCTGTGCATTCCTCAGGGCATTCCCTGTAAAGAAAAAATAGTGGGAGAAGTTATCTTATATCATTCTCAATGGTTCAAGTGTAAAGGGAAAATGATAAAGAAAATTCGAAAATTCAAACCCAAGCACTGTAAATTGTATCATGTTAAGGCCTTTGTATTAAACAATAGCAAAATTCAAACCCTAAATTTAATCCCGACAATTGATGGTCCTTCAAGCCCCAGACCGAATTCTAGTAGTATCACTTTTGACTTAGCCACCCGTCATGTGACAATATTTAACCCTTATGCCCTTCATTTCAGTTCTTCGATTTTTTGTGCTTTATCTTCACCAAGCAAGTGATAAATTACTATATAATAGGAGTATACTGTACATGAGGATAATTTAACTGAGAATACATGAAACCTAAAACCACTCCACTGAATCTCAACTGAAGAACAACAGGTGAAGCTGCTCATCAAAGAGGACAAGAGCCATCTGCTCCCATCCATATTTATAGTTTCATTACACTACAAAATTCAAAAGGTGACAGGAATGCAGGAAAACCTAAATCCACTCTGACTGAATCCCACTTGACAGAACAACGGTAACAGGAAAAAAGCCCACCTAAAATTTTGTAAGCCGCCTTCAACCGGCCATATTTATATTTTCACTACACTACAAAATTCAAATTATTTTACTATATCTGTATCCATCAACCTCAAAATCATAGTACTTAATGCAAGTCAAGATATAAAAATGTCATAATGTTGAAAGACTTGAATAAGTTCCACCAAACTTGAGAGTGACTATAGCTCAGGGTATTGAAATAACAGCTGTATATCTCAACATATCTTAGCATTGGCATAATACATTTAACAAAAAGAAAGTAGAAAACTAACAATAAAAGAGAAGCATGCAAGTATATAGGGTATTTTAGTAACACCCCCCTGATATTTGAAAGTAATTTGTAATACCACCTTATACTTTCAAACTTTAAGAATACCCCCTTGACTTAGTTTAACCATCATTTGACTAACGTTAAAATGTGACATGCATCATGCGCCTGTTAATGCACCTATGAAAGGACCATAATATTGCTAGTACAATGCTAACGACGTGTGATTCAGGTCCGTTTTAACTTAAGTCAACCACTGTTAAACTAGGTCAAGGGGGGTAATTCTAAGGTTTGAAAGCATAAGGGGGTATTACCAATTACTTTCAAATTTTAGGGGGGGTGTTACTAAAATACCCAAGTATATATGTAAAATTCTAGAATGGAACATTACAGATAATTTATATGTCAAATTGTCAATCCTATTTTGACAATAGTTAACTGATAAGAACAGAATATAGTTAACAGAAGAAACACAATGTAGCATGGTACATTAAAAATAAAATTTGGCATGCGACCAAGTTCTTGTCAGTGCTAGAATGGAAAAATCATAAATACTTTTTGTTTTATATTCTTTTTGGGCATTTTTTTAGGTAAAGGAAAGTAATAGATAATTAACTTGCAAATAACAGCAACCAATTTATTTGCAACTGAAGTGGGATGGCTATGCATACCTATGCTTTCGCATGACTGAAAGCTGCCTCAAGACACAGCCACAAAATTGCTCTACAAAATCATAACAGGATGAAATGTTCAGCTCAACTAGAAGCCCTTCAGCCTGTTTCACAACCAAGCAAAAATGAAACCTTTTCATGAGCATATACAGATGAAATACATTTTCTCAAGTAACCCTGAAAAACATAAAGCTGTGGGTAGGAAACCCTTAAGCGGACATTTATAAAATTGGTGACAGTATAATAGTACAGTAGGAATACAGTAAAAGATGTTTCATGCAATCATATCACCATGATCAGCCAGCCCACCAATAATTGGAGTCCTATGAATATTTAACAAACCAAGAGCATCTCCCATCTAAACAAGAGCATCATAAATCTCATCAAATTCATATACTACACTACAAAAATGAACAGACACATGAATGCTCACCAAATTACATAGAGTTTTCCTCCACAACACAAGATATACAAGAAAAGTCATCAAACTTGACGGCCATGCTGAAGAGCCTCATCTCATGAATGGGATTCTTAGAGCAGAAGGGGCCAACAAAACCTGCCTGTGTCGTTATATCTACTGATCAAGCAGAACCAAATAAAATGCCCCACGTGGAAAGGAGAGGCCAAAAATCAAGGGGCTTCCTTAGGACGGAGTCTAGAATGAATCAATCATGGAATGAGAGAGGTGAACTTGTTATCTAGGCTGGCCTCACCCTAAATCTTCCATTAGTGTTGCTGTACAAAGTAAGAAGTAATAATAACCTTGTTATCATCCCTAATTGGAATTGTCGAATAATTCGTAACTCAATGAACAAAGGGGCGAGGGAAAGAAGTGGAAAAGCCAGCTGTTGGATAAATATGGTCAACCAGGGTGACTGCCCCATCACCTCACTCATGTGTTGTGAAGACACCAAATAGTTAATTACACAACCTTCCAAGTTTTCTTAATGTAAAACACCTCAGTCCTCGTACTCGGAACATCTCAGGCTCATCATTGTTATATAAAATCAAAAGTATATGCAGACGAAAGGAGTTGCCTCATCCTAAAATTTTCACCTAGGCAAGTGAGTAGATGCAATCAGCCACCCACCCTCTTATTTTCCAACATCCCACATTTTTTATAGTTAAAACATCTCAGTCCTCATTCTGAGTACGATCACACACTAGCCTCTTCTATGGTCATCATTGTTATATCAAATCAGAAGTATACGCAAACTAAAGAGAGTCGCTTAACCCTAAATGTTTTGCCAGGGTGAGTGAGTAGATGCAATCAGCCACCCCCAGCGTCTACACATTGCAAGTTTTAACTAAGTTAAGCATCTCAATCTTCATACTCAGAGAACCATCACATGCTACCCTCTTCTATATAGTGATCATAGTTATATAAAATTTGCAAAAGTACATGCAAATGAAAGGGAGTCGCCTCACCCTAAATTATTTTCCTAGGTGCGTGAGTCGATGCGATCAGCCACTCCACCTTCCAAATTCCACTCTTTCACAAGAAAAAACGAAGTGAAAAGTTCCAAGTAAAACAGGGACCTGACCTGCACATCCAGCTAGAAGATAGAGCAACCTATTACCTATCTTTTGGTTTCCTTCTGCAACTCCATTCAGTCTCCTTTAGCTCTGGTGGACGTGGTTTCATAGTTCTTCTGGCCTCCTCACCATCCCTGTCGGGTCAGCTTGTAATAGCAGTTAAGAACTCCCTTGCAGTCTGTCCTTTGGCCAGTATGAATGGAGCTTCTTTTAAACAGAGCCATTCAGGGAGCGACTAGTTGCTTCGGTCGAAGCTGCTAGAAGGCCGAGTGCATTATAAATAGTTACGACTGGTCACCCAAGGACATGCTAATGCAAACCCTGAGTGAAACTACCAAAAAAAAATTTGGAAACTTCCTCCCACCCCTTAATACTTCAGACATTCCCCAAAGTAAAAAAATTGGCCTCTAAAATTCTATAATTACAACATGGCTTGCTCCAGAGTCCATAATCATCCACAATCATTTCCCAAGGGCCCTTTAAAGACTGCACACCTCATTTCCAATCTACTCTGCAAGTCTGCACCATGATGGCAAGATTGGTTGATTACACTTGATTTGGCCATGGCCTAAACATTACAGAATTATGCAATGAAAAGTTCCTGCCACAAATTAAAATAAATGTCTACTTTTGCACTGCTACCTTCCCTTCAAAACTTCCACAATTGTGCATGTAGAGGATAAAAATGGGTGTGGTATCATAGCCGTACACGTGCCACTTGAACAGAGAAATCAAACGGATAACATTATGAATGGTATGAGGACTTCTCAGGCTGAGAAGTCAAACTAACCGGACACTTGATTTATTGGGTCCAAGTATGAAGGCCAAATTATGTAATAAGAGGACCTAACTCAATTAGGTCCAAGTATAAAGTCAAAAGGAATATAAGAACTAGATAAGATCCCCGCGCACCATCCCATGTCATGTAAGTTTTAACTATCCACCAATGTAACTGCCGTCCATCACGCCCACAATGACACTAACAGGCTAGGATTGTAGGGGGGGATGCGCTTGACATGTTAATGAAAGTTAGAAGAAGAAAACACTTATAAATATCAGCATCTCCCCACAGGTATGATTATTGAACTTTTGTTGAACAACTCTTACTCTACCGAATTCTCACTTGAGCGTTGGAGTGGCTTTTGCAGGTCCAGCCCAGGAGCTTCCCTAGAGATACCTCAAAAGGAGATTAGCATCTGACAATTTGAGGATTATAGTCAAGATCATCCAGTAGGATTTTGACACGACATTTTTTGTGTTGTGTGTGGAATACGTCATCATTTTTTTGACAAGTTAAGATATCATTAAGACGAGGAGAGAACCCCAAAAAAGATAATACATAGGACCTCAAGACGAGGACCGAGAAAAGAAACGGAACAACACAGAAAAACAACTAAGAAGGAGGGACAGAAGAAGTGTGAGCTAACATCTCCTCCCACCTAAACACAAAAGAGTCAAAAAAGCATCCACCAAACTCTAGAGAAATTGAAGACCAAAGGTACATTAGCGCTTTAATTCTCAATACCACCTTCGGGATATCTTCTTCTTTCCTTTCGAAGATGCGGTTGTTTCTCTCTCTCCAAACTGCCCACATCAATGCAAACAGAAGAATACACCATAAGACTCTCCCTCTTCCGTTAAAAATATTCAGCTTGCTCCACAAGATAACTTGTAGGACATGTTCTGGAATCACGAACTCTAAGCCATAGAGGGAAAAGAAGATCCTCCACAGGTGAAGGGGCAATGGATCAATAGATGATCAACCGACTTCGTATTAGCTCTACACAAAGAAAATCTATTCGGCAACATCATCCCCTCACTGTTTAGGTGGTCTACAGTCAAGATCTTGTCTAACATAGTAGTCCAGACAAAGAATATCACTTTAGAAGGAAGAGGAGCCCCCCAAACAAGAGATGCTGAGAAGAGCTTTCGACTCGATGGCCTGAAATGAGAATAGAAGGACCTAACTGAGAAAACTCCTTTTGAATCACATCTCAAAATCCTCATGTCCGTCTCAGCTTCATTTAAAGGAACTTCGTCCACTCTAGCCAAAAGAGAACCAAGGCTCTCTACCTCCCAATCATCGACGTTTCTTCTAAAACCAAAGTTCCAAGACGCTACTCCATCTATAACAACCACACAATCTTGGATCTTCGCCCCTTTAAGGTTTGAAATATGAAAAGAGTAGGGAATGAATGGCACAACGAGTCTTACCCACACCAAAGGTCTTCCCAAAAGAGGACCTTATCCCCTCTTCCCACCTTATACCAAATTCCTCGTCTAAAATACTGCCTCCTACTTTAGAGATTTCTTTCTATACACTGATGGCATATGTAGAAAGAACTTTATTGCGAATCCTCCCATCTTGCCAACCAGCATACTTCCCTCCGATCACATCCCTCCATAAACTTCATCCCTGAATCTCCATAGCCATTTCCCTAAAAGCACCACATTCATGTCCTTCAAGTGACAAAAACCCAATCCTCCTTCCTCCTTAGGTTTGCAGATTTTATCTCACTCTACCAAGTGAAATTTGAAAAAATCTTGCCTACCTTCCCACAAAAAATCTCGCATCACCTTTTCCAAATCGAGATCCACCCTCACCATCTTAATCCTACTAAAATCTTGTAAGCAATATCGAAGCAACAACGGTTAGCGGCACTCGCTCATGCTCATTGCAACACAAGAGGCAACAGCCACAACAAACGGTGGGAACTTCAGTTCTGACAAACCCAAACCCATCAGTAGCAGCCCCACAACAACACTTGGAGATGCTTGTAAGTTACAATAGGAACGGAACTAATGCATTGACCTTCTTCTAGTCAAACAGAATCACGACAGCCGTCAGTGCTTGGTTGATGTAGTACCAGAGAAAAGCTAACGATGAGGGAGATCTCCGCAGCGAGAGACATCCACATTGGGAATTTCAAAGAGAACTCCTCTGAGAGGCAAGTAAGAAGTTCCCGAGAAGATGTAACAAAGTTAGCCACAGAGAGAGGTGACCAAAACTGAGATTAATAGTTACCTCAGACAGAAGAGTCCAAGGGTCAACACGTCAACAATAACTGAATTCAAGATGAAGTTGGTTTCGAGAAAGTTGTGCCTAAAAGTTGAACGGAAAAAATGATGAGAAAGGAAAAGGAAGGGATTATTGTGATGATAATTAACACTTGGGCTGCCAAAGCAGAGGAGTTGACTGTAGTGACATACCAAGATTTGAAACATTCGAAATTTGCATAAGAAATCTGAGAAACCGATATACCAAAAGAACTGGAAATCCCCAAGTTTTTTACGTTTGACAAATTTTGCAACTCGTGGGAGCATTCACTTCATTATAAGAAGACCATGGCGTTGTGGGAGAATAATGATGCTGTCATTTGCCATCTCTTTCCCAATAACTTGATTGGGAGTGACTTAGTGGGGTTCCATAAGCTTCCCTGGGGATCAATCTATTGCTTTGATGAAGTTAAGAGTGCCTTGGTGGGGCAATATGTTTGTGACCTTAAGCAAAGCCAGACATCGATATACTTATTCTTGTTGAGGTAGAAATTGTAAGAGAGTATACATGAATTTAAGAACGATTCAGAGAAGATGTGATTGTGATAAGAAGTGCTGATGACAAATCAACAATAATTGCTTACTGGACCGTAGTATGGCCAAGTTCTCGATTGTATGAATGACTAGTAGAAAATAGATCTCCTTGTTCCAAATGAAGAGTGAATTGTTCAATTTGTCTCCTAAGCTCTTGTATCTCTTCATCTCTTCATTAATCATCCATTATAGCACCTCGATTTCTCCTTAGGGGCATCTTGAAACAAAGTTCACGAGAAGTCCCAGTGGAAGGAAATTGGGACCACGATGTAAATCGAACCAGCACTGGTACCAAATTGAGAAGGTAGCAAGGAACTTAGAGGAAAACAAAGTTGCAAATAACAAAAAATGGATAAGGAGCTAAGGTTCCAGTTCCCTTCAAGTCACATGTTTCAAGATGCACTAACAACATCATTGCTAAAACTTCTTAGAAAACCTAGCAGCTCCCTCGATCCCATAAACCAAGGTGTAACCAACTATTTCTTAAGGATTAAGATACACAACCTCTTAGGACTCGTTAATGACAGCACAACTTTCTAAGAGACTCATAATTAAAGACATGTAACTTCCGAAGGACTCATTATGACGACACAACTTTCTAAGAGACCTATTCATTAAAACCATGTACGTACTACGTTAACCATTAGGTCTAACAAAAATGAATCCTTAAAGAAATGAACTACCTAGAAATAAGACATTCAAAGCTAGAAAATCCAAAAGTGACATTAATAGCCGTTATTTCCAATCCTAGCTGACAAATGCTTGCTCTAATTTGTGGTGCAGTTGCATTAGAGAACAGACAACCGACATGCAGATTCCTCGGCATTCATCGCTTTGCTTTCTCAAGAGCCAAGTTCTCAAAGTGTGCTCATCGAATTTCTAGAGCGATCATCCAACTTACAATCATTAAAGGTTGTTGATGAGCTGATAATACGGATCCTTACATTGCAACTTTGAGACTGGAAAATAAGCAACTGCATATATATCCACAATTTTAAAAAGCTGCCATTAACCCAATTAACAAGATTGCTAGTTTGATTGCATTGTCCCAAACCTTCAGGGTTTAAATAATGACAAGCATTTTGAGTTGGGGGTCTAATGACAAGAATGCATGGGATGCTGTTATGTCCCTAAGTTCCTTAAATGTAGGTTGAAAATCCATTACCAAATGGGCCTTGCTCCTACAAAATCCAATAACTGGCTTTCTAACTTTCTCTGTCAAAGATATATGCACTCAACATGCCTCCTCCACAGCAGCCTATTAGATGTCATTGCCAACAAAGGTGGACTCTAGAACTTGTCTCATAAACTACTAGAACCATATCAAATGGGCCTTGCTCCTACAAAATCCAATAACTGGCTCTCTAACTTTCTCTGTCAAAGATATATGCACTCAACATGCCTCCTCCACAGCAGCCTATTAGATGTCATTGCCAACAAAGGTGGACTCTAGAACTTGTCTCATAAACTACTAGAACCATACCTGCGCCCCCGTGGTAACAGCTTCAAATAAAAGCCAAAATGGCTACGAAGAAGTCATTGAAGAAACTTACCGTACAATTGTAATTTTCTCCCTAAAGGCAACATCACCTCAGGTACCATTGTCTTAGAAGAGTTGGATCCACAAAATGAATTTAGCTCTAAGCATACTGATGTGGGAGCATTCTACTACGATAGTCCACGCTACACCGAATCTATGCCAGTCAAGCAAATGGACTTACTATTTATAGTAAATCTCGTTTTCACTATTATAGTAAATCTGAAAATTACTATTTATAATCAATCCCATTTTTACTATTTATAGTAAATTCTGATTTTACTATTTTTAGATAAGTAGACCCCACGAAGATTTGTTTTAATTTAATTAAGATTTTCAATTGAAATTAGATTTTATTTCTAATTAGAATTTTTATTATTGATTGCAATAGTTGACTTGTATTAGGAGTTTCTAATTTCAATTAGATTAGAATTAGGAAAGTTAAAGTAGGGAGTCTATAAAAGGTGATGTACCCTTTGATTTAAAGGATGAAAAATTATGAATGAAGAAATAGAAATCTCTTTGAGAAATCTCTTTTGTGGTGTGAAACCATCTTCTCTTGGTGCGAAGCCAAGCTAATTCGGTGCGAAGCCGAATGTATCTTTCTATCCCTATCTCTTTCTCTATTTCTTCTCTTATTCTCTTCTCTTTCTCCATCTCTATTTCTTTTTTAGTCAATTTATTACATAAGAAAACCCAAATCATACCATAGCACTATGAATAGTGCTGCGTGAATAGTGACGTGAATAGTGCCGTGAATAGTGACACGTGAATAGTGTCATGTGCATAGTGCCGTGAATAGTAATCCACTCTTAATTCCTTATCAAATCGCGGAACGATACTCCCGTCCTGCGTCAAATTTGGTATCAGAGCCCGGTTCGAAACTCCTGATCAGAAAGATGTCTCATATTGGTTCGCAATCTTTGGTAGCCGCGTTAGCTAAACTAAACGATGTGATAAATCGTTTTGAGAACGGACTAAGCGACCATATAAATCGTATTGAGAGCAAACTGGAGGCAAGGGTCTCCGCCAGAGTTCCAATCAGCAATTGTCGTCTTGGAAAGTCACTACCACAACCACTGACTTTTCCACCTCTTTCTGGCAAGCTATTGGAAGGTTTCACAGCAAAAAAAAACCCTAAAGAGGTCTCAAAGCAAGTCGAGGAGAAAGTAAACGAAGAAATAAAAGCCATTGAACAAGATGGTGTTTTTCCATTCGAGGAAAATAAAAAAATCGATGAGGAAGAAAAAGCCAAAACTGAAGAATTAGCCAATCCTGAAGCTCCTGTAGTTCTATCAAACGAAAAGACGGAGGATATGCATTTTGATCCGCCTGCTGTTATGGAGAATGAAAGTGATGATGATTCCCCTGGTTCAGACGCTCCAGCTGAAGATGGCCCAAATAGTACAGAAGATTCCGATTCGAAACCAGATATTTCTGCTGTTTTAGAACCGACAGTTGAAAATAAAACGGATGGAACAAGTAAAGATTTCTATTCAAAGAAGGCCAGAGTTGAGGAGATAGACCATGTTTTAGAAAATTTACACCTGTCGAAGATGCAAAAGAAGAAGCTAAAGGGAGAGTACTCCAAATATCTCTTTTGTTGGAAAAGCCAATTGCAATATCTCAACTTGAATTCGAGGTCGAATTCTTTTCAACCAGGAGGGGTTGATGCGGGAGCATTCTACTACGATGTCCACGCTACACCGAATCTATGCCAGTCAAGCAAATGGACTTACTATTTATAGTAAATCTCGTTTTCACTATTTATAGTAAATCTGGAAATTACTATTTATAATCAATCCCATTTTTACTATTTATAGTAAATTCTGATTTTACTATTTTTAGATAAGTGGACCCCATGAAGATTTGTTTTAATTTAATTAAGAATTTCAATTGAAATTAGATTTTATTTCTAATTAGAATTTTTATTATTGATTGCAATAGTTGACTTGTATTAGGAGTTTCTAATTTCAATTAGATTAGAATTAGGAAAGTTAAAGTAGGGAGTCTATAAAAGGTGATGTACCCTTTGATTTAAAGGGTGAAAAACTATGAATGAAGAAAAAGAAATCTCTTTGAGAAATCTCTCTTGTGGTGTGAAGCCATCTTCTCTTGGTGCGAAGCCAAGCTAATTCGGTGCGAAGCCGAAGGTATCTTTCTATCCCTATCTCTTTCTCTATTTCTTCTCTTATTCTCTTCTCTTTCTCCATCTCTATTTCTTTTTTAGTCAATTTATTACATAAGAAAACCCAAATCATACCATAGCACTATGAATAGTGCTGCGTGAATAGTGACGTGAATAGTGTCACGTGAATAGTGACACGTGAATAGTGTCATGTGCATAGTGCCGTGAATAGTGACACGTGAATAGTAATCCACTCTTAATTCCTTCTCAACTCGCGGAACGATACTCCCGTCCTGCGTCACATACCCAATGCTTATCAACCATACAACTTTTCAAGCTTGATGAATGAAACTCTTGAGCTAAAAAACATAACTTATATAGAGAGACTCCGAATGTATCACTTTACGGCTACAAACATCAACAACATTACTTTAAGAATGAGTTCAGAAAATCAAACTTTTTAACCACGGGGACACCATGAGAGCATAAATAAAATAGCAATAAAAGGAGAGTTATAAAGAATCGCATAAATATATACTACATAGATACTAAAACGAGTAAAGCAATACACATAAACAAATACGAGTAGGACTTATAAAACTCAAATGGCGCTCTTGGGGAAATGGCTTTGGCAGTTTGAGGAGAGTTTGTGGCGGAAAGTGATTGGGGGTAAGTATGGGGAAGTCCAAGATGGGGTAGTAGGGAACCCCAATTTGTTTTCTTATGGGATAAGCTTTTGGAAGGAAATAAAAAATTGTTCAAGATTAGTTCAAAGAAGGTACTTGCTTCAAAGTTGGGAGGTGTGATAGGGTTCGGTTTAGGGAGGATATTTGGTGTGGGGATGAACCGTTAAGTAGGGCCTTCCCTAGCTTATTTCACATCTTAGATCTTCAAGGAGCTATGATTCAAGACTACGTAGTGGTCAAAGAGGGAGAAGCTTCTTGGAAGTTTGGCTTCAGAAGGAATCTTAATGATTGGGAGGTGGGAATCCTTGTCGCTCTCCTGACTAGAGTTGGAGATAGTCCTATGCTAGCTACAGAGTCAGATCAGAGGGTGTGGAGATGGGAGCCTAGAGGCATATCCTTTGTTAGGTATTTTTTCTCTTATATCAGGCCGATGGATTAGAGCTCGTTTCAGTCATCTTTGGTATGGGGGGCCCTACCCGTCCAAGATGTCTTTCTTTGTTTGGACTGTTATGTCGGACAAGATTCTAATGGTAGACCATTTGATTAGTAGGGGGATGATGTTCACAAATAGATGCATCATGTGCAAGTATACTGCCTAGTCAATTTTCTTATGGTTTGGTGTAGACTACGTGATGCCGGAGCATGTGCTTGTTTTGGTCCAAGGTTTTCCTTTAGAGGTCCTCAAATGGCGAGGGAGATATCTTTATCCTTCCATTTGCCATTTTGTGGGTCATTTGGAAAGAAAGGAACTTTCACAGTTTTGAAGGGAAAGAAGAGGACATCCCTAGAATTCTATTGAGGATCAAAGCTTATTTGTCTTTTTGGTCTTTGTTATCGTCGGATTTTAGAGGTTGTTTCTTTGATGATTTTGTATTCAGATGGTATGAGATGATAGTAGGTTCCTCTCCTTCTTGACTTGTGTATAGTTTTATGTTGTGAGGCTCTTCTATGGAGGCCCTCCTAGGTTGTATCTTGTGGGGTTTTCCCCTTTTTGATTAATGCATTTATAACTTATAAAAAAAAATAACGCGACTTAAAACGCAAGGCATACAAAAAATGCCCACAGAAACAAGTCATATGTGCCCCAAAATCTTCACAATCAAGGACTCCGGCAATCCCCAGAGAGAGAGGGAGGGGAAGGGATTCAACGATAAGCATGCATAGGTTACCACTGATTCTCCTACAATAAAAAGGGATGGGTATTTCTCAGGGAAGGAATTAAAATTTCATGAAGCATAAAACAAATAAGAATTCTACAAAAATAATGTTTTTGTTAAACAAGGTAAATAAATACACAGATGATTAATTTCTTCCTTTCATATGGAAATTCTTTATTTCCGGTTTGACGCAGAACTGAGATTGGTCAGGTCAAGGGAAGATGTAGAAGAGAATACTCTTCTTTAAACTCCATGTCAGCTCTCAAATAATCACCAAAACATATACTTTCTTCTCAATTCCTACTCTATTTATAAACTCAAAACATCAAACCTACAAATTTCTAAAACATTCTAAAAACTCTTCCCTTTAAAAAACTCTTTTCCTAAAATAAGCAACTTCTAATTTAATTTTGGAAAATAACAAGTAAACTTCCTAGTTGATATTGGTAATTTTGGCATTTTTTAGCAACTTCGTTCTTTCACCATTCCTGGCTTCCGATTCGAGTGTTTGTGTGGCTTCCAATTTGGTGATAAGGTGGTTTGTGCTGCATCAGCTTCCCCTGTTTGAAAGAACTTGAACCCGTCGAGTTTGGTGGTTGAAACACTTTTACGTGCATTTGGGACTGTTGAATTCCATCGCTTCAGCGAGCTTCCCTCTAAGCTATCCTTGGGGAGAAATTGCACATGATGTGGACAACTATCTTTTGCTTCGACAGACTTGTTTTTGTTTGAGGAATTCTTCAAGTGCTTTCTTCTGTCAGCTTCCTTGGCTCCAACATTCATTGGCATTTGTGTATGTGACAATTCCTTTTGGCGCATGAAACAATTCATTCTCACTCTTTCATCTTCTTTAGGTTCTCAAGACCTCAGCGTGATATATTTACACTCGTACTTGAACATGTATTTTCTCTTCGGTTCTGTACCACGTGTCGATCATATAGCCATGGTCTACCCAACAAGATGTGTGTTGCATTCATCGAAACAACATCACACCAAACTTGTTCTGAATATGGTCCAAGAGAGAAGGAAACAAGGTATCATTTACCCGTGAAACTGCATACGGATGTGGATGTGGCTTTATTGGCAGTTGTAACTTTTTAACCACTCCTCTTGCAACAATGTTTGATTTGCTGCCACTATCAATAACGACGTTGCAAAATTTGTTTTGGCATTCTAACTGTAGTTTGAAAAATATTGCAGTGCTTCAAGCTTTTCACTTTCTGTTACAATTTCACATTTTCACCTTCAGTCTCATGTAGTGTACGTACACGTACTCCTATAATAGCAGACGTGCCCATATTACCGAACCGACCTACTTCAATATTTTTCCCCTTTCCAAAGCTTAAAGGCAATTTACTATCCTATCCAGAACTTGAAGGCGATTCTCATTATCTTCATAACTTGCTCCTTAAATCGATCATGATCCTCTTTCCTCAACATTGTAGAAAAGAAAGAAGAGAACATTTATGCTGGTCGGCCAAACTGGGTCAGGTCAACGGTTTTGGGTTGTTTTGATGTTTTATTTCGCACTTGGTAATTTAAGGGTTTTGAAGTTATGGCCTTATCACTTGAGCTCACAAGTTTTATTCTTTTTAATACTAAAAAAGTTTTTATTCTTCACTCAACGAACAGAGTTAGGTTTTTTTTGTATTCTCCAACTCCAAAGGCCAAGTGGAGAACTGAGAAAAACTGAAGGGGTATGATGGAGGTTCGGCGATGCCTACTGGCTATGGCAAAATTGTGGCAATGGCAACACAAATGGAAGATGTTTTCGGTGTCGTGAAGGCTCAATGGACTATGCACAGCTGACAATGAGAGTAAGGGCAAGGTTGAGATGAAGGCGGACTGTGAATTACGATCGCTCACTCTGATACTACTCTTGACATAAAACCGAGATTGGTCTGGATGGAAAAGAGAACACTCTTCTTTCAACTCTATGTCATTAATCAACCATCAAATAATCACCAATAAGATATTCTTTCTTCTCAATTCCTACTATATTTATAAACTCAAGAGATCAAACCTACTAATTTCTAAAACGTTGTAAAAACTCTTGCCTTAAAAAAAACTACTCCTATAATAAGCAATTTCTAATTCACTTTTGGAAAATAACGAGAAAGTAAACTTCATAATTTTGACATTTTTTTAGCAACTTCAGTCTTTCACCGTTCTTAGTTTCCAATTCAGGTGCTTGTGCGGCTTTCGATTTGGTGATAAGCTGGTCAGTGCTACATCAAGCTTATTTTTTTCCCGAAAGATTAAAAACAAAAAAGACAAAAAAAAAAAAAAGAAAAAAAAAACAAAAGAAATTAGAGATCGGAGGTGACCCTGCCATATGCATGAATGTCGAGACCATTTTTGAGAAGATCGACGATATCTTTCTTCAGAAACTTCTGCGTTGCGTTTCTCTTTCTCCTGATCACATCGATTCGATCGTTGGTGAGCTTTATCGAGGATTTACTGCAACAACATCACACAAAAAGATTCAAAATTTTCAAAAAAAAATTCATAAAAACAAAAATAAGCCTGCAACTCTGTTGTTCCTCTCATTCAATTGATCAAAAAACAAAATAAGTGGAAAAAAAAAGGGAGATCTGAGGAGATGTTAAGTGTTTCAGCTCTGAACTAACCATTTCGAGGAAAACCCTCGCCCTAACAATCCGTCCAACATCTTCGTTCTCTTCTCTTCCTTCTCGAGCAGGTGCCAAAAGACCAGATGATCCTAATGCTCAGTTGATGAGCTGAAAAGGCGTATTCAAATGAGATTCAAGTCGTTACGAGAATCGTCGTTAAAGAAGCTCATAAAGAAAGTGAGAGATGAGTGTCAGATGTCAAGAGGGGGAGAGTTCGAGTATGGAAAATGAAAGCAAGGTTTTAAATGGTCCGTTGTAACGGACACTTACAGGTTACCGGGGGAACGATAAGTGCGATGCACGTGCACCTTACACGTGGCATATATTTAAAGACCACTTACCGCATAGATTTTTTCCTATCTCTAGGTGGACTTACTGTGGAAAATTTTCCTGATTAGCAATTTTTATCTATTTGATTAGTCTTTTTCAAAATTAATTTTCAACTGTAAATTTTCAGCATTACTATTTATTATTTAGCATATAGTTTCAACTGCATTTTTGGCCAATAACACCACCATGCCCCGGCCATGGACCTTGAACCATGTGATCATTACTCTTTTAATAAAAGATGAATCAATGGCTGATTTTTGGTGGAGATGATAACCTCACCATATAGATCACCCCAACAAAAAATCAGCCCATTCTGAAATTTCTAACCCCATCAAATGTGGTTTTAAAGTTACGCCGTAAAAATCGACAGTCGATAATGCTTCAGCTTCTAAACCAGTCTATGAATATCAGACTGATTTGAATTTTTGTGAGGATGATCTCCTCACCATAGAGATCATCCTCACCAAAATCAGCCATTGATTCATCTTCTACGTGGGTACACCAAGATGTGGGTCAAAAAAGTGCTTCTCATTAACTTTCTATTTTTCAACAATGAGTTTTTCCACCATCGATGATGGGTCATATTATAAGCCACGTGGCATTCGATTGGAGACCACCGACTCTATGGATGTTTTGCCCTACCCTAGTTGGACTTACATATCAAAATTTAACTTGATTAGTACTTTGTATCATATTCTTTTCCTTAGTTTATTTTTAACCTTAGATTTTGAACATTATGATCCAAAGGATAAAAATCACTAACCATGCTTATTTTTGTTACATAAGTCTATTTAGGGGTGGACCAAATATCCATACGGTCAGTAGCCTCTAATTATATTCCACTTATCCCATGTTGTGGGTCTATCATCAACTTTGATGATGAATATTATCATCTAAAGTTTGCAAGCAATAGATAATAAGTGACATGTGAGGATGTAATAATGCTTGCAAAGTTGATTTGAGATGTGAAAATTTTGAATGACCAAATCACTTTTGTATATATTAAAAAAATTTCAAAACCGAAAGAAACATTTTTGTCAATTTAAAGAAATTAAGTACATATTAGGAATATGATTTTTTTTTTTATTTTTTCAACATTTAATGAGCTGAAGGGTGAGGTGACGTGCTATTTGACACTTAAAAGACTAAAAAGTCTTTACCATGTAATTAAATTGAAGAAAAGAAAAGAAGAAAAATAAAAGTATTTGTGGGATTTTGGGGTTTAGCGTGAGGAACACAAGAAGGGCCTTCGTGCGTTAAATAGTAGAATAGATGTCCGTTTTGACTGCCATCAGCATTTGAGTAAACGGACCTCTCATAGTTTGCCTTCATTGTCATGACTAAAACTTCCACTGACCCCACACGATGACCACCCACTATATGAGCCACGCAGCATACTATTAGAGGACGCTGACCGTATGGATGTTTGGCCAATCTCTAGTTGGGCTTAAAAACCAAAAATCTGCGTGATTAGTGATTTCAAACCTTGATCGTTGTACCCAAATAATGGCCAATAATGCTCAAATTCCCACAATTAAATCAACTCATGAAAATGACTCCAATCGAATGCTTAGAAATCACTAATCAGGTTTTTGATTTGTAGGTCGACTTAGGGATTGGCCGACATCCATACGGCCGACATCTAACAATGTGCCATGTGGTTCATATTGTGGGCGGTCAGTGGTTTAGCGAAGTTTTACTCCGTCATCCAAATCTCAACCCCAGATGAATCTTCTGTCCTTTTGCCACGTGGTGACTTCTTTACATCTTTTAGCCGTCCTCCCTCCCTGCCTTTGAGTAAAACTTGCCTGACCACGGGCTGTTCTTTGATGCAGCCTTCTGTATCAAAATTTTGATGAAGAAGTCCCTCAAATTGCAACGTAATGGACTCGTACGGGCCCACTTGCCACTTGAATGTCTGGCCCACACTATGATAGACCTACACACCAAAAAGCAGCGTGATTGGTGATTTCTAGCTGTAAGATTTGGGCACTTTTTCATCATGGGCTTCATGAACAGGCCTATGAGTTGTTTCTAAGTCCATGATGAAAAAGTGCTCAAATCCAATGGCTAGGAATCACTAATCACACTGATTTTTGGTGTGTGGGTCCACTAAGATGTGGGCCAAACATTCATGGAGACAATGGGCCCAAAAGATTCTACTACATGGCAAATTGAGGGACTTCTGCATCAAAATTTTGATACAGAAGTCGGTATCATTGATTATTTTTCCCCTGACCACCGACCAAGAAGCCCTGACCACCCATAATATGAGCCACGTGTTACACTCTTAGAGGATGCTGACCGCATGGATGCTTGGCCAATCCCTTAGTGGACCTACAAACCAAAAATCAGTCTGACTAGTGATTTCAAACCTTTGGATCTTTGTACCCAAATAATGGTCAATAATGCACAAATTACTACGATTAAATCAACAAAATGACTTCAACTAAGGCTTAGCATTCACTCATCAGGTTGATTTTGGGTTTATAGGTCCACGTAGGGATTGGCCAAACAACTATACGGTCAGTATCCTTTAAGAAATTGCCACGTGGCTTATATTGTGGGTGTTCAGATACCTCACCAGCGGAATTTACTCTCGCACCAACTCCTTTTCTAAAAGAAAACGATGTAACAAGGTAAGGAAGGTATACCTCATTCTTTTTTGTGCGACGATGCACAATTTTTGTTACTACTGCCATCTGGACCCACTGACCGCATGGATGTTAGCCCATCTCTAACCACTAGATTTTAGTACTTTTGAAGGCATGATTATAGCCGCTGATTCAATCATTTTTAGTATTAAAACTAACAGCTAAAGATCATAAATATGCTGATTTTTGGTATGAATATCTATTAAGGGGTGAGAGCTAAACATCCATGCGGTCAGTGGGTCTACATGGCAGCGGTGAGTAACAAAAATTGTGCTTCCTCACGCCAAAAAGCATGAGGTATACCTTATTACATCACCACCATTTCTTAATTGCGACTAACATATTTTAAGGGAAAAATTATGATACCACTTCAGTGTCAAAATTTCGATGCCGAAGTCCCTCAATTTGCCACGTAGTAGACTTTTTAGGGCCCACTGACTCCATGAATATTTGGCCCACATCTTGGTGGACCTACACACCAAAAATCAGTATGATTAGTGATTCTAACCATTAGATTTGAGTACTTTTTCATCATGGGCTTGGAACCAACTCATAGGCCTGTTCATAAAGCCCACGATGAAAAGTGATAAAATCCTACGGCTAGAAATCACCAATCGCGCTGATTTTTGGTGTGTGGGACCACCAAGATGTGGGCCAAATATTCATGGAGTCAGTGGGCCCGAAAGAGTCTACTACGTGGCAAATTGAGGGACTTTGGCATCAAAATTTGATACCGAAGTCGGTATCAAAGACAGCCCTATTTTAATGTACTGCTCTCTGCTAGGCCTGAGTAAAACTTTGATGACAGTGTGCTGTCATCGAGGTGTACAGTATGAGCCACGTGGCACACTCTTAGAGGACTCTGATCCCATGGATGTTCGGCCAATTGCTAGGTAGACCTACAAACCAAAAATCAGCCTGATTAGTGATTTCTAGGTGTTGGATTGGAATTATTTTCATGGGTCGATTTTATCTGTGGTAATTTGAGCATTATTGACCATTATTTGAGGTACAAAGATCCAAAGGTTTGAAAACACTAATCAAGCTGATTTTTGGTTTGTAGGTCCACCTAGGGATTGGAAAAACATCCATGAGATCAGAATCCTCTAAGAGTGTGCCCGTTGTTCATATTGCACGCTGTCATCAAAGTTTTACGATCATTAGACCTTACCTCTTTCTACTGCTTAAAAGCGAAGGCCACGAAGGCCCTTCTCACGTCATGCCAAAAATATCTAAATTTTCAGAAGTGCCCCTATTTTGTTTCATTTGTTCTCTTTAAATTATCACTTGGCAATGGTGTTTTGGTCTTTTAGTACCAAAAGGGTATGTATCTATAGGTCGTTAAAGCAAAAATTTAATCGCACCCCACAAATTGTGCAAACACCCCAAGTAAAACTTCACTGACCGCCCACGATATGAGCCACGTGGCACACTTTTAGAGGACACTGACCATATGGATGTTTGGCCAATCCCTAGATGGGCCTACAAATCGAAAATCAGCCTAATTGGTGATTTCAAACCTTTGGATCCTTGTACCCAAATAATGGTCAATAATGCTCAAATTCCTAAGGTTAAAATCAACCCATGAAAATGACTCCAATCCAACGCTTAGAACTCATTGATTAGGCTGATTTTTTGTTTATATGCCCATCAAGGGATTGGCCAAACATCCAACATCCTCTAGAAGTGTGCCACGTGGATCCTATTGTGGACGGTCATTGGGGGCGATCATCATGCGCGGTAAGCGAGGTTTTACTTGGGGTGCTTGCAAAAATTGTGGGGTGCAAAAGGTTGTGTTTGCTCTTTACGAATGTGCGCACTTGGCGTCGATGTGCGTACCTATGTCAAAAAATGTGTGTTTGGTTGCACCAAAAGGTATGACTCACAATGTGTGCCAATGAGCGTGTTGCAATACACACAGCCCTGAGAATCAGAATATGCACCAAATTGTGTGTTACAATACGCGCCGATGTACTATAAGGCACACTTATGGTGCATAGAGCAGTGCATCACACTATATAAAATAATAATTTTTATTATATATTACATAATATTATGTTTGTATTATATATAATATTATAATATCATAATATATATATATATATCTAAACCGTATAAAAATATTCGTGTATACGTGGCAGTTTGAAAATGTGTATGTATAACAAAACAGGACAGAATAACCGTCCCCTCATAAGTAGCGGGCTAAATCGATCCACGTGTCCTTTTAATCCCACGGTTGGGATCTCAACCTACCCCCTCTCTCTACCCACGCTCTCCCTCTTTCTCTCACGCACGAAGCTAAGTGGGCCATTTCCCATCTCCAACTCTCCCTTCTCTTTACCCCCACTCTCCCTCTTTCTCTCGCCGACGAAGTGAAGTGGGTTTGGATGTGGAGGAGACCAAAATAAAGACGGATTTAGACGATTCAGAGAACTCTCTTCTCATTCTCTTTCTCCCGTGTTCATTGTGCTCCCCGATGTCGCGCTCACGCCTCTGCAGCTCCTGCCGTAGATGCTAAAGCCCCTGGACATCAGGGAATGCTTTACGGCCGCATCTCTCTCTCTCCCTCGTTGAACCACAGGGAGACACTATTGACCTTTCTCTCAAATTGTCTAAGGTATAAAACCCTAAACCAAAAAATCACCTATCAGTCTGCCATGTTCTTCAAATTTGATTTGTGGGTTTTAATCATTATTTTGGGATATTTAACCTACCAAATCAGGGTTTTTACGCATTAATTTGGGAATACTCATATCCAATAGTCAGTAAATCGATCTATGTTTCCACAAAACCACCATTCGGTCTGCCATGTCCTTAAAAAAATGGGTGTTTTTTTATCATTATACTCTTCGAGTTTTTAATCATTATTTTGGGATATTAAATCTAGCAAATCATGGTTTTTTTTGCATTAGAATGGACTATGTTTTTTAATGCTACATATAATTATTCAGCTGTTATTGTCTACTAACTATGAAAAATGTGATATGAACAAGCTTCTAGCATGTATCAATAAGCTTTCCTTGCTTAATGCGCTTTTGATCTTTTTTTTTTAATGAATTTGTTATTTTGATTAGGTTGACCTACTGGAATTTTTTACCAATGGACTGTCTCCATTTGCTTATGCTTTCAGTGAGGAACAACCATTTTTACAACAATAGGCTGCTGGCTAAATTTTACATATCTCCAATGTTTTTTTATTTGGTTTCCATTCCATTTCTTTAAAGCTGAAATGCATGATGAAAAGTTGGAATCCCTGAACCAATATTTGTCACCAATGTTAGTGCACCAATATTTGTCACCAATGTTACTTAACACGTGAACCAATAATACTTGACTCTATATTGGCACTGATCGCCTTTTAAGATGTGGTACACATAATCACTGTTCAATTGTATTATATCATAGTCTGCTATGATTTTTGGCTCACAAGATATCCATTCAGAATAGCAAGTATCTTGGAGGTTCTTCTACCTTGTTTACTAAATGTTTGAAAGGGATTGAGTGGCTTTCCATATGTTGCATTTTTGGCTTTTCACATTGATGATTTTACTTCTACATTTTCATCTTAAGGTCTTGATCTAAGATTTGATCTATTAAATTTGCTCTATTTTAGTATTCTTACCTTAGATACAAGGACTCTTTTTTCCCCTGTTGGCATACACCCAATGTTTATATCCACCAGCATGTACCAATATATACACCCAAATGGTTTTATGGTTGAGTTCATTGCTATTAACATATTTATGTGGATTTCCACAATCTGAATAATCGTATCTTTTTAACAAAACTTTCTCTGATTTTTTGATGGCTTACCTGCTCTTCCTCCTCCTTTTGTTTATGATCTTTTTATGGGTTTTCAACACTATCCAATGACTCTTTGGCTTACACTGTGATGGACCTATGCACCAAAAATCAGCATGGTTGGAGATTTATATCCATTGGATTTGAGTACTTTTGCAACATGGGCTTGGTACAAAGCCATAGGCCTTTTAATGAAGGCCATGATGAAAATATTAATTGACCAAATCTAATGACTAGAAATCAGCAATCACGCGGGCTACGTAATACATTTTTAAATGTCTAAATAACAAGGCCATTTTTAAATGTTTTGAGTTATTTTTCTTTCATAATCACTGGTGTACGCTATTAAGACAAGCTTTGAAAGATCCATATCTTTCTAGAGGAATTTGAGGTAAGTGATTGTGATCTTTGATGTTTGAGGCCAAATGGGTTTCAACTGTAATTTAGTTAATTAGAAAGACCAAGATAGTACTCTTTCATCATTTTATGAAGTTGTGTCTATTGTTCCAACTGAGATTCTAACTGGAGTGAAATTTTTTCCAACAAATCAGTTTGAATCTCAGTTGGATTTTGGGTCTTTTATTGAATCTTAGTTACCTTAGGTTTACTCTATGTCTTTGGGTGGTGAATGGTGGGTTTTTCGTTTGGAATATTGATAATCGTTCCCCTTTAGGGGCAATAATATCCTAATTATGTTTAATTTATGATCTCTTAGGTTTAATTCCTAATTATGTTCAATCTCTATATGGTTTTAGATAGCTATTCAAGTTGATTTCTGGAACTGAAATCAACTTGAACAACTTAGATAGGTGTTGAGCTTCTTTCATTGGGGCCTTTTATTTTTGGATTTGCAGCGTGGTCCTCTCTTTTCCATCATCAAACTTAGCGAACATCTTTAGTGACCCAACTCAAGGAGAAGAAGGCACAACTACACATCAGGTATTGTCATTCAATTTGAGTTGAGCATTTGTATTTACGATGTGATGTGCTAGGTTCCACTATTTGCGAGTAGGAACACATTCAGCTCAAGCGATTACCGTTCTCTGACTAAACTGCCACTGTTTGGTTGGTGGTTATTTACTGTTGAGGGTTTTCGGGTGGTTCATCTCATACTTATCTTTGTATGTCTGTTTCTGCAGGTGGTTCATCTCATACTTATCTTTAATTGTATGTCTTCTTTACATATATGTGTGCAAATTTTGGTTTTTTGCCGCGGCTTCACCCTAATGGACTTCTATTCTTAAAGTGAGTAAGAACATGAGGCTCATGTCACTTGAAGAGTATAACCAATGTACGTGGATCCAGACCTATATTATATTCATGAAAAAATAGTTCTTGGTGGTGAATCTTACTACTTGGATGGAGTTAATCACCAGATTCATTGTTGTGCATTAAATGAGTAGTGAAAAATTATCTTCTTTCTTTTAATGAAATATTTCTTGCTTGAAGCTGATAAGTGCCCAAATTAATTACTTGGAAGCTACTCTAATTTTAAGAAAATGATCTAATAGAGAAATTTCTAATTTTGAATTTGAATATAGTTCATCCATGTCTTTTTCTTAAGTCAGATTCAGTAGTACTGTGTTTAATTCATTGGCTTCTTCCTAATCATTATACATTCAAGCATTGTTGTTTCCTCATATACTTTAATTCCCGTTATACATCTACCCCGTTTAATTACAAACGCTATGTCGGGGAGTGCCATTGGCACGGGTCATCCCTTAGTTTTACAATGTGCGTTAATGCGTGTGTTGCAATTCCTGAGAATTAAAATATGCACAAAATTGTGTGTTATAACATGCATCGATATACCATAAGACACACTTATGGTGCCTCACACTATATAAAATAAGAATTTTATCATATATTATATATTACATAATATTATAAAAATAATATATTATATATTATTATAATAATATTATTATATTATATATCATAATATAATAATATATAATATATCTGCTACATATTAGACATTATATAATACTAGTAAATGGCCCATGCCCACGACACTCTCCGACAAAAGCGTTTACAAAAATTGGGTGCCTTCGGCACTAACGGTATAACAGATTGGGGCGTTACCATTTTTCTCATTATAACGGATTGTAACGTACAAAGGGAGAAATGGGAAAATAACAAAAATAACAAAAAATAACGGTGTTGAAATTCAAATTTTGAATAAATTGAGGTCAAACGAGGCGGATTGAGTGGCTGAAATCTAACCATCCACATTAGAGCGATGGGTTTGATCTCAACCACTCTTTATCTAACCGTCCACATTAGATGGATGGATAAGATAAGAGAATACAACTGAGTTGTATTGTTATATGCGTGGGTGGCCCGTGCCTTAGAAATAACAAATCAAGATGAATTTTTGTATGTAGGTCCACCTAGGGATGGGCCAAACATCTATATGGGCAGTGATCTCTAAGAGTATGTTCCACATGTAAGGTGCACGTGCATCACATGTGGCGGCCCCCTAGTCCATTTTTTGCTTTACCCCCTTACTTTATTGATGCATTTTGCATCTCACCCAATGTTTTTAAAATATTTGCATCTCACCCTCTGACCATGGGCAACATCATTGACCATAGACGGCTATTAACTGTCGCCGGATGGACATCTCAATATTTTTTTAAATGACTATAACGACCTTGGGTGAGATGCAAATATTTTAAAAACATTGGGTATGAAGTAAGAGGGACAAGCAAAAAATCCATTTTTTGAGGATTTTTTTTTTATTTTTTTTAGGATTGTGAGCTCAAAACCTTTCTTCATTTACTTTGCTTTTGGCCCAACCGTAGGTGGACCTACAAACCAAAAATTAATCTGATTGCTAATTTTTAAGCATTGGATTAGAGTCATTTCCTAGTCTGATTTTATTCGTAGAATTTGAGCATTATTTGGAGTACAAAGATCCAATGGTTTGAAATCACTAATCAGGCTGATATTTGGTATGTAGCGCCACCTAGCGATGGGCCCAACATTCGTACAATTAGAAACCTCTAAGAGAGTGGCACATGGCTCATATTGTTTTATTTTTTTACAAGGCACGTGGCTCATATTGTGGTCCCTTATCTTCTTTGATAAGGGACATTAGCGTGCTTAACAACCTCTGAAGGTGAGTTCCGTGTTCCGAGATTTTATAATCGAATGCTTAAAAATTAACAATCAAATTAATTTTTGGTCGTAGGTCCACCTACAGTTGGGCCAAAAGTAAACGAAGAAAGGTTTTGAGCTCACAATTCTTTAAAAAAAAATAATAAAAAAAATAGATATTTTGCTTGTCCCCCTTTATCGATGCAATTTGCATCACACCCAATGTTTTTAAAATATTTCACCCAAGGTCATTATAGTCATTTAAAAAAATTGGGATGTCCATCCGGAGATCATTAATGGCCGTCTATGGTCAACCACGTTGACCATGGTGAAAGGGTGAGACACAAATATTTTAAAGGGGGTAAAGCAAAAAAGCTCTAAAATCTTTGATCTATGAGAACTTCTAGGTGGGACTGAGTAGTGTTAGAATCATTACGATTGTCAACAAGTCAACCTTGGTAAGGTTGTTAATCGCCTGGGCTGGCCAGATGGGCTGTTAGGCCCCGCATATCAATTGTTGGGCTTGGGTTGCATTTATAAGCCCAATGGGCTTGATTTAGAGCCCAATAAATAATTAGGTTGGCTTAGGCCTGACAAGTTAGGCCATTAGGCTCTAGTACATAAAGGAAATGTGCAACTGCATAATAAGTATCATGTAGAGCAATGTCTAGCCCAGAGTCGCGTAGCTACCCCAGGTCACCCTCCCTCTCGAAGGCATTACTGGTCATGGAACTGGTTTATATTCTTGGACCCAGTGTGAACAGTGACTTTGTCATGGAACTGGTTAGTTCCTGGACGTAGTGTGGATAACCTTGTCATCAAACTTGGGATCCTAACACTAAAGGGATTTGAATTAACATTCTCCTAGAAGGGAGCTCTTCTCCTTCTTGGTTTGACCTAAAAAACACACACCCCACGGCTTGACTTTTTCTTGCTGGTCAAGACCAAGAATATTCAAACCCGCATATCTATAGGGGAAGGTTTCTTCCCCCAATCCCAAGCAACAAAAGTAGTAACTTAGCCCATAATATAAGCCCACAGAAAGGTGAAATTATATTTCTACACCTTATTATATACAATAACATGGACTAAATTAATCATTTTTTTGATCAAGTTCAAGCTCCTGTTGACACGTAGGCTTAATTAATAATGTTTTTAAAGGGCACTTTTTTCCGGTGGGGGGCACTTACTTTAAGTTGTAGGGGCACTTCAGGGTTTCGTAGCTATGTTTTTTTTTTTTTTTAATTTCTTTTGGTAGGGTTTTCTAGGTGCAAGAAAGATGAGATACCGCTGTATTTTTAAATACGTGACAGTCCATAATTCTTCAACTTCTAAACCAGTCTACGAATATCGAAATGATTTAAATTTTTGGAGCCTTTTCGATTCGAGGGGAGCAAATTAGGGCATGACACAACACACGACCCCGCGCCCCACCGGCCTAACACACGAGCACACGCACACACATTTGCAACCACAAGCATTACATTCATAATTGGAGGGCTTAGGGATCCAACATTTGGAGTCGTGATGTTCTAGCTCTTGGGTGTAGTGCAATTTTAATATCTTAATTATTATAACGTTTTAACTTGATAACCTACCGAGCAACTCATGTGGATAATGGACCCTAGGTGGAGGAGCTATATATATACAGACCTAAAAGTCAGTCTCATCACTGATTTCAAACCTTTGGATCTTTCTACCATGGTTTAAAGTTATCAATTTTAATGGCCGTTATAACAGTTTTGGACCTACCCCGTTACGTTTTTAACCGTTTTAACACTCAGAAAATAACGGCCATTCGTTATAACAGCCATTGTAACGAAAATAACGACCGTTATTTTATGAAAAAAATTGTGAAATAGGCCCGTAATTTCCGTTATAAATTTTATTGAAAATTACAATTTTAGTGCCTTTATTTTTTATTTTTCCTGTTAGTTCCGTTTAACAGATAAAAAAGGTAACGCCCCCAATCCGTTATACCGTTATAATGGCCCATTTAAACCTTGCTTTGTACCCCAAATAATGGTGAATAACACTCAAATTCCACGGTGAAAAATCAACCCATGAAAACGACTCCATTATCCAACCCGTACAAATCTATGTTTTAAAACTTGCCGAGTCGACTCGACTCGATCATATTTCGAATCGACTTGGCATACAAATTCGGATTTGCATAGTCTAGCGAGTTGACTTGGAAAATTGTCCGAGTTGACTCATAATTCAGTCGAGTCACCTGTTTAAAGGCCCAGTCCAGTCAAAACTCATTTTTTTTTTCTGATTTTCTAAATGTTTTTTTGTATTTGTTTCCTATTTTCAAAGTTTTTCTTAATAAATATTATTTTTATATATTTAAATAAATAATAATCAATTTAATGACTAGCCGAGTCGACTCCCGAGTCATCGAGGTGACTCGGCCCAATGGACTTCCGAGTTTTAGAACATAGTTACAAATCACTAATCAGGCCAATTTAATTTTGGTCTGTACGTCCATTAATTAGGGGTGAGCCAAACATCCATACGGTCACTGTCCTCTAAGAGTTGACACGTGGTCCATATTGTGGGATGTCAGCAACTTTATTGACCGGCGAGGGTCAGCAAAGTTCTACTCAGAATACTTATTAGTTATTACACAGCTTCGTATATTTTTATAGAAACATCCATGCAGAGGCATTCTGTACTGGATTTTCACCTAGGAAATATTTGTTAGGTAGGTTCCCCTCCCCGTCCAGCCGTCCAACCATCTCCTCCTTAAATTATAATTAATAATCTTAATAGTACTCTCTCTCCCTCTCTCTCTCGCTCTCTCGAATTTGGAAGGTAATTACTCTCCCTACTAACTACTAAGTCCTAACAGATGCAACCCCTGCCTATTTAAACAACCCTCTACCCTCCTTTCGGCCTCACACAGCCCACCACTTCCTCTTCATTATCATCTCTCTCTCTTTGTCTCTCTCTCTCTCTCTCTCATGGAGATCGGTTTGGTTTCTAAAGATACAAGCTGGTGGGTGTATACACTCCCAGCCTTTGTTGGAATCAAAAACTTGTTTGATGGCTTCGTTGTACTCTCTCTCTTTATCGCTTTTGTTTCTGTTGGGCTTCTTACCTGGGCTTTTGCCCTTGGTGGGATCGCTTGGAAAAACGGAAGGAACCATAGAGGTCGTGTTTCGATCCCGGGACCTCGTGGTCTTCCTGTTTTCGGTAGCTTATTCACCTTGAGCCGTGGTTTAGCTCATCGTACTCTAGCTACCATGGCTTCAAGCAGAGCTGCCACCCAGCTCATGGCTTTTAGTCTCGGTTCGACCCCAGTTGTCGTCGCGTCTGACCCACACACCGCTCGGGAGATCTTGACCTCTCCTTCCTTTGCTGACCGTCCCATTAAAGAATCGGCTAAGAAGCTTATGTTCAGCCGAGCCATTGGGTTCGCACCAAACGGAACATACTGGCGGCTTCTTAGGAGGATTGCTTCATCCCACCTCTTCGCACCCAAGCGCATCGCAGCTCACGAAGTGGGGCGTCAGTTAGACTGCACCGCTATGTTGAGTAGCATAGCTAAGGAACAGTCCTCACGTGGGGCAGTGGGGTTGAGGAAGCACCTTCAAGCAGCTGCTCTAAACAACATCATGGGTAGTGTTTTTGGTAAGAGGTACGACGTGGCTCAAGATAGCGAGGAGCTGAGGGAGCTTCGTGAGATGGTTAAAGAAGGGTTCGAGCTCTTGGGTGCTTTTAACTTTTCTGATTATCTTCCATGGCTCGCCTATTTTTATGACCCTTTTCGCATTAAGGAACGTTGTTCTGCTCTTGTTCCTCGTGTGAGGAAGCTCGTTCGAGGAATCATACAAGAACACCGACTCAATGAATCTGGTAAACTCGCTGATAATGCCGATTTCGTGGATGTTCTCCTCTCTCTCGAGGGTGAAGAAAAGCTAGTAGAGGACGACATGGTCGCTGTTTTATGGGTTTGTCTCTCTTATACTATTCAAATCTTATTATTTGTTTGTTTGAACTTGGAATAATCGGTTTATTTACCGAGTTTGTTTTCCTTTTTTCTTTGCAGGAGATGATTTTCCGTGGTACCGATACCACAGCTCTTTTAACTGAGTGGGTTATGGCCGAGTTGGTCTTGAACCCAGACGTACAAGCCAAGCTTCAAAACGAGCTCGACCTCGTTCTAGGTAGCAAGAGCGTTACGGACGCAGACATTGCAAACCTACCCTACCTTCAAGCCGTGGTGAAGGAGACTCTTCGGGTTCATCCACCCGGTCCCCTTCTCTCGTGGGCCCGATTGTCCACATCAGACGTTCAGCTCAGCAATGGCATGCTCATTCCCGCCAACACTACTGCAATGGTCAACATGTGGGCTATCACCCATGACGCAAAGGTGTGGGATGAGCCGTTGGTGTTTAAGCCAGAGAGGTTCTTAGAGAGCACCGGTGGTGCTAACGTAGACGTGAGGGGTAATGATCTCAGGCTTGCACCGTTTGGGGCCGGGCGAAGGGTGTGCCCCGGGAAAAACCTTGGGCTGGTAACTGTTAACTTGTGGGTTGCTAAGTTGGTGCAGCATTTCAAGTGGGTCCCGGACCAGGAGAACTCGGTTGATCTCAGTGAGGTGTTGAAGCTATCCTGTGAGATGAAGAACCCTCTCTATGCTGTGGCTGTTACTAGGAATGTTGTTGGCCCTTTCTAGGGTTCGAGTCTTTATTTATTTATGAAATTTCTTTGTTTGTGTTTGTTGCTTGCTGAAGATATAGTTGGGTCGGGTTAAGTGTTGGGGTGGGTTTAGATATGGGACAGGTCTTTTGGGGTCCTTTTATTGGTTTGATGGGTCTATGTGGTTGAAATTATTTGAATGATAATATAGAATGTCTTTTATTTAAGTCTCTAGCTACCTTGTTATAGCTATCTATATAACAAAACAGGACGGTTCTCTCCCCCTCTTATCCGGCTTCATAAAGGATGGCCGAGATCTTATCACAGTGGATCTCGGCCACTCACACCCAATTGTGACAAACGCTTTGTCGATGAGTGCCGTGGGCACGGGTCACCTACTATTTACCTACATATAAGGAATGAAATGGGTTGGATTTACATATAGCCAAGGGTCAGGCTCAAGAGCCCCACTTCTAATGCCTCGAGAGGGGTGTTACCGTCAAAAAGAATTGAAACGACCAGGGGCAAAAGTGGAAAAAATAGATTTTAATGGATTTTAATGGAAAAAAGTGGTGCTGAAATTTAAATTTTGAAATTTGAAAATTCAAAATTCGAAATTTAAAATTTAAAAATTAAAAATTAAAAAAAAATAGAATTTAGCGAAAATTTAATGGTTTTCTTATACCCCTCTTATCTTATATGGCTTCAATAATGAGTGGCTGAGATCCACTATGCTTCATTTTGATGGCTGAGATTAACTCCCACTCGGTTTTGACAAACACTTTGTAGGAAAGTACCGTGGGCACAGGCCACCCACGCATATATCAAGACAACTCAGTTGTATTCTCTTATCTTATCCATCCATCTAATGTGGACGGTTAGATAAAGAGTGGTTGAGATCAAATCCATCGATCTAAAGTGGACGGTTAGATTTCAGGCACTCAATCCGCCTCATTTGACCTCAATTTATTCAAAATTTAAATTTCAACACTGTTATTTTTTGTTATTTATGTTATTTTTTTATTTCTCCCTCTGTGTGTTACTTCCGTTATAACAGCCGTTACAATGGAAAAAACGGTAACGCCCTAGTCCGTTATACCATTTGAGTGCCGCAGGCGCCCAATTTTTGCGAACGCTTTTGTCAGAGAGTGCCGTGGGCATGGGCCATTTACTATTCTATATAACAAAACACAATGGTTGTCTCCCTACTTATATCTCCTCTTATAAGCATCAACAAAGAAGGGCCGAGATCTATAATCCTCCCCCAAATGGACGGTGGATCTCCGCCACTCACCTAATTTTGGCAAATTCTTTGTCGAGGAGTGCCGATGGCATGGGGCACCCACTAGTCTATATAACAAAACAGGGAAGTTGTCTCCCCACTTATACCCCCTCTTATATGTTTCAACAAAGAAGGGCCGAGATCTTATCTCCAAAATAAACAGTGGATCTCAGCCACTCACAACTGATTTTGGCAAATGCTTTGACTGGTAGTGTCGTGGGCATGGGCCACCCGCTATCTATATAACAAGTGAACTTACACCCCCTCTTACCTTATATGGCTTCGATAATGAGTGGCTGAGATCCACTATGCTTCATTTCGATGGCTGAGATTAACTCCCACTCGGTTTTGACAAACACTTTGTAGGAAAGTACCGTGGGCACAGGCCACCCACGCATATATCAAGACAACTCAGTTGTATTCTCTTATCTTATCCATCCATCTAATGTGGACGGTTAGATAAAGAGTGGTTGAGATCAAATCCATCGATCTAAAGTGGACGGTTAGATTTCAGGCACTCAATCCGCCTCATTTGACCTCAATTTATTCAAAATTTAAATTTCAACACTGTTATTTTTTGTTATTTCTGTTATTTTTTCATTTCTCCCTCTGTGCGTTACAATCCGTTATAACAGCCGTTACAATGGAAAAAACGGTAACGCCCTAGTCCGTTATACCATTTGAGTGCCGCAGGCACCCAATTTTTGCAAACGCTTTTGTCAGAGAGTGCCGTGGGCATGGGCCATTTACTATTCTATATAACAAAACACAATGGTTGTCTCCCTACTTATATCTCCTCTTATAAGCATCAACAAAGAAGGGCCGAGAACTAATCCTCCCCCAAATGGACGGTGGATCTCCGCCACTCACCTGATTTTGGCAAATTCTTTGTCGAGGAGTGCCTATAGCATGGGGCACCCACTAGTCTATATAACAAAACAGGGAAGTTGTCTCCCCACTTATACACCCTCTTATATGTTTCAACAAAGAAGGGCTAAGATCTTATCTCCAAAATAAACAGTGGATCTCAGCCACTCACACTTGATTTTGGCAAATGCTTTGACTGGTAGTGTCGTGGGCATGGGCCACCCACTATCTATATAACAAGTGAACTTACACCCCCTCTTACTATATATGGCTTCAATAATGAGTGGCTGAGATCCACTATGCTTCATATCGATGGCTGAGATTAACTCTCACCCGATTTTGACACACACTTTGTCGGAAAGTACCGCAGGCATGGGCCACCCACACATATAACAAAATAACTCAGTTGTATTTTCTTATCTTATCCATCCATCTAATGTGGATGGTTAGATAAAGAGTGGTTGAGATCAAATCCATCGATCTAATGTTGATGGCTAGATTTCAGCCACTCAATTCGCCTCATTTGACCTCAATTTGAATTTCAACACTGTTATTTTTTGTTATTTCTATTATTTTCCCATTTCTCCCTCTGTGCGTTACAATCTGTTATAACTACCGTTATAATGAAAAAAAAATTGACAACGCCTCAGTCCGTTATACCGTTTGAGTGCCAAAGGTACCCAATTTTTGCAAACACTTTTGTCAGAGAGTGCCGTGGGCATTGGCCATTTACTAGTCTTTATAACTAAATAGGACGATTGTCTCCCCCTCTTATCCGACTTCATAAAGGATGGCCGAGATCTTATCACACCAAATGGACAGTGGATCTCAGCCACTCACACCCAATTTTGACAAACGCTTTGTCGATGAGTGATGTGGGCATGGGTCACCTACTATTTACCCACATATAAGGAATGAAATGGGTTGGATTTACATATAGCCCAAGAGTCAGACTCAGGAGCCCCACTTTTTATGCCTCGGAGGGGTGTTACCGTTAAAACGGATTGAAACGGCCAGGGGCAAAAATGAAAAAAATAGATTTTAACAGAAAAAAGTGGTGTTGAAATTCAAAATTTAAAATTTGAAATTTGAAAAATAAAAATAAAAAAAAATATAGAATTTAACGAAAATTATGGTTTTCTTATACCCCTCTTATCTTATATGGCTTCAATAATGAGTGGCTGAGATCCACTATGCTTCATATCGATGGCTGAGATTAGCTCCCACCCGATTTTGACAAACACTTTGTCGGAAAGTGCCACGGGTACGGGCCACCCAATCATATATCAAGACAAGTCAGTTGCATTCTCTTATCTTATCCATCCATCTATTGCGGACGGTTAGATAAAGAGTGGTTGAGATCAAATCCATCGATCTAATGTGGACGGTTAGATTTCAGCCACTTAATCCGCCTCATTTGACCTCAATTTATTCAAAATTTAAAATTTTACACCGTTATTTTTTGTAATTTATGTTATTTTCCAATTTCTCCCTCTGTGCGTTACAATCCGTTATAATGGAAAAACGGTAACGCCCCAGTCCATTATACCGTTTGAGTGCTGAAGGCACCCAATTTTTGCAAACGCTTTTGTCGGAGAGTGCCGTGGGCATGGCCCATTTACTATTCTATATAACAAAACACATTGGTTGTCTCCCTACTTATACCTCCTCTTATAAGCATCAACAAAGAAGGGCCGAGATCTAATCCTCCCCCAAATAGACGGTGGATCTCTATCACTCAGGGTCTTGGAATTCTATAAATATATAGAACCCTTCTATGCCTTCTCTAAACACACACATAGACACATAGTGACTCAATCTTCAAGAGAGAGAAGCAAAGACTTTATTTATTAGAGTGTCCATTCGAAGAGCAAGAAGCTTGTTTTCCATTCGTATCTTGTTAGCTTGTTCTCTTCTTGATCAAAGCCAAGAGCTTGATCCTTTACTCAGCTTAGGTTTTCCACTTCTATATTCAACGTAGTAAGCCTGAGAGTACCAGTGTGACTCAACACCTTTTGAGTAACTTGGGGTTCATGGTGTACTGAATCATTCACCTTCTGCAAAGGCGGGAGTATTGAGAATTAAGATCGGAGGATCCGATCGACGGTAAGTTTGGAGTGTATCAAACTGAACAAGCGGATAAGGCTTCTTGGCTGGAAGGGCGTATGTGGATTCGTGGCATTGATTCAGAAGACGTTGACGCATCAGCAGTAGACATTGGCAAAGGTTGGAAGCTATATTTGCAACGGTGCTGCATAGGTAACCTTTGTTTCGTTTGACTTTTCAGTTAGTGATACTTTTCGTTTGGAAGTGGTCCCTGTGGTTTTTCTTGGCTAAGGTTTCCACGTAAAAATCTCTTGTCTTGTGTGATTGTTTGTTTGTATTCCGCAATCTATCTTGATTAGATCAAACGACAAAAAGACAATATACCACGGAGGTATATTTGATTTGAGTCGGTTGTGATAATCTTTTATCAAACAACCAAGGCATGCGATTTTATTCTCTTACCATCGACCAGTAAAACTGTGTAGGTATAATTAATTTTAAATACCTAATCAACCCCTCTTTTTAGGTATATTGAGTTAAAGAGAACGGACCGGTGAATTTCACATTATACTGTTTGAGTGCCGAAGGCGCCCAATTTTTGCAAACATTTTTGTCGGAGAGTGCCGTGGGCATGGGCCATTTACTATTCTATATAACAAAACAAATTGGTTGTCTCCCTACTTATACCTCCTCTTATAATTAAGCATCAACAAAGAAGGGCCGAGATCTAATCCTCCCCCAAATGGATGGTGGATCTCCGCCACTCACATGATTTTGGCAAATTCTTTGTCGAGGAGTGCCGATGGCATGGGGTGCCGACTAGTCTATATAACAACAGGGAAGTTGTCTCCCCTCTTATCCGACTTCATAAAGGATGGCCAAGATCTTATCCTCCCAATGGACGGTGGATCTCCACCACTCACACCCGATTTCGACAAATGCTTTGTCAGGGAGAGCCGTGGGCACGGGCCACCCACTATCTATATAACAAATCAGCTCAGTTGTCTCCCCTCTTATAGGCTTCATATATATATGACTGAGATCTTATTCGCGATTGAATGGTGGATCTCAGCCACTCACACTCGATTTTGGGAAATGCTTTTGTCGGGAGTGCCGTGGGCACTGGCCACCAACTAGTCTATATAACAAGTGACAGTGGTTGTCTCCCCACTTACACCCCCCATCTTATAAGCTTCAGTAAAGAAGGGCAGAGATCTTATATATCCCTCAACTAGACGGTTGATCTTAGCCACTCAAACCCGATTTTGGCAAATGCTTTGTTGGGGATGGTCCCATGGGCACAGGCAACCCACTAGTTATTAGCATTTTAGAGTTGGGATCCTGTACGCCACGAACTACCCAACTCCCACACCTCTTTGTTTCTACACGTACTACTCATTTTAAATTTAGTTTTTAAGTATAGCAAACAAGGAGATGTGGGAGTTGTAAGTTATTATCAAGTCATCTATTTAGGAAAATGCTATAGATGGTGAATTTTACAAAATTGCTCATTAAGAGTTTTACAAAATTGTTCATACCTAACTATTACTAAAAGGAAATGCTATATCCCACTGATAACGGGATTATCCTTGCTATTCTATGACTCTTAACTAAAATAACATGTGAGAAATGTTATATTGTTTTAAATCCCTATCGTTTAAGTCACATTCCATTACTAAAATAGCACATGACTTGCTTATGCGCATCCTTAGCTAGTTATTATCGTAGTTAGCAAATCGTGATGCAGCAAAAATTTGCCCATTGAAAAATGTGAGTTTAAAATGATTTGGGTTCAAAAAATCAAAGTCAAAAAAGCGGTAAAAAAGACGAGAGCATTGTCAAAAGATTGATAAGAGAGGACTTCGGGTTTAATACTATTTTAGTCCAAAACTACGCACTTAAAAAAACGTACACATATATGTGCATATGCCCATAGTGTATATAGATATAGATTCGGTAGTAATATAACTATAATAGAACCAAAACTATATGATATTTCCTTTAAATCCAAGTAATATAAGCAACACTAATAATTTCCAAAAATATTTTTCATTTATCAAGGTCTCCAAATGAGTAGGAATCTATTAGGGTGCGTTTGATACGTGTGCAAATTGGGCGTGCAAATAGGTTTACATGTGCAATTGTTTCCCACATGTGTTTGGTATGCGTGCATTCAGAGATTTGCACATGCACACGAGCAAATGAATGCTCGCCCTCTTTAGCAATTAAAAACTCATTTCACCCCCTGAGCAATTGTTTACACAACCTCCTTGTGCAAACAATTTGCATAAGGTACAAATTAAAATCCAATATTTTCTCAAATCAAGCCCTATCTTTCCAAAGAAAAAAAATATAGAAATAATGGAAAAAGTGGCCTTGAAAACTAAATTTTAAAATTTGAAATTTAAAAAAAAATGAGAAAAATGGAAAAAAAAAATAACGAAAAAATAATGACTCTTTTTTCACACTTTTTTTTTCAAAACATAATGGTCGTTTTTTTGTTACAACAGAAAATAACGATATTTTATTTTTTGATCATTTTAACAGTACATAACGTAACGGGGGAGGTCTGAATCCGTTACAACAGTCGTTATTTTTGCCATAACAGATTCGGACCTCCCTCATTACGTTATATACTGTTAAAACGCTGAAAAAAATATACCGAAAAAAATGACTATTATTTCCTGAAAAATTTTGTGAAAAAAAAATGTCCACTATTTCTATTATTGCCCATTATTTTTATGTTTTTTCATTTTTCATTTTTGAAAATTTGAAATTCACGCTCAACTATGTGGGGCCCACGTATTAAGTACGGAAAATTCGTTGTTTTTTTTGCATACTTAATATGTGGGGCCCACATATTTTGTGCTTTCCTAAGTGAGCATGCGCGCGAACCAAATGGTAGTAAATATGAACAGTGCGTAAAATTTGAAATTTGCATATGTAAAGTTAGTGCGAACCAAACACAAGAAAATAGTATGGGTGCGCAAACCATTGCACGCGTAATGGTTTGCATGCGTACCAAACAGACCCTTACAGAAAAAGGATTTGAGGCTATTTTCTGAATTTGAGATCTTCGTCTGTATCAATCCAAGTGTTAAAACATATCAACACTTCTATTTTTCTGAATTTGAGGCTAAATAAACAGTTGAGGGTCATTTAAACATACCTTGCAACCCCGATACAGTCAGTTACAATGGCTTGACTCTGCGCCAACAGAAGTATATTGACCTCAGGGTCTTAAAATTGAAAATTAGAAGGCTATGAATTCCAGTGTGCGAGTTATGGAGGAGAGGTAGAGTCTTGATAAGTACTGAAGTCATGTTTTTTGACTCATTGGACTTGGGAAGGCAACGCTGATTCACATTTATAACTGCAGTTTATTTCCATATGCACTTCAGTAGTCTGCTTTGTCATTCACATTCGGTATGGTTATAGCTCATAGATCAGGCTAAAATCATTACGGTATGGATTCTACACAAAAAAAAGTGTTGCACTGACATGGGATGCGGTAGTGTTTAAGTAAGAGCACCAAGGAAGCAATTGAACTTTTTTTTTCTTCTTATGGTTGCTTTCTCCCACATGACCACAAAGTGTAGATTTCTCATTTGGTTTATTTGGTTAAGGCAGATCAAAATCAGACACTTGCCTCTAGAAAATGACTGAAGACAAATCAATTAAGACATTGCTTAGAGTACTGTTGATGTTATATATTATAGGGTGTTTTTAGGCCTTTTACTAGCATCCAATATGATCCTTGTCCAACTATTTTCTTGTCTTAGACAACAAGACTAGTATTGGTAAGCAATCAAACACTAAGATCACACAGGCAAAAAGTTTTGCTGGTCTGTAATGTACTATTTAGCCATTTGAAGGTGTATTCTTTGTAAAATGAATACTTTGGTCTGTCTATATGGATAGTAGTCTACTGTCTCTGTCTCTGTTCTTGTTGTATGCTTGGTGAGTATGTAAAGTGGTTCAAACTAACCATTCAATCGATTACACTAAGATCACACAGGCAAAAAGTTGTTCCAACCGGACGATCCTAATCATCCAATTCATCACATTCATTAAAGGTCATAAGAAGTATGAATTAATTGTCCACAAAACATGAGTATACCCAAACAAGAGTTCCCCACAATGCTTCTTTATTGGGCAAGTTCAGAACCCAGTTAAATAACGAAACCAGAGTGTATGTAGTCTACCATGTTCTCATTCCCAAAGTGCTTCTTGTGCTGCACTGCTACAACCAAATGTATTTGGACCTCAGAGTCAAGTGTGCAGTAGACGTTTGATTCTTAATTACTCTTTAGGAGTTCCACTTCCATCCATTGCCTAGCAAGAATATATCCCTTAAAATGGGATCGACTAACATGAACCTTTGTACTGTTAATGCATCACAAAATCATTTTGAGTTTGCTGGTTGAGTTATTCCATGGTTGTTTTGCTATTGGTTAAGCAATCCTATATTATATAGTATGCTTGCTTAAATCCATCAAGCTCTAAACTTTGTGAGAGTACAAATGCCTTCCCTTGCATGCTTACACCCTTAAGGTATTAGATATACTTCAAGCCAGGTGCCTTATGTCCTTAATTACAGACTCAAAAGAGGAAATAAGAAGAGAAGGGTTTGAGAAAGAGGAAAATGACGGTTCATGGATAAAACTTAAGGACAAGTTTTGTCCACAATTTTGGAATAATGATGCATTAGATGCCAAGAAGCTTAATTAAAGGTACATACATCTTATAAACATGCTTAAAGGTGGACTAAATGGACCCTCATGTTCTCTTTTTTTTCATTGTGATTTGAATGAGAGAGAGTTAATGGTAATCCATCCTTCCCACTTTCTAAAAAACTAGCCATTGGAATTATTATATCACTTTGCATCTCCTCTGGGGAGGTTTCTTATGTGATGTTGTTTCTTAGCTACTTTTTGTCTGAAATGTTTGTAGTGGTGTAAATGATTATGAAGAGAGGTATTGATGAAAGAACCACTGCGGTTGTTATGATTGCAGCTTATACAGCTTGGTTAGCGGTAACTTACCAAAAAAGAAAACTAACTAGGCAACTTTCAATTGATAGAAATCTATTAAGAGAATATGTTTTGAAGCGACTATACAAAGAAAGTGATAGAGATTGTCATGAGCAGTTACGCATGAATAGGAACTCCTTCAATAGACTATGCTGCCGTTTAAAGGCCAATGGATTGCGTGATGAGTGAAGTGTTAGAGTTGAAGAGCAGGTGGCTATGTTCCTCCTCACGATTGGTCATGATGTTAGAAATCGACATGCAAAGTTTAACTTCATACATTCTGGGGAAACAGTCAGTTGCCATTTTAAGAATGTTATGAGGGCAGTTATTAAAATGTCAAAAGATGTTATTAAGCTGCCGGGGCTCAATTGTTCACCGTATATGAGTAACTACTCTAGAAGTTGGTACCACTACTTTGATGTAATACACTATAACGATGTAATAATATTTGGGTCATTATTTAACAATAATTTTTAATTTTCTTACACATTGTCAAATAATGTTAGGATTGTGTTGGGGCCATTGACGGTACTTACATCCATGCAATAGTGTCCTTAGAAGATCAACCAAGATATCATAACCGAAAGTATGAAATTAGACAAAATGTTCTTACCGGCGCGTGTACTTTTGATATGAGGTTCACGTATGTACTTGCTGGATGGAGGGTTCCGCACACAATAGCAGGGTTTTAAGATCTACAGTTGGAGCAAGGCGAGATAGATTCACTGTACCTGCCGGTATACTACATTATGAATATGTGTATCGATTTATATATACAAGAATGGTCGTTAATTCACATTACTCATTTTGTTTTTGTATTTAGGTAAGTATTATCTAGCTGATGCAGGTTTTCCACATGTTCTTGGATTTATAACTCCATATCGTAGTGTGTGGTATCATCTAAACAAGCATCACATACGTAACCCTACGAATAAGAAGGAACTCTATAATTACTGTCATTCATCATTGCGAAATGTTGTTGAACGGTGTTTTGGGTTGTTGAAAAAGTGATTTGCATATCTTAGGTCTGCTCCATTTTTTGGAATAGAAATGAAAGCATTGTTGGTTTTATGTTGTTGTGCAATCCATAACTATATCATGGAGGTAGATCCAACTAATTTGTGGAAGATGAGGAAGAACCCGAAGAAGATCTACCGATTGAAGAAGAAGCTTTGATGATGGAAACCAGCCCTACTTGGAATGCTAAAAAAGAAAATCTAGCAACAATTATGTGGGCTGAATACAATGGTCATCACCCATAGTGATTTCTTTATTAATTGTGAAATAACCACTGATCCGTTCTCTTTAATCGGAAATACCTAGAAGGGGGCTTGATTAAGTATTTAAAATTAATTATACCTAAACAGTTTTACTGGTCTATGGTAGGGGAAAAAATCGCATGCCTTAGTTGTTTGATAAAGAATTATCACAACCAATTCAAATCGAATATACCTCCGTGGTATATTTTCTTTTCGTCGTTTGATCTAATCAATATGAATAACGGAATACAAACAAACAATCACACAAGACAAGAGATTTTTACGTGGAAACCTTAGCCAAGGAAAACCATGGGACCACGTCCAGAAGAAAAGTATCATTAACTAGAAAGTTAAATGAAAGAAAGGTTACCTACGTAGCACTGTTACAAATACAGCTTCCAACCTTAGCCAAGGCCTACTGTCGATACGTCAACGTCCTCTGAATCAACGCTACAAGTCCACGCGCGCCCTCCCAGTCAAGAAGCCTTGTCCGCTTGTTCAGTTTGGTACACCCCGAACCTACCGTCGATCGGTCACTCCAATCTTAATTCTCAACACTCCGGCCTTTGCCGAAGGTGAATGATTCAGTACACCCTGAACCCTAGGTTGCTAAATGGTGTTGAGTCATACTAGTACACTCAGGCTACTAGGTCAAATATCTAAGTATAAGACCTAAGCAGAGTAATAGATCAAACACTTGGCTTTGATCAAGAAGAGGAACAAGCTCACAAGATGTGTATGGAATAAATAGCTTCTTGCTCTTCGAATGGATACTCTAATAAATAAATATTTTCTTCTCTCTCTTGAAGTGTAAAAGTGTATTTAAAGAAGGTATAGATGGGTTATATTTATAGAATTCGTAACCTTGAGCCTTATAGAACGTGGGAGAGTGGGAACTAGAATTTTGGATCTGAGAAAGACTCAATCCACGTGAAGTCCATTCGATTGTACTCTGGGTTTAATCGATTAGGCAAGGTCCAATCAATTAGGCGATTGGCCTTGTACGGATGGGTTTTTCCTTCATAAATCCAATCGATTGTTTATAGTCCAATCGATCGGACTTAAATAAGTTTTTGCCCCTTGGCTTCAATCAATTTTACAGAGGTCTCCAATCGATTGGGCTATGATCATGTTCAGTCTCGTAGACTTCACTCGATTTTACAGATGTGTCTAATTGATTGGGCTTTGATCATGTTCTGTCTCGTAGACTCCAATCGATTTTACAGAGGCCTCCAATCGATTGGGCTTTGATCATGTTCTGCCTCATAGGCTCTAATCGATTTTACAGAGGCCAACTTGTCCAATCGATCAGACTCTCCAAAAGTCAATAACTTTGATTAAGACTCGGGTCAAATGACTAGGTTTGACCATTATATTTTATTTATTTAAACCTATTCTTATGTCCACTAAGTCACTTAACTTCCTAAGCGAGCGTACACGATCTATAACCGATAAATGGGCAGTTACTCAGATGACTCCTGTCGTCAACTATCTGATTCTTGCAATCTCTGTCTTCTAGTCTTTACGTAGTCGATGAAGTATGCGTACCACGATATCTTCACACTACACTTGTTCTCGTAGGGACGGCTACATGAATGTTTTTATGTCAAACTTAGAATATGAAATTATTCTTTACAAATTGATGTTATGTTTGTAATATTTGAACTTCTTGTGGTTGTAATAGGATTAAAAGCCTCAACTTGTTATTTCTGTAGTTGTATTGGAATATTTGAAAATGAATGATCTTTGTTTTGAACTATCCAATTGTCTTAAATGATTATACTACTTTATATTGGATATTTCTTGATCCCTTTTCTCATAGGAATGGATGCTGAACAAAGTCAAAGAAATGCGAATGATGGTGCTACCTCAAAGGGAGTTCCCCAGTTACGCTAGAAACCTAAAATGGATAGAATCCTAATACAGACCTTAAATGATCAGCTTATCCAAGGGAATAGAGTTGATAATATTTGGAAATCAGTAGCAACCCAAGGAGTTATATCTACCTTGATTCTAGATTCAGACGAGACTGTCACATCAGCCCAAGTATGAAGTCGGATGAGGACATTAAAAGGCCAAATTTATACTATAAAAGACATGCTTTCCCAAAGTAGATTTGGGTGGAACGATGTCACAAAAATGGTGACTGCAGAAGATCGAGTGTGGAGAGATTACATTCAGCTACTAAGAATAAATATGTTCTATTTGAGAATATATAATATCCTTTAGATACTCACAATATTCTTTAATTACACAGCCATCCTAGAGCCGCTCAACATCGTTTCAAATCAACCGAGAATTTCGATGATCTTTCTTTCATTTGTGGGAAAGATAGAGCCACTAGGAGTCGGGCTACAACGAATGTTGAGGGCGATATGGACATGGCTGAGGCTGAATATATGATACACCAAGGCGAATGAGGAGCTACTATGGAACAAGGTCTTGAGGACTTTGGTGAGGAGAATGTCCAACATAATGCACCTCATCTACAATAGACTTCAACCTCGTCTGCTGCCCAACAAAATGCACCTACAAGGAGGAGGCATCAAGCTGATCATGGAGATGTCATCGAACAATCACTTTATACCATCGCAGAAAGTGTGCAGATGTTGGCTACGTCTGTGTTAGAGCAAAACAAAGGGTTTAGATGCCAATCAATTTTTTCAAGAAATTGCTAAGATTCAAGGTCTTGACAATGATATTGTGGTTGAGGCGTGCGACTACGTTTCAGAAAATCCATCGAAAGCCAACATGTTTTTTGCTATGCCTAAAGAACTGAAGAAGGCTTGGTTGATGAAATGTGCACGTCAATAGACGTTAGAACATATATATCTTCAAGGTATATGCGTAAGTCCTTTACTTTGTATAACATTACAAGTCTAATCTGTATCTTGATTATTATAGTAGATTTCTTTCATCGCTTGTTTTGATCTAATGATTACAGGCATTTGATTACTTGCTTGAATTTGGTGTATAAACACAGGCGAGTCTACGTTGCGGCAACATATCAACTTTGTCACAATACGCTGTGGCAACATAAACACATACGAGTCTACGTTGCTAATTTTACTTGCGTGGCCATTGATAGTTCCTTGACTTGTTTCTACAAAACCTGCTTGTTGAGCATTAATGCTCAACTCATTTTGATTTTTGAGTCTTGTTTTTTAGTTATAGATGCTCTTCCTTTGCTTTATTTTTTCTTGTATGATCTTGGTGGCCAAAATAGATAACTTGAAATGGGTTCGGGTATTCAAGAGATAACCAAAGGTTGGGTTTCTCCACATCTATGCATGTGGGCCCCACACGTGTTTGGGATGCCTATGGGACCTATTTTGTCCTTTTAATATGTGGGGCCCACATATTTTCCGCTGACCTATTGTCCTTTTAATATGTGGGGTCAACATATTTTGTAAAATTTAACTTTGAATTTTTGTTATTTTTTCCATTTGTGTATGCATGCGAACCAAACATTGGTAATTGTAAACAATACGTAAATTTGGTAATTTGCGTATGCAAAGTAAGTATGAACCAATCGCGAGAAAATAGTGGGGCAAATAATTGCACGTGCAAACCATTGCACACGTACCAAACACATCCTTAATCTTTTCTAGAAATATTTTTTTGACATAAAAATCAGTGACATATATTATAAATAAAAAATGTTCTTTAATTTTTAAAATAAAAGATTTATTCATGAGATGTTTTGAATTTTTTTGAAATTACAGGGTTATTTTGGATTATTAAATAATTCGTGTTTATTTCGCAATGTTTTGAAAACACCATGATTTGAAACGTTTATTTTTTCAAAAGATTAGTTTTTTTTCTTCAAAAAGTCGGGCTTTAAACGGAGATTTGCTATCAAGAGTAGGGCCCCCCCTCCCTCCTCCCCCCCCTAAATTGATGAAAACCTGGATAGTTTAATATGGTTTTGGGAAAAAAGTCTTAGATTTTTGTTTTGAAATACTACTATCTCAAGAATTTTCACATTTTGTGGGGCATATTGATGCAGGACATTTAACCAATACTCCCCAAAAGTTGCGACTGTTGGTAGTGTGAGTTTAAATTCCTTTATATCATAGGATCTATCTAGGTTCTTGGTCGACACGACCCCTCGTGGGCCCATATCACACAGGCCACTCCACCCCGAGTGTGCCCAATATTACGCAGGCTGCCCCACTCGAGCCCGGTGTGAAAATGCCCCTGCATTAATCACCCTTGGTGAGGAGACTCGAACACGAGACCTCCTGCTCTGATACCACTTTGATGCAGGACATTTAACCAATACTCTCCAAAAGCCACGACTATTGATAGCGTGAGATTAAATTCCTTTATCTCATAAGATCTATCTAGGTTTTCAGTCAATACGACCCCTCGTGGGCCCATATCACACAGGCCACCCCACCCCGAGTGTGCCCCATATTACACAGGCTGCCTCACTCGAGACCGGTGTGAAAATGCCCCTACATTCCACATAAATGAAGTTTTGATAAGGAGTGTCCCCATTTTCTATCTGGGCGGACTCTTGGTTGGGGTACACCCCAAAAAGAGAGATCTTTCTCTAAAATATGGCTGACCGTTGATGGTCACTAACCGCCCACAATATGAGCCATGTGGCACATTTTTAGAGGACATTGCTGACCATATGGATGTTTGGCTAGTCTGAAGGTGGACCTACAAATCAAAAATCAACCTGATTATTGATTTCTAAGCGTTGGATTGAATCCATTTTCATGGGTTGATTTTAACCGTAGGAATTTGACTATTATCGACCATTATTTGGGCTACAAGATTGGAAGGCTTGAAATCACTAATCAAGCTTTTTTGGTTTGTAGGTTCACCTAGGGATTGGCTAAACATTCATACGGTCAGTTCATGTGAAAATGTGCCACATGGCTCATATCGTGGGACCGTCGCTGGTCAGCCAAGTTTTACATGTTTTAGTTTGGGGTGTTCCCAGACTAGGAGTCTGCCCTGACAGGAAATGGGGTGAGCGAATATGCGCTCCCTTTAGTAAGTTATTGCATAAATTATGTTCTTGTTTGATAAATAAAAAAAAATATAATTATATTTCCCATAAAATATTAGTGTTTTCTTTAAATTTTATCTTTTAAATTCAACCTATGCTGCAGTTTGCCTCCACTCCACGTGTCACAAGATGGGAGAGGTTGAGGAGATGTCTCTACCAAATGGGTGAGGCAGGCAGAATTGGGGCATACATGGAAAATATTTAGATGAAGAGGTCTCTCGATGCAGTTGATGCAGAGGGCTCTTGTGGCCTACATAACTCATTTTTCTGGGCCCACTGGCCACATGGATGTTGAGCCCATCTATTGGTGGTTATACACACTAAAAATCAGCTTGATTGATGATTAATTTCTAGCTGTTGGATTGAGTACCAAAAAACATGCTTGATTCCAACGGCTAGAATAATCATAAGAAAGTGCTAAAATCTATGGTTAATTAGAGATAACCAATCAGGCTGATTTTTGGCATGTAATCCACCAAGGGTGGGCTAAACATCTACGTGTTCAGTGGCCCAAAAATATGCACTATGCAGGGCCACGAGAGTCCTCTACATCGACTACATTTAATGTCCGTCCTCTACGTCGGTGTGATTTCGATGCAGTGTTTCTTCTCTTTTTGGTCTGTATGTCCATCTAAGGTTGGGCAATATAGTCAAATATCTCTAAGAATATGGCACGTGGCTCATATTTTAGGCTGTTATACTCAATTAATTCCCCCCCAAGCACTCCGAGTAAAACATCGCTGACCGCCCACAGTATGAGCCACATGGCACACTTCTAGAGGCCGCTGACCGTATGGATGTTTGGCCAATCCCTATATAGGCCTATAAAACAAAAACCAGCCTGATCAGTGATTTCTAAGAGTTGGATTGGAATCATATTCATGGGTTGAATTTAACCATAGGAATTTGAGCATTATTGACCATTATTTGGGTACAAGCATCAAAATGGTTGAAATCACCAATCAGGCTGATGTTTGCGGTTTCTAGGCCCATCTAGGGATTGGCAAAACATCCATAGGGTCAGTATCCTCTAAAAGTGTGCCACGTGGGTCATCGGGGCAGTCAACGGGGTGGCCAGAGAAGTTTTACTTGGGAGTGTTTACAATTTGTGGGGTGCAAATAAACTTTCCCGCGATACAAAGGTTAAACCAACGGAGATTGACTTCCTGGCCCATGCCATTCGTTGTGACTGGTTAGTATCGATAGGCCCAATGTTGGCCCCAACAACAGGTCCAATGGATTACTGATCATTTCAAAATTCAAACACTTATTTGTTATTTTTGGTTTCTTTTTTCACGAGACGGGTAGGTCTGAATATCAGGTGAGGATTGTTCGCTAGAGAATTCGAACCCAAAAACAACTCTCTCTCACCCCCAACCATCCAACAATGCCAAGACTCGCTCCATTGCCAACATGACTCCCACCTTCATCTCTCATCCTCTCTTTCATCAAAGCCATGGTATGTTTCCTCCCTCTCTCTCTCTCTCTCTAGTAATCTATCTATTTTTGGTGAATAAACGCCATTAATTAAAGGGTTTTGTGTGGTGGGTGGTGTTTTTGTTGTTGCAGTCTCTTATGCCTTTGATGTTCCGGTCACTAGTGAGGCTGGTATTGTCACTAGTGGGTCGGCCGGCAGCATCCATCTCAACCATATTATACTATAGTGACCTTCTCCCTCGGAATATGAACTTGGAGCGATTGGTTCAACATGATCTGCTTGATCGAGAAAACTATCTATTTCATTTCCTCATCAACCTCCTCAGATGTTTCTGGTAACGACCCTGATCTCTCTCTCTATTTTGTCATGCCTTTTGGTGTAATTTTGAGATAGATGGTGATATTTTTTTGTTTTTCAGAGTGGCCAGCTGGCTCATAGTTGATGCAAATTTAACCAATGAAGTCTCGGTGAGTTTTCCTCTATGATTTGAAGAGTGATTTGAGAAGGCAAACGGCTTGCGTGGAGAGTTATTTGTTAGTTTGTAGATTAATTTTACTTTTCATGTCAGTTTTATTTTATTTTTATTTCAGTGGAGATAATAGGCACATTTAATGGCATGATGGGTATGTTCGAATAAATGGAGAATAATGTTATTCGGAATAACCAGTTAACTGATCAACTAATAATTTCCATCAATATTTCAATGAGAATGCAAACCCAAAATACCCAATTTTTGAATCTTAATTTGTGAATCAATATTTGAACGGATCGAGCCACTAGTAAAATTTAGTCCCATGCCATGCTGATTTTTTGTGAGGATGTTCTTCTAAGCATGTTTATCAACCTCACCAAAAACCAGCCAGTTTCGACATTTCTAGCCTTACGGAAAGTCGATTGCAAGTTCAAATGGTCTGAACTGTCCATTTTTATAACTTTAGCTCCATATGTGACAGGCCGGCTAGAAATTTCAGGAGTGCTTATTTTTTGTGAGGACGATCTCCATGGTGACAAGATCATCCGCACTAAAAATATCAGCCCTTAACTCATCCGTCTGTGGTCTAGAGCTACACCCATTTCTTACATCTAGTTCTTACACCCGAGGGTGGGGCCCACGTGGAGATCATGTTGGATAATCCAACTGCACATTGAGTTTTTCATGCTATGGTTACCCTCCTCACAAAAGATCAGGAAAATTCAACATTCCTAACCTCATGAAAAGTAGACTTTAATTTGAAAAATCCAGACCATCCGATTAAACCACTATTTTGGGTCAATTTTTTAAATGGGTTAGCAATGTCGAACTGAACTGATTTTTGGTGATGATGATCATCATGGCAAGAGAAGTTCAATGTATTGTTGGATTGTCCAACATGATCTCTATGTAGGCCCCCCCGGGTGTAGGAACTGGATGTAAGAAATGGGTGTACCTCTAGACGGACTCATATATATATAAAGTGAAAACAGTGGTTGGCGATGACATCTCAAACCTAATATTCTAAAAATACCCCAAGTTTTGCTTCCTTTTGTTTTCTTAAGTTATGCATTCAGCAGGGTTGTTTTTGTCTTTTGGCAAAAAATGCACATACGTCACCCATTTAGAAAAGAGTGCAGTCTCCAAAACAAGGAAAAATTTTAGACGCAGGGGGTTTTGGATGCAGAGGACGAGTGGTAAATCTGGACCACTCATCTTGACTTTTTTAAAACACAACTTAACCGGAGTTAATAATTTAAGTCATTTTTAAATCTAATATTATATTGGGATCCCTGTGCTGTTTCCTTTCTTAAAACAAACCATTAAAAATAGAACCTTCCTTTTATTCTTTGAAAGTCTTTCTGCTAGCTCCACCACGGCACCACCCCACGAGCTTCTTCTTGCCTAAGATCAGAAGCAGCTGGAGATTAGACATCATAACCACTCAATGGTGCTAGGGTAGAACCTAGCTAATGTCTACATAAAAAGTCAAGCGTACTGGATGGCCATGATCGTTCACTTGGGTTGATGTGTAACCTAGGGAATCTCTTGGGTGAAACTGCTCAACGAGGTCCTAACTTACTCTATGCATCAGATACTGGGCTTCTGAGCCATCGTCTTGTTATCCAAAAAAAAAAAAAATTTACTTATGACCATGTGACTGGTGCGGCTCTAACACTTGACAACGCAACCTTTAATCACATACATGATACATCGTCCCCATATTTCAAAAAACAACGATCCATGATCTGGAATAGAAATAAAATGCAAATTTTAATACCAACTAATATTTAAAGACTTTCGACTTTTGGGGAACCTACTGGAGAAAATACGATATATGGAATGGAGATTCAGTGGAGATGAAGAACTGCACTAACCCAAGAAATCCAATTATCAGGGTGGACAAAATTACTAAGACTAGGTGGCTCAATCACAAATTTTTGGGTGGACCCAAATAAGTTTGCAAGCACGTCGTTGTGCTTCAAATCTCTGTGATGTGCTTCAGATCACCGGCCGGCAACGATGAACTCTTCCTTTGAAGGGGCAAAAGGTGTAGGAGGGTTGAAGCAAGTAAAAGTAGAACGCGAACAGACTTAAACGAACAAAGGCGTTAGTAGATTGAATTTTGTATGGTTTGAGATAGAAAGCATAGGACCATGTACTACGTGATCCAGAGTGAGTAGGTCTAGAGAGCTCATGTGGCCGGCTTGCTTTTGGAGTTTTTGAAGTATCTAAAGTTCCATAGTTCAAATAATTACATTCTCCTTCAATCGTCTCAGAAGCAAATAATCTTCTTCATCTTCTGATCATATAAATGTATCGACGAAGAACCATAAGTCTGCATTTGTTTGTTTGTTCTTCCTCTGTTCGTACTGTAATGGATTCAAGCTCAAAGAAACATTATCTATTATATTTTACAGATCGAGCATTAATTTCTTTGTCTTGGGTTGTGGAGGAGAAAGGCTGCTTTCAAAGAATAAAAGGAAGGTTTTGTTTTTAATGGTTTATTTTAAAAAATAAAACAAACTAGGGAATATAATAAGGAAAATTTCTAAAAAGAAAAAAAAAATTAATCTATTTACAAAAAACAAAAGTAAAATTCTGACATTCCCAAAAAAAGTAACTAAACGCCCTTCTAAAGGGTGTTTCTCCCTGACAGAAATAAATCTCCTGAAATAGTAGCAAAAAGCTGAAAAGGCCGAAGGGCGTTTGTACCTGACATAGAGGAGTAAAATTTTTCCATAGAGGAGTAAAATTTTTGTCCCAATATGGGCCACGTGGCACACTCTTAGTAGACGCTGACCGTATGGATGTTTGATCAGTCCCTTGATGGACCTGCAGTCCAAAAATCAGCCTGATTAGTAATTTACAACCTTTGGATCTTTGCACTCAAATAATGCTCAAATTCCTACGATTAAAATCAACCCATTAAAATAACTTCAATCCAACGCTTTTAAAGCACTAACCATGTTTCTTTTTTGGTGTGTAGGTCCACCTAGTGATTTGCCAAACATCCATACGGTCATCATCCGATAAGAGTGTGCCATGTGGCTTGTATCGGGATAAAAATTTTACTCCTCTATGGGTAAACACCCTTTTAAAGGGCGTTTGTCAGTCTTTTCACTTTTTATATCTATCAGGGAGCGTTTAGTTACTTTTTTCGGGAATATCAGAAATTTATTTTGTTTTTTGTAAATAGATTAAAATTTGTTTTCTTTTTAGAAATTTTCCGAATATAATATTAGATATAAAAATGACTTAGATTATTAACCCCGGTTAAGTTGGGGTTTAAAATAATCAAGACGAGTGGTTCAGATTTACCACTCATCCTCTGCATCCAAAACCCTCTGCATCTAAAATTTTTCCATGAGAGAGTTTTGTTTTGGGGAACATTGGTACTAAGTACCAACAGGTCACCGGTGAACACCGCCTAGGATACAACACTTAAAGTCCTCTAAAGCCACTACAACAATAATTGGACCATGCAAACTCAAGTGTGTATAAATAAATAGTCAAAACACTAAAAAATATATCCAAGAGTGTACAAATAAAAGATGAGTGAAATGGCATTGTGCTATCTCATTTGTTTCTGCAAGCTTTCTGTCTCTAATGGAAAATACCGTATATTTTGGGCATTAGCCAGCCATTGAGCCATCCTTAATGTGCACCAAAAGGATTCAAAATGGTAATAAGAACAGTTAAGTGTTACTACTAAAATGTTTGATTCAATAGTTTCCATACCGAAAAGAGCATGGACACAGAAACAATATTCTGAGGAAAATACATTGATATCCCTTTTTTCTATCTAGTTTTTAGATTGATATGGTTCAAAATAGATTTAAATTGGATTTTTGACGAGTTTTTAACAGAAATTAGGCTAGCTTTCGTTTCGTTTCTGCACTATATAAACTGTTACGTGATTTAAATTCAGATTTTTGAAGATTCTACAAAGTGTCTAGTTTCAGAAATATGTGGTAGGTCGTCCATTTTGGTTGAATTGAGTTCTCAACAATTTTTGCAAGATTTCGTGTCTTTTAGTTTTTCAAAAATCCAGAACCTTGACTATATATATTTTACAACCACTACAGGAAAACAGGGTATTAGCGGGGGCTAGGGCTGCCACTAAAAGTTCAAAAAACCGCCGCTCATATTGTTAAACTAAGATTTGAGAATTCAAATTAATACTCTTACAACATTTTCTATTAGGCTTCTAAATTGTTATGGCATATTTGGTCTGGATGTCATACCTTGTAGAATAACAAAAAAAAAGTAAGAGAAATGGAGCAGCTTCTTCTTCTTCTTCTTCTTAGATTAACTACAAGAAACGAGCACAACTGATACATCATTTTTCAAATAAAATTGAAGTTTTAAACAATCGACACCTCACAAAATATATGGAGCTTCAAACACATCTTATGGTGTGAGAATTGCAGGTTCTTGGCCTTTTGGTTGTTGAAGAAACCTTCTCTTAAATGGAAGAAAAATGACTGCTTACAGGTTGCAAACTTGAAGAAATGGAGGGAAATGATAGATGAAAGGAAATGTGATTGGATTGGAGAGGAGATGAGACTGATACAAGTACACACACTCTACGCCACCTGATCACTTCAAATCAAACCTTGAGTTTTCAAAAGCATCTGGCTATGTTCTAGAGAGATATGGATGGTAACCCATAAAAGGGCCTTATAGGGTTAATGTGTCGATCAAAGTGCCTTATCTTTTTGTATAGGGGACTTAATAGTCTGTATTTTTATAAATATAAACTTCTATGTGAGTTTTAAAAAATTTAGTATCTCTCTCAACCACGTTGAAAAATTATTACCACATGGCCATATAGATGTTTGGCCCATCCTAAGGTGGACCTAGAGACGAAAATAGCCACATTGGTGATTTATAGCGGTTAGATTTGAGTCTTTTCATGTTGATTTTTAGCGTGGGATTCAAGCATCATTTGGATACTCAAATCCAACGGTTAGAAATCACTAATCAGTCTGATTATTGGTATATAGGTCCACCAAAGGGTGGACAAAACATCCATACAGTCATCCAAAGATTATGCCACGTGGCCATAAGCAGCTGTTGTGATTCTTGAGAAATGGTGATGTAGCAAGCTGTAGCTGTGCATTTTTAAGTCACCGCTGCCATCTGGGCTCACTGACTGCATGGATGTTTAGCCGGCACCTTGGGAGTAAACCTTCGCTCACTGCATGATGTGACCGTAACCGATCACAGCACACAATACGAGCCACGTGGCACACTCTTAGAGAGTGCTTACCGTATAGAAGTTTGGTCAGTCTCTCGGTGGACCTGCAAACCAAAAATCAGCCTGATTAGTGATTTACAACCTTTGGATCTTTACTCCCAAATAACACTCAATAATGCTCAAATTCCTACGGTTAAAATCAACCCATGAAAATAACTCCAATCCAACATTTAGAAATGACTATCGGGTTTATTTTTGGTATGTACGTCCACCTAGTGATTTGCCAAACATCCACAGTCATCGCTCTCTAAGATTGTGCCACGTGGCTCTTAATGTGTGCTGTGATCAGCTTCGCTCACATCATGCAGTGAGCGAAGGTTTACTCCGCACCTTGGTAGACATTCATACCAAAAATCAGCTTGTCGGATGATTGTTAGCCATTGGTTTTAATACTAAAAAAAGTTGAATCCAATGGCTAGAATCACGCCTTCAAAAAGTAATCAAATATAATGGCTAGAGATTACTAATAAGCATTAAAACTTCTGTGACAACCCACAATACGAGCCACGGGCACATGATTAGAGGGCGCTGGCTGTATGGATGTTTAGCCAGTCCCTCAGTGGACCTGCAAACCAAAAATCAGCCTGATTGGTAATTTCTAAGAGTTGGATTGAAGTTATTTTCATGGGTTTATTTTTACTGTAGGAATTTGAGCATTATTGAGCGTTATTTGGGTGCAAAGATCCAAAGGTTGTAAATCACTAATCAGGCTATTTTTTGGTTTGCGGGTCCACCGAGGGACTGGCCAAACATCCATATGGTCAGCGCCCTCTAATAGTGAGCCATGTGGCTCGTATTGTGGGTTGTGACCGGCTTCGGTCACAACATCTTGTGACAGAAGGTTTGCCGATGACAGGGTGCAATAGGAGCCACGTGGCATATTCTTAGAGGACTTTGACCGTATGGATGTTTTTCCAATCCCTATATAGACCTACAAACAAAAAATCAGCTTGATTTGTGATTTCAAACATTTGGATCTTTGGAGTAAAACTTGTGTCACAAGATGTTGTGACGGAAGCCAGTCACAGCACTCAATACGAGCCACGTGGCATACGATCAGAGGGCGATGACCGTATGGATGTTTGGCCAGTCCTTCGGTGGACCTACAAACCAAAAATCGGCCTGATTAATGATTTACAACCTTTGGATTTTTGGACCCAAATAACGCTCAATAATGCTCAAATTCCTACCGTTAAAAATAACCCATGAAAATAACTTCAATAAAATCATTTAGAAATCACTAATCAAGCTAATTTTTTTGTACCGGTCCACTGAGGGACTGGCCAAACATCCATACGGTCATCATCCTCTAATAGTATGCAAAGTGGCTCGTATTGAATGCTGTGACAGGCTTCCCTCACAAAATCTTGTGACTCGGATCTTTGTACCTCAAATAATAGTCAATAATGCTAAAATTTCACACGGTTAAATCAACCCATGAAAACAATTCCAATCCAACGCCTAGAAATCACTAATCGGGCTGAGTTTTGGTTTGTAGGTCCTCCTAATGATTGGCCAAACATCCATACGGTCAGAGTCCTCTAAGAGTGTTCCACGTGGCTTATACTGTTCCCTGTCATCAAAATTTTATTCCACCAATGGTGGGCTAAATGTCCAATCGGTCAGTGGGCCCAGAGAGCAGCGGTGAATTTCTACGATGGTCTTTGAGATTGGTGTGCTGGGAATCTCGATGACCATCTAGAGTCTAGACCTTGAGACGGAGATTCTAGAATAATGCTCCTCGATAAAGTCCTGTAACCCAGTCTCCTCGATAAAAGTCCAGGAATTGGTGTGGCTAGGGATCTTGGCGTTTCTCCCGTCTCCATCTCTTCCCTTCATCACCGATCAAACAAACATGTCGTCCAAACAAGGTAAGTCTCTTCTCTTTCTTTCTCCTCTATCTGTCCCCAGAAGAGATCTGAGATGCTCTAATGAGATTCTTTGAACCCTAGTGAGATTAGATTCTCGGTGCCTTAATCTCAGTTCTCTTGTTGTTGTTTGTAGGTGGAAAGGCGAAGCCTCTGAAGCAACCCAAATCCGAAAAGAAAGAGTACGACGAGGTATCTATCTTTGCCCTCTTATAGGGTTTTTCTCGTTGCCAAACCATACAAGAGATTCTTCAGATCTGTTTTTTTTTTTTTGGGTCTTTTTGTTCACTGTTATGGAAACGTTCTTTTGCATCCTCGGTGACTTTAACACGTGAATATATGGATTCTTAAGGACTCTTTGGATCTCTATTCTTGCACCAGAAAAATGTATTTTTGCATGAAAATCCTTTAAGAAAAGTCTATTTACGGTGTAAAAAATGGCCATCCAAGCAAGCCATTAAATTTGAACATTTTTTTTTCTAACTAGAGAAACAGCAATTTCATGCCTTCTTTCTTGATGGGTTCAGAAAAGTGCCTTTTACTACTGAAAACCATTAGGAATACACAAGCCCAAATCCTTCTACTCAAGAGATGGGGATTTTCAGTTTCTACATCCTCACTCTTCAAACAACCTCATTTAGGTTGTTGGAGGCGGAAAAAACTACGTAGGAGAACAATATGGTTGAAGAACTTCTTTACATGTTCGTATGATTCTCATCACGTATATAAGAATCATAGATGACAATGCATCCTACAAGGATGTTAAACGAGAAAAAGAAAAATTAAAAGCCTCATGAGAAGTCATACCACGGCAAAACATGTCTGCCGCACTCGATGCACAACATTACAGAAAGTATATTACTCTATGAGGAGCTGCTTGGCAGCAACTCTACTGGGTTAGTAGTCTGTGGTGTAGTAGAAGATTGTAGTGTATTGGTGCGGTCCCTACTCCATGATATGCCATGTTGGGGGCAGATATTAAAATTTCGATTTCATCTGGGTTTTGGCCCAGGTCGAAACCGAAATTTTGGAAAAAAATCACATTAAAATCCCTAATTTATAGGAACAAAGTCTTATATTTTCTCCATTCAAAGTTTAAAAAGGCTAGTTCAGGAACTGAGGCATTTTGTCTCAAAAAGACGAGGCGGTACCGAGGCGTAAGCCTCAATTTTTTTTTTATAAATTGCTTAAAAAATATAATTAATTCTACAAAAAGCAGAAATAACGTTTTATGTGAAAAAAATAACTTAAATAAGTATAAAAGCAATTGAGGCTATAACTTTTACTTTAGGAGCGACGTTGTCGGGAATGCTTGAAAAAAAATAAGAGTTTCTTAGAATCCCTCACCATCTTCAATCATATTACAAAAAAAAAAACAACAAAAACAAACAATTAAAGAAGAAAAAATAATAAAATTTTACATTTATTTATGAAAAAAAATCCAAAATATGGTCACATACCTAAAAAATTCTCTAATGCTTTAATTTCTTGCTTGAGTTTTGTGAGGTTCCTCACAAGAAAATTGTAGCGACGGATTGTGATTCCAATAAGATTTGATCTCTAGGAAGATTTCTCAAAAATGGAAAAAACTAAGGTTCACAGAGTATACTTAGGATTTAACTAGGGTTGCAACTCGGTCGGGTTAGGTCGGGTTGAAGGTCAACCTTAGCCCAACCCAACCTTAAAGGCTGTGAACCCTAACCCAACCCAACCCAACCCAACCCAACCCAAGGTCGGGCCTAGATTTTCCAACCCTAACCCAACCCTATCGGTTTTGGTCGGGTTAGTCAGGTTGGTCAATTTCTTATTTTTTTTTGTTGATTGGGAAGTTTGCTAAAAAAAATTTTCATATGAAAATAATTTATTAATCAATACAATAACCGTTATGCCAACCACTAAATAATAGATTCATTTCTAATACCTCATAAAAGAAAACATGATATTTTCATAATAAGGGAAAAGTTTATTAACTCAAATGCATGATCAAAGTAACTAAATAAATAACCAAAAATAATCCTTAAAGAAAATATGATGTTTTCAAGATCAACCGATCACATAAAATGTCAAAATGTAGTTTCAAGGACATTTTGTAATCTCACACAAGGGTTGTCGTTTTTAAGGACAAACATCCATGAGTTGTTGCATTTGCCAAAATATAGTGTGAATATTTGTCAGTATACTAATACATATATGCATTTGTATGTCGGGCTCGGGTTGGGCCGAGCCTCAACCCTAACCCAACCCAATTTGATCGGGTTACAAAAAATCCAACCCAAGCGCAACTCAAGTTCTGAAAGAGCTAGCCCAACCCAACCCTAATGTCGGGTTCAACCCGTCGGGCTCGGGTTGAGCCCGCCCAAGTTGCAGCCCTAGATTTCACCCAAAAAACAAAAGCTGTGGATAACCCAATATGGACCTTGTAGGTCGTTTTTAGCATAGAAGAGTAGTAGAGGGGGTATTTTGAAGAAAAAAAAACAGAGATAAGAAAAAATAAATAAAAAATAGCTCCACGATTTAGGGATTTACTGCCTAAACTGAGGCTTAAGCCTCAGTTGGGTGTCCTCGAGCGTACGCCTCTTCCACCTTTTTAAACCATGTCTCTATTTACAATCCGTAAGATAAGAAAATCTTAAGTTAAGCCTAAATAATTTGGAAACAAGTTTTAATTATCTCAATTTGTATTTAAATTCAATACTTTACCGAAATAATAGATTTCTATGTATTTCAGTTTCGATAGTGGCTGAAACCAAAGTTTAAAACCCTGGTTGGGGGAGATCAGTTCCCAAATTTGGGAAACCACCAATGGAGTTTGAGCTTTTCTCTGTTGCAGGCCTTTAAAGGTTGTGCCATGTGGGTTCCACAGTCCTCTTCAACCTTAATAAGGTGGCTCACCTGCTGGTAAAAGTGGGTGTGTTCACATATTGCAAGTGTGTAAAGAGGAGTCTATTTCATTCTTTTCTATTTTTTTATCTTCTCATTAGATTCTAGTAAAAGAGGGTGCAATAAGTTTCCCTAGATTTGTAGCGAGAAAGGGATAAAAGGATTTGCCAATCCAAGTTGCTGCAAAATTAGTTTCCTTGCTTTTTTTTCCTTATCTGACGTAACACTATATTTACATATGAAGGTCAAACCCTGGCATTCATGTTGTACTTGACTACTGATATCGTGCTAATTTTCTTTTCCATTGTGTTCCTGTTGTTGAGCAATGAAATTTTGCACCTTCGAGTTGGTCATAACTGATTCCATTGTGGTTCGAACCATTCATCTACCACTCATGTGTCTTTTGTTCTAACTTGCACGCATTGACAGTTTTATTTACCACACGGTACAGTATTAATTTCAACAGAACCTCTTGCCTCTTGGGTGTGTAAAGGAGGTCTTCAACTTTGGTTTTCAACTCTTCATGGTGCATCATTTGGTGTGCAATGCCATAGTATTGTGAAATTGGCATTAACCCATATTAAGTCATCTCGAGCCTTAAATTGACTTGGGCCCCTCACTATTATCTTTTAGCTTTGACCCTCCCCAATTGCTTTGTAAACATGCATGTTTCTTTCAACTTTAAACCCATCAGGTATGGAGCAAAGGAAGTACGCTTTCAATTGAGGGGTGTTATTCCCTATTTTCTCAATTCCTTTAATGGTCTATTCTACAACTAGAGTACATGGACTTTCAAGGAAAATGATAACCAGCCTACAGTAGTTGCTAGTTCGTTATTAGTTTTTTATTTCATGTTTTCCTGCCAAAATAGAGCTGGTTGTTCAGTTGTTTCTGTATGCAAGTAACCTATCTGATCTTGTTGACAATCGACAAGGGTCCCCTTACATTTGAATATGAATTCTTTGTTTGTTGTAGAATGATTTGGCAAATATTCAGAAGAAGAAAGAAGAGGAAAAGGTGAGCTTTCAATTTGTAGCCATATTATTTTTTCTGTTTTTCGCAGCCCTGAGCCAGGTGACTCAAAAATTCAATTTGGATTGCACAGGCACTCAAGGAGCTGAAGGCCAAGGCATCGCAAAAGGGGGCATTTGGTGGTTCAGGACTCAAGAAAAGTGGGAAGAAATGAGCATTAACCCAACTGAACCACAACAACAAATATATTCTAGCTTCCATTTATCAGTGTGTGATTTCATATGCTTTTCTGAGAACATACATCCTTTGAAACATGGGTTGAACCTAAAACCCAGATAAATATCAGTTGCTAAATCTCTTCTGACTTTACCAAGCGGATGAAAACTAGGTTGCATTTTCCGTTCTATTTGCATGTGTAGTACTTATAAAAGTCATCTCCATGCGGACATGTGGTTGGTTTGAAAAAGAACAAGATGGATGTTTGAAATATATTGGCATACTATTGGTAATGTTGAAAGTTGAAACTATCGAGTAGTGCTATACTTCGAATTTCATGTGCCAGTAATGTATAGATCAGCTCACCTCCGAGCCCTCTTTTGATTCTGCTTGGAATTAGGCATGGACATGCAATAATTTAGGCCTATTTCTGGGTAGGAATTGATTCTGCTTGGAATTAGGCATGGACATGCAATAATTTAGGCCTATTTCTGGGTAGGAAAAGCAGGCATTACTCATGGAGTGAACAGCAAAATCATGGGGTTATAAACTGCAGGAAGCCAACTGGGGATGTCAACACTACAACATCAACCCTCGCAGGAGGCATGGCACTACCTTAACAAGATGTTTCTGTCAGCAACCTGTTGTGTTTTTCTTGCTCATCATAGTTATTAATTCTTTGAAGTGATGGAAGGTTAGGGAATGTGAAATATGTCCTTTGAGTTCATTATAAAGGTCATCTAATACTCCCAAGGTCTGAAATCAGTTGGTTGGTGGCCAAGAAATATAATAACTCAAGAAAAAATTTCGGTGTCCTTCAGCCTTAACTCCTTAACGAAGTTTTGAAGTAACTCCTCGAGAAAAAAAAAAAAAACACAGGATGAATGTGGTGGAAGCCCTATTTTAATTGTCAGTCTTTCTATCATCCAAGGTTATAAGAAGACTCAGATTAAAGCAAAACAAGAATGGTAAGGAGTTGAAGAAATCTTTTAAATCACAAGGTTGAAGTGAAAGGGATAGAGTAAGAGCTCGTAGATAATAACAAATGTTGTCATTATAGTAGTAAGTATTCCCGCCAATTACACGGGTGACCTGAGTTCGATCCTTTGGAACGGTACCATTTTGTAAGGTCTAAAATAGTCGGTTGATGACTAAAGAGAGAAAATTGTTGTGAATCTAATGATATTTTCATTGATCAAAACATACATATATAGCCCTTGATCGGGATGTTGCAAAGTAAATTCGATACGTTAAAAAGTAACGGATACCACATGGGCGGCAGTCAGCCATCAGTTACAGCTGTTACGTTTACAACACTCCCCCTTGGATGTCAGCTGTTTTATGAAATTGCCTTGTTAAAATCTTGTCAGAAAAATCTTGTGGGATAAAACCTGATCGAAGAAAAAGAATACAGTGTATCAGCGAATCAAGGTAATGATGATGGACGCACTTAATACTGTCTCATTAAAACCTTACCTAGAAAAACTCAGTGAGAAAAAACCTAGGCAAAGGAAAAAGAGTACAGTACGCAAAAGCCCTTCTAGAATATGACTCATCTCTCATAATGACGCTCCTCCTGATATGAACGGGAGTATAAGCATTCCAATTGAGAAGTTGTAGAACTGACATAAATCGTTGTAATAACCAATTTCTTGAATGTTGAGTCGCGCCTTGATGAATAAATCTGCAAGATTATTACTGGAGCGTATTTGTTGAATGTTAATATTGCGGCTTCGCACTGGAGCTCGTGAATGTAAAAGAACTTTGGTGAAATATGCTTGCTTCTTTCACCATTGATATATTGTCCTTTAATTTGTTTGATACAAGATTCAGATCCAACGATATTCAGATCATCTATACGATGACAAATCCAGCTCCTGATTTCTTAATGAAAATGCATGAACATATTAGATTGTTTAGTCCATATTGTAGTTTGATTGCGTACAAGTTATGTGGTCTCGAGAGATTTGCTTTAGGCAGTTTGAGTCATTTTAGGATTTTCATATAGATATCAGTGTCTAACATTCTATATAAATATACTGTAACCATGTCCATAATATGCATGTCGAGTCATTTTAAGACTTTCACTTATTAAAAATCAAAATATAATTGTATTCGACATAAGGGAATGTATTTCTTTATAATCGATATTGGGTTTTTGTTAGAAATTTTATGCTACAAGTCATGCCTTATATTTGATGATCTTGTCTTTTTCATTTCATTTTTAAATGAACATCTCACTTATGTTTTACAAGTTTTACATCTTCGGGGTGTTAGGACTACAGGTCCTTTTTACAGCTGCGGGTGTTAGGACTACGGGTCATTTTACAACTTTGGGTGTTAGGACTACGTGTCTTTTTACAACTTTGAGTTTTAGGACTACATGTCATTTTTACAGCTTTAGGTGTTACTAACGAATCTAATTCTGTTTAGATTGCTTCTTTCTACTTTGGCCAATCATTTCTAGCATTCTTTGATAGTGTGTGGTTTAAGATCCTCATCATTCTTTATGATGGTAAAAGCTACTGACAAATACATTGTCGATAATAATTTTATCATGATCCCACTTCGCTCTCGTACAGACATAATCTATTGAGATCTTCATTTACAGGTACCTACCTCTTCAGCGGTTGTCTGGTCGGAGATGATGGATCAAACTGTTACCTTTTATTTTCTTCAATTTATAGGTGTGACATCTTCAAGAGTGCCGACTATTATTAGAGTCATATTTCTCTTATTCTGTAAGTGCAGCCTCTTCAGGAGCGTTGACTTCTAAGAATCACATCTTTTGCACTCTCTACCTTGTGAGAGTTACATCTTTTTTATTTTCCATTTTTTAGGAGTTTATCTTTTGCGCCAACGGGTCGATCGCGCTTCAAGCGTACCGTTGATTCATTCGCTGCTATGCTAATGGATTGTCTTATAGGGACATCAATCCTTACTAGATCATTCCAAGTAAGTTAACGCCGCTCTACCAAGGCTTTCCTCCCTCTAATGACGGGAAGTTTAATTCATAAAAGCAGTAATTCACAAATGCACCGACATTTGAATCTTTGACAAAAAAAAATCTAAAACTTCTATGCAAGTCTTATCCGCCTTCAGGGTAGAGTGGTCATTGTAATTCATTTCAACAACCACATACCATGTAACTTTATTATACAAAGTGCTTCAACTTTGGTGGCCTCTTCTATAATATTGATCTCATGTCATCTTGTTTTGTGAAAATGTTATATTACTACCATTACTCAATTAACATTACTGAACGCTGCTTGCAATTTTTCTAGCATAGAGGCTTAAAAAAATCTCAAAAAAATGAGTCTTATCACCCAAGTCAACTTCAAGTCAAAATGGTGACACTGCATGAGATCATAAGAGAGTAAGTTCAGAACTTAGAATAACTTTTCCGGGTCATGGTGTTTGAGTGAACATGAACCCAAATGTGTTATGCTAAAAAACTTTACTATCAAAGTTTTGATAAGCAATGACAAATGATGAATAATTTTCACACCTTTTAAGCATTTCTTTTATGTTCTCTTAGATTGAATAAATCTGAAGAAAAGCTTAATGCATTAACTCCATGGTAAGCTCAATAAGGAAAAAAATGTTTTGGAATCAACTCAATCCAAGGCTAACGATATTCTAGTCATGTCTTATGGTAAATATAGATCATTTAAGAAGTCTAGTAATGAAATAAAACACAATTAGGATGATAATATAGAAGCATAAAATAGTTATATTATCATAGTCATGGGGAGAAACCCATGTCCTCATGATTGCAATGAATTATCAACCATTTGAGCTTGGGTTCAATCCCACATTTTTTGACAAAATTTCTGCTTGCCCAACATTTCTTAACTTTTTTGACATTTTCCATTGATGAGCAGCAATATAGTTTTTTTTTCTAAAGAGTAATGGTGACCAATACAGTTTAATGTATTTGTCCAACAAATTTTCATTTCATTCTAAGCCCTCAAGCAGTATAACACAACGAATATGGTCAACAACCAGCAGATGAGTCAATCTAAGAGCAGTTCCAAAAACTTATTAATCTAGGAGCCAGTAATAAACTCATCAACATATTATGCAATTTATCAGCCGAGCACAAAATAAAAACCACATAATGCTAAGAACTTGCGAAGATATCAAATTTATGTTTATAGGTTGCAATGCAATTGCCACCCAACCAATTAAATGACATTTTCATTAAATTTGTGCAACAAAACATATCTAGTACAAGCATGCATCCCACCTTTCAACCATTAAATGTGACATTTTTTTTATATCAATGTTGCCATACCCAAACTGCTCAAGGGACTGGTTCACCAGTTCAATTGTCAAGTCAACCCACCACATGGCACCTCTTTGAGGCTCATTGACCCATGAATGTCCAGGTCACCTCTTGGTGATGTATGGCCATTGATTCATGCATCTTTCATTAGATAATTTTGAACCGTTGGATTCAATCATTTTCATAATACTCATATCAACGGCTGAAAATCAGCAATCAAGCTTACTACGGTTAAACAACAATTCTAGGATCCTAATTAATCAACCATATGACCCTGTAATATCAACCCATCAAATATTGGGTTATGGGTCTTCTGGCCCGTATGTACCACTCAAGCATAGCATTGTTGTCTATAGACCCGGGTTCAAAACCTGAATTCAAAATTGATAATTACTAATCTTATTAAAAACAAACTTACCCAATGATAACACCAACATTTTTGCCTTTTCACCACCGATTCACGCCTACCAGTTGATGGAAAACAATAGAGAGCCTTCGTGTTGATAACGTGTTGTAAATCTGATGATATTTTCATTGATCAAGACATACATATATAGTCCTTGATCGGGACGTTACAAAGTAAATGCCGATAGTGTAACTGATGCCACATGGGCGGCGGTCAGCCATCGGTTACAACCGTTACGTTGACAACAAAAATGAAAGAATTCCATGGTTTCTGTTTGTTTTCAGCCTTGGCAAAGTTTCAAAATAAAACTCCCAAGTTTGCTAGTCCCTTGATATGGAATTCGTTCGTTATGATCATGATCATGCCATCGTTGTAGTTAACATACACTGATGCATGGGACCGATTCCCCATTCCAATCTTCAATGTCTTTCTATCATCTAAGGTTACAAGACTCAACAATAAAGTAACAAGACCTCGAGACATGTTGAGGGTCCTCATTAAAGAGGAGGAGAATGGTTATAGACTTTAATATACGATCCTATGTTGACAACAATGTTCTTCTGGGCGGTCAAATGCAATTTGGACCCTCGTTCAAATATTGTGTTCATGAATCAGTGAGAATACATGCTTAAATTAGGTGACTGTGACGCTAAATCACATCCAATTCTGTAAACACAATCATCACTGGTTAAATAGAAAGGATTCAAGGCCAACAAAGTTGACTTTTAAGGTGTAGCTAGAGGTTAATTGTACCGTAAAGTTCTTGACGTCTTGTTTTCATTTACAAAGCATTTTACTGCTGCAGTTTCCCCTTTTTTTTTCGGGTAAGGGAAGTACCAAAAGTGTGTGAGCCCGAAATTCCATCAAGGAACATTACAAAAGCATGTCAGGTGAGGAACTTAAAAAGAAAAAGCATTATTGCTGGATCTCAAACTATACAACTCTTTCCATCTGAACTTCAGAAATCGAGCAATTTTCTCTCCTGATTATAGAATGGGATTAGCCCGTGATTTCCTCAGTACCTCTCCTCTCCCAAGACATCAAAGAATATTGTCTCGACCATATGGGAAACAGCAAAATGTAAAGCCAAACAAAATAGCCTTCAAACTGATACTGTTCTTTTCCAAGTTCACAGTCGGGGAAATGAACCTCATATTACTTGATAATAGTCTCACAACATAAACTGATAACACCTCTCCTAAACACTTTAGACTCTTGTCGAGCTGCAAGAAAACATGCCACAAATGGGTTGGTTGCCTGAGCTTTGCTCCCTGAAAACCACAAGTTGACATACACCACAGCGAACGGCTATAGTTATAACTGATTTGGCTTTATCATATAAAAAATAACCTCTGGTTGCAATTTGCATCCCCTTCTACCTCTTTGATGGCATGTAAGTGCACATCAATTTTTTCTTTTTTCTTTTTTGCTAAATAGATAACACATCAACTGATTGGTGATGGTCAAGGTATTAGGGAGGTCAAAGCCCCTTCTCCTCCATTGTGTACTGCATCCTGGACTGCTTTTCCGGATTATCGGGATCTTCCTTTTCAGGATCCTCTTCTTCTTCCTCTTTCTTTTCTTCCTCTTCTTCATCTTCTTCAGGAGGATCTGCCGGTAACGGAGGTGGCAGTGGTGTTTTCATTGGGCTAAATTGGGGGAATATATCGGGTCTCCTCCCAGGCTTGGGCCTTTCCCACTCCTGTCATGTAAAATAGAATGATTGTTCAGAAAATAAACATTATGCATGAATGATTGAACTCAATTCTGGCCAATGAGCAAGTACATTAGCATTCTTTTACCTGGTTATATTTCAGTGGGCCTCGATTTAGTCCAAAAAAAAAAATGGATCAGGATGAACAACTACTTCATTATGCTCTGCTGGTCCGTCTACTCATTTGATAATGGTGGAATAGGTTGTATCCTAGCATTGAGGTCTTTCTGATTAAAATTTAAATTAGCAACAAGATTTTGTAAAAGGGATCCCTCTCAGCATTAGCTGCATCAACAGAATCGATCCTGTTAATCTGTTACACCTCTCCATCCCTCATTCCAACAGGTTGACAAGGATACTCAGTGTTGGCTCAGAACCTCATGGAATGACCAGCACCCAGCACTAATAATCCAGCTTCTGCTTCATTCTGGAACTTCCTCTTGCCATTCCAGGGCTTCCACTGCTAATCCACTACCATGACCTAAAATTGTGCACTTCATATATTTTCTATTTTTCAGAATCTACATAATGTTGAGACTTTATGTTTCATAAACATACATGTTATAAATCAAGTAAATCTTCATTTTGTATTAACAATACAAGTGGGCCACACGTGCTTTCTTGATGCAACAAATCATTCTATACTAGGTAAAAAAGCAGATGCTGAACAACCTTTATAGAGCAGGTTCCAGCCAAGTGTCAAGGGAGATAATGTTAACTTATGATATTGCAATAACTTTATATGGCCGACACAAACAGAACTGTGGCAGGAGGAAATAATGGCGCAGTCTGCTGTTCATCCGAAAGAAGAATACTCCAATGTTTTCTGGGGAGGAAAACCTTAAAAAAGAACTCTAAGGATCTTTCGTTTATGAGAACTAACTGTGAGAAAAGTTTCAACCTATGAACCCGGATACTTCAACATGACTGTCGTACTGAATCGTATCGTGTCAATACCAATACCAGTACTGAATACTGCATGGATACTTTTATGCCACTAATTTTTCATTTTTTATTTATTATGTTACTCTGTATTTTCTATAACTCCTAACAATTTTCTTATTCCCTATGTCAATAGGAATGTATTATAACAACAAATTTTGTTGTAAGAATCTTTTAAAAATTATAAAATATCATTATACTTGGCATGGTGTGATTATTAAATAAAATACTTAGCTGGAAAAATAAAGAAGTTAAATCATAGAATGAACATATTAGATGGGATACCCGTATCCGTATCCGTATCCGTATCCGTATCCGTATCCGTATCTGTATCCGTGTCCTGGATTTTTGGAAATGAAGAGTCGTATCCCCGTTTCCCATACAAGTGTCTGCATTTGTATCTGTATCTGTATCTAAGCATCTTAGGTTTCAAAATATGGACAATATAGGATTTAAAGGCATTCATGATACTATCTTTTCACTGGTTGCTGATGCAAAATGATGTGGATATGGAGCCACATTTAGGATTGAATAAGGCCATCTCGATATGCTGAAATATATTGATTGATGTCTTCCCAACCAAGCCAATAGAACCATGCCTCTTACCAAAATCCCAAAATTTTAATCAGTGTCGCTGGCTTCAAAATATGGTGTTTGGATTGACGTACAGGGAAGATTTTTGGACAAATTCAAAATGGGACCTTCTGACATTTTAAAGCATTATAATATGCTTTAGAGCGATTGAGATTCCAAAAGGGAAGGTCTCTAGAAAAGCAATATCCTTTTTTAGGTGGGAGGATCATTCTAATGAAGAAAACCTATCAAACTCTCTGATTTACTTTATACTTTTTTTTTACCAATATCCAAGAAGTGTAGTGGATTATCTAACACATCTCAGATATCCTTTGGATAAGAGGGAAGATATCTGAAAGATATTTGTTGCCCTACTATGTAGTGGTTGTGGAGAGTTGGAAAAGGTAACACTGGGTGTTGTGTACTGCTAGAAAAGTATGCGTGGATAGTGTATATTACTTGGCTAATCTTAGTTGTACATGCGTCACTATACTTGTTGTCAGTATGAGGGAGAATATAATATAAGATATATGGTGGGTGGAGATATTAATGTGGGTGTAATTGTTTTGACCTAGTAATATAATAATATTGAGGGACGTTGGTAGATTTAACTCTCCAACACTTTCCCTTCTTCTTTTTCTCTCTTCTTCTCCTCTCTTCCTGAAACCCTAAAATTCTACTTGATATCAAAGCATAGCGAATCGAATCCGCACAAAAACTTCAGGGGTGAATCTCCTCACGCCTCAGACTTTCAAGGGATGATCAACATTGCTGACGTCATCGCTGACGTCATGGAGCCGTACGGCTGACGTCATCAGCTGTATGGACAGGGTGCTCAAGATCTCCAAAACCTTCACCTTCCAGTAGATGACATTTTTCTAGGAATTTTGGTGATTTTTTGAGAATTTTTTGGACATTTTTTGAACATGTTATGGCTGATATTCGAAAATATTGAAAAACAGGCTCGTTTCAGTTCGTGGTGATTTGCGACCTCTTTCAAAGCTTCTTGGCTTCGATTGCTGCTTCGTTTTGGTCCCTCCCATTATTACCTACAGGCCTATGCCATTTATTTCAAGTTTGGTGGAGTATTGAGGCTGGGGGATCGATTTCTCCCCCCTATTATTACCGCCGGCGACTTTTTTGCCCTTATTGGGCATCACGAACACCCTCAATCCCTGTTGGTTGGCTCCCCTATGCCTTTAATCCTTTCTTGGATGCTTTATTGGAACTTTGGGATGATCCCATCACTCTGTGATCTCTTGGTTAGCGTGGCTTGAGTCGTTTGACTCGTTTCGATCTCCGTTGTGCCTCCGGTTTGTCTCAGATCGTGGTAGCTATTTATTGGGTGGTCTTTTTCTATTATTTGCTTGTTATTTGTTATTTGTGACGCAGCTATGCCGACGTCAGATGCATCCGGAGCCTCAGATGTGGTCTCCAGGTCTACCGGCCCCCCAGTTTCAGCCCCGACTCCATATGAAAACCCTATGTTGCAGATCACCACTATCAAGCTGGCTGGAAAAAATTATTTGGAATGGTCTAAGGCTGCCAAGATGTTTATTAGTGGCCGTGGAAAACAAGGATATCTTACTAGCCGTCTAGTGGCCCCTAAAGAGGATGACCCCGAGTTTGAGAAATGGGAATCGGGCAATTTGACTGTTATGTCGTGGCTTCTTAACTCTATGGAGCCCTACATCAGTCGAGGATTCCTATTTCATACTACTGCAAAGGAGATCTGGGACTCTGCATGTCACGCCCCCAAATCCGATATTAGGTCATATCGACCTTTCTCGTATCTTGAGGCGCGATCTGATCATACAAACGCACAGTTAAACAAAACTGGTATCACGATGCAGCGGAAATACACCGGATAATTTTTTTTTCATTTTGTTTAAACAATTCATAAGACGAAACGCACTTCATTGACACATTAATAATGTTAGAGGATGTCTTACTTCAAACAAAACCGTAATATGCCCATCCAAAAGAAAACATTGTATATATATCGTACTCCCAAATACATGTTACTAAACGGTCAAAAGACCTACATAACTCATGTATCCTTCTACAAGATAGAAGAATTAAACAAAATATAACATCGTTAAAAGCACAGGTCTATCAACAGAAATGCTGGAAGCATCAGTCCAACTTCCCCTTATCCTTTCCTGAAAACAAAACATTTTAAAACGATGAGCTAGGGCCCAGTAAGTACATTCCTCATGCGTAAAATCCACTTAAATCAGCGACTTTTGTTTATTTTAAAACAAATACAATTTGCAAATGTATTTCACATATAATTCGATAAAACTCAACTCTCCATCAATTACTTACGTATAACTTCGAATACAATGAAGTCTTTTCATATAATAGTCAACCTTTCTCTTATCGGAATACCCATGACCATTTCTATAAAGTCAAACTATCAATTCTGATGTATTTCGTACCAACATTCCATCGGTCCTAGTGTACGATGTCAACACTTCTAGTCCACAAGTAAACTCCCTAATGTGCACACTAATTGTTTCATTAGGTATCCTCTCTCCGGATTCCCTAATTTTCTTTTAGGTATAAATACCCGAGGGGTCTCATGAATGAGACAACGCCTCTTCTTTAGGGGACTGGAACCCCAAGGGGTCTTAAGGAAATAAGACAACGCCTGATGCTTTAGGGGACTAAAACCCCAAGGGGTCTCGAAGAAATGAGACAACGCCTGATTCCAACTAATCTGATATTCCACATTCCCAATCACGTTCTTATTCATGTCATCAATCGTATTTATATGCATAAAATAATAATGTTTGTAGAAACATCTTTACATGCATAGCATTCCTATTTTTGTATTTTGAAACTAAAAATAAGAACATTTAAGCCCTATTAATATCTTAGAAAATGAATACATAAAACGGATGTAAAACGCATATATCTCATTTTAAATGAATTTGAGCATGACTTCATCCAACTAAATAGATTACGTATGTCCTCATCTATCATAATTTCATGCTTTTAAGATTACAAGAAATTATCAATGCATTTACACATTTTATGTGGAAAATACAAGAATTAGGATTTTTCCTTGCTAAAATTTAACAGATAACAAGAATAGCATTTTCAGACATTTTCCCCAAAAATAATAGAATTTTCTAGAATTTTTCTACAATATTCTGCGAATTTTCTACTATTTCAAAAAAAATAAAAATAAAAATTAATATTTATAAATAAATAAATAAATAAATAATAATTAATCAATTAAATAAATAAATAAATAATAATTAATTAAATAAATAATTAATTAAATAAATAAAGGCATAAAATAAATAACTATGTACTTACAAGTGAATACGCTAGAATCCCAAATCTTTGAACCTCGTACGATGCGAATCTCGAGGTAGCGCGTATCTCGAGGCAGTAGGCCCCACAAAAAAAAACTTTTCAAAGGACCTCCTGAATATTTTCAGGAATTCCTGGGAATTTTCTAGAATTTCTTCTAGTTGAGGGACTTTTTTGCAAATATTCTTACCTCAGGGGTTAGAATGCAAATACCCAAATTGATGTAATTTTCTTAAGGCTTGGCCTTCTATTTATAGAGGTTGAGAACTCAGAACTTTTTATTTTTAACCGATGTGGGACTAAAATTTTGGAAATTGTCTTTTTTTCTTTTTTTTTTTGAATTTTAATAAAAACTTAAAATGTTGCTCGGAACTAAACACAATAACTTTTGACTCGCACGTCCGATTTGGATGAACTTGATACCGATAGAAAGCTATTGTTGAGACCTTTAAAATGGCATACATATAATGTTCAAAGTATTATAAAAAGTCTACTATAATATTGCTAGAAATAGGGTCATTACATCCCACCCTCCTTATAAGGAATTTCGTCCTCGAAATTAGACATGCCTAATCCGAGAACAAATGTGGATACTTCTCTCTGACGTCAGCCTCCAGTTCCCAAGAGGCATCCTCAATGTTGTGGTGTTGCCACAACACCTTCACTAAGGGGATCACTTTAGTGCGCAACACTTGTTCTTTCGTGGCAAGGATACAGACAGGTTGTTCAACATATGAAATATCCTCTCGGAGCTCTAAAGACTTCCAATCAAGCACGTGAGATGGATCCGGCTCATACTTGCGAAGCATCGAGACATGGAAGACGTCGTGAACTCCGGCCAACTGAGTAGGCAAAGCTAAGCGATAGGCAACCTCACCAATCCTATCAAGGACCAAGAAAGGTCCAATGAACCTCGGTGCTAGCTTCCCTTTCTTGCCGAACCTCATCACTCCTCTGACTGGCGATACCTTCAAGAAGACATGGTCGCCGATGGAGAACTCAAGCTTACGGCGATGCAGATTAGCATAAGACTTCTGCCGACTCTGCGCCGCAAGGAGACGTTCTCGAATGATCCCGATCTTCTCAGTGGTCTCCTGCACCACCTCAGGACCAAGCAAGCTTCTCTCTCCAACTTCTGCCCAGCACACTGGAGATCTACAAGGCCTCCCGTACAGAGCCTCATAGGGTGCCATGCCGATGCTTGACTGATGGCTATTATTGTATGCGAACTCCACAAGCGGCAAGTGATCCTCCCAACTGCCCTTAAAGTCCATTATACAAGCTCTGAGTAAATCTTCTAAGATTTGATTCACTCGCTCTGTTTGCCCGTCTGTTTGAGGGTGAAAAGCTGAACTAAAATTCAACTTTGTCCCGAAGGCACTCTGAAAACTCTTCCAGAACTTCGAGGTGAACTTCGGATCTCTATCAGACACAATGGAGACTGGGATACCGTGTAGTTTGACAATCTCTTTGACGTACAATCTGCTCAGATCATCGACACTGTGAGTAGCTCTGACAGCCAAGAAATGAGCAGACTTCGTCAATCTGTCCACAATTACCCAAATGGAGTCATGGTTCTGACGAGTCTTAGGTAGACCCATCACAAAATCCATTGACACATTATCCCACTTCCACTCTGGGATAGGTAGAGGCTGCAGGGTGCCTCCTGGTTTCTGATGCTCTACCTTGATCTGCTGACATGTTAGGCATCTCGACACATATTGAGCAATCTCCCTCTTCATGTTATTCCACCAAAACTGCCTACGTAAGTCTTGGTACATCTTAGAGCTGCCTGGATGTATTGTGTAACGAGTATAGTGAGCCTCATCGAGAATCTCCCGTTTTAGGTCATCATTGTCTTCAGGTACCCACAACCTCTCACGGTACCTTAGACTGCCATCTGAGTGTAAAGTCCACTCCTCCTTCGAGATAGTATGGCGGACGGCATCAGACCCTTCCTTCCCATGCTGTGCCTTTATAATCCTTCTAATCAAAGAGGGTTCGACCACCAAGTGTGAGACAAGGATCTTGGGGTACTGTGTCGAAATCTGAGGTTCACGGTCCCCCTCAACATCCGGCCATTCTACCTCCTGGCCCAAAAGGCAAAATATAGTCCCACTCTGTTTTCGGCTTAGTGCATCTGCCACAACATTGGCCTTGCCTGGGTGGTACTGGAGAGTGAAGTCATAGTCCTTCAGGAACTCCATCCATCGTCTCTGCCTCATGTTCAGCTCCCTTTGAGTGAAAATGTATTTCAAGCTCTTGTGATCAGAATAAAGCTCGAACTTCTCGCCGTAGAGGTAATGACGCCAAATCTTGAGCGCAAAAACAACTGCTGCAAGCTCAAGGTCGTGGGTAGGGTAATTCTGCTCATGAATCTTCAACTGTCTCGAAGCATAAGCGATCACCTTCCCATTCTGCATCAAGACACAACCTAGTCCCTTCAATGATGCATCACTGTAAATGACAAAGCCCCCCTCATCAGACGGAATTGTCAGAACAGGTGAAGTAGTTAGACGAGTCTTTAGCTCTTCAAAGGCAGAAGAACACTTCTCGTCCCACTCGAACTTTACACCCTTCCGTGTGAGGCGTGTCATCGGGGTAGCAATGCTGGAGAATCCATCAATGAACCTCCGATAGTAGCCCGCCAAACCCAGGAAACTCCGAATTTCAGTAACACTGCTCGGCGGCTCCCAGTTCAACACTGCTTCAACTTTCGACGGATCAACTGAGATTCCCTCCCCGGAAATAACATGACCCAAGAACTTTACATCCTCTTGCCAGAATTCACATTTACTGAACTTGGCATAGAGTCGATGATCTCTCAACGTCTGTAGGGCTAGTCGCAGATGCTGCTCATGCTGTTCTTGAGTCCGTGAGTAGATCAGGATATCATCAATAAAGACGATGATGAACTGATCGAGGTACAATCGGAAGATCCGGTTCATCAGATCCATGAATGCGGCTGGAGCATTCGTCAATCCGAATGGCATGACTAGAAATTCATAATGGCCATACCGTGTCTGAAATGCTGTCTTCGAGATATCCTCATCTTTCACTCTGAGCTGATGATACCCAGACCTCAAGTCTATCTTCGAAAAGTAATGGGCTCCCCTCAACTGGTCAAACAGATCATCAATCCGCGGCAAAGGGTATTTATTCTTCACCGTGACCTTGTTGATTTGTCTGTAGTCGATGCACATCCTCAGGGAACCGTCTTTCTTCTTCACGAACAGGACCGGAGCGCCCCAAGGGGAGACACTTGGTCTTATGAAGCCCTTAGTTCCTAAGTCTTCCACCTGAACCTTCAGTTCCTTGAGCTCTGCAGGTGCCATTCTGTATGGCGCCTTAGAAATAGGTGAAGTCCCTAGCACAAGCTCAATGGAAAACTCAACTTCTCTCTTTGGAGGCAATCCTGGTAGTTCCTCTGGAAAGATATCCTTGAACTCACTAACTACAGGAATCTGCTCCATTTGTACCCTCTTGCTCTCTTCCCCCTCTAGAAAGGCAAGGAAACTAGTACAATCGGCCCGACGTTTCTTATAAACACGTAAGGCCGATACTACTGATGCATGGGGTGATAATTTTGCACCCACAAACTGAAAAGGAGACTGTCCCGGTATCTGGAACGTCACCCTCTTCGCATAACAATCCACTGTCGCATGATATGCTGACAGCCAGTCCATCCCAAGAATAACGTCTACATCCGTCATCTCTAATAGGATCAAGTCAGCAATCAAATCATGATCTCCTATCCGAATCAAACAATTCTTACACATTTGATCTACAATACAGTTCCCTCCTAGAGGTGTAGATACAGTGAGCGTAAAATCTAATGACTCGAATTCAAAGCCTAAAGCATATGCAAATGTAATAGATACAAAAGAATGGGTAGAACCCGAATCAATCAACACTTTAGCATACAAGTGTGAGATCAGAAGAGTACCTTCTACCACATTCTTGGATGCACTCGCATCTTGCCGTGTAATGGCAAAGACTCGCCCCGGTATATTCGGCCTCTGAGTATTGCCCGCAGGCTTCTGATATGGTGCACGAGGGCAGTGCCTCTGTAAGTGTCCTACACCATTGCAGTTATAACAACGCCTATCTGCTCGCACAATCTGATTAGGAGGGGCGGAGTTGATCGGGTGTGCAGCAATGGTAGGAATAGATAACTTCAGCTTCTTAGCTGAATCCGAATATCTCTGGGGAGCAGTAGGTGCAACTCGACCCTTTCCCTTAGGATCTGTACGATCCTTCAGGAAATCGCTGGTATCCTTCTCCAGCGCCAATGCCATCTCTACGGTGGTGGCATACACATGAATCAACTGACCCACAATCATCCTCCTAATTCCAGACTTGAGGCCCGCCTGAAATCTCTTCGCCTTTCTCTCCTCTGTCGAGATGATGTGTGGTGCATAAGCTGCCAAACGATCAAACTGGGTCACATACTGTGCCACAGTCATGGAACCCTGCTCGAGGGCCAAGAAGTCTGCCTCGAGCTGATCTCGGACAGAAACGGGGAAGTACTTCTCCAGAAATAGTCCCCTAAACTCTTCCCATGTGAGGACCACATCGTCTCTCACGGAACGCACCATGTCCCACCAAGTCATAGCATCGCCCTTCAACATAAAGGTGGCCAACTCCACCTTACGATCCTCAGGGCATCTCATAGCCCGAAAAATCCTATCTACCTCACGTAACCACCCCTCGGCTTCCATTGGTTCAGGAAGACCTCTGAACTCCGGCGCTCGTAATCGTTGGAACTCTCGCAAACTATCGTCCGGACGAGCACGAGCTGGCTCGGGACGAACCTCCTGAACATGCCGGTCCAAGGCAGCAGTGATATGACCCAAAGCCGCGTAAACGCCGGCTAACTGAGCCTCCGCACCTACCTCTGGAGTAGGCGTACGTGAGGTATTCTTACCTCTGGCTCTTCCACTTCTCATTGCCTTTATAACAAAAGGACGAGTTAGGGACGCGCACAATAAATAGTTTTAAAAATAACAAGGAATCGTATTATGATGTTCTTTATCTTGTTAGTTCTTCATTCGTAAGGTTGTATTATGATCTTAATTAATATATGATTTGATGAAAATGTATTATTCAATTTGGCTAAGGTACTATGTTTCCGAGGACTTGTAACCTAAAGCTCTGATACCAAACTGTCACGCCCCCAAATCCGATATTAGGTCATATCGACCTTTCTCGTATCTTGAGGCGCGATCTGATCATACAAACGCACAGTTAAACAAAACTGGTATCACGATGCAGCGGAAATACACCGGATAATTTTTTTTTCATTTTGTTTAAACAATTCATAAGACGAAACGCACTTCATTGACACATTAATAATGTTAGAGGATGTCTTACTTCAAACAAAACCGTAATATGCCCATCCAAAAGAAAACATTGTATATATATCGTACTCCCAAATACATGTTACTAAACGGTCAAAAGACCTACATAACTCATGTATCCTTCTACAAGATAGAAGAATTAAACAAAATATAACATCGTCAAAAGCACAGGTCTATCAACAGAAATGCTGGAAGCATCAGTCCAACTTCCCCTTATCCTTTCCTGAAAACAAAACATTTTAAAACGATGAGCTAGGGCCCAGTAAGTACATTCCTCATGCGTAAAATCCACTTAAATCAGCGACTTTTGTTTATTTTAAAACAAATACAATTTGCAAATGTATTTCACATATAATTCGATAAAACTCAACTCTCCATCAATTACTTACGTATAACTTCGAATACAATGAAGTCTTTTCATATAATAGTCAACCTTTCTCTTATCGGAATACCCATGACCATTTCTATAAAGTCAAACTATCAATTCTGATGTATTTCGTACCAACATTCCATCGGTCCTAGTGTACGATGTCAACACTTCTAGTCCACAAGTAAACTCCCTAATGTGCACACTAATTGTTTCATTAGGTATCCTCTCTCCGGATTCCCTAATTTTCTTTTAGGTATAAATACCCGAGGGGTCTCATGAATGAGACAACGCCTCTTCTTTAGGGGACTGGAACCCCAAGGGGTCTTAAGGAAATAAGACAACGCCTGATGCTTTAGGGGACTAAAACCCCAAGGGGTCTCGAAGAAATGAGACAACGCCTGATTCCAACTAATCTGATATTCCACATTCCCAATCACGTTCTTATTCATGTCATCAATCGTATTTATATGCATAAAATAATAATGTTTGTAGAAACATCTTTACATGCATAGCATTCCTATTTTTGTATTTTGAAACTAAAAATAAGAACATTTAAGCCCTATTAATATCTTAGAAAATGAATACATAAAACGGATGTAAAACGCATATATCTCATTTTAAATGAATTTGAGCATGACTTCATCCAACTAAATAGATTACGTATGTCCTCATCTATCATAATTTCATGCTTTTAAGATTACAAGAAATTATCAATGCATTTACACATTTTATGTGGAAAATACAAGAATTAGGATTTTTCCTTGCTAAAATTTAACAGATAACAAGAATAGCATTTTCAGACATTTTCCCCAAAAATAATAGAATTTTCTAGAATTTTTCTACAATATTCTGCGAATTTTCTACTATTTCAAAAAAAATAAAAATAAAAATTAATATTTATAAATAAATAAATAAATAAATAATAATTAATCAATTAAATAAATAAATAAATAATAATTAATTAAATAAATAATTAATTAAATAAATAAAGGCATAAAATAAATAACTATGTACTTACAAGTGAATACGCTAGAATCCCAAATCTTTGAACCTCGTACGATGCGAATCTCGAGGTAGCGCGTATCTCGAGGCAGTAGGCCCCACAAAAAAAAACTTTTCAAAGGACCTCCTGAATATTTTCAGGAATTCCTGGGAATTTTCTAGAATTTCTTCTAGTTGAGGGACTTTTTTGCAAATATTCTTACCTCAGGGGTTAGAATGCAAATACCCAAATTGATGTAATTTTCTTAAGGCTTGGCCTTCTATTTATAGAGGTTGAGAACTCAGAACTTTTTATTTTTAACCGATGTGGGACTAAAATTTTGGAAATTGTCTTTTTTTCTTTTTTTTTTTGAATTTTAATAAAAACTTAAAATGTTGCTCGGAACTAAACACAATAACTTTTGACTCGCACGTCCGATTTGGATGAACTTGATACCGATAGAAAGCTATTGTTGAGACCTTTAAAATGGCATACATATAATGTTCAAAGTATTATAAAAAGTCTACTATAATATTGCTAGAAATAGGGTCATTACACTGCATCTCAGACCTATTCCTAGCAAAAGAATGTTGCTCATGTGTATCAGTTGCGCCAGAGCATTGCCACTCTTCGTCAAGGACACTTGCCTTTGGCCGAGTATTTTGCTAAGCTTCGTAGCATGTGGGAGGAACTTGATTATTATCAAGTTTTTACCCCTGCTTGTACCACGGATGGTAAGGCATATCGCACGTTGGTGGATCAGAACAGGATATGAGTTCCTTGCTGGCTTGAATGTTGATTTCGAGTTAGCCCGTGTCCAGTTGCTCAGTAAAGATGATTTACCCTCGCTTAACCAAGTATACGCCTATGTTCAAAGTGAAGAAAGTCGCAGAGATGTCATGTCTCCTCTTCTCAAACATGAAAAGTATGCCCTGGCTACAGTTTCATTATCACAGAAACCACCACAACATTGCCCTAAAGGTCCTCCACCTACTTGTGCTCATTGTAGCAAGAAAGGCCACAGTCAAGATAAATGCTGGAGTCTTCATATGTGTGAGGGGTGTGGCAAGAAGGGCCATAGTTAAGAAAAATGTTGGAATATTGTTGGACGACCCCCGCAATCGTCCCTGCCGTCGTCACGTGCACCCCCCACTGCCCACAGCGTTGCTATGGATACTCCTACAGATCCATCCCCTTCCTCAGACACACCACCAGTTACTATTTCTCGAGAGGAGCTCGAGAATATACGGCGCTTTATGGCCCACTTGGATGGACCTTCGGCCACTTCTGCATTTGCCTAGTCAGGTACCATCAGTTCTGCCCATCATGTTTCCGCCTCTACTTCTTCCTCACCCTGGATTATTGATTCGGGGGCTTCAGAGCATATGACGGGTATGTCTACCTTATTTTCTTCCTATTCTGTGGGTTCTGGGGCTGATAAAGTCCGCATCGCAGATGGCACCCTTTCCTCTGTCTCTGGGAAAGGTCGTGTCATAGCCACATCTGAGATTTCTTTATCCTCTGTCCTTCATGTTCCCAAGTTTGATACTAACCTGCTTTCTGTTAGCTCTCTCACAAAAACCCTGAATTGTTGTGTCACTTTCTTTCCTTCTTATTGTGTGTTTCAGGACTTGGTCACGAGGAGGACGATTGGCACTGGACGTGAAGTGAATGGTCTCTATCTCCTGGATGCGTCTCCCACAGTTCCAGCAGCGTTGCAGTCTCGTAGTCATAATAATAGTTTCAATAAGGAACAGCTACTGTCTTGGCATGCTCGTCTTGGTCATGTGTCTTTTCCATATTTACGTCTCTTATTTCCTGCATTGTTTCAGTCTGTATCGCTGTCTGAACTTCATTGTGAAGTGTGTGCTCTGTCCAAGTACACTCGTTCTGTTTTCCCACCACAGGGTAATAAAAGTAATGCTATTTTTGATTTGATTCATTCTGATGTTTGGGGCCCGTCCCCGGTTACTTCCATTTTTGGTTATCGCTACTTTGTCTCGTTTGTGGATGATTTCTCTAGGTGCACATGGATATTTGTTATGAAATCTAAAGATGAAGTGTTTTCTATCTTCCAAAACTTCCACAAACTAATCCTTACCCAGTTTGGAAAGTGTATAAAAGTTCTCCGATCTGATCAAGGGGGGGAGTACATGTATGGGGGGTTGAAGTTGTACTTGGCAGAGCATGGTATTGAGCATCAAAATTCATGTGTGTTCACCCCACAACAAAATGGGGTGGCCAAAAGAAAAAATCGACATCTACTGGAAGTGGTTCGTTCTCTCCTTTTGTGGTACAATGTTCCGAAAACTTATTGGTCAACCGTATGCCGTCTCGGTCTCTTCAGTTCCACACTCCTTTTCAGTTCCTTCGTCCCTCTAGTCCTCCATTTGCGGTTCCTCCGAAAATCTTTGGCTGTGTTTGTTACGTCCATATCATTGGCTCTCATCGGAGAAAGTTGGACCCTAAAGCACTTAAATGTGTGTTCCTAGGGTACTCCTCAAGCTAGAAGGGGTATAAATGTTATCATCCTCCCACACGAAGGAGGTTTGTTACTATGGATGTCACTTTTCTAGAATCGGCTCCTTTTTTTTCCGCTGTTAGCCCTGCCGATCCTCAGGGGGAGAGTAGTTGGTGTGAGGAACGGCATGTGACCCCTGCTTTGCCCGTGACATTAGATGATCTAGTTATTGATACTATTATGCATGACAGAAACACTAGCAAGCAGGGGGAGCTGCAAGTCTATACTCGTCGTAGAGTAAGGGAGACAAAGACCATTCCTGAATGTCAAGGTCAAGACTCCTCCTCACTGGATCCAGGTAATTCCTCATTTGGTTCCCCTTTGGTTTTCCCTTCTTTATGTGATAGTAGTTCTGATCTTCCTATTGCTCTTCGGAAAGGGAAGAGATCCTGTACTCAACACCCTATTGCTAATTTTGTTTCCTATGATAACGTATCACCATCCTACAAATCTTTTGTTACCTCCCTGTCCTCTGTTACTCTTCCTTCTTCTGTCACAGAGGCTCTAGCACAACCCAGATGGAAGGAGGCGATGGTTGAGGAAATGAACGCACTGGAAAAAAATAACACATGGGAATTGGTTCGGTTACCACAGGGCAAGAAGTCGGTTGGATGTAAGTGGGTCTATACAGTGAAATGCAAACCGGATGGATCTGTGGATAGATACAAGGCACGGCTGGTGGCTAAGGGCTATTCTCAGACATATGGTATTGACTACAAGGAGACATTCGCTCCTGTAGCCAAACTAAACTCTATTCGGGTTATTCTCTCACTCGCAGCAAGTCAGTCCTGGCCACTACTACAGCTTGATGTTAAGAATGCATTCCTCCATGGTGACTTGAAAGAAGAAGTTTACATGCTCCCCCCTCCGGGGTTTCGGGTGTCTGATGACATGCAGAGAGTGTGTAAGTTGAAGAAAACTCTGTATGGTTTGAAACAGTCACCAAGAGCATGGTTTGAAAGATTCAGTGGAGCAGTTAAACAATTGGAATACAACCAAGGTCAGGCAGACCACACACTCTTTATCAGACGAGTAGGGGGGACTACGACTATCCTAATTGTGTATGTGGACGACATTATTGTCACAGAGAACTGTGCAACAGAAATTTCCAGACTTAAGAGCTTCTTGGCAACTAAATTTGAAATTAAGGATCTAGGCACCTTAAAGTACTTCTTGGGCATTGAGGTTGCAAGATCGAATGAGGGGATATACATATGCCAGAGGAAATATGTATTGGATTTACTTCAGGATACAGGCATGTTGGGGGCACGACCTGTTGATACCCCGATTGAAGCAAACCATCGGCTAGATGGTCAATCAGGAGAACTCCTTGAAGATGTGGGTAGCTTTCAGAGACTCGTGGGACGCCTCATCTACCTAGCTCACACACGACCGGATATTGCATATGCCGTGAGTGTGGTGAGCCAGTACATGCACGAGCCTCGCACACTGCACTTGGAAGCTACTAACCATATCTTGAGATACTTGAAGTCATCCCCAGGGAAGGGATTGTTATTTCGTCGTCATGGGCATACGAGGGTTGAAGGCTTTACTAATGCAGATTGGGCTGGTGCCCAAGATGATAGACGGTCTACTTCAGGCTATTGCACATTTGTGGGAGGCAATCTAGTAACCTAGAGGAGCAAGAAGCAGCAAGTGGTAGCTCGGTCAAGTGCGGAAGCCGAATTCCGATCTATGGCTCATGGTCTGTGTGAGCTACTATGGCTCAAATTTTACTTAGGGAGCTAGGTTTCCTGATTGAAGGATCTATGTCGTTATATTGTGACAACAAGGCGGCCATAAGCATTGCACATAATCCCGTGCAACATGATAGAACAAAGCACATCGAAGTCGATAGACATTTCATTCGCGAGAAAGTTACTTCGGGAGTAATCTGTACACCATTCGTGCCTACGTCAGAACAAGTGGCCGATGTTCTCACCAAAGGTATTGCGGTTGCTCAATTTCGGGCTTGTTTGGACAAGTTAGGCATGATCGATATTCATGCACCAACTTGAGGGGGAGTGTTGTCAGTATGAGGGAGAATATAATATAAGATATATGGTGGGTGGAGATATTAATGTGGGTGTAATTGTTTTGACCTAGTAATATAAATAATATTGTGGGACGTTGGTAGATTTAACTCTCCAACGCTTTCCCTTCTTCTTTTTCTCTCTTCTTCTCCTCTCTTCCTGAAACCCTAAAATTCTACTAGTCACACATGTATTATCAAGTACGTGAGCCAAACACATGATAAGTGGGCCGCTAACATATCAAGTCAACCTGGGGGACCCGATTAACATAGTATTTTAATTCTTTTTGTCATTAATACTTTGACAAGATTCCATGACAGCTACAGGTACCTTACTAAATTAGCAAGAATCTCATTCAATCTCACAAAAGAGAAACCCATTTATGTAAGAGAAATGACTCTCAATTATAGTCAAACACAGAGTGGAAGACTTATTAAAACACTAATATTAATTACATAAAGATTCTAAGGAGAGTCCAATCATTTTCAAATTAGGCTAACTCATTAGGTTAACTTAACTCCGACGTGACATGCTATGATTGGAGAGTCCCTCACCTGACTCATTCAACAAATAGAAAAGTCTCTAACACAATCACAGTCCTTCCATGAATTGTACTTCCTTCTGAATCTATAAATTAAGGTCAAGAGCAAAGGTATGATCATCGAATCTCCAGTCAATTCATTTGCAGCTCCATCTTCCTTCTCTTGCTTGAGTGTTGGACTGTCTTCGTCCAATCAGTAAAGGAAGCAAGAGTTCAGAACTTGAGGATCATGAGATGAAGAAATTTTCCTACAATACGGGTTATTAAATAGGGTTTCTGGTCAATTGATTGGCACTAGGTTTACAGGGTTTGAAACGAGACAAGCATACTTAGGTGTCAGAGAGGAACATAATAAGGTCTAAAGTGGGTCAACTAGTTTTGAAGTGGTGGCTTCATGCAGCTTGTAGGGATTTGCGTAGACTAATACTACATAGCCGTTGGAAGATTTGGGAACGAAATAAGGTCTAAAGTAGTCTAAGGGATCTACAACTAGTTTTGGAGTGGTGGCTATCGCGTGGCTTGTAGGGAGTTGAGTAAACTAATACCTGCATTATTCAAAGTATCATAACCATCTAGGCCAATACGCGTAGTTCTCATAAGGTACTGTGATGATACACAGTTATATTAAGTACTAAAAAATGATTCAGAACCTTGTTCCTATAGTATATGAGTGTCTTCGAACAGAAAAAAGATTTAAAAAAAAATCATTTTTTGGCTTAAATAAGCATTAAAAATGGTTTAACCTTATCAGGATAGTATTATTTTTTTCTCATTGCCTCGATTCGTCGTGGTCGAGATGTCCCTCTCAACGAGACCAAGATTTTAAACCTTAAGTACCTATTCGAAATTCTAGTGTTCAAGAGTGTGCTAACTGCTAAGACTTGGACAGGGATGAAGGCATTGTAGAATCCTCAGTCAGGAAAAAAAAAATAAAGCGTGAATGATTGAACTCATTCAGGCCAGTGTGCAACTCCATTAGTATTATTTACCTAATTTAAATTTCAAGGTGCCTCAATTCAGTCCCCAAAAAACTGGATAAAGATTAAAAATTATGCTTTTCTGGTCTGTCTACTCATTTGATTGTAGTGGATAGGCTGTACCCTAGGTTCAGGTCTTCGTCTTCTTGACCAAGTTTCAAATTAGCAACAAAATTTTGTAAAATCAAACCCTCCTGGAATCAACAAAATTGGTCCTGTTACACCACTTCATCCCTCATTCCAACAAGTGGACAAGAAATCTCAACATTGGTCTGACCCTCATCGTGGAACGACCACCACCTAAGTAGGAACATTCCACCCTAAATCCAGCTTCTAATCCATTCCGGAACCTCCTCTTGCCCCCTCCAGGTCCTCCACAGCAAACCCACTAACATGATCTAAAGTTGTACTCAGGTGTAGATTTTGTTGTTTCTACAATCTTGATAATGTCAAACTTTATGTTTCATACGCATACGTGTTATAAATCAAGTAAATCTTCATTAGAAAGTACAGAGAGAGAGAGATGGAACTTACGATGGGGAAATCGAGAGGGGAGCGGCGAGTCATCTTCTCTTCCTCGGGAGCCATACAAACCACCTGCCTCCTCCGATGCGATATCACCGCACGTCGGGGTATGATGAACGGCGTAAGAGTAAGGGTGCATCGACTTCCCATATGCGCGCGAAGGCGGAGATCGCTCGACGACGACGACGACGTCGATGCTCCTGCTGATGCAGAGGTCACTACTGTTGAAGGCGAAGAGAGAGATAATGAGAGGCATAACAACGCCATGAGTTCTCGCTTGCTTCGGCGTAATTGGTGGCGGTGAACTGGTGACGTGTGTGCTCTCTCTACTTCCTCTTTCTTTCTCCCCCCAAATCTTTTCTCACCCAAGACCCAAAAAGTTGAAGACCAACCGCCTTTAGCTCAATAGGCTTTGTCACACCATCCACCCTTTCTCTATGTATCCGAAACTGGTGCGGTTTCTTCAGTGCTTCGCAGCTGTATAGTACCCATGATCATGTGCGGCTCCTAATGCATCCTAAAACGCGACAACCACCACCACTTGATGAGTTGTGGGGTCCATCCAAATTATTGAATTAAGAATCTTACAACATTAAGGTCGTGTTTGATTGCACGGAAAATTTTCCCGAGAAAATACATCTGGGTTATGCCTTAAATGGCTGATTGATTGCAACTAAGAACACATATTTCAATCATGTGAAAAAATAAATGTGTATTTTATGGTGGAAATGAATTCTCACCTATCTGGAGCTTAGTAGGAAAAATTATCCAGAGTTGAATGGCTTGTTAAGGAAAATTATACAGATTTATACTGGCTATCAAACAATGGACAGTTGTGTTTTCCTAAGAAAAATACAATTTTCCCACTTGTAATCAAACACGGCCAAAGTAACTATTATTTTTTTTAATCAGAAGATTTCTCTTTTACCATCAGGAGAATGATACTATCATTCTGAGTACAACAATTACTTTAGAGTTGTGCATTGCATAATTGATTTTAATATGGTGGGCATTGACTCTAGAAAATTCTAGAACTATGACTTGACACATGATAAATTGATATTAGATCATTATAGAAGACTACTAATTTTAAAAGATTAGTCTATTTTACTAATTCTCAATTAGTGGATGTTCATAAGTTTTAACTTATTAATTCAAATGCACACTGACTGACACTGGTTGGGACTAGATTTGATATAGGTAACATATCTACTTTATGGGAATCAACAATAAACTTCTACTTTTCATGACTTCAAATTAATTGTGTTCCTACCCTCAGTTGATTTTGAAATTGTAATATAATCAACTGTTGGCTTCCCTATACGATAGTTCTCTATTTAAAGAGCTACTTCAAGTGGATGTAGTAAAATCTGTATGGCTCCAATATATATAAAAATCCGATTACTTAATGCTGTAGAGAATACCATACCTTTAATGCCACATCTGTAACAAATGTCCTCATAGTCATGAGGGCATTTGTTCTGCAGGTTTTTCCCTTTGGCAATTTTTCTTAGCTCGATCTTCCTGCAATCCATATAATAATGGTTGCGAGCATTATGACCACCACGACTACGGAAACTTCCTCTTCCTCGGTTTTGTCCGCGGCCCCCACGACTACGACCGCGTCCGCGACCACGGAATGAGACAATATTAGCTTCGGGTAAAGGTTTAGTACCGGTCGGGCGTGATCCGTGGTTCTTCATCAATAGTTCATTGTTTTGTTCAGCAACAAGGAGGCACGAGATTAATTCTGAGTACTTCTGGAATTTACGTTCTCGATATTGTTGCTGTAGGAGCATGTTTGAAGCATGAAATGTGGAGTAAGTTTTCTCCAACATATCGGCATCGGTAATTTTTTCTCCGCACAATTTCAGCTGTGAGATGATCTTGAACATTGTAGAGTTATATTCTGCAAGTGTTTTAAAATCTTGCAGACGCAAGTGCATCCAATCGTAACGAGCTTTTGGAAGTATTACGGTCTTCTGGTGATCGTATCGCTCCTTCAGGTCGTTCCAAAGGGTAAGTGGGTCTTTTACATTAAGGTATTCGGTCTTCAAGCCTTCATGTAGGTGATGACGAAGAAAAATCATTGCCTTTGCTTTATCCTGCAAGGACGCTTCATTTGCAATCTTGATCGTTGACCCGAGGTTCTTAGCGTCAAGGTGGATCTCAACATCGAGGGTCCACGAGAGATAGTTATTTCCTGTGATGTCAAGAGCGGCAAAATCAAGTTTTGTAAGGGTTGACATGCTTATAATCTAAACCATAAAATGAAGTATGAGTAATGTCAACATAAGTCCCACTTAATTCATAATCCATTTGGAAAAAAAATGCATCAAATCTGGCACTTTATGTAGCATATTAGAGCTACATCACACAATTCAATTATGTAAGCATTGCCAATTTAGCAAGATCTCACAAACCATATGTTTTTGTGGTTCCATATTCTGATTAGGTTAATAAAGAACATAGACAATGCAATTAGGTAGTTTAACCCAATGTTACATATTTCCATGTATAAAATGATAGTAGACAGTTAGACAAATACTGAGAATCTTTGCTGTAAATCACTGAATGCACAGACTAGATTTCTATTAGTCGAACGTTTACTAACAATTATTATGGTACATATGTCGACTAGTATTAAAATGGGTGCCAAAACTTTTCTGGTCACTAAGCTGAAGGTTTCTTGTATGCAGGAATAAATAATGCCAATAGTCCACATATGTTACATGTTTGCCATTGGTAACATCTGTTATGGCCTTGTGTATAAAGGCTCATATTCATCCAAACATTATGGCTATAATGAAAGTTAGAGTTGTGTTATAAGAAATATTCAAGCTGTGTCATTCAAGCCGGTGTTCCATAGTGGGCATCAAGTACAACAAATTTAGAATTGAACGGAAACAGTCAGCTACATGGAATGTGTTGTCTAGCATTACAAAGTCAAATGCCAAGTGAACAAAATATTGATGTAAACCATAAATAAGAACAAAGCCCCTAATACAAATCTTATGTTCCCAAAAAATATAAAATACTTTTCAGAATGCAAGTAAAAGTCACACTAAGTGATCTTACCATGAATTATTCTAAATAACAACAGTATTTTTTTTTTCAGCGATGGTACACTTATGCCGTATGGATGAGTAGTCCACGGTACATACACAGTAGATCATTCAGTATAGTAAGTGTGTACATGCTATGGATTTGTGAGCTCCAAATCTGGTATGGTTTTCTAACAAGTTCTGAAGAAAATATTATGCAAACCATTCACTATGTATCTCAGATCTACTGGGTTATAACATGTTATCATTGGATTGTTGAATTGAAAAAAATAAAGCTTCTACTACGAAGAGGAAGTCAATAAATGGGTGGACCCCACTCATTTTAATTCATTAGTTATATAAGGGAAGATATAATCAAAGATCTGGGAGCAATTTTTTTTTTTTTTCTTTGGGGAAAAAACATTAACCTCCCATAATAGAAAATGTATGCATTCCTGAATTGTTGCTCAACGAATTTAAATCCTACTGTATTTAACCCAAACAGTTTTGACTTGAGAAAGCCATGCACAAGTCACATTATTGGTTGCCAAGGTGTCAACGTTTGGGTATGGAAATATTTCAAATCCGTTTCCAAAATGGTGTTAAGGATATTTTACTAACTAGGAAAATCCAGAAAGTATACCATTATTTCTTCTTAATTGCTGTCTTCTAAACATTGAATGATTTCCTAATGAGTTGCTGTATCATTTAAGTGGTCAGATGGAGAAGATCATTGGGTCCTCAATACACCATATCATCTTTAGGTTTCTAAATGTACACATCAGATTTGAATCTACGGCTACACATAGAATATGGTAGAAAAATTTATAAGATCAATACCTATTGTTTCACCTAACTAGGAATTATACCTTCTTCACATGTGTTGACCTTGAACCATTTAGGAATGTTATAAATCAGTGTACACGGTTTTATCAATTCATGGTATGGTACGTTCACGAGAAAAAAATATAGTATGTACAGATTTACATTCCCGAAATGATAAGCACGGAATATGGGCCATAGCTACATTTAAAAAGGAAATCAAAATCCGGCTTGAAAAATATAAACCCGGTTTACCAAAATTGCTTGGTTTCCATTCTTTAAGCAAATAAAATTAAAGTCGAAGAAAGAGCAATTATCCACGTATAGCCCTTGATCAACAAACAACAGGTATATATCCACACATTACAAGCATGTGATCTAAAAACAAAATGATAATCTATCAAGCATGCTTGTTAATCGTTGAATCCAAAAAAAAAAAGATAAATACCTGGTGTGGATAGATGATGTTGAGCACCACGGATTCACGCCTACCGCTCAACACTTGATGGAATACGAGAGAATAGAGCGTGCTGATAATGTGTTGTGAATCTGAATCTGATTATCTTTCCATTGATCAACACACATATATATAGCCCTTGATCGGGACGTTACAAAGTAAATGCAGGGACGTTACAAGGTAAATGCTGAACCGTTACAAAGTAAATGTTGATAGTTTAACTGACGCCACATAAGCGGCGGTCAGCCATCGGTTACAACCGTTATGTTTACAACAAAAAATGATATTCTGATAAAAATAAGTTAGTGAAAAATAGCCATGTTTACTACAAAAGTAATATGAAATCACATTGACAAATATATTTATAAATATAGAGTTTATTGAGAACCTATTAGCTCTAATGACGATTTCATGATTGGATACAGGATACCTCCAGATTCTGAGTATATATTTATAATTTTACTAATATATGTCTTGTACTATAGAAAGTTGAAAGTCAAATCACAGTACACTTACGTGAAAGAAATTGAAAATTCAACTAAAATGAACTAGTTTGACTGACTAACTCTGATGAATGGCATAGTTTGACTTTATTTGAACAGTTATAGATTAAACTGGGTAGTTAAGTCTAAAATCTTAAGTTTGATATTTGTTAGTGTTTATTACATTGAACTCATTATGCATTGCATTTAACTTGACTTTTTATGCATTTTAGCATACTTTAGGTTTGAATTTTTTATTCAACTTAATCCGGATTGATCTGATTTGAGTTCTGTGAGTTGTAAATTTTTTCAGAAATGATTTGAATAGTTAAAAACTCATTTGAAAAAGATTTATGATTGGTTAGATGGTTTCACCAAAAATTTAAACCATTCTTCTTATTTGTTGCACTTGAAAGTCAAATCCATATTTAATGCATGTTAGTTATTTGCTTGTATTTTCTGTACCTTTGTCATTTTATTACAAAAATGAGGAGAGAAAAATAAAAAAGAGTTAAACAAGTAAATACATAAAATAGGAGGATAATTTTTTTGTTTGTTTTTATAATTTCTCTACCATATCTACTAGTATATATTGATCTGATGTGGAAATCAATCTCACTACATTACTTAAATTTTTATCTATTATTGTCGATTATGTATTGTTGGTGGATGTGTAGGAAACAGATCAAATGTGAAATGATATTATATGTTTGTTTTCTCCGAGTGATTGTGAGATAGTGAGTATATCATGTAAATGGTTTATGATTTATTCTTGATTTGTTTACTCTTTATGTAATTAGTATTTTTGTTACAGAATTGCTAAAGTGGGAGATTGTAAAGAATATTTTCATATTTTAGTTTTGACAAATATTCCATTTGACATAAAACATTCTTGTAACCGTTTTATGAGCGATAGTGTAGCTTTGAAGATGTTATGGTATGCATACTTCTCTGACTACGTGAATACTAAAAGATAAATATTGTAAGAATCAGACAGTCAACAACTTGAGTCATCTGAGTAACTGCAATTTGTCCGTTGAAGATCTTGTTCGCTCACTTAGGAAGGTAAGTGACTCAGTGACCAAAGGAATAGAATCTTAAAGATAAAATATAATGGTTGAACATTGTCACGAGACAGACCAAGGTCAAGACAGTTGCAAAGAGTCTAAAATTGACTAAGGGGAAGTCCAATCGATTGGACCTTATGGACAGAACATCCTTAGAGTATAATCGATTGGAAGAGTACAATCGATTAGACCATCCGGGACAGAACTTTCCACTAGTACAATTGATTGAATTGACGAATAGAAAACTCATCCGGACAATACAATCGATTGGACTACGCAGAAAAAGTCTTATATCAGATCCCTTTTTCATGTTCTCATGATCCCTTAGTTGCACGACCTTGAGCTTTAAAACTCCTATAAATAAAGCATCTCTTGAGCTTTATTAAACACACTACAAACAACAAGATAGAGTTATTGAATAAGAGTTGTCCCAGTCAAAGAGCAAAAACTTCAGTTTTCATTTTCATTCATGAAAGGTTTTTCTCTTCTTTTTCGATCAAAGCCTAGAGCTTGATCTTCCCTCTGCTTAGGTTTTTCAACTAGAATTATAACCTAGTAAATCAGAGAGTACCTCGTGTGTCTCAACACTATTTGAGCAACATTAGGGTTTAGGGTATACTGAATCCTTTATCATCGATAGAGATTTGTGAATGAGAATTAAAATCGGGGTGTATTGATCGACGGTAGGTTTAGGGAGTACCAAACTGAACAAGTGGCAAAAGCTTCGTGATTGGGAGGGCGTGCGTGTGACTAGAGTGGAGCCAGAGGACGTGGATGCGCCGGCAGTAGGCCTTGGCTAAGGTTGGAAGTTGTATTAAAACAGTGCTCTATAGATAACTTCTGTAACTCGAAACTTTCCAGTTAGTGATACTTTTCGTCTAGACGTGGTCCCTTGGTTTTTCATTGGCTAAGGTTTCCACGTAAAAACTCACATGTGTTATGGTTGTATTGATTGTTTGTATTCCGCATATTTGTTAGATTAACCTAAACGACAAATAGGCAATATATCACGGAGATATATTCGATCTGAGTTGATTGTGATAATTATCTTTTTATCAATCAACTAATTAGGATTGTGGCATGCAATTTAGTTTTCCTCTACCAGACCAGTAAACTTGTTAGGTAAATAAAATTTTAATACCGAATCAATCCCCTTCTAGTTTTTTGAAATAAAGAGAACGGACTAAATTTCACTCATATTTGCTACGGCTAAGGTGAAGAAGTTGAGTGAGACAAGAAACTATGTCTATGCAAGACATGTTAGAGGTGCGCTACCAATAAAAGTAGCAAACCAAATCTTTGCTAATGAAGAACAGTAGAAAAGTGCATGTACCCAATCCTCCAAGTGGTGCCCACATCGTGGACCATCTGGGCTGATATACCCAAGGTGTTCATTGAGAAGATCTTTTGTGGGGAGACGACTACGTAGAACCTTCCATAAAAAGACCAGGCTTTGGAATGGAACTTGGATTTTCCAAAGATCATTCCAAAGTTGATCAGAGAGAAAAGGGGAAGGAATGTTGGGAGTATTATGAGGTAGATGATTGTACACGTATTTAGAAGAAAAGCACCCCTATTTATCCACCGACTAGAACCATCTATCTTCAAAGGAGTGGTTGCTAAGGTTGATAGAAAGAATGGCCATAGTGATATCATTGTTGAATAGTGTGTGGATCCATGGCTCATGCCACTCTCTATCCACAATGATCAAATCCGCAACCTTGAGAAAGGGACAATCAGGTGGCTGGGTCGATGAAAGAGGTGATCACTCCCATTAAAGATCCAAGGATCCTCCCAGATATTTGTAAGGAGGCCGCTACCAATCACTTTAACAAACCAAGACTTAAAAGTTTCTTTCACCTTAAGAATACTTTGCTAGACCCAAGGGTCTCCAGGTTTAGAGGATGCATCCAAAATAGAGTTGGAGAAATGTCTACATTTCAAAGTGCGAGATAAAAGAGACTTTGGTTCCATTAAAATCTTCCAAACATTTTTGGCCAATAAAGCGAGGTTGGCGTTGCGAATTTACGAAAGCCTAGCCCACCTATGGCTTTTGGAACACATACAGAGGACCAACTCATAAGTGAACACCTTTTTGAGCATTACTACCTTGCCACCAGAATTGATTAGCCAACAAATCCAACTTAGAACACAGATGTGTGAGAAATAAGAAGGATGACATATTGTAGATCGGGATGGCAACAACCACAAATTTGAGGAGCATAGTTTGACCTGCCAATGAAAGAGTGCGGGAGCGCCAACTAGAAATGACATTCTCAATGCGTATCACGTTGCTCATGAAAGCTTTAACCTTTGATCGACCAATGAATAAGGGGTTATCCAAGTACTTTTCAGAGAGGGAGAGGTTCTTGATATTAATGATGAAGGACATAGCTTTTTTTTGTCGTCGGTGGAGGTTTGGACTGAACATGAAGCCAAATTTCCCAAAATTAATTTGTTGCCCAGATCCATTGGAAAATGCTTTGAAAACATCCTATAAGGCTCTGGCTTCCACTAAATTTGCCTGACAGAAGAGAAAGCAATCATCTGCGAAGAGCCAATGAGAGATATGAGCGGACAATTCTTGGCAATTCGAATGCCATGAATATGGTTAAGCTCCCCCTCCTTGGAGATCATTTTATAGAGAACTTGTGTACAAAGGATGAATAAGAAGGGTGACAGGGGATCACCTTGGCGTAGTCCTAGGGTAGATTTGAAGAAACCCACAGGTGCACCATCAAGAAGTACGGAGAAAGAAGGAGAGGAAATACATTTGAAAATCATGTTGATCCAAAGAGGGCTAAAACCCATAGCCATCACAGTATTGCTGACAAAGGACCATTCCAGGCGGTTACACTTTGGCCATATCTAGTTTGATTGCCATGAGCCCTATCTTGCTTTTGTTTTCTTAATGTGGTGCATGAGCTCCTGGGCTAGAATCGTATTATAAGAGAAAAGCCGAATAGAAATGAAGGTGGCTTGATTAGGCGAGATAAGCTTACTAATGATTTGCTTAAGCCTAAATGTGAGAATTTTTTAGATGATTTTATACACCACATTGCAAAGGCTAATGGGCCTGAATTGTGAGATAGATTCTGGAGCCTTAGATTTCGGTATGTGGGCAAGATTCATATGATTGAGTCGATGTAGAGCACAATTGTTCATGAAGAAGTTCGTGACCAAGGATAGAATGTCCTCTTTAACCTCATCCCAAAAAGTTTGGAAGAAAAAACCCATAAATCCATCAGGAGCAAGAGCTTTGTTTGCTCCAATGCTGAAGGTAATTTCTTCAGTGGAAGGAAGGCCAATGAGCATGGAGTTGTCCTCACCAATAACACAACTCAATATAACACTTTGGATGAGCTCCATGTTTGACGAGTTGGAAGAAGAGAACAGATCATAATAGAACTTGACGAAAGCTTTACCCACACCATCACGGGTGTGCTACCAAGTACCTTGGGAATCTTTGATGCTCTCAATTTTGTTGTTTCTCCTTCTGATGATCGTGACAGGTGAAAAATTTTTGTGTTCCTATCACCTTCTTTCAACAGCATTTCTCTCGATTTTTCTCTTCACATGGAGTCCTCACAACAAAGAGCAAGATCCAACTGATTAGCGATAGCCCGTTCAGAGTTGGGATGTAAGGGAGGAAGCGGATTCCATTGAGCTACAGAGAGTCTGTTTAACAAGTGGCCGAGAATAAGCCATGGTCCATTATCCATCACCTAAGACTGATGGTCTTCAGAATTGAAAAGAAATGCAAATGTATTATGGTTAAGGTCTATGAATTGGAATGTTCTAGATCGATCTCACAGGCTTTGAGTACTCTGTTCCACCCATTTGGGATCAACCAGAGAATCTGCCATTAGAAGGCCACAGAGGGCAAACCTCCATCTTCTAAGACCTTGAGACATGGCTATTGTGCTAGGGCGAATTACTACCCCATTCAGACACGCCGTAGTATTTTGAGTTTTGAAAGCATGGCTCAAGTTATATAGTGATAGTATCAGCCAGAGGTAAACCGTCTAGATCAAGCATCTTCAATAGGGAGGACACCGGTGGTAGATGAAGAACACACCTAGACAGGGATTGATGCAGAAAGAAGAAAGGAGGATAAAGCTCAAGACAGAGGAAGGGCGGGAAGAAGGCAGGAGAGGTGCAGAAGAGCGGAGCAGAGACAATGTTGGTGATGGGATTACCAAAAGGAGGCATTGAAAACCTTGTTAGCGATATCCAATTTTTTCGAGTTTTATTTGATATTGGGTTTCAAAAAATCAGTTAAAAATTTAATAAAAAATTTGCTAAACTGTAAAGATGGTCCAATTCCAAGCTTATTATTAAGCCCCTTGTTAGCAATCCTACGTTTAATTTGCGAATTTTATGTTTTTTTCAAAAAAAATATTTATTCGCTTGAATCTTTCAATAATTCAGAAAAAATCCAAAAATTTTCAAGCCTAAACAAATAAAACACATTTTCACATTTTTCTTAAAAATTTGACCCAAACCATCGTTTCAAGTTCCTTCTCCTTCACCCATCATTTTAAATCTTCCACCTCTTTGCGTAGCACCGGTCGGAGCACCAGCGCTTAAAACTCTGCTCCCGCTTCATCAGCTCTGTTGATAGTGTTTATGAAAGAGCCACCTAAGAAGTCCTCCAAAGAAAAGAAAGTGAAGCCTGAAGCCGAGGCTCCAAATAAAATTGGTAAGTTTTTCAAAGACTGTCATCATTAAGCACAAGTAAGCTCCTCTCTCCCTCTCTTGCCTACTTGTGCCCTAACAAAAATTTGAAATCTTTTGTCATCTTCCAAGGTTTTAGAGTTTTTGAGTTGTTTCATGGTAGTTATATAAGCTTATTTTGTCATCTTTGTTTTGTTTTTCACTTTCTTATTTTCACATTATGTAACAGAAAGATAGATTGATGTAGTTCCCATGTAACTGGATTTGTAAAACATTGGGAGAAGTTTCTTATCCGATTCGCCCTAAAGATAGCAATGTTGTTCTCAATTTGGACCGTTCATATGTAACATGGTTGCCAATGGATTTCCATTGCCCAGATTCACAACATCCTGAATCTTTAGATGATTAGACTTCATTTTTGGGCGATAAATGTTAGTTCACTGCTCTTGAATTGGACATAGTCTGAAATTCACATCCTTTGGATGATTCCAAGTTTCTAATCATCTTAACATTGGATTTATGCAACATTAATTTTGGACCATGGCTTGAGTATTTTTTGACCGTTCAAAATGACAATCTCGATTTGGTAGTTGAATTGTCTGAATATACTAATTATGGGGTGTAGTCGATGAAGATGTGTTTAAATGAAGATTTGGATCAATGTGAACTAGATCGCTTGTATACTATTTACAAATTTTGGGCTATGGTTGATCAATTTTAGTTATGGCGTCAACCCAACTTGGAGTCCAACTCAAGGATGGTCTGGATTGCCATGTGTGCCTTTACAACTTGCAAAGGAAATGAATCTTACCTATCTTGAAGGAAATCTCCCCCCCAACCCCCCATGTATTTTTTTTGCATACTAATGTAGTAACAAATTAGAGAAGCATAGTGGCCATCAAAGAGAAGGCTGCAATCTTCATTTAAACTTTTCATTTTCTTTGGTTCATTGGAAAATAAAATTTATTATTGTAGTTTTATTATAATATAATATTTTTATGCTTCATTGATATTTTACTTTGTATATTTTTATATTAACCAATGTCTATTTACACATACATACAAGATGATGAAGAAAAGAGATTCATTTTAGCAATATATGCTAATGAGTTGCATGATCGTTATGTCTGCAATTTTTGTGAGATAGAGTATCCTAGTAGGGTATCTAAGTTGAAGTTATATTTATCTAGACAATCGGGACGTGAGATTACTGCTTGTCCAAAAGTGCTAGAGGATGTTCAAGCTACAACTATTGTTTCTATTGGGAATTGTAATGAATCTAGTAAGAAAAAAGTCATTTATAAAAAGTGATGAAAGGAGTTAACTTCGTTTTAGTGTTGGTGGTGCATCATCAGATATGCATCAAACAACTATTCTAGTAATGACTAATAAGAAAAATAGAGATTATGTGAACTTTATCTTAGTAGGTCACTTATTCAAGAATAGCATACCCTTAATATTATTCAGATGCGTCGATGAAGTTGAGGCTTTTTGGGTGTTATGTGGTTGTACTACCATATCTGACATTTGGACTGTCTTGAATAGTCTTTCTTATATTAGTGTCATAACATCTTCTTCAAAGAGAGTTAATTTTTTGCGATCATTTGAAAGGTTGGACAAACAAAAGAAGGGTCTCTTTCTTGGGTACTTATATCTGTGATTTAAGATATTGGTCCTCAGAATGTTGTGCAAGTTATTACAGACAATGTTTTTAATTATGGACTCGATCGCAGATGAATTGATCATAGACAAATATCCGTATTTATAAAATACGGTGTGCTGCACATGAGATTCAATTACATTTAAAAAATATACATATATGTCCAATGGGTAAAGAATATTTTTGATGATGCCAATGATGTTGTTGACTACATCTATAGCCGTTTCACTGTCTCGGCATGCCTACACGGATCTAGTGCACATTGATCCATATTGTTCAGACAATTCAACTGTCGAATCAAGATTATCCATATGGACGGTCAAAAAACACCCATGTTATAGTCTAAAATCAATGTTGCATAAATCCAACGTTAAGATGGTCAGAAACTTAAAATCGTTCTAAGGATGTAAATTTTATACTATGTCCAATCTAAGAGGTGAACTAACATTTATCACTCAAAAATGAAGTCTAATCATCTAAAGATTCAGGTGCTGCGATCCGTGCGACATCTAGGCCATGGAAACCCAATATGAATCATGCTATACATATGAACGGTCTAGGTTGAGAACAACTACATCAATCCATCTTTTTTTACAAAACATGAAAGAAAGAAGACAATCATCATTAAGCGAAAAAACACTCAGTCGCAACATATTAGGACTTAAGAACCCTAAAATACTGAAAAAGGCAAAAGATTTCAATTTTTTGATAAGGCACAAGTAGACAAGAGAGGGAGAGAGAGGGAGAGAGAGAGAGAGAGAAAGAGAGGAGCTTAACAGTGCTCAATGAAGACAAACTTTGAAAAACCAACAATTTTATCCGGAGCCTCGGCTTCAAGCTTCACTTTCTTTTCTTTAGAGGACTTCTTCACTTCTTCTCTGGCTCTTCCGAAAATGCTGCCAAAGGAGCTAATGAAGCGACATCAGAGCTTCGTGCACTAGTTCTCCAACCGGTGTTGTGCAACAAGGTGGGAGATTTGAAACGATGGGTAAGGGAAAAGGAAATTGAAATGATGTTCTAGGGGAAATTTTTAAGAAAAATGTGAAAACGCATTTTATTCATTTGGGCTTGAAAATTTTCAAAATTTTCCGAATTATTGAACGATTCAGGCGAATATAACTTCTTTTTTTTTTTTAAAGAATTTAAAATTCACAAATTAAACATAGGATTGAGATCAACTAATTAAGCCCTCGTGATCAATCTTCATTAGTGGAGCCCATCTAAATCAATAATCTCAAATGTGGACTGACTGGTGGCGAGGAGGTATGAATTTTGATTGTGCCTAGCAGTATATTATCAGACTGCATATATAAGCCTAGAAGTTCAGGCTGGCCTTAACTTTTTAATAAAAATAAGCTTGAACCTGACAAATGTATTGTCCAGCCTATACCCGCAACAGCCCGGACCAGTCCGCCCTATCTACTAATGTTAAGGGCTAGTCTTGGGCAGAGCTGGCCCAGTCCGGCCCAAACCGGGCAACACCCGAAGGGAAGGTGGTGGAAAACTACAGGGTCAGGCACCAGGTAGGCAGGAGATTGTGCCACCTATACTTATAATTTTGTTGAAAAGTTTAGTACTTGGGCAAATGCCATATAAATAAAGTTGATCAATTTACCAAGGCATCATATACTTACGTTTCTTTGGAGGTCAAAGAAGGTGCCGATGCAGTTTAGTCACCTGCAATAGGTACTAAAATGCCCAAATAAGAATTACAAAATGATGGATGGACTTAATAAAAATACAACCATCTTTGGCAATTTAATCTAAGGTATCTGCAAAGCAAAGGGATGTGGTCCGCAGGACTGATACTACAATAATATAATGTTAAGATCAATGAATAAGAAGATATGAGATTACAGTGTCCATGGTTATCATGTCTAACATGGATGATGGTGTATAACCAAGCATGCCAAGTGGTCGTCATTGATCTGAAACGGATATACTCTTGAGAACATCCACGATCAGCATATGTACACTCCATCCAAAATTTGCCTCATTCCCAACAAATGGGAGTCATGGTCTTGATATGTTCCATCTTCTGTTGCATAGAGAACACTGGGATGGATCACTTCTGTCTGCATCAATCATGTTGCAGGATTGGAGCATCAAGATTCATCACATGAGGTAAACAAAAGCCAGTGACTTCTACTTTTTGTTTCAATTATCTAAGGGCGTGTTTGATAGCACAGAAAATTTTCCCTGGGAAATGCTTAAAATGGTTATTGATTTGCAACTGAGAATACATATTTCAATCATGTGAGAAAATAAAGGTGTATTTTCAGGTGGAAATGAATTCTCACCTATTTAGATGGGAAATGAATTCCGGGCTTAGTAGGGAAAATTATCCATATTTAAATGGCTTGGTAGGGAAAATTATACAGATTCGAAATGGTTATCGAACAATGGGCAGTCGTGTTTTCCCAAGGAAAAGGCAATTTTCCCACTTTGCAATCAAACACGCCCTAAATGTAATACCAGCCTGTTTTGGGTATTTTGTCGTTTTATTAGAATATTTTGAGTTTTGGTACTTCATTTATGCTTATTTTGACTATGTTTAACCTTTAGAAGACATTGTCCGACTTTCGGAAAATTTGTAAAAAAAATCAATTTTTCGGGGTTTTCGATGATATTTTGGAGGAAGCCCCCATGGGCTTAGTGGGGCCCACTATTTCTGGATTGTTTTGGGATCTATGCTTATGTTAAGTAACTTATAATCTAATGATGTAGTTTGATTAGTTAAATTATGTGTAAATCATGTGAATTAATTTAATTGTCACCTTATGTAATAATGTGTACACATGAATTTTTAGATATACTTAAATACTTGTGTATGAGACACACCTTACACTTTAACTTATATAATTTTTTTTATTGTAAATTACATGATTGATTAATAAATTAACAATGCCTAGGTGGCAAGCACATGTACACACTAGCTAATTAATTTAAATGTAACACTTTTGGTAATGACACATCACATTGATTTTCCAAACTTAGAGAAAAATATTTTCTCCTTTAATTGCTAAAAACGTTCGAAACTAAATAAAGCATGATTCATTTGCAAAATCAGCCACTATATCAATAGAATTAATATTAGAAATCTCCCATTTTATTTAAGGAGCTAACATGAACCCTTTTTTTTTTTTGTGTGAACAACATGAACCCTTATAATACACACTATGATAACTAACACAGTTAAAATATATATAAAGCCTATAGGAGGGAGGGACGTCCAAACCACTCTTAGCCTTTGAGATTCCTCTCAAAAACTCTTCCCTAGCTCCCTTGTATGAAATGCAGCTCTCTCTTCCATTAGCCCTAGCCGCCTCCTCCCTTTAAGCACTTAAAAGTGCTGCCCCTTGCCCATTAAACCCTTCTTCACTGGAAGAGAAATCCAGCAACTCTCCCTCCTTGCAAGCCAAAATGTGGGCTATTCTTGTGCCCATCAATCATCTTGAAAGTCCATCTTGTGAGGGAGTGGTGGTGGAAGCACTACACGAGGAAGAGAGTAGTGGAAAGCATCAAGTACTAACATTAAGGTAGGGGATCTATGTTCAAATTTTCACCATTATCATGTTCTTATTCACATTAGTCTATCTTCTCATTGCTTGGTATATTTCTTTACAGTTATAGTGTTGAAATACGTTGTTTACCTTATTATGGAGTGCTACAATGAGTTGACTCTTTTAGATTTTACTCTCCACGAGTGGTAGCATGTGATGGAGATGTTATGAATGGATGTATAGTTGTTTCACATGATAACAATTATTATTTCATAAGCATGGGGGCTTCGACCCATTCTCTCTCAAACCCTAATCTCTTCTCTCCCCAACCTCCATTCTCTCTCTCTCTCTCTCTCTCTCTCTCAATCTTTAGCATATTGGTGACAACCTCAAACAACAACAGGTAACACTTGTACCCCTTATAGGTAGAGGAGTAACCGAGAAAGACGCACTTGAGCGCTTTGGGATCTAATTTGGTACGATGGGGACCCAGGATATGTACATAGCATATACTCCCAAAGATGCACGGAGGAACAATGAATAGAGGAGAGCCAGGAGCAAGGACCTAATTAGGAGATTGGAAATTGAGCACGTAAGATGGCATTCTATTAGTCAAGTAGGCAGCTGTCAACACAGCATCTGACGAATAGAATTTAGGAACATGGGAGCCAATAAAAAGAGATCGAGCTACTCAGTCAAATGTCGTATTTTCTTTCAGCTACACCATTCTGATAAGGGATGTAGCTGCAGGAATTTTGGTGACAAATCCCATGGTCAAGGAGATAGTGTTGAAGACCCCCAAACATATATTCCCCACCCTAGTCAATACGAAGAACCTTGATGGAAGCACCATACTGGGTCTGATCATCTTATGAAAACCTTGAAAGATGGAATGAACCTCATCTTTGGTTTTTGTGAGATAAACCCATGTGCACCTAGTATGATCGTCAACAAACGTAACAAAATAGCGAAAGCTAAAGATAGAAGTAGTTGGGGAAGGGCCTTATATCAGAATGCACAATGTCAAAACAAGTAGTACTTCTATTACCTCTAAAGGGATAGGTCGATCTACAATACTTGAGAGCTCACAAGTCTCACGGTGTAAAGTAGAAAGCGAAACAGAAACAAATAAAGTGGGAAATAAAAGTTTCAAATACTGAAAAGAAACATGCCCTAGACGGGCATGCCAGCTCAAAACATCTATCCTCCTCCTACTACTACTACTACTACTACTACTACTACTAGCAGAAGACTACAGTGATGTGGGCTCAAGAAGGCCCAAGAAGGTAGAGGCCCTTAGCTTCATGTCTAGTGCCAATCGTCCTCCTCGTCTCTAAGTCCTGAAAGACACAAGTAGGAGAGAAAGTGACACTACAGTTTAGTGTCTTAGTCAAAGCACTAACAGATATTAGGTTAGAAGTAAATCTAGGAACATACAGAATAGAGGAAAGAAGTAGTTTAGGAGAGAGAAGGATATTCCCTTTCCCAGACACAGGATAAGGTGCCATCAGCAATCCTCACCTTATCACGGCCAAAACTGATGGAATAACTAGAAAATAAAGAGGACATGCCCGTCGTGTGCTTTGAAACCCCTGAATCAATGATTCAAGTAGGACTGGACGATGGAAGGGACACATGATAGGCATGTCTAGTGTTACATGACTGAGCAAAGGATGACGATGTGGCAGAAGGACCATCCAACTGTGAAAGTAACCGTTGAAGGCCTGCAAGCTCAGTAGAAGAGATACCACCAGGAGAAGCCAATATAAAAGAATTCGACAGAGACTGTCCCTTGGGGGAGGGAACAGGAGTATCCATACAGGCATTATGAGCACCAGAAGACCCTGGCTGGCTAGGATGACCATGTAATTTCCAACATCGGGTGCATACATGCCCCAGTTTGCCGCAGTAGTCGCACTTGGGCCTCTCCCTAGTCGAGGGTTTCCCAGAAGGACCAGTAGGAGCATAGGATGGAGCGGAAGTAGGAGGCTGATAAGATGGACCTCTCTGAGGTTGCTGGGGCTGGTACGCGGGAAAAGCAATTAGTGTTGATCGCTCAGGGATGAGGTGCTCACCCGGGAAGGAGATCCGTCGACTCTCCTCACTCTGAAGATAGGCGTATACCTCACCGAGAAAGGGAAGATCCACTCTGCTACTTAAGATCTGGACGCGAGCAAGCTCATACGATAGTCCAGAAAGGAACTCAAAAATCCGACCCTTCTCCACATGTTGCAGATAAGGAGCAATCTCCTTTGAGTGAAGAGGCTGATAAGAGTAATAATAGTCGAGCTCTTGCCACATGTTGCGAAGGGAAGTATAAGAGACTTCTCCCTTTGCCTGAAGTGGGAGATACTCTGCTTCAGCTGGAATTACCTGCCAATGTTCTGCTGTTGGGAATAGGTCTTCCGAGTAGTCTCCCAGACCTCTCGAGCTGTACACATGAATAAGAAACTCTGGCTGATATCCGGCTCCACACAGTTGAGGAGCCATGACATGACAGTAAGGTCATAAGTCTCCCACTGTCGATACAAGGGATCAGTCCTGGGAGGCTCAACTATATCCCCTGTAGTGTGGCCCAGCTTCCCATGGCCTCCAATAAACAACCGTGCAGCCTGAGCCCACCGTAAATAGTTCTTGCCATCTAATTTCACCAAAGTAATCCGTAAGCTGGGGTTCTCGTAAGCCAGATAATGCACCATAGGCACTCTAACTCCACTGGAGGGGACTTCTGTGCTCTTCTCTGACACTGAGGGAGTGTCCGATGGTGGTGGCTGTTTTTCCGGAGGCAGTCGTGGCTTTTCCATAACGTACCAAGTCAATGGGGTGCCAATAAAACAACACAACAGGCAAGAACCAAGGCCAAATCAACACGATAGCAACATCAAACCGAATGCACCATGGCAAGAAGGTGTTGAATGTCAAGCTAATGGTCACGTAGAACCCAAGGATCTGTCATATGATCCAAAAAAGCCATGAACAAGTTGTAGCCAACTAGATGGAGTGATGTTAGGTCACAATGACTCCATAAATCTTATTTATATAAAATACCACAAACAAAAGACAAGTATACCCCTAACATCGAGGGGTATTTACATAATACCCAAAAATACGCTATATACATATAACATACGTATCTGATAACACTTAGGGGCCCACTATTTCTGGCTTGTTTTGAGATCTTTGCTTATGTTAAGTAATTTAGAATTTAATGATGCGGTTTTATTAGTTAAATTATATGTAGATCGTGCGAATTAATTTAATTGTCACTTTATGCAATAACGTGTATACATAAATTTTTACATACACTTAAATATTGTGTGTGCGATACACACCCTACATTTTAACTTCTAGAATTTGTGACATGTAAATTATATAATTGATTAATAAATTAACAATGCCTAAGAGGCAGCCATATGTACATACTAACTAATTAATTTAAATGTAACACTCTTGGTAATGACATTACATTGACTTTACAAACTCTATTAATTGCTAAAAATGTTGAAAACTAATTAAGGCATGATTCTTTTGCAAAATCAGCCACTTAATCATGGAACTAATTGATTGACACCTTATGCTAACATGAACCCTTATAGCGCACACTATGCTAACTTACACATTTAATAAAAGAACATTATATAAAGCCTATAGGGGGAACGTCCAAACCACTCTTGACCTTTGAGATTCCTCTCAAAATCTCTTCCCTAGCTGCCTTGCATGAAATGCAGCCCCCTCTTCCATTAGCCCTAGCCGCCCCCTTCCTTTAAGCAATTAAAGTGCTACCCCTTTCCTATAAAACCCTTCTTCGCTTGAAGAGAAAAATCCAACAACTCTCCCTCTCTTTGCAAGCCAAAATGTGGGTTGTACTTGTGCCCATCGATCATCTTGAAACTTCACCTTGTGAGGTTGTGGTGGTGGAAGTGCTAGTGGAGGAAGAGAGTAGCAGAAAGCATCAAGTACTCGAACATTAAAATAAGGGATCTACGTTCAAATTTTCACTATTATCAAGTTCTTATTCACATTGGTCTTTCTTCTCACTGCTTGTTATATTTCTTTACAAATAGTCATTATGCTAGTAGTGTTGAAAAGAGTTGTTTACCTTATTATGGAGTGCTACAATGAGTTGACTCATTATGATGGATCTAGGTTTGTTAGATTTTATTCTCAACATGAGTGGTAGCATGTGATGGAGATGTTATGAACAGATGTATTGTTGTTTCTCATGATAATTATTTTCATTTCATAAGCATACGGGCTTCGAGTCCCGGGACGAATTTCCCAAATTAAGCAAGTAGGGCCCGGTTCCCTTAGGTGAAAAGCCTTAAATCCCTACGAAAAACCCATCGAGGGTGCGCTTTCGAAGTATGATTGGTTCATTTCATTTACTTTTATACTTGTTTATGATCGTATTTTTGATGGAATTTGCATATGGACATGTGTTTTATATAATACATGTGATAGTAGTATTGTAGACTTTTTTCCTACTAGGCTTTGTAGCTCTTTCTTATTTTAGACCAAGGCTAGATGGCTCGTATTCGACATACTCATAGGAAGAGAGTTAGACTCCCTTCTAGGAGGGTATAGGCAAAGAAAGACAAACCTGTTACTGTAGTTTCGACTTAACGATTGTGGCAGTTCCTTTGAGATGAAGACAGACGGACTCACGCACACCCACTCCTTTTGAGGAGGCGAGTTTCAGTAGTGAAGCATTGATAAACCAACCTAGTAAGAGTTATCTGGTCGTGGACGTGTTCTCAGATTCAGTTAAGGAGGAGAGTGTTGGACAAAATTTCGAAAAGACAGAAGAGGCATATGATTGGACGTTAGAAGATTCTACAGGATGTTTTTAGTTTTATATAGGCTTCATTGAGTAGTTCCTTTGACATTATCATGTCTATATATAGTTTTAAAATAAAGAATTTTATTTATGAAGAGTGATTACTTTTATTGTTTCCTTTGCGTGTATGTATTTTTTTGTCTACTTTTATATCACGCCCTGACCTTGGATGGTGGATCGGCCCATGGGCAACGGGTCGGGTTCTGGATCCCAGGTCCTGCGCGTGACTACAACTTCACAGATAATTTGGAAATGTGGCTTATCAAAAACAATATGGAAAATATGATAAGGATATTTACTTGTTCGACAGCACACCTTGTCTTTTCAGCTTCCCATGCAATCCTTGAACAAGTCCATTAAGGTTGTGTTGAGTGAGCAGAAAATTTTTCTTTTAACTCCTAAGGCACGTGAATAGAAATACTGCAGAGAAGAGCAGAAGCCAACAAAAATCAAGATGAGATAATTTCACGGACACCATAAGATGGTGAGAAGTTGGGATCATGAGGGTGAACTTACCAAGAGGAGCCAACGGTGCATGCAGCAGCTGTGTTCATTTGAACTTGAGATTGGCCCCAAGTTTTATCAACTCGTCCCCATGTTGCTACAAACAAAAGACCCTTTTCAGCAACAATGGAAATGCCAGGCTCAAATAATGATGAAGATTCCAAAACGTTAATTATGGTACTCATCCAACAATAAAATTCCAAGTGCTATTTTTGGAACCTTAAATAACTCTCTCCAGCAGATGTCCGATCTTGAGTGTAGTAACCACCATTCCATGGCCATATCATATTCAATTGTGTTAGGCTGTGAAAAATGTGATGCTGATACTGCTCGTTTCTGGAGGCAGAGAAATAGTAGACGAAAGAATAGAGGACATATAATACCCAGAAAAAAGTAAAAGATCAAGAAAAGGAGAAGCTGCAATAAACCACACCATTTCCTCTCGCTGCGTTTGGAGTTTAATTTTGTTAACGACAAGATGCCCCACAAATGAGAATGGTTTGCTGGGCAACCTGAAAGTTCCTCTGCTGCCAACAAGAGGTCTGCGAATAGAACAAAGCCACAAGTTCGGGCTCAGCAAAAATGTGGAATTACAGTAAATCAGATGGAAGGAGTTACCCATCAAACGGTATACAACCTCTATTTAACAAGACACTAGGAGTTTATCAAAGGGGCATTTATGTGTTTGTGGAGCTTTATATTTTAGTAGTTGATAGGTTATTTGCAAATTAAAATAGACGAATACTCAATCAGGATAGCAGAACTGGAGGACACTGTCCTTCCTATTTACTGTGGTACATGTAGCAGACGCAGGGGGCCTGAGACCACCAGTGGTTTGACGCATGTGCACAGTAATGGTAGGAAATAGAAACTTCTTCCTATCCGACTTGAGCAGATTTACAAAAAGTTGAACCCTGTTCATACTGTTCAACGTAGAATTTGCACACTAAGTTGAACCATGTTCAATATGATCCGTTATATTTTTCTGTACTTGATTTCATAGAAACAAGATAAAAGCTTGACGAACACACCCGCACATTCTACCAAACCAGTCTGAGGCTCCCACTGCCTGATGATTACAAAGTAAAAAATAGAATAGTTCATTGTATGCATACCTCCCATTTGGTAGCATTAGACATCCCTCATCTAATTTTCTAATTGCCATCTCTGCTATGTCCCTTGATTTAAAAATAACAAATGCTTGACCTACGAAACAAAAATCCAACATATCATAGTTGAGCTGGTATTAGATTGCATTAAGTGGAAGCATTCATTTCAGGGTGAGTTTCCCGTTTACGAACAAAACAAGATCATTGAAAGAAACTCCTTCCTCAATCACAACTCTCATCTCAAGGACAACAAAAAACATGCATAATAACTTATTAATTATTGAAGTAATCAAATTTATCGATGTCATACCAGAGTGCGGGCTAGAATTTGCAGTGCGCTGTACCACCTTTGCCGTGCAATTTTCCCTAAAACCATGCCAAATTATATCCTGAGAAATATAATGAAAAATGATTATAAAGATGAAAGACTGAAGTAAAAGGTGGCCGTAATCCTTCTACGCATACCCACCTAAGAAAAATGAAAAGGAAAATGAAATTAACCATAAAATGTAATTAACTTTCCAAAAATCAAAACAGAGTGAAAAGTGGATTTGCTTATAGATCCCTCATGCTAGGTAAGATGCACTCTAATTAAATCTGCCCAGGGTCATATAATGTTGGAGTAATTTGCTAATCATTGCCAAAGGAAATTCCTCTCAAATTGTGGAGACAATATATAACTAAGACGATGAATTGGTTAGACAGCTCATTCTGAAATTTCTAGCCCTATCAAAAAAAAAGTTAACAGTGAAATGGATGAATTAGAATATTTCAATTTGTAATGCACTTTTCGTAGGCCTAGAAATGTTGGATTCCAACATTTTTCAAACGGTAGCCGAGATAGTGAAGAAGTACGTGTTAGCAGCACAAAAGGCAAAGGCTGCTCAGCAGAGAAGGAATGAGGAGATATGTGCATGTTTAAACGACCCAGATGTAGGAGGCAGTGGGAGAAAATCAGATGATGATACTCAATCTGATGAAAATATGTCTCGGCGTGAGAAGCAAGAATTCAGACTAGCACAACGTAGCAGCAGACAAACACATTTGTTTGAGGAACAAATGAGACATTCAGTGTCTGGGCCTCCGAGTCAAGGTATGGGAGGGTCTTCTTTCCTTGCTGGGGCTGGAACCTCATCTGCTAAAGGAGGATTCTGCCGCACTTTTAGTGTTCGAGAAGCTGAAGAGGATAGAAGCAGGGCACATAAGGAGGAGAGTGCAGCTGCTCATAGCAGGGGACTAGATTCATTTTTATATAGATCAAAGTCTGTTACACAAAAAACTGAAGGAGGTTTGGGGTGGGAAGAAGCTTATGGGTAAGGTGGGAAGAGTCATCACAAAATGGTTTGTATTTAATTCCATTCCCTTCAATGCGGCGAAGAGCCCATATTATCAGACGATGATCGACACTATTGCAGAGGCAGAGCCTGGAATTAGAGGACCCACTCCTTTTCAAATTTGTGGAAAATATTTAAATGAAAAGGTATCTGAGCTGCAAGACTACATCAATACATTGAAGGTGAAGTGGGGCGTGCATGGTTGCACCATTATGTGCGATGGATGGTCTTCGAAGACCAAAAAATCGATTATAAATTTTATGGTGTACTGTGTTCGAGATATGATTTTTCATAAATCGGTCGACATGTCTACTAGGGACAAGACATCCGTGTATTTGTTTGAGTTAATGGATGCTGTGGTAGAGGAGGTTGGTGAACAAAATGTTATCCAAATCATCACTGACAATGCGCAAAATTTCAAAGCTGCAGGGAAATTGTTGATGAGGAAAAAGCAACATTTGTTTTGGTCCTCATGTGCAGCTCATTGCATTGACCTCATGTTAGAAGAGATTGGGAAGACAAAGTCGATCTCTTCGACAATTAAGAAAGTCAGGAAGATCACAGGCTTCATCTATAATAGTGCAAAGGCTGTCAATTTGATGAGGCAATATACTCAAGATAGGGACCTATTGAGACCCGGCATCACACGATTTGCGACTGAGTTTATCGCATTACAAAGTCTCATGCATCATTAGGTTTCACTACGTAATCTCTTCTTATCGGAGGAATGGAAGGCTTTTATTGTAAGGTATAGGAGGGACAGAGAAAAGTAAGAACTTGCAGATACAGTGTCTAATTATATATTGACGTCAGAGTTTTGGACGAAGGCGAAAGAAACATGTAGAACATTTGAGCCTCTTGTCAAAGTGTTAAAGTTGGTAGATCAAGATAAAAAACCAACTTTAGGCTTTATATACGAGGCAATGGATAGAGCAAAGTTGACAATCCAAGCCGGATGTCGCCATTACAAGAAGTATTGGGACATCATTGATAAGAGATGAGAAGGCCAGCTACATCATCCTCTGCATACAGTAGGTAAATTATTTCTTATGTAGATTATACGTTCTTAAATTATTATTTTATTACTTGATAGTGTATATTTTAATTCTTCACCTTTTATGTGAAAATAGCATACTTCTTGAACCCTGCCTTCCAATACAACAACATTTCAAATCACGAAGAGATAAAAGAAGGTCTACATGAAGTGATTAAGAGATAAGAGCCATTAATGGATAAACAAGGGCAAGTAATAAACGAAGTATGTATCCATGTTTTGTATAATGTTAAAAGATATATGGTGATAATATGCTTTTAACATTTTTTATACACTTGAATGTAGATAAAATTATTTGCAGAGGCAAGAGGAAAATTTTGCGAAACCCTTACAAAGCATCAGCGCAAATCTGATATGCCTGGTATGTGCACAATGCAATTGTGCAATAGTATCATCTTATTACTAAAAACTAATGCAGCTTACTCTTAATTTTGTAGGCGAGTGGTGGTCAAATTATGGGTCGTCTGCACCACATTTAAAATCAATTGCAGTCAAGATTTTGAGTCGAACATGCTCCTCATTAGGTTGTGAGAGGAATTGGAGCACATTTGCTCTTATCCATACGAGGGCTCGTAATCATTTATCGATGAAGCGATTAGAGCAATTAGTATATGTGCACTATAATATGAGGCTACGAGTTCGTAATTTAATGGATAAGAGGGAAGATGACGATTACTATAATCCTATTGATTTAGATTATATCTTTGAAGCGGATGACGTCTTAGACCCTTGGATGCGCGAGAAGGACACGCCTACACTGAACATTGAAGATTTATCGTGGTTAGATGAACCGCTTAACAGAGGAGATGATCCCGATCATGGTGGTAGTGATGATGGTGCTGGTGCTGGTATTGCTTATGGTGGGAGTGTTGGTGGGAGTGCTAGTGGGAGTGGGGGTGCTAGAGGTGGTGATGGAGGCGTTGGAGGGACTCAGGAGGAGGGTCGGCTTGGGGATACACACCCTGCCGATGAGTTCATTACCACGCAAGACTCTAATCACGGCATTAGAGAACGGCGTAGGAGATTGGCGATGTTAACTACATATCCGAGTGATGATGAGCCAGATACCCAATATCGACATGGACATGGAGATGTTGACTTGGGTGAGCAGGTGCAACAGATGTCATTTGTTGATCATCCGAGTTGGAATACTCACAGGCGAGGTTTTGAAGATTCTCCGAGTCACGTTCCTCATGGATATGATTAGCCTCCTTATGGATATGCTCAGCCTCCACCATATAGATATGACGGTCAGCCTCAGCCTTTTTCTTATGATCAGGGGGGAGAGTCCAGTTCCAATCAGAGTCAGACTCCTTATGGATCTGCTCAACCTCCACCATATGGATATTACGATCAGCCTCAGCCTTTTTCTTATGATCAGGGGGGAGAGTCCAGTTCCAATCAGAGTCAGACTCCTTATGGATATGCTCAACCTCCACCATACGGATATTACGATCAGCCTCAGCCTTTTTCTTATGATCAAGGGGGAGAGTCCAGTTCCAATCAGAGTCAGACTCATACAAATAACCATGACTCATCTACAGAGCAATATGGCTTATTCTACCCATACCATTACCAATATGGGCAGTAGATTGTATGCCATGAGACTTAGGATTGTGTTTGTGTGATTGTAAACTTGCTTTTCAACTTTGAATGATGATTGCTTAGTTCAACTATTTAAGTGTGCGATTGTATGGCTTAGCCAATGGCCTTGATTTGTAGATAATGCATCGTAGACATGGTGACACTCAAATTAAACATTATGTTATGATTATTTAATTATGTTATTTTGAAACATTCGATCCAACCCAATAACACGTAAATCAATTATTTTGATCATAAATTAGTTGTTTAATATAATTTATTCAAAATTTTCTTGCATTTATAAGTTTCTTATTTTTTTCTAATTTTCTAGCATTTTTTCAAAAAAATTTGAAGCCTCTAGAATTGGTTTCGTTCGTTTAGTTTCGGTTTCACGAAGTTTCATCCGATACCGAACGATACTTCCGATACGTTTCGTTATCGCCTATGAACGATACCGTGTACTTTGAACCATGTGTTGGAATGGGCTATTTTTGGTGAATATGACATCCATGGTGAGGAGATCATCATCACCAAAAACCAGCCCTTGACTCATCTCCATGCGGGCCCCACATAGACTAAAATATCCTAATATACGGGAAGGGTTTTCTGGACCTACACTCCATTACTCTTCTTCGGTGTGGCCAGGTTCTTTTTAGTTTTTACACATGAAAGCTGAGATGGTGGGCTCAAAGGAGCCCACACAATTAGTCACCCCAGTATCTCCACGTGGCAAGTTTCAGCATAAAAGCAGTCCACCACCTGACAAAAAAGATATGTTTATTTTGCTCTTTTTTCAAAAAAATAAAAATATTTAAATGGCTGCAATTCGGAGGGATAAGTACAACACATGGTAGGTATAGGCATGACGTGGTTTGATATAGAATTCAGAATAATATTTCTTAGATGAAACTAGCAATAGATTCAAAAGAATTTCAATTTAAAGTTCAATCCGGTAAAGGTCAGAGGCCAGGAGCTTATTTTATCAGAAACTAGGGCTTGTTCCTAGCGGCAAGATGAGACTTACCTAACTTTTATTGATTTTCCTTTTACGGAGGGTAAACGGTGGAAATTTTTTTGGTCAACTTATTAGTCTAGAATAAAAATACTAAATAAATCCGAATTTTGAAAGAAAAACTCCCAAAAATACCAGGAAACCGATTAGCACAACAATGGAACATGATACAAACCTGCCACAAGAAGAAGCTATAAAGAAGCTCGGAAAACCTATATAGTTCAAACACTATACCCCAGAGTATGACTGTTACCTCTACCTCTGTTGAAGTGTAAGATGGATCCAAATTTTCAAGCAGGACAAGTGTCCCTTGCTCATGCGCAATTTGCATCCTTTCCTCCCAAGGCTGAAAATGAAACATAAGAATTGATACATTAAACAAGGCAAAGGTGAGAAAGGAGTGTCTGGAAAGACATTGAATGTTGGTAAAAAATAAAAATTCAATATTACATGTCAGCATCCAAAAACAGATTTAATAAGTCATCAACAGGTGAATCCAACACAGGTTGACTCCGAAGCACATTGGCTTGAATGTAGCAGTCTTTCTACAGATACACAGGAGAGAAAGAAATGAACAGCTAGAGCATGCCCAACTCTTGAAGATGCAGTTGACAGATACAAAGTGGGAGATACTATGAATATGGGACAGTTGGATGGCACGGAAATGAGCCTCTTAGAGATATTCACAAGTATATTTTGCTTAGATCTACAAACATCCAAGTAAACTGTTCATCATCTTCTCACCTCGCCAGTTTGACTATGTTGCATTGATATGGGTGCGGAGTGTCAGACTCGGCGAGCCTTGAAAAGTAGGATTATGGACTCGCAGTATTCTTTAAATAATATGAAACAATGTAATTTTTTCTTATAAAATGATGAGGATAATAGTTGATAATGTGATAAAATAGTTTATACTTTGTATTATATAATTATAAACAAAGGAATACATGTGTAATGTTATATTTGTCGCATAACAAACTTCAATTTAAGAAGTAGAACCCATAACCTATGTAAATTGTAGTTAATATCTTGCAAGCAAGGGAAGGAAAAATAAAACAAAATTCGGAAGTGTCGCACCGGAATTTGTATCGTTTCAGACTCTGACACATGTCTGACACAGGTACTTTGCCCCATTTAGAAGAATCCATGCAACATAACAATTTGAACCTGTTTTGACATCTTCTGAAAACACCCACACAGCTGCTGGGGCTTTGCATGAACTAAGAAACGCTCAACATCTAAAGTAGATGGAAAAAATCATCTGAACAATGTTTTTTTTTTTGATAAGCCAAGATAAATATATATGAAAAAAAAGAGTAGATCAAGGGGATCTCGAAACAAACGTGCAAGAAAACAAAAAAGACCACCAAGGGCAGCCGAAAAGAACAAAAACCACAAAGGAGCCTCCGCTCTATAATCACCCCATCAGATCCTCAAACCTAAACAACAAGTCCCCAAAGAATGTACCTCTCATCTCGGGGAAAATACTACCCCAACAGTATAGGAGAGCTTTAATGCGAAGAATAATATCCTGAAAAGAGCATTCTTTGTCTAGGCAAACTCTCCTATTTCTCTCCAACCAGACACCCCAAATGATTGCAAACGGTAACAGCTTCCACAGGATGCTACCCTTAGAGGACGCATGAATCTTGGGCCAACCTCTCAACAATGCCCCAATGGACTCTGGAAAGACCCAAGAAAGACTCCTCAGTGATCAATGTTTTTATTTATTGCTACCTTTGCCATTATGGGGGGAATTCTACTTGAGAATTACAAAACTTTCAAAAGAAAGTAATGGATCACATTGATGTGATTGATTGAACCATGGCTGATACTGGGAAACAAGCTGTGTACACTCTTATATTACCATCCCCTAATGGCACTAGACATGAATGCAATGCACGCAAACGTACCATAATCCGACCACAAGATCTATGAAACCCCTTTGCGTTGGCATGTAGTAGCTTCATTTGACGGGAGCAGTTTAGGAGAATCATAATCGCTCTGTGTGATACTTAGTAGGATTCTAATTAGCTAACATAACATAATAAGATGCTTAAGCCTAATGAAATATTAAAATTAACCTATCCTTCGCGTGATATAACCGATAGCCATGTGGAAATCTCCAACACAAAGTAAACAAACAAGCAGATTCCAATATATGATCATTTCTCAATCTTATAGGGCAACTTTACTCAAAATCAACCCAACTCGAAAAGATGGCTTGTTTAGAATCAAGGTAACCTATAATCCTGCCAAGCTAGACTGAACCAAACTGATGAATTGAGAAAATCCAGATGCCATGACACAGGAGCTGAAGAAAGAAAGCCTGGACTAACCATTGGTCCAATCACAGGCTCATTTTGAGGCCCATGGCCAGCCACTTGATAACAGGCAGATACACTTATGGGTGGACTCCACAGGAAGCTATGTTTGTCTAGTTTTATCGTTAGTTAGGATTTGATATTTCATGACCTATTAGTTGGTTTATTGTAGTAGGACAAGTTTAGTAAGTATTCTAGAAGAATCTTAAAAGATTTTGAATAGGATTAACATCTTGTGAGGATGTTGTTCAGAGTCTGAGATAGTTGCTAACACTCTCTCTCTCTCTCTCTTTCCCCTACTGCTATCGTTTTGTTTTCTTTAATTTCCTATCCATCAAGCCCAAAATCACGCTAAAGAGACTTTGCTTCCACCCAACGTCGTTGTGGGACTGGGACAGCCCTACCATCCTGCATTAGTTTAGGTATCAAAGCAAGTTTTTGTTCCTTGTACAATTCAGACGAGTGACCTCCACCTTGTTCAAGTTTCAGGTTCTTCAAAAAATTTTGGTTAAATCAGTTAGATATTATGTTATGTTATTAGTGTAATGAATATTTTCATATTCAATTTGGCAAAGATTCCGTTTGACATAAAAACATTCTTATAACCGTTCCTACGAGCACCAGTGTAGTGTGAAGATGTCGTGGTATGCATACTGCGCCGACTACGTGAAGACTAAAAGACAGAGACAGCAAGAATCAGACGGTTAACGACAGGAGTCATCTGAGTAACTGCCCATTTGACGGTTATAGATCGCATACGCTCGCTTAGGAAGGTAAGTGACTTAGTGGCCATAGGAATAGGTTTAAAAATGAATAAAATATTATGGTCAAACCTAGTCATTGGACAGACCCGAGTCTTAGTTAAAGTTATTGACTTTTGGGAGAGTCCGATCGATTAGATGAGGTTCAATTGATTGGGCTATACTCTGTAAAATTGATTGGGGTCTACGAGACAAAACATGATCAAAGCCCAATCGATTGAACACATCTGTAAAATCGATTGGAGTCTATGAGACAGAACATGATCAAAGCCCAATCGATTGGACAAATCTGTAAAATCGATTGGAGTCTGCGAGACAGAACATGATCATAGCCCAATCGATTAGAGACCTCTGTAAAATCGATTGGAACCTACAGGACAGAAATTTATTTAAGTTCGATCGATTGGACTATGTACAATCGATTGGATTTACGAAGGAAATTGTCATCCGTACAAGGCTAATCGATTGGACCCAAAATCCAATCGATTGGACCTTGCTCAATTGATTGGACGTAGAGTACAATAGACTGGACTTGACACGAATTGAGTCTATTTCAGATCGAAATTCTAGTTCCCACGATCCCACGTTCTACAAAGCTCAGGGTTACGAATTCTATAAATACAACCCTTCTACACCTTCTCTACACACACAGAGTGACAGATTGACACTTATATACTTCAAGAGAGAGAAGAAAATGTTTATTTATTATAGTGTCCATTCGAAGAGAAACAAGCCTAGTTATCTCATTCACATCTTGTGAACTTGTTCATCTTCTCGATCAAAGCCAAGTGCTTGATCCATTACTCAGCTTAGGTCTCCCACATAGATATTCGACCTAGTAGCCTAAATGTACCAGTGTGACTCAACACCTTTGAGCAACCTAGGGTTCAGGGTGTATTGAATCATTCACATTCGACAAAGGCTGGAGTGTTAAGAATTAAGATGGGAGTGGCCGATCGACGGTAGGTTTGGGGTGTACCAAACTGAACAAGTGGACAAGGCTTCTTAGCTGGAAGGGCGCGCGTGGATTCGTAGCGTTGATTCAGAGGACGTGGACGCATCGGCAGTAGGCCTTGGCTAAGGTTGGAAGTTGTATTTGCAATGGTGCTGTGTAGGTAACCTTTGTTTCGTTTAACTTTTCCGTTAGTGATACTTTCCGTTTGGACGTGGTCCTGTGATTTTTCCTTGGCTAAGGTTTCTACGTAAAAATCTCTTATCTTGTGTGATTGTTTGTTTGTATTCCGCTATCTATATTGATTAGACCAAACGACGAAAAGAAAATATACCACGGAGGTATATTCGATTTGAGTCGGTTGTGATAATCTTTTATCAAACAACTAAGGCATGCAATTTTCTCTCCTATCGTAGACCAGTAAAACTGTATAAGTATAAATAATTTTACATACCTAATCAACCCCCCCTTCTAGGTATTTCCGATTAAAGAGAACGGACCGGTGGTTATTTCAATTAGTGGGTTTGGGTTTTATGTATGGGACACATGGGGGGTAATACCGTAATATGGCCCATTCCCGTTATGTTTTCTTTTAAGTGACTTTATATATAAATGGGTAGTATGGCTAGGCGATTCTAAGCTTAAGTCGCCGCTTCCTTTTCTCCCCCAATTCTTCTCTCTTCTTTCATGAAACCCTAATGAACTAACATGGTATCAAAGCAAGGTTTGTACTAATCTAGGGTTTCACCTTCTTCTCTATTCCATTTTCCCTTTTCTCTTCTTTATTTGTGGTGGAATATTATAATCTAGGGTTTGCCTGTGAAACCCTAGTTGGTTTTATGGTTCGTATGTGAAACCTAGTGGTGTTCATGATGTGAAGAGACCATTATACAAGATTGATGATGTATGTGGTCCCCGTGTGGTGTATTCTACGTTATGTGTGCAAGTTTTACCCCCAGTGAAGATCGAAGCTGAGAGAAGTGCTCCCAGAGTAAATCGCAGGGTGTAAAGAGGTGAAAGATTTGTTCTGTGTGTTCTCCCTGAGTTCTCCGTGCATTCTATCAACGTAAGAAGTGAGAGATTCTCCTCTGGACCCAACCGCATCAACCCATAGCCTTCTCTGTGCAAACCGCAGGGCCTAGATAGAGGGGGAACACCTCCTGGGTGAAATCACACTTACACAGGACCCCTTCTGAGCAAACCGCACCCCCCAAGACCTCTCCTGAGTGAGCTGCAAGTCCAAGAAAGCGGGAGAACTGAAGTAATCTTGGATCGTAACCAGATTAAGAGATTAGGGTTAGAGAGATGGAAGAGAGAAGAGAAGAAGAATGGGGGAAGAGGAGAAATTGTGTAGAGCTTCGAATAGCATACACGATTCCACCTAATATCTATATTAAGTGAAGTTTACATATTACAAAGACCTCCCTGCAGAATATAAGATATTACGAGTAGGTCCCTGACAACACTCCCCCTCAAGCTGGTGCGAAGATATCTATCATGACCAACTTGGATAACAGGTGCTCTAAGATCCCTTTAGTGACACATTTAGTTAACACATCAGCAACTTGATCAGCAGTATAGACATACGATGTACAAGTAAGTCCCTTGCCGAGCTTCTCTTTGATGAAGTGACGGTCCCCCTCAATGTGCTTTGTCCTGCCATGTTGGACTAAATTGTGAGCAATACTGATGGTTGCTTTATTGTCACAACATAGGTGCATAGACCCTTTGACAGGATATCTGAGTTCACTGAGCATAGTCTTCAACCATAGAAGCTCTCACACACACCATGAGCCATAGAACGGTACTCTGCTTCAGCACTGGAGAGGGCAACAACTACTTGCTTCTTGCTGTGCCAAGATACCAGATTACCTCCCACATAAGTGCAGTACCCCGATGTGGAACGCCTGGCTGAGACTGAACCTACCCAGTCAGCATCTGTGTAAGCTTCAACTCGCAGGTGTCCATTCTTACTATGTGCTGCCTCAAGATGTGGAGAGCGAAGAGCACGCATGAACTGACTAATAACACTGACTGTGTATGCAATATCTGGTCGTGTTAGTGAAAGATATATGAGGCGCCCAACAAGCCTCTGGAACTGGCCTGTATCAGCAATGGGTTCCCATCAACAGGATTCAGATGGTGTTGCTGCTCTTTAGGCGTATCGGCAAGTTTATCCCAAGTTCCCTGACTCGTGAAGGAGGTCAAGAACATACTTTCTCTTTGAGATGAACACACCCTACTTTGACCTAGCAACCTCAATGCCCAGAAATCTCATGGTTCCTAGATCCTTGATTCCAAACTCTGTGCCAAGGTATTTCTTCAGTCTGCAAACCTTATCTAAATCATCTCCCGTGACCAAGATATCATTCACATACACAATAAGAGTAGTAAGACGGCCTTGACTTCTCTTAATGAAGAGAGTGTGGTCCGCCTGACTCTGCAAGTAGCCAATCTTCTTAACTACTAGACTAAACCTCTCAAACCAAGCTCTGGGTGACTGTTTAAGCCCATACAAGGCTTTCTTCAGTTTGCACACAAGTTCTTTACCCCCAGTCGGACTGAACCCTAGAGGACCTGTCATGTAGAGCTCTTCCTCTAGATCACCATGGAGGAAGGCATTCTTGACATCCAACTAGTGGAGGGGCCAAGACAAATTTGCCCCAAGAGATAACACAACTTGAACTGAGTATCATGGTCACAGAAGCAAACATCTCCTGGTAGTCAATCCCATATGTCTGCGTGTACCCTTTTCCAACGAGACGAGCCTTGTATATGTCGATGCTTCCATCTGCTTTATATTTCACTCTATATAACCATTTGTACCCCACAGGTTTCTTTCCTCTAAGCAATGGAACTAGATCCCAAGTACCATCCTTTTCTAGAGCCGTCATCTCTTCTAGCATGGCTGCTTTCCACTGTGGCTGGCTAAGAGCCTCTGAGACACTGGATGGCAGAGCGACACTGGATAGAGAAGTAGCAAATGCCCTGTAGGATGGGGAGAGATGCTGGTAGAAAACAAAGTGAGAGATAGGGTGCTTGGTAACACAATTCTGAACACCCTTCTGATGAGATATTTGTACATCAATATCTATGGGAAGGATAGAATGAGCAACAGAAATATCATCATGGGGGTCACTGAGGATACGATTACCTGGATCGAGTTGGATTTCCTGGCAGTGAGCTTGGATGGTGGACTGTTTCTCTTTTGGACGTCATCTGGCATGTTTCAACTACGGGTCCTGTGGCACAGTGTCAGTAGGAGATGAGGACACGGATACAAGAGACTCATCAGGAGGCAAATCTTGGGGTACTAGTTGAGGAATCTCCCCCTGCGGAGATATCGGACTCTCGTCAAGACTCCCAAGCTCCCCCTAAAGAGAAGTCCGATCAACAGAGAAGAAGGGAAGACTCTCGAAAAAGGCGACATCTAGAGATACAAACCGACGACAGGTAGAGGAATGGAAACACCGATATCCCTTCTAAGTGGACGAGTAGCCAAGAACACACATCCAACAGCTTTCGGATCTAACTTGTCATTCATGTGATGGGAGTGAACATAGCAAACACAACCAAAGACCTTAGGCGGAATGGAGAACATAAGACAGGAAGGAAACATGAGTGAAAAGGGAGCCTTCGACCCCAGGACATGTGAGGGCATCCGATTGATCAAGTAGGATGTCGTCAACACAGCGTCAGCCCAATAACCCTTGGGTACCCTAGTACCGAGAATAAGTGCTCTAGCAATCTTCAGGACATGGCGATGCTTTCGCTCAGCGGTCCCATTTTGTTGAGGTGTATCTGCACATGAAGTCTGATGAACGATGCCATGCTTCTCAAGGTAGGATGCAAGACCACATTGTACATGTATTCCCCCCATTGTCAGTGCGCAGGACTTTCAATGTAGTGCCCAATTGATTGCACATTATTTTATGGAATGTCTAAAAGACTGTATGCACCTCATTTTTTTATCTCATAAAGTAGATCCAAGTGTAGCGACTGTAGTCATCTACAAAAACCATAAAGTAACGAAAGCCAAAGATAGAAGTGGTGGGATTGGGTCCCCAAACATCAGAGTGCATAAGCTGTAAAGGAAATGTACTTTTATTATTACTGATCGAAAAAGACACCCGACATTGTTTTGCAAGTATACAAGTTTCACAGTTGAACTCAAAAAGTAGAACAAACGCAAACTGAGCTAACAGACTCTTCATGACTAAAAGTGGTAAATGACCTAGCATGTTATGCCATCGCATTAACAGGTCTTTATTGACGCTAGAAGTACTGGCACTGGATTGATGTGCGACAAAATATGAACTCGCTGGCTATCGAATAGGTATAATCCACCATCCTCACGACCAATGCCAATCATCGGCCTCGTCTCCAAGTCTTGAAAAACACAGTGAGTCGGAAAATAGGTAACATTATAACACTGCAATTTAGGCTCTTAGAAAGATGGCTAACAGAAAGTAGGTTAATGGTGAATTTAGGAACATGAAGCACAAAGGATAAAGACAAAGTAGGTGTGGCAGAGATAGTGCCATTCCCTGAGATAGAGGAGAAGGTACAATCTGCCATGCGGACCTTGTCCTTACCCGAACAGATATGATAAGTGGAGAAAAGAGATGACATACTAGTCATATGATCGGAGGCACCCGAATCAATGATCCAGGATGGACCAATGGGTGCAGTAGACACATAGTGGGCTGAATGGGATGTACCTGTCTGAGTGAAGGATAATGTAGCTGGGGAAGGACCATCAAGCTGAATAAGGAGTTGTCGAAGCCTGTCGAGGTCCATGCTAGAGATGGTGTTGGACTGCCCAGAGGAAGGGGTCACATCAGAGGAATCTTGACTGGTGGCATGAGCGGCTGAGGTTCCATGTTTGCTACAATAGGGCTTCTTTAAGAAGCCTTGCTTCCTCTCAAAGAACTGTGCGGGACGACCATGAAGACTCCAGCAGGTCTCCCGAGTGTGGTGAAGCTTGCCACAATGATCACATCTGAGTCGATCATGATCATCAAGATCCACATCCTTCTTGGATGTGGGTTTGCTCCATTTCTGAGTGGCCAAGGCAAACTTCTCAGATAAAGGAACATCAGCATCTATCTTAGAGCTCATGGCTCTCCTCCTGCTGTCCTTGCTCTGGATGTAGGAGTAGACCTGTGCAATGGTCGACAACGGTGGATCTCTGCCCAAGATGTTGGCTCGAACCTGCTCATAGCTCTGGTCAAGCCGCCAAGAAACTCGAATATGCACCGCGCACAATCATCTTCCGGAACTCCATAGCATCCTTGGTACATGCAGGGGTATAGGTCTGGTAGTGATTTACCTCTTCCCACTTGCTGCGTAACGCAGCGTAATATGATCCCAAAAGAAGATCTCCTTACTTTAGATGTGCTACTTCCTGTTGAAGCTCATACATCCGAGCAAAATTCCCAGCCTGGGAATAGGTCTGAGATGCAGCGTCCCATATAACCTTGGCAGTCGGGAGAAAGAGGAAACATGTGCCGACCGATGGATGCATGGAGTGGAGCAGCCATGACATGACCATCAAGTTTTCAGCTTCCCACTTCTCAAACGTGGCCTCAGAGGAATCAGGTGTAGTGACGCGTCCAGTAATATAGGCGGCTATACCTCGTCCAGTGATGTACATCTTGGTAGATTGAGACCATGCAAAGTAGTTGGTCCAGTCGAGTTTCACCGTAGTGATCTGTAGGCCCGGGCTTTGATCACCATGACTTCCCAGACTGAGTGGGGCAACAATAATCTATGACTTAGTAGAGGATGACTCCTCAGATATACTCATGATAGTAGAGAAGATCTTTCTAAGGAATAAAGCAACTTGGACTGAGAAGAAGTCACCCAAACAACTGCTAGAGAGGTGCAAATCACCGATCCAGACCTTTTTGGAACAACTCCTTTAACGATTTTCTATTGGAGAAAAACCCACCCACATGAAACTTGCGAATAGTTCTAGAGACCTAAAAAGGTTTTTAGATAGGTGCGGCTGCACTTGGGAGAGGTTATGGGCTCCTCTGAGACCTGCGGCTAGGTCCAGAGGGTCTTCTCTGATCTTCTGGAAGGGGCGGCTAGGTCCAAAGGGTCTTCTTTGACCTTCTGGAAAGGGGCGGCTAGACCTGGTGGCTCTTCTCCAACCTTTAAGAGTGGGCGGCTAGGCCTGGTAGCTCTTCTCCAAGCTTCTGGAGTGGGCGGCTAGGCCTGGAAGCACTTCTCCAACCTTTTGGAGTGGGCAGCTAGGGTTTCAGACTCTTCTAGAGCATGCGGCTATTCCTGGGAGATGATCTCCTTCTTTGGCAAGTCCTTCGCAACGGATTCAACAATTCCTAGAGTTCTTCAGACCTTTAGGATTGAATCATGGTTACATAACCATGCTCTAATACCATATTGTAATCTTGGATCGTAACCAGAACAAGAGATTAGGGTTAGAGAGATGGAAGAGAGGAGAAGAGAAGAAGAATGGGGGAAGAGGAGAAATCGTGTAGAGCTTAGAATAGCCTACACAATTTCACCTAATATATATATTAAGTGAAGTTTACATATTACAAAGACCTCCCTGTAGAATATAATATATTACAAGTAGGTCCCTGACAACAAGAACTCCTCTCTAGGCAAACCGCACCTGTTAGAAACCCCTCCTGGTATTTTTCAAATCTTTGTTGGTGACTTTTGTGGATATTTGTGTGTTTCTGCAGATTAAGTGGTGATTTTTTAGGGTAATAATGAAGAACAAATCTAGTATCATGCTGCTTGGTGATGTTTTCAATGTCCAGATGACTTCCATCTAGCTCAATGGAAGTAATTATGTTCTTTGGGCCAAGCCTATTGAAGTGTTTTTACAACCAAAGAAAAATTGAAGTATTTGCAGGAAAATCAGCCCGAATCTAAGGCGCAGGAGAATGCTTAAATTATGACCTAGTTATGGAATAGTATGGATTTTAAAATCAGTATTAATCTGGCGAGAATAACATCACTCGGACCCAAGGTTTGAAATTTAGTTTCGGACGAATGTCTCGGTCAAGTGAAAAACAGACAAACTCTGAAACAAAACGAAACATTCACGAAGCATTGAAAAAATGATGAAACAACAAAATTTCCGAAACATTCCCAAAACCATGAAATCATATATGTTTTTTTATTGTATTGGATTGTATCATAATGTCTTAGTTTGTCTCGGTGAAACCAACTGAAATATTACGAAACATTCCAAAACATAACAAAACGAATCAAAACATACGACATGCAATGTTTCGTTTCAATTCTCTTAAATTTCGAAATGTTTCATACGAAAAATTCCGAAATTTGTCTAAGAATCACGTTCTCCTTTTGGACCTCTTCAACGTGCTTCTTCTGCTCAGCTAGTTCTCTCTTGAGTTCCTCGATGCCTACTTGGAGGTCCTGAGGAGTGGGTGGTGCTAGATCAAAAGCCGTAGGATTCAAGGTGTCTCCTCGTTCTCTTCTCGTTTGAACCATGATGATAGTACTTGTGGTCGTTTCCCACAGACGACGCCAAAAGATGTGGGAAAATTTTCTCTTCACCGAACAATCCTTGAGGTCGGGTGGGCTTGAACTCTCCACGATCTGGACATCGGAGAGGGGAAGGGGGTCTGCAATTAACTCTTCGATGCTCAAGTAACAAGCAGGAAGCGATCAGCAGGTATAGAGGAAATTAGTTAACTCTAGTAGAGATTTGATGATCATACCTTTACCTTCAACCTATATTTATAGGTTGATAGAAGAGTCTTACCTTTGGAAGGATGGATACTCCTTTTAGGAATTTCCATCCTTGACTCCGAGTCTAAGGAAATCCCCATCTCTGATCTTATTTGAAAAGATCTGTCTGTGAGGCCTCTTAGGATTGAGGGGCCTTTCGTCCATATCAGAGATGAGGTTGGAAAATTCCCTGTTTAGTCGAGAGAGATGAGCTGTCACGCCGCAAGGTGTACGGCGATCTCCCAATTAGTAATTATGATGACATGGCAAGATCCAAGCCTTGCTAGCATTATCACAACTGACAGGGGTTTTGCCTCTTCAGAAAAAGTGAAAATTTACCTTTGATGAGGTACCCATGCGAGTGTATATGTTCTGATAAGGATGAACATTGGCTACATGCTAATCCACACGTGGGTGAATTAATTATGAGATGCCATGCGAGTGTATATGTTCTGATAAGGATGAACGTTGGCTACATGCTAATCCACACGTGGGTGAATTAATTATGAGATGCCACGTGTACCGTCAGGGTGAGGCGGTCAAATATGGTATCCACACCAGGCATTCATTCCTTTATTAATAAGATAAGGTGTATTGACCAAAGCACCTACAGGCAATAGTTGGGGTATTTCAACTGTTTGAATTTTCATTACATGTAAGATTATTTTGATACCAAAGTTTAGAACTGTAAAATGGAATAAAAATCCTCTTTTCATCGGTTAAAATACATTGTCATAAGTTCGATCAAATCCTGTTGTTGGAATAGCCCAATCAAGTAGTATGAAGATCTAGATTCATTTGCAAAAAGAATTTGTTCTACCAAAGGTGCAGTGATGAACAAAGACTGTTGAAACTTATTGTGGATAGATCTTGAGTCAGAGAATGATTGAAGTATGCATGTGATGAAGGAAGATGTCTTACATCGGAAAGGAAGAACAGAGAATTATACAGCAAATCAAACAAAATCTTAATGAAAAGCTGTCATAAATTATGTCTAAAGTGATGGAGAATCACACTATTTCTGATGACATCAATCAATTGATCAGAAGAATAAGCTTGTTAGGATAAGATTCGATCCTTCTATACATAGAAAACTAATAAATTTGAGACTGAAAAGGAACCCTAGCTCCCTGGAAGTAAATACTTGTGCTTAAGGATAAACTTACAGGATCTGGCCTTCTCGTCACTTTCAATATTGGGCCATCAGTTTTGCTGTCCTCTGGAGCATGTGCAGCAGTTGTTTTAGGCAATGTTCCATTCGAATCATCAGGCTTGACCTTCTTAGGAGGGTCCTTGTCCTGCCCAAGAGAATTTTTGACACGTTTCGAATTTGTTTCATTTTCAAAAGCACTGCCAGTTGTTCCTGAAACCTTCACGGCATCCTCATCAGAATCAATTCTTAGCTTCTTATGTACATTACTCCCATTCTTGTCTTTATCATGTACGAACAAAGAGATGTTAGGCTGCAGTTCCTCAGACGATTTAACGAAACTATCAAGCCTTGTTTTTTTGGAAGGCCTTTTGTCCAACGTACTCAGATCCATAACTGAATTCAGATTCTCTTCAACTTCAACCCGACTATCAGAATAAGTTCTCAGTTTTGGTATGGCCTTTTCGTCTAAAACATGTTCCGCTTCAACGTTAGCAGTTGCAATTTCCTTTGCCTCTGCAACTGTAACAAAACTAAGATTATCTCCAGGTAAAGATAACTGTTTAACTAATGAAGCGTTCAAGTCTACATCTTCCTTTGCCACTGACTGGACCGGCTTGTCATCTGTCATTAGATTTTCAAGTGCTCCCAGTGAGTTTAATTTGGAAGGCAGTTGTGACAGCTGATTACTTGCTACTACTTTCCCATTTTGTTCTTTCCTTTCTGCGTCAAGTTTAGGAATATCACTGGACTTTTGACCCTCTTTTCTGTTAAATATGAACTTAACTGTAACAGTCACCACAAGCTTATAAGATATTAAAAATATCACAACAGTAGTTATCCATTGGAGACGGACTTATGGAAATGTTCATGATAGGAAGTACACATACCTTCAACTCCAGCAACTTCCTCGACTATTTTATCTGATATTGTACAATTTCCAACATTAAATGTTCGATAGAAAATGAAGTCAGCCATTTCAAGTTCTTCCTCAGAAGGTTGTGAATTTCGGTTGTCTTTTGATGTGCAGACAACATTGCATTTGCCAGCAATTGCTTCCTGAGTTGATGTAAGGAAATATTAAATAAGCATGAGTACATCAAGAAATGAAGTCTATCAGAGACACAAATCATTAGAAAAATTTAAATTTTCCAATGAAATGAGAAGTATAACAAATATGATCTAAGAACAACCATGTAAAATATTTCGGCAGTGATGAAGCTTTCAGGAAATATGAGAGTATTTTACATATTATTTTAGGAACCTTTCAGATAAAAGAATGAGAATGTCACACTAATTGAACTTACAAAAATGATGATTCAGCAATTCAAAATATTGATTTACATAAGAAGTACAAAGATTATCGAAAACATTTAAATATTTCAACAATTATCAACACAGTACTAAAATTAACTCCACTTGCATGTATCTGAATTCATGATTTTGACTCATGCTAGGATGTTCTCTGCATCATAACTCGGGTGCAGTGATAAGTGAGTAGGAGTTGGGAAGCAACGCACTGCAACAACACCCAATTGCGGTGAAAATTAGGCAACAGTTCTCACACCAGGTTGGATGTGTAGGCAAAAAAAACTAGTCCAAGAAAGTAGGAATCGTTTAGCCACTTGAAATTTAGGGACTTTAAAAAGTAAAGAGTGAGGAATTGGATGATACATTCAAAAGGGGAGTTAATATAAGATGCCTACCAGAGACTAAATATACGGGAGGTGAAGCCCAAGGCCTTGGAGAGGGCTACAAGCTTTTCTACAAAGGAGATAACAATGCTGGAAATGGGGTAGTATTGTTGTAGACAACTACTTGATAGATGGTATTTTAAGTGTTGATAGGAAGATGCAATAGGCTTGTGTCAATTAAACTAGTCTTAGAAGAGAAGATATTGTTATTAGCATTTATGCACCCCAAGTAGGACTAGATAAGAGCTATAAGGCCCGGATACGTACATGGACACGGATATGGGATGCGGGGATATGACTCGATATTTTCTAAAATCTAAGACATGGATACGGGTATGTGTATCCTATTCTATGACACGGATACAGATACGAGTATCCATTCGATTTTTCTTAAATTTAAGATCCATATATGATTTATCTTATCTGATATGTTAGTAATGATTTATGAAATACTTACTTTATAATTGAGTTTGTTATTCTAAATGCACAGCAACAATCATCGACTTTGTTTTTGAAGTCTCTTGTGAAAGATTTGAAGTTCAAATCATGGTTTAAAAAACGGTCGTTATAACGGATTCGGACCTCCCCCATTACGTTATGTACCGTTAAAATGCTCTAAAAATAACGGCCGTTATTTTCTGTTATAACAAATATAACGACCGTTATTTTCTGGAATTTTTTGTGAAAAAAACGGCCGTTGTTTCCCTTTTTTTCCATTATTTTTTATTTTTTCAAATTTGAAATTTCAAAATTTGAATTTCAAAGCCATTTTTTCCGTTATTTTCCGTTTTTGGCCCTAAGCGTTACAATTCGTTATAACGGAAAAAACGGTAACGCCCCCAGTCCGTTATACCGTTATAACGGCCCCTTTTAAACCTTGGTTCAAATGAATGAAAAATACAAAGAACATTTCATTTTTTTCTAGGTTTTATGTTAAAAACAAAAAATCGAAAGGTAAAAATACTTGGATACATTTTCAACCGTTTCCTGTACCTGTATCCGCGTCATGTCGTATCAATACTGGTACGATGGCCATGTATAGGTATCTGGGTATCATAGGATGAGAGTATAAAGAGACTATTTTAAGAAAATATGGATAAATTAGTACATAGATTTTCTGATGGAGAGAAGACATTTATAGGAGACATGAATGGATATGTAAGGAAAGACAATAGAGGTTATGAGACAGAGCATGAAGGATAAGGCTCTGGAGACAATTAAGATGGCGGTTGCAATCCTTGAGTTTACCATAGCATATGATCTGATATTAGCAAATACTTATGTTAGGAAGAGAGATGAAGATCTAGTAACTGTCAAGATTGGAGCGATTAGAAGTCGGATAGACTTTTTTCTTTCTAGAAGGATCATGTGATGTGCAAGAGTTGACTACGCAACATAGGCTAATGATTATAGATGTTCGCATTAAAAGATGTAAAGATAAGGATTGAAAGTAAAAGGGGTCCAAAAACTAACTGGTAGAACTCATAAGGAGATAAAGTAGTGTCTTTTAGAAATAATTGATAGAGGAAAAATAAAATATAGATGCAAAATCTATAGTACAATGAAATGACTAGTTGTATTAAAAAAGGCAAATATAAGTACTTAGAGAACCTAACGAAAACAGTCACTCACAAAAAGAAACTTGGTGGTGAAATGAGTAGGTATAAAAAGTGATTAAAGAGAAAGTTATGTTATAAGACTTGGCAACAAACTAAAAATGAGGAAAAAACTTTGAAGAATATGTGCTCCAAAGGAAATAAAGAAAGTGGTAAGGCACATATGGTGTATGATGACTTCCACAATTGGTTGAAGGGACTGAGAGAAAGATTAAAATAAACTTGTAAAAATGAGAGAGAGGAAAACAAAGGACATAAATCAAGTTGGATGCATTAAATGCGAAGACCAGAGAATCTTGGTTAGGTACGAGGAGATTAAGGAGTGATGGAGGAGTTATTTTTAGAAATTTTAAATGAGGATCTACATAAAGAGCTTAGATTTAGTAGGAGATGCTACTCCTAAAGAGACCAGAGGGTGTATAAACTCTCGTAAGATTAGGGTTATAGAAGTAAAAGAAGTTTTGGCTAAGATGAAGATGGAAAGGCTCTAGGCCACATGATATTCCAATAGAGGTTTGGAACTTGGAAGTGCATGAAAGAAATTAAACTATGCTGGTTAACTTTGAAGACTACGAAAATGCTAGACGAGTGGAAGAGAAGTATTATGGTACCCATTTACAAGAATAAGGGAGATGTACAAAATTGCACTAACTATCAAGGATAAAACTTATGAGCTACAGTATGAAATTATGAGAGAGAGTCATAGAGAAAAGATTAAGAAAAGAAATAAAATATCTTCATACTCAGACAACTAATGTAAGAGTTTCGAACATAGAGGAAGAATTTACACATGATTTTTATTGATTTAAAGAAAAAGCATATGATAAAATTACTAGAGAGCTAATTTGATAAGTTTTTGTTAAAAAGAAAAAGAAAAAGGAGTCTGAAGTGATAATATTGATATATTAAGGACATGTATGCTAGAGCAGTAACTAGTATGAGAACAGTTGGTGGTGACTGGTGAGACATGTGAGTTTCCAGTTACAATGGATTTGCACCAGGGATTGGCACTTTTGGTATATGTTATTCACAGATGATGTAATATTGATTGATGAGACTAGAGAGGAGCAAATGCAAAATTAAAACTATGGAAGGAAACTTTAGAAACTAAGGGTTTTAAAATCAGGAAGACTCGGTGCAACTTTAACTACTACACTTATAGGGTAATCCATGTTCATTTGGTAAGTTGAGAAAATCTAAAGAAGAATAAAAGAATTTTCACTCAAACACATGAACAGTGTGATTACAGAATAATTTACAAGAAAAAATGGTTGAAGGCACCTACAGATAGAACCAGAGTAAATGAGAAAATAAAAAGATAAAATGGAGTTGATCCAAGAATATAATTACCAGAGGATTAACATTGGCAAGGCCAACACCTTCACCAGACGCCAAAAATATTTCATTTTCGAGTGTTAGATCATCTCCAAGCCAATTCTGAATTTCAACATGGCGGAAAAACCATAGGACCTTTACTTTCTTTTTATATTCTAGTTGTTCCCATATTTTTACTAGTTTACCAATATATGGCTCAGGCTCACCTTCCTTGTAAATATATACACAATCATAAAGAAAGTATTCCACACCATCATAAGTAAAAGATTCATAAAATTGGACCTCTTTCTTTTTTCCACCAACTCCTCTCTTTTTACCCCAGTTAAAATCATAATTCTCTACTTCAGGCACTTTTCTTGAATGTGTCATAGCTGGCATATCTCTCGAAAGTAGACAAGAGTCAAGGTCAATGTATTAGAGAACCTGAAACAAAAATAAAACATTTAAAAATTCTAAAAGATTTTGAAGTAGATAAAAGTCAACATCAATGTATCCTTGAAAAAGAAATAATAAAAGATTTTGAAGTAGTCCAAACAAGGACATGAAGACAAACATAACTATAGTTGAACATCAGCCAGTTAAAGTTAAAAAGTTCACTCACTAAAACAAAATCATTAAAGCATTGTATATAGCCAAATGAGGAGTGAAATGTTTTGAAGGAGGATCCCTCAATATACCCTAAAAACTCCTTATCATTGTGTTTAACAACATCAATAAAGCTCAAATGTCCAATGACCACCAAGCTGTGCTAAAGGTGTAATAAGAGAGAACAAACATAGTCATCCTAGCACAAAAAGGTTTAATAAAGAAAACAGAAAGGTGTTTGAAAAAAAGATTAGATAGAAAAACCAAGATATGCATTGTGAATTCACATACACGGTGTGGCAAGCTTTTTTTCTAGCTTATTGGTGTTTACTAGGTCAAACCAAGGAGTTTGATGGAACATTTGCAAGGGTGGTCAACCAAAGCATTCAAAATGCAGAGTCAAATCCTATGGATGATGCTGCCATTGGCCTTGTGATGGGGGATTTGGAAAGAGACATTGCTGTATCTTCGATGACAAGGTCGGTATGTTGGAGGTTGTAATAGAGAGGGTAAAAGGTTACTTATGTTATTATTATTTTTATTTTTTTTCGACAAGTAAAAGGTTACTAATGTTATTGGTAATCCAGCCTCCAAAATTTCAGAGGAATTTAATCTAATGCTTTCTCCAATAATGGGGAAGCTTTAATCTATGGACCAAACCTTGTGGACTGATTCATAGTTTTCTTTTCTTTTCAGTTAATGGGTGGACTGATTCATAGTTTTCTTTTCTTTTCAGTTAATGGGTGGTTGTAAGTAGGCCTTCCTGTATTCTGGGCTTCTCCTTTTCAAATCTACAGGAAACAATAATGTGTGTGACACAACAAAACAATAAAAAAAAGTTCCTTTGAATGAGGAGGCAAGATTGATGCACTTCCTAATCTCTAACTAAGCACAATTTGAATTAGAAGATATTTAACCCTACTCCTTTTTATAAGGTTGTGGATTGCAAAGGAAATATCGCAGCTTCTGTCATACCTTTGTCACCACCTGATCATCAAACTATGCATGGTGTAACCCTTATGGGGCAGATGTGGAGTTTACTTACCCTTTCTATCACAACTACATCATTTAGAAATGGGTCGGGTTATTTCAACATGCGAACACACAATTTGACACGCCCTTGCAGGTCCCACATGGAGACTAATTAAGGGCTGATTTTTTGTGAGGATAATCTTCTCATCATGGAGATCATCCTCATCACAAGAAATCAGCCAATTCTAAAACTTCTAACACTATCAAAAGTGCACTTAAAGTTAACGGTCAAATAGACAGTCCATAAATTTGTATCTTGCGATCTACTCTTCATAGGGCTATCAATATCGAAGTGGGCTTACTTTTGGGGAGGATGATCTCCATGGTGAAGATATTATTCTCGGAAAAAAGCAGCAGTTCACTCATCTCTGTGTGGGCTCCACATAGGCTTGTCAAAACAGTGTGACCTATATAAGTCAGCAGTGGTAGGTGCTAGCCACAAACCCTCTTTTTTTTTTGCGCGTGTGGCACTAATTCACCCTTTCTTTCACTTCATAAATGAGGAAAAGTTCATCGTGGTCCAAAATAGAAGGAAGATTTAAAAGGAGGTGGTGCAGACATGTGGTGGTGAGACCTCGAGACACATGAGCCATAAACCTTAAGAACCTTTACTTATTTATGAAAAATAGATTTAAAAAGCGACAAATAATTATAAATAGATATAGAGATAAAAAACATATACATAAACTCTATAATATGCACAAAGTTTTGAACAAAATCTTTAAAAGTTATGCGAGAGAGCATTTTATAGGAATCCGAATCTCTTGTAGTTGGGGAACAAAATCAATTCTTTATTCAAAAATTAGGTTTCAGACAGAGCATTTATAGGAATCTCTTGGAGTTGGAGAAACAAGGAAGGACCCGTTTGACAAAGTTTGCATTCCAAAGGCACACACCAACACATTTCTTACAATTGAAGCGTGCCCGTGAGCGTACGTTTCAGAATTGGTGTGCTTCAATTGAAATGATCACATTAGGTGCACCTCCATATTTGATGCATATGCTTCATGTGACTTATACCTCTGTGGTATGATGCGTCCATGCGCCTTTTAAAACACTCACCCCCTCAATGATAAGGTCAACTCAAGGAGGCATTGAAGATACCCTACCCTCCACTTGAAGTCTTCGACGCCAATCAAACCCTAGTGGGCTACTTCAAAATCAGTCTCCCAATCTATAAAAACTCCCACAACCCATGGTTTTAAAATTCGACAAAATTCAGTGAAATTAGCTGAATTATTTCTGAATTTTGAATGACCGAACTAAAGTGTACATGTATTAAAAAATTTACAAAAAATCCATCGAATTAATTCGTTTAATTCGAAGTAAACAGTAAAAATTAGGCTAATATCTCGAAGTTTAGCCCTTTTTAGTATAAAAAAATTACAAAAATTCGCCGAATTAATTCGTTTAATTTGAAGTAAACAATCAACTTAGGGAAGTTTGGAGAATTTTTGCCAAAACGTTGGTAAAATACACTAATTTTTAAGGATATGATAAAACAAGCATGACTCGTTATATCATAAAAGCAACCATTTAGAGCAACCTAAGCAAGATTAATACCGCTTCAATTATTTTGGCAAAAATTCTCCAAACTTGTCTAAGTTAGCGAATTTTTACAGAAATTCTCTAAATCGAATTGAACTTCTCTGAATGAATTCCGAATTTTAATTGACCGAAGTTTAAGGCGAAGTCGAAGTTTAGAACCTTGCCACAACCTAAGAAGTGTTATCATATATGTATTTTATACGTATTTAATTGTTCTATAAATACCCCTTTATGTGATGGGTATACTTATCTTTTGTAATACCCCTTTTATATAAATAAGATTTATGGAGTCATTGTGACATATACAATGACATCCTTCTCTCTCCTTTCTTCTCTCTTCTCTTCTCTCTGACTCTAACCTAACCCTAACTCTAAAACCTCCATTGATTTTAACTTGGTATCAGAGCCATCTGCCGTCTAGGCTTGCCGGAGCACATTTGGAGACAAACCAGAGGCAATCTGACGTCTGCTGACGTCATCAAACAGTACGGCTGACGTCATCAATTGTATGTACACAAAAATCGAGGTCTATTAAAACCTTCACCATTAGATAGATCCTAATTTTCTCCGTTTTTCGGTGATTTTTTAGGGCTATCTTGGCTGTTTTCTACCCATTCTTCCCTAAATATTCAAGTTTAATGGGTTTGTGAACCAACTTGTTTTTCGATCTGTGAGGGGTTTCTTGAGGGGTTTTCTCTCTTCGATTTGGTCATATACAAACCAAGGCAGGCATCGAATATGCCCATGGGATAGTTGGTTGGGTATTGGGAGTTGTATGGAGTTCTTTCCCTCCATCTATTACCACCGGCGGCAATAGTGTGTCCCTTGGACTGCGATTTCAGCAATTCTTTATGTATTTGGCTTTTTTATATGTTCTTCCGTCGTCTTTTGATTCGTTTAGGAGGATTCTTACACCCCTCTTGATCCTCGGTGACTTCTTTGAAGGGGCTTCTGTGAAGTTCGCCCTAGAGTTACCTCCAGACTTCTTGTTGAGTCTCCTCTAGTGGCTGCAAGTTTAAATAGCACTTAAATCCCATCTATGTTTATTTTTTCTGACCTTGTTGATGCTTTATCGACACTTCTCGATGCATATTCTGCTTTTTTTGCCTCTGTATAGCTCTTTTTAGGGCTCTTCTGTTGTTTTTTGGCTTTCGTTTGCCCTATTTCTCAATTCTCCAGCCTTGTGTGTGGTTTTTCCTAGTTCTTCATCTACCTAAATAGCTATGACTACTCCGGAATCTGGCGGGGACATTGTCTCAAGGTCCAATACTTGCACGGAAGCTGGCTCCAAAAGCACAGGAGGGACTTTAGTGCCTCAATTAGCGTATGAAAACTCCACTGCAGATCATCCTATGATTTTCTTGTGAGGAACCTTACCAAACTCAAGCAAGAAATCAAAGCATTACAGGCTTGCTATACTATTTTCCTAGCTCCATCTTGTTAGTTACTTTGTTGGTATTGATACTTTGCTAGTGGACTTACCCTATTAACTATTTAGATTTGATAATTTAGTTATGTGATATATGTTTTTTAAGATTTGATATCAACATCAAGCTTTCAGCCCAAGTGCCTAACAGCAACGCCTTTTGGAGGCAAACCGTCTTAGTACCCGAACTAGCCTTTTTAAACCTTGGCCGTAAGTGGGAGTGATTCTCTAGGTACTAATGTTAAGGCAATCAACAACGGTTCTCCTTAGGTGGAGTGACAATACTTGTAGTCACAAAACTACCAAGCATCTTCATCAGTTTTCTTTGGTATCAATTTGTATTTCTTATCCATATTTTATCATGTCAAGGAATTTGACATGATTTTTACATTGGCTGTTGCCCTGATGTAAGCCTCATTTATCCAGGCATGGATTGGTAATGCAATGTAAACAAAGACACTACATAGTCAGAGTTGGATGTTGGGCAAAGTATATGAAGTGTAACTTTTGTAAAGATATTCGTAGGGATGAGGCTAGTTATGATTGAATATGAAATACCCAAAAGTGACCAATTTCGTTATTTAGGTTCGATTATTCACAAGGATGGAGAAATCGGTGAGGATGTGACCCAAACATTTCCCAAGGTCCATTGTGGCACATTTCAGAGCATATTGTTCTCTCAGGCTCAGAACCAGCCTTAATTTTGCCCATTACACTATAAAAAATGGCTACACATGAAATTGTTGAAGAAGTATCACTACCCGCTCTTGTATTTTCTCCAGGTAAGTTTGCAAATGTGGAATATGACATCATAAAACAAGTTACAAGGTGGGATTGTTGTCTCCTTTGCCGCTATATCTACGTTTGGAGCAACTTTAACAATTGACTTTAGAAATGATACAGTCTAGTGGGTAGTCGATCTTTAAATCAGAAAAGAATACATGTCTCCGATCGATGAGATCCGTGTGGTCTTTAATGACAGTATCATCGGCATTAAAAAACCATTGCACCGTAAAATATGACTCATTATCCACGGTTTCAAAGAATTCTATAATTCTTCCAATGTAATCAGGGGCTCCGTCTTCGACTTTAACATAGGCGTCGTCATTGAGATTAAAGATGCAACCATCGACCTATGCTTACATATAATGACATCGAGCAAGCAAAACCCCATCTTCATTATCATCTTTCTATTTAGAGCTTCTAGAACTAGAAGTAGTGTTTCTAGGCTTCTTCCCCTCGTACCTCTCATTCCATCGCGTACGTACACCTTTGTTAATCTATCGTCACTTTATCGCAAATGTTGACAACGAGAAAACAATGGGCTCGGTCGTCTATGGTGATTGACGACGAGTCTTTTTCTCCTGCAAAGCCAAAACCAACCACAGTTCTACTAGTAGCCCATTCTCTGTCGATCAGTCGAACAAAGAGAAATCGAAATTGACTCAGAAGTGAAAGGCAACGACGGACAAATCGACTTCTTCCTCAAAGAAGAAGATGAAGGTCGCAACAAATCCTGAGTGTCGGTTGGAGAACCAATTCTACTCATCGAAGCTCGAAAACGTTGGCTAGGAAGACACGAGGGGAAGAAGACTAGAAATATTACTTTCAATTTTAGAAACACTAAACAGAAATATGATAATGAAGATGGGGTTTTGCTTTCCCGGTGTCATTACATGCAAACGAAGGTGGATGGTTGCATCTTTAATCTCAACGACGAAGCTTATGTTAAAAATGAAGACGGATCCCCTAATTACATTGGAAGAATTGTAGAATTCTTTTAAACCAAGAATAATGAGCCATAATTTTACATCCTGAACAAGATAGAATTCTCGCGATACGTGAAAATACATAGGGTTTCCTGATTACTACAAGTTTTCTAGTTCTGTAAAAGAAAGGTACATACAGGTAGGAAATGCGATAGTAGTGCCTATAACTCGAGCATTGGAATATGCGTTGGGCTTGGCATTCCAAGATAATTGCAGTAATAAAACATCAATGACCCTTCCTTCAAAGTTCCGAACATCCTTGAACGTGCTTCTTCTGTAACCATTGATGTTGACTAGGCAATTGTTGAGATAAAAATGAACAAAAGCAAAATCTCATCTTCATTATCATCTTTTTGTTTAGAGCTTCTAGAATTAGAAGCAATGTTTCTAGGCGTCTTCTCCTTGTACCTCTCATTCCATCGCGTCCGTACACCTTCGTTAATCTATCGTCGCTTCATCGCAAATGTCGACGACAAGAAAACTACAGGCCCGACCGTCTAAGGTGATCGACGGTAAGTCTTCTTTTCCAGCAAAGCCGAAACCACCCCATGGTTCTACTAGTAGCCCATTCTTTGTCGATCGGTCAAACAATGAGAAATCGAAATCGACTAGGAAGCGAAAGGCAACGACGGACAAATTGACTTCTTCCTCAAAGAAAATGAAGGTCGCAGTAGATCCCGAGTGTCAGTTGGTTGGAGAACCAGTTCCACTCATCGAAACTCGAAAACATTAACCAAAGAGATATGAGGGGAAGAAGCTTGGAAACACTGCTTCTAGCTCTAGAAGCTCTAAACAGAAATATGATAATGAAAATGAGATTTTTTTTTCTCATTGTATCTCAATAATTGGCCTCATCAGCATCAATGGATACGAAAGAACTAAATTCAAGACTGCTCTGGAACTTTGAAGGAAAGGTAACTAACGCTTAATCACTGCAACTACCTTGGACTGTCAAACCCAGTGCATATATAAATGCTCCAGCAATAGGCCATGCAACCGCATTTCCTACCTGTATGTACTTTTCTTTTACAGGACCAGAAAGCTTGTAGTAATTAGGAAAATCATGCAATCTTGCATTTTCACATATCGAGAGAACTCTATCTTGTTCAGGATGTAAAATTACTTGGTTGTGTGGCTCCGCACTAGTCACCACAGTCGGGACTGTTTTATCCCACCATAAACAACCAAAAGGCTTGGATGAAGTTCCATTCATAAAACCCATATCTTAGACAGGGACCAGACGTTTCCCTCATGTAAAAGCACTCTTTCAATTGACTTGTCCCATTCAACCTTGTTATCTGAACGAACCACAACACCAGGAAGATTCCTAAAATTTGTACCCTTCTTTTTAAGAATATGACAAACTCATTGATAATCATCATCATTCAACTACAAAGGACAATGACCAAAAAGCATGGGTTTCGTGATGCTTTTTGAGTAGTGGCCATGGTACCCACCAACTCATGCTTGTTTGACCTGATGTATCTTCGGAACTTAGTCCCACCAACTCTCCCATAAAGCATATCATCACGTCTTTCATCACTTTTTACCGAGAGAAGGTCTGAAATCACATCACCAAGGAATAAAGCCTTTTCCAATTTACAAGGCTGATCTTCATCATAAGCAACTATGCTACGCTCAAATTCAATTGGGATAGTACCTCTTACAACCACTTCGTGTGTTGGTAGTGGATATTGGACAGCTTCTCTATAGGATGGGCATACACGCATATGAAATTGAGGAAGCCAATAACATTCAGCTAACATCATTCCCAACCCTGCTTGATGGTTCATGGACACAAAACGGCTCACAACGAATCGACCGAGAAAACCACAAGCAAACTTTAAAATGTCAACAACATTCTCCATTAAAACATTTTTTTTATAAGTGAAAATTTCTTTATTAAGGGCCAAAGCCAAAGGAGAGTAGCCACGAGCTAGATAGGTCGAGATGACCTACTCTAGGCCGGGGAGAAACAAAGAAACAGAGAAACAAACACCCCCAATTAACTACCGTCCCGATTACATAAAAGACTCCATCGGAAGACAAAGTCTTCAAAGAACAAACCCTTGCACTCCGGCAACACCTTAGACCACAAGTACATCAGCCCCTTAATGCTCAAAATATGGAGTACAGATCTGCTTGTTTGCCTTCAAAAACTTTATGATTTCTCTCCTTCCAAATACCCCCAAATAATCGCTAAGGGGAGCGTTCTCCATAAAATATTTCCTCTGACTGAAAAGGCTTTGTTTCCCCACCCAAAGAGGAGATGCATAAGAGTTTCCGGCATCACCCAACTCATCCCGAAATCAGACATGAACGAATTCCAAATCTTCGTGGCTATCTCATAGTGAACAAGGAGATGAGGCGTCGACTCCCCACTGGATCTGCACATCCAGTAGTAGTCCACCATGGTGAACCCTCTCGACATCAGATGATCCATAGTAAGAATCTTAGCTAGAGAAGCTTCATAGGCAAAGAAAGCTACTTTAGAAGGGATTTTGGATCTCCAAACCACAGATACCGGGAAAGGAGAACCCTCTGATCCTCGCAACGCCTAATAGAATGAACTAACCGAGAAGGTACCACCCTTGGTCCAAATCCAAACTCTTTCATCCTGCACCGTAGGATGGAGGTGGATTTCCTGCAGATGCAATATCAATCTAGCCAAAGGATCTATCTCCCAATCATTCAGATTTCTTCTGAAACCCAAATTCCACCCTTATTCCTCCCTATCATTCTGAAAACAATCAAGGATAGACCACCTTTTCCTCTCAAAAATGGAGTACAACTCCGGAAAGTCCTCTTGTAAGGGTTTGTCTCCACACCAGGTATCCTCCCAGAATTTGATTCTATTTCCAACTCCCACTTCAAATCGAACTCCTGTATCAAAATCCTTGGACACCTTCAGAATACCTTTCCAAACACTGCATCCGTACATGCTTCTAACCATGAGACTTTCCCAACCAAAGGCAGAAACACCGTACTTACTTCCCATAACTATCCTCCAGAAGCTGGTTGTCTCCACCCCGAACCTCCAGGCCACTTACCCAAAAGAGCAAGATTCACGTACTTTTTTAATCCCTAAACCACCGGTTTCCTTAGCTTTGCAGACTCTATCCCATCTCACCAAATGAATCTTATGATCATCCGAATTCTCCCACGAAGTTTCTCATAATCTTCTCCAAGGTAGTCAGCACACTTCTCGGAATCAGGAACAATGACATATAATAGATGGGCAAACTCAAAATGGAGCTTTTAATCAACACCAACCTACCACCTTTAGATAAGTATTTGGACTTCCACCTCGCTAGTCTCCATTAAAACATATCTCAGCTTCAAATACTCAACAATATCCATAAAAGAAACCAGTTGATGGTTTTGGTGCTTTATTTTCAAATCGGTTGAATCCACTTATGCCTGGACAAGGACCACCACATATAACATTGACATCACCAGAAAGTGGCAAGATGTTTGAGTTGTATCCAATTGTGACAAAGTTCTTGATTCTTTCATCGCATTTGTTGAGACCATTTATTGGCTCCCAAGTGTCCTCACTAGGACCATAGCCCTTCCACGTACCTTGAAATGCAATCCAAATTTATTCGTTCATTTGGATTTCCAAAACATATCCCAATCAAGTTCCCCACTTCGAATTCTCCAGAAGAAACTTTAAAGTCATCTTCATCATCTTCCACAATAGTGGGTGTTGAGCTTTGTGTTTTTGAATGCAAAGTTCCCAACAAAGAGAAATTCTTGCAAAGTGCCTACCATTCCTTTAGTAGAGACAAGAAATTATCCGCACTTGCAAAGTGGTTGTCAACAGTAACACATTTCTTGATGGCTGATGTGACACATTTCCCAAGATTGGTATGACACAATTCCTGGGGTCATTTATGACATGTTTCCCGATGTCTACTATGAGTAATTGCATGTATCAATTTCTCCTCCAGGCTTTCCAACAAATCACAAGTGTTCAGATTTCTCTCTCAGGCTCTCCAAAGAAAATCACAGGTGTTCAGATTTCAATCCCGAGCTAAGTATATAGTAGGTATCCAAGGAGAATCGTAGGCTTTCTGCATCGATTATAGGTGTTTGTGATCTAGTGGCTGGTGATGGAATCTAAATCGAGTATGTTGTCTTCCTTTGAGATACTTATGTCTCAGATGACTTCTATTAAACTCAATGAGAGTAATTATGTACCTTGGTCCAAATCTGTACAAGTTTTTCTCACAGCTAGAAGGAAATTCAGTTATTTGATTACATAAGAACCTCCGGGGGAGGCCAATAATTATGGAGAGTGGACTCTAGAAAATGCTCAAATCATGACCAGGTTGTGGAACACCCAAATAAGTGTAAATGTGATTTTTTGGGCACAACAAAAGAAATATGGAAGACACTTCGAGATGTGTATTCTAGTATGAAAAATTTTACAAGAGTATCAACTGTTTTAGGAATTGTTTACTCTCCGTCGAGGTGATATAAGTCTTGGTGCATGCAAGGAATAATTGATGAGTTAAGCGTATATCATCTTATTACTACTGATCCAGAGATCTAGCGAAGAGAACGAGAGGAGTATCAAGTTACAAAATTTCTTTCTGGCCTAAAGGTTGAATTAGAGCCTGTGCGAGCTCAAATCCTTAGTAGCAAAGAACTCCCATCATTGACAAAAATTTACTCTTGCAGCTGTGGTAAATTTTGTCTTGGGGAGAGGCACATTTACTAGTCATGGTGGTCGGACAGGTGGTAGAGAAGCTCGTAGGGGGGCAGTGGAGGACATGGTACTCGTAAGTGTACTCATTGTGGCCATGATAGTCACACCTCCGATATATGCTAGAATCTTCATGGGAACCTTGCATGGGCCAATCAGGCTTCTACTGTAAGTATTGAGGTTAATACTCTGGACTATACAACCCCTCCATTGCCTACCAAGTCTACTACTATTTCTATTTCCCACGAGGAATATGCCAAGTTGATGAAAGTCCAATAGTCTGTTGCTTCCTCCAACTCTACTCCATATGTGAAGTGAGACAAGTGAGTTTTCAATCACAATGGGATTATACCAAGGATTCGCCTACTTGCTTAGTTGTAGATGAAGTAACTACTCATATCCAAGATGAGGTCCCCTGGTGTATGTTATTTGCAAATGGCATAATATTAGTTGACAAGACTAGAGATAAAGTAAATGCAAAACTAAAACTCTAAATAATTTTAGTAAGGATGCACATAGAGATGTTCCGCCAATTAAAGTTGACAACCAAGAGATACCTCGCAGCGACCAATTCTGTTATCTTGGTTCTATTATTCATAATAAAGGAAAGATTGAGGAGGATGTTGCCCATAGAATTAGAGCGGGGGTGCTAAAGTGGAGATGTGCTTCCAGAATGCAATGTGATCAACGTGTGCCAATCAGACAAAAAGGAAAATCCTATAAAATTGCAATAAGACAAGCGATACTTTATAGAGCAGAATGTTCGACAATCAAGAAACAACATGTTTATAAAATGAGTATAGCTGAGATGAAGATGTGGTAAGACAAAGAAAGACAAAATTTGAAATGAATGCATTCATGAAATATAGGAGTGGCCCCAATAAGTGACAAATGAAGGAAAGTCAATTGAGATGGCTTGGTCATTACAATGAAGACCAATGATTTTTTTTTTGATAAGGACAACGAAGACCAATGATATGACCAATGAGGAAGAATGTGCAAGTCAAAGGGCAAGAGAAGGGCGAGGGGAAGGCCAAAACGGACATGGAATGAGGTTCTGAGAGGAGATTTCAAGAAACTTGCCTTAACAGAAGAGATGCTTTTAGACAGGATTGGAGGAACAAGATTTGTGCAACCGAGCCCATACCGTTTGGGAAAAGTCTTATGATGATGACGATTAGATTTGAATGCCATACATTATTTGGAGACCCTTTTTGCCTATTTAATAAGGAATGAACATAGAACTTCTTTATTTAACTATATTATGTATATAGTACTTTAAGTTTTTCTGAAATGGGATTGACTGTTAATCCACATCCAGTTCACACGGTGAATTATAAAAGACCAAGGGAGAACAAAATTGGTTTGGAATTCAAATTATACAAAAAAAAAAAAAAAAAAAAAGATAGGCAATATCAAACTGGTAATTCCCCAAATACATGCTTTTGAGTTTCCAAGTAGTTATAGGCGCAAGGCGCACTTAAGGCGCTAGGACCACTAGCGCCTGAGGCGCAAGGCGAGGCACGCGCCTGATTGAAGCAAGGCGCAATATTAAAAGTTATAAGAAATATAAAAAAATAAAGAAAACTAACATCATAAAATAATAAAATAAGTAATTATTAGGCCATAAAACATAAAAGATAGCAAATATTGAAAATCTCAAGTAACCCAAGCAGTTCTAGTTAACATTGTCATTATCTAATACAAAACAAGTAACTAAAAAACCATAAAACATATAAGATAACAAATGTTCAAAATTTCAAATAGCCCACAATTAGTTCTAGTTAATATCACCATCATTTAAAATATAATCATTAGCTCCATCCCATCATCGTCAGATGTGTTAGCATCCTCAATATATTCTTCTTCTGTCTCATCCGAATTGGCCTCTTCCTCTTCCGGCTCCCTTATTAAAGCCATTGCTCTTACTCTTGACCTCGATCGTGATCTAGTATTGGATGTTGATTCACCAACTCTCGCAACAACACTCCATGTCAAGCTATTATCCTCAAACACCAATTCATTTTATGCTACTCCACCTTCTATTTCCATCTCCCCAAGTAGTCATTCATTGCTTTCATCAATGTCTTTTAATGAGATAGGTTCAATTGTATCTCTCCTATCATACCGATGTTTAATATAATAGGCCAAAGAACAAAAATTTTACAAAAAAACATGTATTTTAGTGAGGCGCGCGCCTGATGCGCCTGGAGCCTGGTTTGAGGCGCGCGCCTTGAGCACAAGGCGAGCGCCTTACTAAACGCGCCTCGCCTTGACCCTTCTAAGGCGCTTTAGGTGTGCCTGGAGCCTGAGGCGCGCGCCTTGACTACAGAGTGAGTTTCCCTCTCAAAATCAACATTATGGTAAAGGAAATCTTAGAACAAATTAAAAGATATCGACAGTAATCAAATATCTACTATTAAACCATAGTAGTCAATGAAATTTGTATCTGTTTTGACATGAAGCCGTTCATCAGACTATCAATTTCTTGAGGCGTGACTATATAACAGATACGATAAATATTGTTAGGATCTTTACTAGGCCTCAAGCCGCCATTCCTCCCGAAAAGATATCTTGACAGGAAGGGGCAAACTTTAGCCTTTATACCAGGATCAACATCACACCTTGCGAGGCTCCACGATTCGATCCCGCGGGCCCATTCCACGATTCGATCCTGTGACTTAGAACGGCAATCGACCTCGCACCTACAGACCCGTACCGTGCCCTTAGGGAGGGGCATTATTTAACCTCAACAATCCCCCTCCCTCAATAATGCGCTTCCCGTGACCTTGGCTCTGATACCAATTGTTAGGATCTTTACTAGGCCTCAAGCCGTCATTCCTCCCGAAAAGATATCTTGTCAGGAAGAGGCAAACTTTAGCCTTTATACCAGGATCGACATCACACCTTGCGGGGGGCTCCACGATTCGATCATGTGATTGACCTCGCAACCATGGGCCCATTCCACGATTCGATCCCGTGACTTGGAACGGCGATCAACCTCGCACCTACGGACCGTACCGCGCCCTTAGGGAGGGGCATTATTTAACCCCAACAGTTCCATGTATATTCAACCACCCCATTCAAAGTTAAACAGCAGAGGTAGCACTGTATACCAAAATCCAACAAACTAGCACCTTTCTAAACAGGACAAAAAAAGTGATTTACCACGATATTGCAAGAACAACACTGTCTAATGTAACAATAAACCAAGCCAGCGAACCAGAAACTTGTAAAAATAAGATTTTCTGACTTCTTGGACATAGAACAATCAGATGTTTTTTGTTATACCACAATAGCTTTTCTAGTTCAATGAAACAATGCTTCACGGATTCAAAAACACTTACAGCCACATTATAGAAAACGAAACACTGTTTTCATCTCTGAACTATAACGATTAGTTTAACTCCCAAAACCCTAGCTTTCCCAAAAGAGAACCCAAAACACTTTGCAAAGCTCTGAAACATAAAAATGGGAGAAAAGAATGACGAGACTTACATGCGAAAGCAAGCTTTTGCGAGAAGCCCTCTCTCTCTCTCTCTCTCTCTCTCCCTCTCTTAGAACGAGAGCATTACGAACTAACGAAAACTGTGTTATTTCAATGTATTCAAAACAAAATATTTTATAATTTTTTTTTTGAAGGCAAAAATATTTTATACCACGTTTTTTCAATGAGCATTGAATGGTGGATACAATGTTTGTATACTTTCAATAAGTAGGTAAATGGTTGCATACTAGACCGAGAGACCGTTCCCTCTCTATGAAATGGTTCGAAATAACGAGGTCTCGGTGGGCTCCGGGTCCCGATCCACCGGCACATCTTGCCCGAGACGAAGTGAGACTTCATTGGAAAACAGTGATCTCGGGGCAAGACGATCCATTGCAGATCGGATTGGTCGGCTCTGATCGATCCGGATTGCCCGATCCAGAACGGGATCAGCCGAGACTTCAAACTACTCCCTCCAAAAATGTCATGTGGTGCATCCTTGACTGTCCACTGACCTTTTGATTTTTGTTCCATGGTTTAAAAAATGGCCGTTATAATGAAACTAACAGACCTACCCCGTTATGTTACGAACCATTTTAAAACTCTCAGAAAATAAAGGCCGTTATTTTCATTATAACAGCAAATTGTTTTAATAATAGCCGTTATAACAAATAAAGACCATTATTACATGAAAAAAATTGTGAAAAAAAAAAAGACTTATTTTTCTGTTATAAATTTTATTGAAAAATTGAAATTGAAATTTTGAAATTTAGCGTCACTTTTTTTTCCATTTTTTTCATATTCCCATTTTCCCCCTTTTTTACGTTTTTACCCGTGTGTTGCAATTCGTTATAACGGAAAAAAGGGTAATGCCCCCAGTCCATTGTACCTTTATAACGGCTCCTTTTAAACCTTGGTTTGTTCCACCTACTAGTCGAACTACATAGCAAAACTCAGGCCAAAAATCACGATATTAAAAGGCTAAATCCACCTTATAAAAATATCCAATCACATTGACTTTTGATCTATAGATATATGAAGAGGTGGGCCAAACATCCATAATGTTAGTCAGCCCTAAAGAGCGCTCCACGTGGCATTTTGGGAGGTCAGGGACTTCAAACTCAGGCTCCGATGAATACATCATGTCCATCCCGAGTTATTAAGAGACTAGTTAGATCACATGGTCACGGAGACGTGAGTGAACAGCTATAATAGGATGAAAGGAGTTTCTAGGGTCAGCATGATTTCATGACCGTTTGATCTTTCTTTAAGCAAAGGATATATATTACAATCCATCCCAGAGTGAGTTGTCCATATTGTGGAGACCATCCTTACAAAAAAAAAAAAATAGTCTATTTTGACATTCTTACTTAAATTTAGAAAATCCAAATTTAACGGTACTTTAGGTTAACTTTTCATAAGGTTAGTGAAGTCAGAATTGATTGATTTTTTGTGATGATGACACGATGAGCGGTTGGATTGTCCAACATGAGCTCCATGTGGGCTCCACCTTCGTATGTAAGAAGTGCGTAAGAAATGTGAAAAGTCTCGGTTGTCAAATCCTAGGAATACTTAGTTCTTCGGTAAGATATATATCGTTGGGTCTTGAATCCCCTGAAGACTAAAGTGTCAAAAATCAAGTGGATTTCGACAAAATAAATCAAAGAAGAATTAAAGCTGAAGAAAAATCAACCCAAGTATTCAAGATCAACTGAAACAAAGTCAAATTATCAAGCTCAACTAAAGACAAAGTCAAAGTTCAAGTACGTTCTCACTCAACGAATGTTTAACTATGAAGAAACTTGTGTTGCGGTTACTTACGTAAATCTAAGGGTAAACTGCGCATTGCCAGCGGATCTTGATTTACTCTAGATGGTTCAGTGTTAGTTAGAAATCGTGTGTGTCGAATAGAGAAATTCTAAAAACTTTGGAAGTGTTCAATTATGGACAAAGTGATCCGGCCGACCCTAACTCTCGGGTTCAAATTTTTGGAGTGTTAATCTGAGCGGCGACCGACTAAAGGCTTGGTCGACTGAGGTCCGGTCAACCGGCCAATAGTGCGGTCGACCCCGCCCATTTCGGATCTCATTTGAAAAAATCTCTTAAGTGATTATAAGCACATTTTGGCCCTTCAAACGGCTATATTCGGTACGGTTCTATTAATGGGAGGCATGCTTATAAATAAGAGCCCTCTCCCTTCATAAAAATTAACTTAATCAAGAAATCTCTATACTACATTCTTTGATTATCATTCTTTAAGTCCAGAGATCTGGAATTTGTGAGAGCTTCACCAGTGTAAAGATAAGTATTCATTGTGAAGTCTCTAAGTATTTGAAAGAGACTATTTGGTATTATTATTCTGCAAGCATCTTCTTCCAAGAGGAGGATTACTCTTGGCAGAGTGTCTCTTATGTGAATTCTTCTCCAAATGATTTTTCATCCGATCGTATTCATCAAAAGGTAAGTGGTTTTATGATCAAATACATTTATGAACACTGTGTATTTTGTGATTGGTGGATGAGTGAGGACTCGTCTAACTGAGTTGTGGATTGTAGATCCATGAGAAAAGAATTTCTCTAAATAGACTATTGGCCTAAGCTGACTCTCTAGGTGAGCGAGAAGTGATTCTCATTAGATTAAATCTAAGTGATATCTTAGTTAATTATTTATTTCAATTGGATATGTTGTAATACATGATTGAGATAATATAAGATTACTCGTGTTGAGTATTGGACATTGGATGTAGGCACAGAGTCACCGAACCACTATAAATATGAATCTTGTGTGATTGTGAATGTTTGCATATTTGTTTCTCAGATTTTCCCATATCTATGTTCTGTGGATGATTTATATTTTAATTGCTTGATCCTTTTCCACTTTGTGTGATCAATAATTTTTTAATCCATAAAGAATTCGCAAATGAATTAAAAATTATCCTATTCACCCCCTTTATGACTTAACTTGGTAATTAAAAGGGAATTTCAAAATGGGTATAGCTCTAGACAAACTCTATATAAAAAGGGGAAATAATTACAAGCAACTATAGCCAACCTCTCCGAGGTAAAGATATTGTTACTAAAGAGTAACTCTAACATTTTGGGTAATCCAACGGCCAAGTTTTAGACAAACTTGAACATAACCCATCATGCCAAAATGTGGGCTGTCTGATTACCTGACTCATGATGAAAACCTGTTTAGAGAATTTACTACATGGTCTAATATAATAGAAGTTGATCAAACAAAGAAACTTGATCAGGTTTTCAAATAGTCCACCATAGAAAATGTGTCGAGTTCAAACTGATCCAACTTCAAGTCCTATGCAAGGTTGCATCCTCCATCGATGGCGAGAGCTTCAGCCTATTCTATACTAGTGGCTAGTGATGACCCTAGAAAATGATTTTGGAGGGACGGATCTGTAAATTGTGGCAACTCAAAGCACAATTATAAAATCAAAATTCTAAAGTTGTCTATGTAGTACATGTATAGTTATTAAAGAATTATTTTTAAAATATGAAGAAATAACATGAAAAGTAATTAAATCGTTATTAAATAACTATTTTTAAAATATGGAAGAAATGGAATGGTAAGTAATTAAGTGTTTATTTAGGGGTTGTATTGAAAATATGGAAAAGGAAAATGATAAGTAAATTTAGTGATAATGAAAAGTTGTATTAAAATTTAATTAATGGCATGGGAAGTAATTAAGTAGTTTAATAGGGTTATTTTTTAATGAATGATAATCGTTTTGAAGCAATTAAAATATTTGCTTTCATAATGGTGGGTACAGTGAATGGACATTTAATGAACTATTTTTTATTTGGTTGAAAAGATCTCGGGACATTTACTGACCTAATAGATTAGCTAATAAAAATACAAAACAACTAAGCAAATTTTGGTTGCCCCAATTTTTTCTTATCACCCCCCTTTCTCTTAATTCCCCTTACCAATTTCTGACATTCTCTAAATGTCCCGCGGGCCTCATCGAAATCTCTTATATTTTACTTTTGTTTTTAACATTTGTGGTGTGTGTGGGGGGGGGGGGGGGGGGTTGGTTTCTTTTACCCTCTTCACTCTTCCACTGTGGAAAATTAAGTTCCTTAGTCGTAGAAGGAAGAGAGCAAGCAAAGGAAAAGTTTGAGCAGAAAAGAATTGAAGAAGAGAGAAAGCTTGACTGGAAATTAAGTTCCTTAGTCGTAGAAGGAAGAGAGCAAGCAAAGGAAAAGTTTGAGCAGAAAAGAATTGAAGAAGAGAGAAAGCTTGAAATTTGACTTTTTTCTTAGATTAATGTGATCTAACAAGTTAAAGAGTGAGGCCAACAATTAGGCAGAGAAATTTTCTTCACAAAGGAAAGTAGGACACTTTACCCATGGAAGATGATAGCATTTGATGTTGGAGAGGTCACCCATGGAAGGTACAGCCATATGTTTAGCAACAACTCTTCAGACACTGCTAAGTTCGAACAATATTTCACTGTTCGGACTTAGCAGGTTGAACAAAGCAGCTTTGTTCGGTCCTAACAGACCGAACAATCTTAATCATTTTAAAAAATATAAAATGTTTGGACTGCAAAGTCCGAACAATGCTCCACTGTTCGGATTTAGCAGGCTGAACAGTCAAGTACTCTTTTGATGGATGGAATCTCGTGATTCTTGATGCAGTTAATAAGCGGCCCACATGGATGTTTAGCCCACTCTTGGTGGATATACACACCAAAAATCAGGTTGATTGGTTATCTCTCTAGTCATTAGATTTTACCACTTTTTAGTAAGTGATTATAGTTGTTAGATTCGAACATTTTTTGGGACTAAATCACATGGCTAGACAGAACTTTTAGCCGACACCGCAAAGGTATTATTTATATGCAGCTTACGTGTTTGTTTGATTTCCTTTCATTTTTTAAGTTTCCATTTGATCGATAGTTATATAAAGCTACTGTTGGCAATTGCTTTGAAGTAGATGAGTGGGGTCCAATAGAATTCTCCATCATGACTGAACACTTGCTAGGTAATAGGGTTGATGGAGTAGTGAAGTATTTGGCTTCTTGTTGTAGAAAAAATCTTTTCAACGGCCGTAACAATTTGGACTCATATCGATGCAATAAACACTAGGTATTCTCCCTTGCTTTTTCCGTATTGAAATTGAGAGGGTATGAGAGAAGGGTTAATTAAAGAAACAATAGGGACAAAGTCAGCATATTATATTTTTCTGTGGGGGAAGATAAGAGAAAACATAGGGGATATTGATGTCCTTTTATTTATTGTTTTAGTGAGGGATAACAAGAGATACTGACGGGGCAGCCAAAATTTGGTACCTAGATGAACATTGTGTTAAGGTCATGTGCCAACCCAAGTTTTGGCTTTAAAATAGTAATAGATATTAAGTGTAGTGTGTGGGGTGAAGTGTTAAGATCAATTGAAGCTATAGGAGATTAGGAAAACCATTGTTGAATCCATTGTCCATCCAATAGGAAAGAAAGATGTGAACAAAACCAAATACACTGAAAAAACACTTTAAGAACAAATGGTGAGCATTTTCAGTATGTTGTTGGCACAAAGAACATGGTAATTCATTAACCCAAAATATAGAGTTCAATCTCGATCTAGTTGGAACATGCTCCTAACACATTTCCAAACAGAATTTTGAACCTTTGAGGTACTATCAGTATCAAATTTTCAACCAAAGGATAGCATGTGGTGTTGAGGTCGGGTGAGGAGCATGAGCAAGAGAAGCATATGCCGACTGTGCAGTGTGAAGATTTGCACTCTAATGTGGTTTCATCTTTATCTCATTGACTCGGTTGACCTAGAGGAATGCTAGTAATTTAATTTGCTCTGTTTAAGGGGGAAAGTTCATTGATCTCATTAACCTTTAAAATCATCTCATTTGGGCACCTTCCTTGCTTGAGAATTATCATGATAGGTTATAACTTTTTTTATGGTAAGGAAGGGATCCAAGGGTCCTCCCAAACATCATAATTATGGGGCATTGACATCCTATATGGAGTGGCATGACTCCCAAATGACTGTAGCCAAGGAGCAGTTGGGGATCGTGGAGCCGATCTTGATGGAGATTCACGAAATAATAATGTAGCCCGTCATCTTTGCCTTTGTAATCATGTTTTTACTTGTAAAGAAAAACAAATTGCAAGTGCCACCACTTGTAGGAATGATAATTGCCAGGGTAATCATGTTTCCCTTCGTAATCATGTTTTCCAAAGCAGTCTTAGACCAAGCACATTGTCTGATATCCATCAAGTTCATCCCAGCTCCGTCAGTCTCATCAATGCTCGCATAAGCCCCAACAAGAAGAGACGCCATGAAAGAGCACAAGAATTCTCTTCCTCAACATCCAACATCCAAATTTTTACCATTTTCGTACCTGAACTGAACATATGTGGTATTCGGTGTTGTAATAAACAAATAGATAAAAAAATGTAGAACCGTGAAACGCCACAAAATGAGAGATCGAGTACCAGTTGAGCGGCGAATAAGGGTTTTAGTAGCAGATCTACCGAGAAAAATGGAGGAGAATCAAAGGGAAAACCTAAGGTGTTTGCTGATGGATCCAGATTGGGTTAGATCAAGAGAGGGAAAGGAAATGGATCTAGATCTGGTTGACGAATCACCTCCTGAAGCTTGTGACTCGTCAATTCTGCGACTACGAATTGACAAATCGCCTACCAAACTCGCAGACTCTTCGACTTTGCGACTTAGGTCAAGAGAGGGAAAATGAATGATTTATATGTTGAGAGTCGGGAGAAAGTAATGGTATTTTATATTGTTTTTTTAACTAAGTTTCAAAAATGACGAAAAACCCATTTATTTGGTGTCGTTTTTTTGCAATTTTGGTGTAGTGCCTGTCATAAATAACTTAATAAGGGAATTAGGACAATCAATCTCATTTGGATCATTGACCTCAAACCAAGCCTAATTGGACCCCACACATACCTCAGTTCATTCATCTTTAATGTAACTCAACACTTTTCATAATTGGTAGGACCCACAGATAAGTTCCGGATAATAATTTAGGTCACTCCTAACTTTTAGCACTTAAAAGGATAATTTAGATAATTAGCTTGATTGTTAATCATAACCCTCACATAAGCACTCAATTAATGCAGTTATGAATTTTATTGGATGAGGTAGAGCCCTTGGTAGACCTTAATATCTTGACCATAATTATACCATAATGGCCTTAATTTCAAATAAGAGTTATTTAAAAAATAGTTATATTTTTAATGAGGAATGCCACCTAGGCATTTTAATTGACACATTTTCAACGTTGCGACGCTTGGGATTCCCATCACATTTTGACATTTTATAAATAAAAAAATCTAATTTCAAAAGGAGATTTAAATTAAAGATATTTTAAAGAATTTTTATTGTCTTTTATTAATTAAATGAGTGATTGTTTGATAAATATTTAGTATTAATGCTTGTTTAGATACTAGTTGAGTTTAATTTATTAAGACAGACCTTTAGGATAAATTTATAGATATTTTAGGCCTATTTTGACCCATATCCATATTAAAATAAGCCTTTTAGTGGGTTGCAAAATTCAACACTTTTAAAGTGACGAAAATCACTTAAAAATGTGAATATTTTAGAAGATATATATTTTCATATTTGGACATTCTGGAATCCCATTCAATATTGGAAATAGTTTATAAAACATATTAAGCAACTTTTAATAAAATATCTATTATCTTTTCTTTGAAAACATTCTAGAGAATTATTTTAAAGCAAAATAGTAAGTTTTTAATATACTTATTAAAATTAATAAGCTCTGATTTAGAGGTTTTTCCCTATGAACAGCTATAAATAAGACCCCACACCCTCATATCAATTCACCAATTCTCTTGAGCTATTCAAATTCTTTCTATATATAATTATTCTTGTTCTAGTTCTAGTTCTTAGTGGTAGGTGTTCTAGTTATAAAACTATAAAGGTACGGATACTCTCTTCTAGTTTATGATTCATTTAGTTTAAAGTTTTGTTATATGAACCCATGAGTTTGAATTTTCATATTATATATTGTTGATTTCTTTTGCTAAATTTTTATGTTGGTCATCATCATCATGATGCATTCTCATTAGGTTGAAAATTTAGTTTGAGTACTTCTAGGCGAATGCCCGATCTTTATTTTTAGCGAGAGTACTTCTAGGAGAAGGCTTGATTTTTGGTTTTTAGTGGGAGTGCTTCTAAACGAAGGCCTGAATGGTAAAATCATTAAGAAGGGCCTGGAGCCCTAGGGTGAAAGGCCCCAAACCCCTTGGAAAAGAACCTATGGGTTGAACTTGTGAGAGAAGAGTGTGTGAAATGAATTTAAATTTATTCCATCGGATTATCATCATTATCATACTTTTACATCTTCTATCATTGTATCTCATGTGATCTTAATCTATACATGTATTTAAACTAAATGAACTATAAACATGTAATTATCATATGGACTGTACTGGGCAAAAGCTCACGGTTTATTTTCAAATCAACAAATTTGATTGAGTTTGAGGAACCAATGACGAAATGCTCGTGAAGGAGGATCACACCCTGAATGAATTTAACTTCGAGAATTAGATATTTTGGTAAGTTTTTTTTGAACATTGAATTGAAGTTACTTTATAGTTTGAATGGTTGCACTTAAATGCTTAAATTTTTATCATGGAATCTTGTCTTTTGATCATCCGTCAACGACTTTTGTATGACACTATTAATTCTAGAAAAAAACTTAAGAAATACATGCCCGATGAGGTTTGACTCATAATCGGACCTAATATTTATCAAAATTTTCTTAGACTTTAGTTTTATAAACCCTACGTTGTACAATCGATGAAAGTCACTTGACTAGTTGCAGCTCGGAAAAACCTGCAGAGTTTTTTTGAACTTCAACGACTGTGTTTTTTTTTTTTTCACGCCTGTTTTAGGAGGTGCGCGCTTCGGAACCCGCGCACGTTCAATGCGCGCGACTTCGAATGTTAGGCGTTTAGAAGGATTCAATAAATTGCGCGCGAAACAAATTATGTGTGTTTGTTTACGCAAATGACGGTGCATGTTGCGCCCAATTCAATGCATCGCACCACATTATATAAAATATATATTAATATTTTTAGACTGCCAGGTGGACTCGATTTGGACATTTTGTTTCTAGTTATACATATAGAATTATAATAATATATCATATTATTATATGATATATATCATATTATTATATGATAATCATATATAATATTATTTTATTATATTATATTATATTATTATTTTATCATATATAATATTATATTATAATATCAATATTATTAATATTATATTAATAATAATGTATTATATTAATATGATATAATATTAATATAATAATATTATAATATTAATATAATATTATTAAATGATAATCATATATAATATTAATTTTATAATAATATTATTATAATATATTATATTATTATTATAATAATATATTATATATATTATTTTATATAATATATAATATATACAATATAGTAAAAATCATTTTTTAAATATAGTGTGATGTACCGTGCGATGCACCATAAGTATGCCTTATGGTATAACGGCGGGTGTTGTAACACGCAATTTCGTGCGTGTTTCGATTCTCAGGGGGTGAGTGTTATAACACGCGCATTGGCGTACATTGAGGGCCCTGGTGTATATTGTGAGACGCGCACATTGGTGCAAACAAACACACATTTTTTGGCTAAGTTGCGCACAACAGCGCCAATGCGCGCACATTTGTAAAAAACAAAGGCAGCCTTAATTTTTTAGAACCTTCCCAATGACGAATTATTCATCAACATGAAAGTTGAGCGTCTCAGAAGTCTTTCCAACCATACGTGGTAGGCTTCCTAACTCCAAAACCTCCACTATAGGGAGCCATTTTACTACCTCATTGTCTGCGTTTTTCTAAACCCAAAACTTTTGACATGTTGGAATTTTTTTGAATTGCTCTTTAAATTTTAAAATAAAACACTCATCTTTGTATTTGATAAAAAATAGTACACTTTGAGTAGATGTTGATAGCTTATTTACTTGCCCAATTTGCCAATCAAAAACATTATTAAAAATCCAACAAGTTGAACATTAATTCCAAAAATTTGTTTTTGAGTCAAAATAAGTGAAAATGTAAAAATCTCCAACCTTGCCCAAAGTATTTTTTTACCCTAAAACCCTAACTAAGGTTAGTATTACCCTATTTTGAGTTCAAAAAGATGATTTTACCTTGACGTTTTGGACTATTTTGACTTTTGGGGTTGACCCATTCTTCATCAATCGTGATGGTGATTTGATACTAGGTTTTTCCGTGTCGTCAGATCGAAAACCCTAGAGTTAACAAAATTTGTAATTAATCCGGTTTAATTCTTGCAAAATATGCAATTCTTTGCACAGTGGAAGTATGTCGGATGTCGATTTACACTCGGGGTTAGTCGGATTAGCACATTAAAGAACATGAAATGACGGATTTTTCACAGAGATTGCTACTAAAGAGGATGGAGGGGTGAGAATGGTGGTGGGTTTAAAACATGATATTTTTAGAGAGAGATTATCAGATAATTACTAGAACACATGGATTAAATAAATAACAAATAAACTAACTTCCATTAATTCAACTAACTTCCATTACATTAAAATAAAATCTAATAAAAGCATAGAATCTAACTAGAAAGCAATTTAAGAAAGCAAGTAAGAGAGAAGGGGTTAGAGAGAGAAAATGAAGAAGTTAAAATTTTAGAGAGAGAAATAGGGAAAAGAGAGAAAAAGTGAGAATTAAACCATGGAAAACCTTGAAGATGTTACTGTCCTTTTTGGATCCATTGTGCATCCAAGAAAGAAGAGATGATGCGCATAGAAGATCAGTGAAGCGGGCCAAGATCGTGGTTGGCGCACCAGTCTCGTAGCCCAAGATGGTGGGGGCTTGAGGAAGGAAAACTTCCACGATGGCAGCAAGGGGAGGAGAGTTGCAGATCTGCAACTCTCCACCAATGATGGAGGATGTGCAGCACCGTTTGGAGGGGCAGTGGAGAAGAGAAGAAGGGCAGATCGTTGCACACACTTTTCACACAGTTGGAGGAGAAAACCTTGCCGGGTTTTAGGTGAGAACCTTGCTGGTTTGGAGATGCTTAAGAGGCCTTCAGTAGGTGCCTGAAGATGAGGAGTAGTGGTAAAGTATTAGAGGCATCTAGAGAGTGTCAAGTTGTTGGAGACAGTGACGATCTACTTGAAGAAGTTGCTCGAAAACCCATTGTTACTTGTGGCAATTATGGAGATCTAGAACCTAGAGACCAACACATTCATGACGCTCTACAGAGACAGCACATTCATAGTAGAGGATGCAGTAATGCTGGGTCAATTACTTGTAGGCACCGAAATTGCACACATGCCACAAACAAAGCTAACGGCAGAGGAATAGGGTGCCTTCAATATCTTGAGAGAGAAGTTGGACCAAATCTAGCACAAGAGAGGAGATAGCAAGAGCAAAATTTGGGGAGACTGGTGGATCGAAGCACAAAAAGGTCCAGAATCAAATAAGGGATTCCTAGGCTCGTTAGCCTTTTATTGATTAATTTTATCTACCCTCAACTCGGGGCCGATTCCATTAATGACGCAGTGTTCCCTGCGACTGCTCAATTATACAATTCTTAGAACATCTACTGGGCAAGTACTGGCACAACACAATTGTACCATGGGCTAAATCTGTATAGAGGCACACTACAAGATAGAGCACCCCACCACAACCAAGGGAAGACAACCATACATGTATTGCCCGTGTTTACCCCACTCCGGCTGCTACAATTGTGGGTTTATGAGAGATTCAAGGGATTGGCTCCACAGAAGGCGAACCTAGATCTAAAGGCCATATTTTGAGGAGAACGAATGAGGAATGTGAAGTCACCTCAGCCTATCAGTTGCTCTTTGAAAGCTGCATGTACACTTACCAATCGATAAATGTCTACAAGATCGGTCAGGCGTTGAATCAAAGGAGTATTCTCAAGGGCAAGTCTATTGCGAACAGGGTACAATAACAGATCTGGACCAAGGCTCGTAGTGATCTATCAAGGACATTCGTAAGATGGAAAGCTAGGATTGATGCCAAGGATGAAAAATGTGACAAGGGTTCCACCAAGCCAATAAGAGAACGAAGAGGAAGATACAACCGGTCTCTGTAGATCCATGAGCCCCTACTAAGAAATCTCGTTCACTATCCTTCAACCCTTAGTTGTAAAGTTGACCAGGCTAGAGAAGCCTGCCAAATCGACAAGATCCACGAAAGAACAACCTCCCAAAAAAGGTCCCAGTTCTAGCAAGGTGCGAAGGGGTCTATTGAAAAGTTCGTAGAAGGAACTTACCAGCAAGAAGAGCGAGTACTCAATCGCTTTGACAACACTATCCTTGTTAAAAGTTCCTGGCCTTGCTGCCATAGAGAAGATAGAGGAACGTGATGCCTCCACCTTAATCAGAAAATTGACCTCCTGACCAAAGCTGATGGTGTCGAGGAAAGATGTTATCACTGATTCCTTTGCAACATCTGTATGTTCGGGTGATCAGTCAGACTCACTAGTCGAGGCAAGGCAAAACACAGTTCCAAGCCCAATGGCTGAGGTAACTCAGACCCCAATAGCAATAGGTACTCATGAGCCAAATTGCATAAATCTTCCAGACCCCGAGTCCATTATAAAACTGATTGTAAAAGAACACTTGGTCGTCGTCCTCTAATACCATGATTGTCTTTTCCTTTGTGCAGCAGATGAGAAAGCAGAAGTACCACAAGCCATGCTACACGAACAACAAGTGGTAGCACTTCCTGAGGGAACTTTGGACCAAGGCTTGAGAGCCGGGTTGACGAGGGTGTTGGCTGAAGTGGGGTTGTTAGCCAGCCTCCAAGGCAATCAACAAATTGGTTAGCATATGCATGAAACCAACGGGGTCAAATACAATTGAAACTTCGCATGATAATGTAACACAAGAACCTCATAGGAACGAACATGAACTCGATCATAAAATGTAGGTTTAAGATAATAACGCATTATGCTAGTTTCGAGGCTGAGTAAGCCCAAAAAATTGGGTTACGAACTTAGAATTTGTAGGAAGTGAGTTGGGAAGGTGGGAGAACAATGTCCTGAGATGATTACCACAAAGATGAAGCATATGTTGCACCAAAGAAAGAATAAAATGGTAATTTCACAAAATAAGCCGGTGCGACATAGATTCTTTGTACAACGTCAAGGTCTCATGATCTTAGGTAATCAAAGGAATAATCAAAATCAAAGAAGTTAGAAGTATACATAACATGCAGCATCCAAGCATCGTGGGTTAGCTAAGGTACAAATATCTAACTTCAAGACACCAAAACCTATCATTTCACACAAAGAAACCTAGAATGAGGAACTAAATAGCTAGTGATCACTTGTAACTGTGTACGTCAGGAGAACAAGAGGTGGGGGAGAAGGTTTTCAACTCCCTGACCTGGATGTCTCGGAGATCCCTTTCATGAACGATGAGAGTCCACCAAGGCAGGGGGACTACAAGAGATGATGAGTGAAACATTAACAGGTATAACCTACAGCCAATAACAATTTAACATTTGAAGAAACCACAATAAATGCCTAAATAAAATGCAATTCACATGATGCAGATCTACCAGGCGCCGAAGAACAAGCCTTTGTTGACCAGGATTTGGAAGAAGCCCAAGAAGGCTGTAACTTATGGCCAGACCCAAAGGCAAGGGGCAAGGCGATCATGTAGGAAGATCCCAAAAGCTCAGTTCCCAATGCACTTCACCCTACGTTGGCACTATCACCAGGTGACATGCAACTAGCCCAACCACTGTAACTAAAATTGTCGAGAGAATTAGCCACATGGCGGGACAGAGGTTCCCAGTCCGACTAGTGGATCGAAAGCTAGAAGAGGGGGAGATCCTTTCTTATTGGGACCACATGGCCAGATTTAACATCGAAGTGAAGTTCGTTGTTGTGGCAAGGAAGGCCTCTCATGAGGTGGTGGAGAATCTAAGGAAACTGCAAGATTTTGTAGGCTAGGGTATGCTGGCAGATGAGATCCTTCACAACAGGTTCAACCCAGAACTACCCTTCAGGCGGCCAGAACCATAAGTTCTAGAAGGATGAGAGAATTTGGCATTGGCGTACTCGTGGTTCCCCTACTTCTGTGAGGTTGTTCGTCTTGAGATGAAAAGAATGGGCAATGACATGGGGAGCATGGTGGGACTGTAGGTCCTTACATTAACATATGCCTGCCTCTATGCATAAACTCAACAACATGAAAGACGCTTACATCGACTCAAAGGTTGTAGGCTTCGATGTATCTCTATTGAGACCCATCATCAACTTCTTCCTCAATTTTCAAAGAGCCAAGTAGACTTTCTACAACTGATTGTGAGCCGACAATAAGAGGCAAAATCATATGAAGGGGCCCAGCAGTAGATGTCAGCTTCAAATTAAAGAGATTGTAGAACAAAGAGTCGAGGTGAGCACTGAATGAACCGAGAAGATCAACGTATATACATCCATCTGTGAGAAAGTGGAGGCAAAGATAGAGTAGGTCCACGAGGATAAAAAACAACACCATGACTTAGTGAGTGCATCCGTCGGGAAGATGAACAAGGGATCGGAGAGCATGAGGGGAGGTTGAGGAAGTTGAATGCGGAGAAGCTCCGTCAAGAAGAAGTCTTGGTTCAATTAGATGAGAAGATTGGTGAGTAGGAACCCCATATTGAGGAGTGTAAATGCTTGATCGAGCAGGTCCTACGCGAAGTCGGCTATTGAGCCTTCATCCCCCCGTTTTGCTGTTGTATTCCCCTTTTCTACCTTTAATGAAACAAAACAAAGAAACATGCCTAGCCCTGAATTATAGAGGCTAAAACTTGATTAACTTGTTTAATACACTTCTATGAACTGGAACTTTAACCGTTATCTTCTATCTGATTTCCAATCATAGTTCTCTTATCAAAGCTAACATAGCACCTCTAGCCATAAATATGCACACATGCTCACGAACAAATAAAATCAACTATGATAATATTCACCCAATCTTTCAACCCCTCTATTCCTTGCATACTTATAGACAAATGGGTCACCTACCATAGAAGCCTCTCATCAAGGTCACGATCACATGAAATTTGGGTAGGGAAACGCCCCTGATAGATAGATGCATCACTGGATTTAGGCCACCTCCCATTGGAACCCTTGTGAGGCCACACGCATATGTCACCTAGCTATTACATTATGGAAATGAATGCGTCGCTGGACTTAGGCCACCTCCCATTGGAACCCTTGTGAGGCCATGACACATGCCACCTAGCTATTACAATAGGAAATGAATGCATCGCTGAACTTTGGCTACCTCCCATCAAAATTTATGTGAGGCCATGGACACATGTTACCTAGCCATTACACTAGGAAATGAATGCATCGCTGGACTTAGGTCCCCTCCCATCGCTCATCTCAAGAATCATACTCCATCCCAAGAACTCATGGCTAATGATTTCCATGATGAAGAGGCCTTTGTCGTAGATGAAAAAATAGATAGTTTGCTGATGTACTTTGATGGATCCCTAAAAAGGAAGGGGGTTTTATGTGTAGGAAAACCAATACCAACTGGAGATGGGGGTGCTAGAATTGTCTTTACATTCGAGTTTACTAATAACACCACCGAGAACGAGGCCTCGATGATTGTCCTCGAGATGGCCGTGTTAGCTGGGATTCAAAGGCTTTGGGTATTTGGAGACTCAATGGTATACGCCCGCATAGAAGTGGAAAAATATATGGGTGTATACCCTAAGAAAGCATATCTGATGCGCAAATCATGAGATAAAGGAGGATCAAGTAGTCGAAGAATGCCCACCATCAAATATGAAGGATCCGTGACATATATACCTGAGAGAATCAAAGGTATACGCCAGCATGAAATAAAAAATGATACGGGCGTATACCCTCATAAATGTTCATTTGCTTGTAGATTGAGAGATAAAGCCAAATCAATTGGTGGGCAAATGTGGATCGTTGGATCTCATGATCTGCCTTGATTTAGAACAAACCAAAGGCATATGCCATGTCAAATGGCATTATGTACATACGTATGACCTTATATCCCATATGGGAGGAGGAACAATGTGAGTTTATGGGGCCCACCCCACCAGTCAACCTAGAAAGTCAATATTTGGCACGAAGCCCTAGAAAGGGTCAAGATTTCAAGGAATCCAACCAAATACGCCCGTAGGGATGCTAGAATGATACACGTGTGTGGGTACCGTATTTTTTGACTAATAAGATGATTACATGTGGCACTTACATAGCACGTGTAAAGTATGAAAAGTCGACGCCTGGCGTCTTGAGGCTTGCGTGAATAAATACGCCGAAGAAATTTGCAGAGACAACTATCAACTTTTCTTCCTTTCCAATCACACGATATTGACAAGCAGAAGGGGCCATGTGTCAGATAAGACATCCGAGGAAAGTGCAGCTTGGAATAGGTAAATAACGTAGAGCATTGAAGGTATAAATAATAAATTTGTCAATAAAGCATTCAATCCTTACCGACAAATCATTCAACGACATACTTGATGGGAATGACGCTCAATTCATCCCAACAAGTTCGGCAGCATACTTGATGGGAATGACGCTCAACTCATCCCAACAAGTTCAGCAGCGTAATTGATGGGAATGACGCTCAACTCATCCTGACAAGTTCAACGGCATACTTGACGGGAATGATGCTCAACTCATCCCGACAAGTTCAATAGTATACTTGACGGGAGTGACGCTTAACTCATCCCGACAAGTTCAACGGTGTACTTGACGGAAATGACAATCAATTCACTCTGGCAAGATAACGATATATTTGGTGGGCACGATACGCTATCAATTCCCGACAAGTAATAGAACTCTACGAACATATAAGTGTTTTAAACTAAAACTAGGTTAATTATTGACTTATATGTTATATGATCACCACGTGGTGATTATGTTGATTATTACGTCAATTCATGCGTCTTTCCATTCAAATATCTGCCATGAAGGGTGTCACCTCAGACATTCTAGGTATAACTGAATGGGAGGAGTTCAGATCCAACAAGAAGAGGTTTTATCATAATAGAATCTCTCCAAATCGGATCTAAGTAACAAAAAATGGACACGTAGAATGTGAATCACACTAGTTCTGAGGTTATAAATACATGACATTCAGAACTGAAGAAGGGATCTATCTTTCTCGATCAAGATTATCAAACTCTAAAATGTTATTTTCTAGATCTCGAAACCCTGTTAAAACATTCTAAACTAACTTGAGCGTCGGAGTGTTGTCAACAGGTACAACCACACCTCTTCCGAAGATTATCCAATCATTCGTGGCAGAGAAGAAGTTCTGTCCTAAAGCTCTAGATTTGCCGGATCACCATCGAGATACGAATTGTTTGACCTCGAAGATTGTGTTGGATAGATTTGATATTTTTCCCCCACAAAGTGTATGCCCATAAAGTTCATTTCTATGAGCCATTTGGGAGAAAAGTGAGAAAGAGTAGATTTTGACAGTTTCTCATTAAATTCAAATATCTTGGGATTCGCACCATTTTTGGGGTTCTAAAGGTATACGCCCGTGGCAAATTCAATTATCCAAGGGCATATAGTTTTTGCCAAATGTGTGAGTTTTGATGCATTTTAGAATATTCTCATGTAATTGAGAGTAGTTAAGGCAATTTCAACAATTCTAGCAATTCGCAAGCAGTTCGAGTGGGAAATCCCTTGTTTCAAAGGGAAACATTCATCGAGAGAGATGTATTGTTTAATAATGTGGGGTAAATTACATTAATTGCATCTTCCGTGAGTAATAAAGCAACCAAAATCCTGCATGATATGCCTTTTTAAGTAACAAAGGGTATAAATGTAAATGTAACTCCTCCCCTTTGAAAAGTATATAGTTAGAGGGCTTTGGGGAGGGGAAAAGAGATCAGTCTCCTATTTCTTCGAAAGGGTCCTTATTCTATCAAATTTGTAAGAAGTGTGTTAAGTCAAAACTTTAGGGTCTGTTTGGTATGCATGCAAACCATTACGCAAGCAATAGTTTGCGTGTGCAATGGTTTGTGCATGCAATGGTTTACACAGATATACTATTTTCTTGCATTTGGTTCGCACTAACTTTGCATATGCAAATTTAAAATTTACGCACTATTCATATTTACTACCATTTGGTTTGAACGCGTGTTCACTTAGGAAAGCACAAAATATGTGGGCCCCACATATTAGGTACGATATTAAAAAAACTAAATTTTCCATACTTAATACATGGGCCCCACATATTTGAACATGAATTTCAAAATTTCAAAAAAAAAAAAAACAGAAAAATAATGGGCAATAACAGAAATAATGGACATTTTTTTTTCACAAAATTTTTCAAAATATTATGGTCGTTATTTTCCGGTATATTTTTTCAGCGTTTTAACGGTATATAACGTAATGAGGGAGGTCCGAATCCGTTATGGCAAAAATAACAGCCGTTGTAACGGTTCGGACCTCCCCCATTACGTTATGTACCGTTAAAATGGTCAAAAATTAACGATTGTTATTTTCTATTGTAACGAAAATAACGACCAATATTTTTTGAAAAAAATGGACATTATTTTTTTTATATTTTTCTAGTTTTTTAAAATTTTAAATTTCAAGGCCACATTTTTCATTATTTCTGGGGTTTTTTTTGGAAAAATATGGCTTGATTTGAGAAAATATTGAATTTTAATTTGTACCTTATGCAAATCGTTTGCACAGGAGGTTGTGTAAACGATTGCTCAGGGGGTGAAATGGCTTTTTAATTGTTAAAGAGGGCGAGCATTCATTTGCCCGTGTGCATGTGCAAATCGCCGAATGCACGCGTACCAAACATGTGTGGGAAACGATTGCACGCGTAAATCTATTTGCACACCCAATTTTCACGCGTATCAAACGCACCCTTAGTGTTGGTAGAATTTCGTATGACAAAAACCAAATATAATTAACTACCATATGTGTAAGGCGTTAGGTGTCAGAGTGTTAGTGTGATTTCATCACTCATGTACTACTAGAAGAATGCCAAAGAAGAGATTAGAAGATTGTCACATTTGAAGACTCAAAGCTTTCCCTGATCATCGCACATATTAGGTTGCTCATTGATTTAGAGGCCTAGAATTTAGATGATTAAATGTTATAATTAATGCCCTAAGTAATTGTGAGTTTGTGTTTGAATCACATGCATTATTGCGCAAAATAGATTTAGACCAATCGATTGGACTCTATGGCGGATCAAATCGGACCTACCCAATCGATTGAGAGAAAATTCTTTTGCATATTATTTCGATCGAATGTTGTTCGGCTACTTGATGGTTGTCTCCAATCGATCGGACCCAGTGTCCAATTGATTGGACAAACAGACCGATCGATCAGACCTGCACGAAATAGAGTTTGGTGAACCACTAAGTTTTCTATTCTGATTTAAACACTTGCTAAATTTAGGTTGGACTTGTTCACTCTATATATTGGTTGTTTTGGGTCAAAAACCCCAAGCAATCAAAAGCCATTAGAGAGTGATAAGGCATCTAAAGAAGAGTGAGCTCAAGATCGAGGAGCTTCTCATTGGAGTAGAGCATTCCCTGCATTTGTAGTCGAAAGAGTTCTTCCAATCTCATTCTCATTCTTTGAGTTTCTCTCTTAATGATCTAAGCTTGTAGTCCATGTGCTATATTGACTCATCTTTCAAGCTAAATTCCTTTAAACCTAATAACCCATTCTTATTTGTTCTCAAAGACCTAGAAATCACTCGGTTGTTTTCACTCATTGTGTTGAGTACCCTATGCGTGTCGGGGTGTATCGAGGTATTATTGTTCAGGGGCTATTGAATAGTAAAAAAGGCCAGGGTGTATTGATCGTTGGTAGGTTCGTGGTGGACCGAACTGAACAACGAGAAGATGGGATAATGCAAAGGCGCTAAGGGGGACTAGTGCGTTGGAACATCAAGGGGCATAGATGCAGCAACAATGAGCTTGAAACTGAAAAATCTGGGTTAACGCTATTCATAAGACCTAGAGGGGTGAATAGGTCTGCTTCAAATTAATTACCAATTAAAAATTAAGCAATCTATTCAAATCTATTCGATCAATGATTTGAGATCTATCGCATGCAATTTCTAAGCGCAAGCAAATAGATTGGTTTAACCATATTTAATCTAAATATATCAAGGATATATTTTTCACGAATCTGTTTAGCTAATAACACAATAAAATTAAGGGTGGCGTTAATTGCACACACCTTTTTTTATAGTAACACCCACCTTAAAAAAAAATAACAACCAAAATGTTAAGTGGGAGTCGTTGTTACCCACACCCACCCACAAAAAAAAAAAAAAAAAAACAGAGCCAAACGAAGTGGGGAAACGAAGAAACGGCTGAGAAACGGAGGTGAAATGAGGGGAAACGAAGGAGAAATCTGCGTGTCCTCGTATTCTCTCAATCCATCTCCGTCATTGAAGAAGAACGTGTTAACTTGGCTCAATTTCCTTTTTTTCTCACAAATGAGGCATGGTGGTAAGTTGTATATCCAAGTGATTTCTACTATATTTGTTTCCATGCTAATGATTTGAACTACATTTTGTCAAAGATGATTATGTTTTGGGGTTGAAAACAAGGGTTTGGTTCAAATTTTGGGGATGATTATGTTCTTGGAATTTTTTTTCTTCTTTTTAATAACATTATAAGTTAGTTATTTTTAATCTTGGAATTTTTTTCTTCAAATTGAATGAACCTCAATCGAAGTTTTTTATAGCTTATTCGAATGAGTTAGGTTTTTGGTGCAAATGTGTTCATTGAAAAGAATTTTATATCCTAGAAGTGGTTAGATTAACATTAGTTTACAAGTTTTTTTTTTTAATTCAAGTGGTTTAATGTTCAAATGAGTTATAAGTAATTGGATTAGCATTAGTTTCAAAGGCATCTTAATTCAATTTGTTTTTTGTTCAAATAGTTTATTGAAATGATTAGTTTCATTTAGTTCACTATTCAAAGTATCTTAATTTATTACTGAATTGAAAATTTTAGCGATCTGCAAGTAATTCAGATAATGAAGCAATAAATAACCTACTTCAAGTCCAGATTGTAGACGAAGTAGACGAGATTGTAAGAAAATTGTTTATTCCAAATTTATGTATTTGGTTTGTTAATTAAATTCGTAAATATGACTATCTTCTTTCTTAATAGGTACCTATATCATCTGAGGTACCTATATCAGTTCTGTCAATTTATTATACTGCTACATTCACCACGGGGGAGGTGTGTGCATTATCATTACAAATGAGATTATCATCTTTTGTTCATCTATTAAGTAATTGAATGATTGAGAGTGAGGTGTATTTGTCATTGTTTTGCAGGTCTTTCACAACAGTGATGAACTAATAAAATTTGTTCAAGTCATCAATAAAATAGTTGAAAATGTTGTAGTAGTCTCAAGATCAGATCATCAGAAGGGTAAATCCCTGATAATTTTCTTCGGTTGTGAGAGGGGAGGAAAAGTAGGTCATCAATTGATTCAAAAAAAGGGCGGGGAATAAGAAGAGTAGACGAGCAGGAACAAAATAATGTGGATGTCCTTTTTCATTAAGAGGTGTGAAGTTGCTCGTAGATGACCGGTGGATAGTTAAAGTGATTTGTGCTACCCACAACCATCCAATCACAAAATAGTTTAAAGGACATTCTTTTATTGGAAGACTTAATGCAAATAAAAAGCAACTGATGACCGAAATGACGAAGGCAGGTGTGAAGCCAAAAGAAGTACAGAGAGCCATAAAGATGAGGGATGCAAAAAAGACATCTACTATGTTGACAATTTATAATGCCTAATCATTGATGAGAAAGAGGGAGAAGGGCGATAAAATAGATATGCAAATTTTAATGAAGATGTTGGATGAATATGGATATGTGGAATGGCATAGGACTATTGAGGGTTCTAATAGGGTTCAGGATTTGTTTTGAGCGCACCTAGAGTCCCTTCAGCTGAGTAAGTATTTTTCTCACATATTTTTCATGGATTGTACGTATAAAACAAATAGATTTGGGTTACCATGTTGGAGATTGTAGATGTGACGTCTCTTTTGAGAAGATATTCTGTGTCACATTTGTCTTTATGAAAATAGAACAAGAAGATAATTATGTTTGGGCACTAAAGTGTTTGAAGTCGATTCTAATAGACTATTCACTTTCATCGGTCATTGTCACAGATAGAGATCTGGCTCTCATGAATGCAATCAAGAAGGTATTTCCAAAAGCCCAAAACTTCTTTTACCGTTTTCTTATATCTAGAAATACATAGTCCAAGTGCAAACGGATGTTTAAAACAGACGCAGAGTGGAAGAAATTCTTAACATCGTGGAATGAGTTGGTGTTATCTTTTACTTAGGTGGAGTATGATGATTGCGTAGCTGCCTTTGAGATGGATTTCGCAGAAATGCATCCACGTGCCCTACTTTATGTCAAAGATACTTGGTTGACACCCCATAGAAACCGTTTTATAGCGGCATGGACAGATCAATATTTGCACTTTGGGCATTCAACAACAAATAGAGTAGAAAGTTCACATAACAAGCTAAAAAGACAACTCGGGACGTCTTAGGCTTCAATTTCTATAGCATTCCCTTCCATTCATAGCTTACTGAAATTACAACATACTGAAATCACTACGTCATTTGAGAAGAGCATTCATACAGTGAAACATGAATTCAAGGGTGCATTTTATAAGAATTTAAGGGGTTTCATCTATATCGCTGCACTCTATCTTATTCTTGAAGAGAAGAAACATACTGAAGCGTTTGGTATAGATAGAACTGCATGTAGATGTATCATTCGTCAGACGCATGGTCTTCCTTGTGGGTGTGAGCTTACAGGTTACATACGTGAGGGTAGCTGTATCCCCCTATCATCTATTCATCCACACTAGAAGAAACTATCCAATGTGCCTACTTGTACAACAAAACTTGCAGAGCACAACTGTTTCCTTGATGTACTCATGTTCATGAAACATTTTGATGACTAAGGTGACGATGTTAAATTAAGTTTGAAGAGAAAGTTGAGGGAGCTGTTTAAGCCAGAAACAACTTCATTAGATGAATCGGAAGTGAAGAAGAGCAACAGAAGCAGGCATCGAGTGGCATCAAATAAAAAATGAGAAAAGATGTCATCGACAAAAAAAGAACCATCCGAATTTGAGTTTGTGCTTGCGGATGAGAAACTATCATAGAATATACCACCTCCAAAGAAAGCAAAGGCTCAGAAACAGATGGTGTATAATACCAGGAAAGGTACGTACACCCGTCAAGTATCTGCATTTTTTTTCCAGAAGGGATCAGACCATACATCTTGGATGTCAAAGATGTATACGGTGACGGTAATTGTGGCTACAAAGTCGTTGCAAGTCTGTTGGGAATAAATGAGAACATTGGTTGGAAACAGGTCAGATATGAACTTGCAGATGAGTTAGTATTCCATCACTCTGACTATGCTCGATTATTTGGCAATGATAACTATGTTGCTGAGCTGCTAAAAGCATTGGCGTTCTATGAAGATGGCATGGCACCTGAATATACTTGGTTGACTATGCCGGACATGGGGCATCTTATAGCATCTCGCTACAACTGCATTTTTGTTTACCTTTCATTGTACCAATGTGCCATTTGATGATGTACATGAAAGTATACACTATAAATGTAATAGATTGTAAATGTCAATACAATACAACTTTTGATGTCAGTATATTGGGAAAACACAACTATCCATTTTAAATTTGAATAATTTTACTTACCACTGTCCTACTGTCCTTAAAAAAATATTCTTCATGAATTAGAGCAATGATCAAATTTTTTTCCAAAACGGTACTGAACCACCGATCTAAGCCTAACTACCATATCAAACCTACCCATATCGGTAGACCCCGTCGTTTCATTTTGTATGACCAAAATAATTGTTCTGGTTAGATAACGGTATCTCAGTACCGATTAAGGTTCATTCGAATCGGTATCCGGCAGTCGATATCTATTCACCTATATCGATAGCGTTATAACGATATAGAAAACCTATATCAACAGACCACCACTGATTTGAATGAACCTTAATCGGTACTGAGATACCGTTATATAGTCAGAAAAGATGTTTTCCATCTTTTTCCAGATCGACGTGACCCACCGATGAAATACATTATTGTCGGTACCTTGATCCGATATTATTTCTTTCATATCGGTAATAAGATACCGTTATAGTCAGAAAAGATGTTTTTCATCTTTTTCCAGATCGATGTGACCCACCGATAAAATACGATATTATCGGTACTGAGACACTGATATTATTTTATTTCATATTGGTACTGAGATACCGTTTGGGGTCCAGTACTCATGTTTTTTCAGAATTTTTGTCTCGGCATCGCACTGCTGTTATATAAATTGGTGATATCGGTAGTGAACCACCGATATACGTTTATATAAAACGGTAGCTGTCCACCGATATTAGTAGCAATGAGATTGGTAAGACCATTTTTTTAGTAAAATTAATTTTTTCCCAAACTTTGAAGCTCCCCTCCCAAAATGTAATACATGGAAGATAAATCAATGGCCTGATTTGCGCAATTCGTACATTATCTAGACCAATTGTCTAGATATATAGCATAAATAACTTTAGTTGTTTAATACATAAATGTCCCAAATTTAAAAGTACAACAAAATAAGGTTATCTTCTTCTCCTCGACGACGATTCTCCTTCTTTCCCTTTTCCCATTCTCGTGCTTGATCTCTAGCCCACATTACTTTTAGGGACGTTGTATATCTGTCTGTTTCTTTCAATTAAGGCATCAACACCATCTAAACGAAACAAGTTTTCGAGGAGAGTCATTGCTCGATCCCTCTGTGCAACTTGTGTACAAACATATGCATTGTTAATTTAATATTGACTACTTCTGTACAGTAAACATCAGTTTGAATAAGATGCTTACCCATGAATCATATGATTCAACAGTAGGTGGATCAATCGGAGCCATTTGTGCCATTTGCGCTCTTGGATCATACCCAGTTCTATTGTCAGGGTTCTGTACTTAAATGTGTGAAATCCTATAAAACCATGGAAGATAATCATTTGTGCAATCCGATGTATTCACAACTAGTTGTCCACATGCCGTCATGGATAATACATGGTTATTCCACTGATCCCATAAATGATCTAGCACAGCATAAACAACATTATATTATTTACTTTTTGCTCATTGCACGGCTTCTATCGTCTCTAGTAGAGGGGGAGGGATACTCTGAATGTATCCAAATTGTAGTAGAACCCGGGCAGGATGATATAGTTCTACAATATGAAAGCACCTCAGGGGACCAGTAAAGAAGGCAATATCAAGAAATGGATATGCATCCCTCGTCTCTTTATATTGGTCCCACGTGACTTGTAATAAATATAAATTAATTATTTGTTAACATGTAATAAATATAAAGTAGACATGTATAAGTTATTACCTCACGTAGTTGGATGAAGCCAATTGCTTCCCGCAACACTCTCAAATTGGCCTCTGGATCTCCACCTGAAGGTGTTGGAAGCCATCGTTTGGCTCGTGGATCATCAATTTTGAACTCTTGATCTGGCGTTGGTCTTGTAAATGGAAAGTGTTCATAGACCCATGCCTACGGCACATCAGAAATGATAAACAACAGTAGCTCAAAGTATTAAATATAAATAGGTGTTTTGAAAAATATACCTCTACTAGTGTCAAATAACCGGCAATTTGCTTCACTCCTGACCTAGTCGCTAATCCCAGCTATCGGTATAGATGTGCCAGAGCATCTGCCCCCCCAAGCGTATGTATTTACTTGTCTGATGCCCCGTAAGAGTTGAAGATATATAATAGGTACCCTTGTTCCCGTCTTGTCAGAAAAAATTGTACACCTCGGCAAATACAAAATATATCCCCTCACAGCAAACTTGCACTGCTGATCTGAAGGATTCTAATCAATGTTTTCAAAGATAAACCTCAGCCACTCCATCCTTACTGTGTTGACCTTATTCAAAACTAGCTTAGCAATGGCAACATGTTGCTCGGCCCCCAACGTCTCTACAAGCAAGTAAACGGCTTACTGATGGGGTGACAACGTATCCAACTTTATCACTGATCGACCTTCAGTTGAGATGCGTATAATTTGGTACATATCATCCAAGGTGATCGTCATCTCACCAAATGGGAGATGGAATGTATTTTTCTTAGGGTGCCACCTCTGAACAAACCCTGAAATAAGTACTCGATTGTTTGTTCTATATGCATACCTTGCCAAATTAAACAACTCTATAGGTCTTAACAGAATCCTAAAATGACGTGGCATAGTTAACCAATCCCACTCTCTGATTTTTTAGGTATGTTGTATGCATCTAAGTATTAGTCGTTCTTGCGTATTAGTAACATATATTATCAATATATATTACAAACAACAGGTCAAATATGACATGTTTTTACCTTATGTTCCCAAATAGAGTGAGCAACATGAGTCTTGAAACTTTTTAAAATTGCAAGGTTAGATGGACCTCTGGGGAACCCACCACGTGAAATTGCAGCGTACTGGGGGTGTACTCGATAGTATTGTTCTTCCGTATAAACTGCTTCTTCTACCAAGATATCTTCTTCTCTGGAGCCTTCTTCTTCTGCCGAGCCTTCTTTTTCTATCGAGGCTTCTTCTTCTGTCGAGACTTCTGATACATCATCTTCTTCTTCAACTTGTTCATTTTATTGAATTGGATGAAATAGTTCCTCCATTATTTATTGTTGTTGTTGTATATCTAACCGTTTTGTGCGGTGTCTTCTGTTAGACGCCGTGGGTGGAATCTGGGGAGGTGGTGGTGGAGGAGGATTTGACGTACTTAGAGAGTTACTTTTTCCTATAACCTTACGAATTGCTCGATGCATTGCTATCGAAACCAATCAATCAATACTATTCAAAAAATTAAAATAAACAACTTAAGATGTAACATCACATATACATTTTGAAATGTAAGATTCATTATGTGCAAATTCTCTGAGATATTTTATCAAATAGTTTACACCTATAATAAATATTAATCAACAAGTAACGTAGGTTATTTGATGCATTACAGAGAAAAATAAATAAGAACAATCTAATGACTTACCTTGAATTTATGTCTTACCTTGGATTTGGTGGTGAAAAACAATCTTTTTCTTGTAAAAATAAAGAAAAATCATTAAGTGGAAGAAGAATGATGGGTTTCCGTGGATCAAGACTGAAAAATCTACTTGAGTGGAACAAGGTGATCAATCACCTTCAATTGAGTCTTCGGTGGAGGATGATTTGGTGTAGTATGATTCGGTGGTTGTGGACCCTTCGGTGGAGGGAGGATGAAATTGCTACAGTTTCTCTTTTCTTTTCTACGGTTTCTCTTTCAATGGTATCTCTGTCGATCGTTTTGTTTAGGTGGGTGTGACTATGAAGTGGGTGCATATAAGTTAGATGCAACTTATGGTATGTGTAGATAAGTTGTGGGTGTAACTCAAAAAAAGGTGTGTGCAATTAACGACACCCTAAAATTAATCAAGCAATAGGCACACAATTTTTAAAGAAAAAAATCTAACTTGGAAAAACCTCAAGACCATGTCTAGTTAAAATTACAGCACTAATAGAAGACAGAGATACAAACTGTTATCCACACTATGACTCAAAATTGAATCCAGTTCCATAGGAGCTCCAACCATCGATTTACCACGTCCTCTTATATCTTTACACTTCGAACCACACAAAGCGCCTTCAGGGTTTGATTTTGAATTAGATCCAGAAGCACACTGAAACACAACCAACTTATCCATACACACAAGTTCAAACTGAATCTACATGATGGGACAACTAATAAAGAAGGTAATTAAACAAACCAATGTGTTTAATCCTTTATGGAAGAAAGATATTCAACTATGAAGAGATTAACACTGTCATTCACTTAAGATCAAAATGTATAACTTTGTATCAAATGATCTTGAGCGTCAAAGAGTAAAACATAAGTTTTAATCAACAATGAAAACTCTTAGATCTTTAGGGTTTCTTCTCTACTTTGGATAGTCTTTGATGACTTAGGTTTTCAAATTAAAATGTTGTATTTATAGTAAAGCAAGGGTCCCAATAAAATAACAAGTATTGGAGAGCAAATCGAGCAAATTCGGAGCTTAAAAAACCAATCCCTTGTCGGTCCAATCGATTGGGGATCAGGGTCCAATCGATTGGTGTCTAGTCAATTAGACTAGGTACCCCAATTGATTGGACTTACCAAAAATAGGGCAAATGTCCCTGAAACCTCTCCCTTGCTTATTTTGACTTAATTCAAGTATATTAAGGTTCTACCACCTAGATTTTATGGCATCCAAATCTCTTACCAACCTAATGGTTTGTTGATCAATTGAAGCTTTGAATCTTCTAATGTATCACTATTTTGATCTTCTTTCTAGTAGTCTTTTGCCAATCTTCAGTGATGAAAGCATATTCAACCAATGGACTTCTAACTACCAACACACTAGAAAGGTTACAAACACGTGTTTTGTCATATAGAATTAGCCATCACAAAAATATATACTTTACAATCTCCTCCTTTGGCAATTCTGTGACAAAATCACAACATGACATATAAAGAAAAATAAATAAACATTACAAAACCCTTCACTTTATATGTAATCACTTACACTCACTCAACAAGATAAGATTAATCTCTCCCATAACGTTAATGTCTCTATCAACCTGACACATGCACAACCACAAATAATCCATACTAAAGTAGTATCATTCTGATAAAATCTAATAAATTAAATACATGTACAGTGGTGAGTGTGTAATGTATAGTTCTATAAGAAAACATTTTCTCCCCATTTTAATGTCATCACTAATCTCCCCCTAAATGTCATCACTAATCTTTCCCGCTTTTTTGTCACAGAATGACAATGGTAAAGAACATACTCTAGAAGATAATCAATAAAAGCACAAAACAATACTCAAATCAATAGATATGATCACGAATTAACATAAGTGTCTCTAAATCAAGAACCATACTGAAATGCACATTCAATCTTAAAATGCATAAAATGCATCTAAAAATGATAGCATACAATGGAAAAACACTCTCCCTATCAAGCAGACTCAAGAGAATCACAGCAATAAAAATTGATGCAATCCTAATTGAAATAAAAACATGAGTTAAATGCAATGCATGTAAAGTCTCTGGTTGATAGGTACTGACAATTATAAATCCTAGAATGTTAGATTAATTATACAGTTCAATCTTGAAAAGTTCAAATGTAGTTAAACTAGGCCATTTGTCAGTAAGAATTAAAGGTACCAGTTCACTTTAGATAGATTTTTCAATGTTTCATTCTTGTGTGTATTGTGATATGACTTGTTATTAAATGAGGTACAAAGTAGGATATCTGTTCAATATATACGCATTCTGACATTCTAGAGGTATCCTATATCCCTCATTAGTGACTTGAGGGAGTTCGGGCCTAATTCGAGCCTAATTCAGGCCTGGCTCAGCCTAGGCTGAGGGCTCAAGCTTTAGGCCCAAGCCCGTCCCAAACCTTCGATCAGACTTCTTCGGGACGGGCCAAACTACAAGTCGGCCCGGCCCAAGCCCTAAAATATCGGGCAGGGCCGTAGGTCACGGGCCAAATCAACATCCCTACCTATCAGCAGTGGTGTAAGCCATTTTTTGGCATACTCTCTATTCAATCCCTGTTTTTTGAGTATCCATCTTTTGAGTCTACCTTTGCACGACACGTAATCCTAAAACTGCATCAACTCGAGACTAAACCTAAGTTACTTCTTTAGCATGGGTTTAACGTGGGTTGGGATTTATTTTTTTTTGGATACGTGTCTTACAAAAAGGAACCCGAGGCCAAATATAGGAGAGGCTAGGAATTTTTCTTTATTTAAGTAACACGCACATAGCAAGTCCATATCCGGTGGCCAATAAAAAATATAAAGGCATTTTGGAATTTTGGAAAAAAAAGTGACGAAAACAAAGTAAAATTCACAAAATAATTGGTGAACCTTACGAATTATTCTGAAAAAAACGAATGGAACAACCCGAACTTTTCCAGTACCGTATTTTTGCCCTACTCCTAATTGCTAATTATGGACGAATACGTCCTTGGTAAAAAAAATAAAAAAAATGATGTCCTTGATATACTGCATAGCGAACGTGGATTACACCCAACTTTGCGACAAACTAACCCTACACTACGCTATGGAGCGTACAAGGATATCGTCACAGCTCCCCACTACTCTATATATTCTGGGATTCATCTCTTAACTGATTCCCTGTCGTTCTATGAATCCATCACGACGATGACTCATAGGATTAGGAAGGCATTAACAAATCCATCACGTCATTCCACTTTCAGTTCAACCAATTGCTGCTCGGTTCGATATGGGTTACCATTAGACCGGAAGCACCAACATCCAGAAGATTGCTACGCTTAAAGCCAAAACGAGCCACGTGGCAGCAACCCTTGTGACCCTCTGAAAACAATATGTTGGCCGCTTCAGGCGCATCCAACAAAATAGCCATCGGTGGCTAGCGTTTGATTGACTAATAGTTTGCCACGAACCAATTTCATGGCTTCTTCTCTCTGCTCTCCTCTCAGAAGATATGAGATGTGAACACCGTCTCCATTGTTCTTCATAACCTGTTACACACACAGAGAGAAATCTTTCCAAATAGGGAAACTGTGCGATTTAATATGTTTTTTTTTTTAGGAAATTTCTGATAATGATGAGATAGGCAGAAATATTACCAAGAAGAGATATCTGAGGGACGGTTTATTGCTTTGAAGGAGAGAAATCTTTACTAGGTTTGTTTTGTATTTTAAAATATTTTTTTTCATGAGCTGTTGTGTTTAGAATATTGTGATAGAGAGAGTCGTATTGGGTTTGTCTTGTTTTAGAGAGAAACCTTACCAAAAGAAATCTGATTGTCAAGGGGAAAATAACTGTGTTTGTGACTTTCGTGCTGTATTTTTTGCATTATTTAGAGAGAGAGAGAGAGAGAGAGAGAGAGAGAGAGAGAGAGAGAGAGAGAGAGAGAGAGAGAGATTAAAACTTAAAAGAAGTGTTGTTTGTGGAATGGAAGTAGTGGGAGATGGATTTCTGGCCGGAGTTCCTTGCAAGCAGTTGGTGCAGAGAACTTGTAGCGGGAGGGTTCGGGGGTATGGCCGGTGTCATATCCGGTTACCCGCTTGACACCCTCAGGATCCGTCTCCAACAGCCTTCCAATACTAGCTCTGCCTTCAGCCTCCTCCGCGGCCTTGTTGCCTCTGAAGGACCTTCAGCACTCTACAGAGGCATGGGAACACCATTGGCTTCTGTCACTTTCCAGGTCGATTCCACTTATTATTATAGATTTGTTCATTGAATTCCACTTTATTTTAAATCTTCCTCACTCCATTGCACGTATAATTATCCTATGCTCTTCTATGGCCAGGTATTGAGTTCTATCTCATGATTGTAATGTCCTTGATAAATGCATCTTTCTTCATCTACTGCGTATATTTGGTTAATGATTCCGTACCCTACGATTGTTTAATTTCCGTCTTTGATCTCTTACCAAGCTAATTGGAACTGTTATGATTAAGTTTCACCATGCACCTACGTGAGTGAGGACTAATGGAAATCCTCAACTCTCCCCATCAGACAAAGAATTCCTAGAAGAAATCCATGGGTTATCAGTCCCCTGACAGGAAAAAACTTATTAACATGACCATTGAATCGATCGATGTACATGGTAGTTCAGCTTGATCCACTGCACTTTTACATCTTCACTTGGATTTCATTGCATAGACTTTCCAAATACTCGGTTCTCACACAATAAAGCTGTTACAGGGCTGCCAGCATGATAACAACAACTATAGGAGTCGGATGCATTCTTTTCCCAGTGAATTAGATTTTTTTTCTTTTATTTCATTTTTGGGTGGGGGGTTGTTTGTGTGGAGGGGTGGCAGACGAGCAAGATTTATTACATAAAAGGGAAAAGAAAACATAGAGGGTGACAGCAAAGATTATCAGACCAGCACAAGAACATAGGGGTAAGTACAGAGTTCATCAGACCAGCAAAAGGATATATGGGTAAGTACAGAGTTCATCAGAAACCTCATCTGAAAATAATTTTGAACATAATGGCATATGGATTCCTACAGAATGTTGGCATAATTACAGAGTTCATTAGAGAACCCCCATCTGAAAGTAAGTGAACATTAACGATGTTGAGAGTGGGATTGAACCCACATTCATTTGGACCAGAACCTTAATCTGGTGCCTTAGACCAACTCGGGCATGTCAACTGGATGTTGGTTCTTGGGGACTTATTAAATCATGTGCCGAAGTAAATAAAATTGAGGTAATCCTCTCTTGTTCTTGTTGTTACTTGGAAATCATGGTTTTATCCTCTCGTCTTTCAATACTCATCTTTATGGAGATGTTTCTCTGATAATATTGTCAGTCCCTTTGATTATTAGTCTCATCCCATCGATTTCTAAACAGATGCTGTGTAGTTATTATATCGTTCTTGTTTGGAAGCATGGGTAATCAGTACTGTTTTAGTTTCTAGTTTCAAGAAGCTATACAAGATGAGACATTTCTCCCAAAGAGTTGCACCGACAGTTCTGTTTCTGGGTGCAGAATGCCATCGTCTTCCAGGTCTATGCCATACTTTCACGAGTATTTGATTCATCACATAACTGCAACGATCCTCCTTCCTACAGAAGTGTTGCAATGGGAGGTGTAGGAACAGGTGCTTTGCAGAGCTTGATGCTCAGCCCTGTTGAACTTGTGAAGATACGTCTCCAATTACAGACAGGAGGGCACCCACACCACATTCAAGATCGTCATCTGGAAGGACCGGTAAGCGTGGCTAAGAGAATTCTGAGGAGGGAAGGAGTAAGGGGGATATACCGAGGCCTGACCATTACTATGCTCCGAGATGCACCTGCCCATGGTGTCTACTTTTGGACCTACGAATACACACGAGAGCAGCTCCACCCAGGCTGCCGACAAAGCGGCCAAGAGAGCGTGACAACAATGCTGGCTGCGGGAGGGCTGGCTGGAGTCGCCAGTTGGTTGTGTTGCTATCCCTTGGATGTGATCAAGTCCAGACTCCAGGGCCAAGTGCAATCCCTGTGCGACGATCCCCCACCCAAATACCAAGGCATCCTAGATTGCCTTCGCAAGAGTGTACGAGAAGAAGGCTATGGTGTACTGTGGAGGGGACTGGGGACTGCCATTGCCCGGGCTTTTGTGGTTAATGGGGCCGTCTTTGCTGCCTATGAGATAGCTCTGAGGTGCATATCTAATAATAACAACCATGGAACCAATGAAACAGAAGAGGACAGACTGTAGAGGAAGTTGAAAATGTCTACAACTCTGTCAATATTCCACAGTTACACCATTGTTCATGCACCTTTGCATTATTTATTCTCTTCAGTCAATGCCAATTTACACAAACTTAGCAGATCAGACTGATCAAATTTATGCTACTTTTTCTAATATTTTAAACATGAATTGTCACAAATACAAGACTCCTCACTCAAACTAACAGCAAAAAACAGGTAGATGAGGATAGTAATATTGTAGCTTGTGGTATTGGGCTCTGAAATTAGAACTCAGATGAGATGGAAAAAAAGAATACACAACAAAGCAAACAATGTATCATCTTTCTTTACACAACTTGTTCTACAGAACAGAGAGATCCAATTATTCTATTTCCAAGATACTAACTTCCTCAATTTTTGCATATTAATGAGGCAGCAAACAAACTCCGAAACTATTTCGATCCAATTGATAACAAAAGCATGTAAGTTTGAGAAGTAGAACTGTAGTTTGAAGGATTGGGCTCTGAAATTATGGCCGCAGTGAGAAAAGCAACCGCAACACAATAAACAACAACAGAGAAGACCAGGTATCTCCTCTATCGCAGAGAACATAATAAACCCATTTGCTCAAAGAATGAAAAAACCTGTAGAGAGGTATCCAAAGGACCAGAAATCAGTAGATAGAAACCTCCCGTGTCAAACCCTTTGACCCTGTCCTAACTGACATTGAGCCCTGCCATTGTCCCGCAGCTGGTCTCAGCTAAGACATGGAGATCATTGTAGTGTGACACAGCGCGAACGATAGCTGAGACGCGCTTGTAAGGATCAGGACTTCTGAAAATTTTGGAGCTCTCTCAAACACCTCATCACATCCCAATTGCATCATCAAGGCTACATCCGCCCCCAGCTGCAAAATGCACAACAGGGAGCCTACCCAGTTTCTTGTTCTGCGCCACGAGGTCCTAAGGACGAGATTTTCTTGGCAAATGAGGGCACCTCCTCGTCATCCATGGTCGTAAGGATCCTTATATTTCCCATCACCGACTTCACATTCCGAACAGTCTCCACAATTTCCCTCGGTCCTGAATTGATCAATGCCTCCCCTTCTCTCACCCTAATCAATGCCTCTCCAAGTCCAGCATCCGCAAACAAATGATACCTGGAAATTATGGTTGTTGATGGAGTAAAACTTCTATCACACGAAATTGTAAATCACACAATCACAAACCAATGAGTTCTCAGCACGTACACAAGTGCTTTTGCAACGTACCCATGTGCTTTTGCTTTTTAGGTGTACATGCCGAGAACTCATTGGCTGTGTTTGTGTGATTTGCAATCCGATTGTGGTCGTCAGCGACAGCAGAGGAGAGGACCTCGCTCTCGTCAATGTAGTCAGCACCTATTGCTTCAAGAATCTGGGCGTCAACAAAATGCCCAACACGAGCTTTCGCCATTACAGGAATTTTGGCTGCTCGCTTAATTTCCTTAATGACCGCAACTGCGCACGCTCCAGCTTCTTCGGCGACCTTGGCTTGTTCTGCATTAACAACTTCAATGACTGCTCCGCCACTGAGCATTTGGGCTAGAACGAGAGTAAAACTTCTATCACAAGAAATTGTAAATCACACAATCACAAGCCAATGAGTTCTCGGCACGTGCACAAGTGCTTTTGCAACTTACCCATGTGCTTTGCTTTGAGGTGTACGTGCCGAGAACTCATTGGCTGTGATTGTGTGGTTTGCAACTTTGTTGTGACAGAAGTTTTACTCGTCCGACTTTGATGGAGAATGGGTTTTTCTTGGCATTGGAGATGGTGCTGTTGTTGCACACCGCAAGGACACCATTGTCCGCCATTTCGTTGCCTCCAAATGTTTGTAATTGGGTCTAGTTGAGGAACACGGGCACCCACGCCTTTCGGCTGGGCACCCCACTTGGACCAAAGTACCCCCCAACCCCTTCTCCTTTGTTTGGGCACCTACCCAACCTCTCTCTCTCTCTCTCTCTCTCTCTCTCTCTCTCTCTCTCTCATGTTTTTAGCCCCAGGGCGCTGAACTGTCGTGGGGACAATGTAGCCCACGGTAGCATAGCACCGTGGAGGCTAAAAGCCCTAGAGAGAAAGAGAGAGATTGAGAGGAGAGAGGGAGATACAATAGAGAGAGAGAGAGAGAGAGAGAGAGAGAGAGAGAGAACAAAGCAGAAAGGGTTGGGTTGTGTGGGTGCCCAAACAAAAGGAGAAGGGATTTGGTGGGGGGGGGGGGGTCCAAATGGGGTGCCCAGCCGAAAGGCGTGGGTGCCCGTAGAGCGACCCTTGAGCAATATCGGTCGCCCCAAATTCCCGTTTAAATCGTCCTTTAAAAAAAATCTCTATTTTCTGAAAAGCTTTTTCTAACAAGTGAAGAGAAAAGATTTGTTTTTCCAGCTTTCTACTTCATAAATATTATCAAAAGATCTGGTCAAAAAAAAAAAAAGACATACACGCGCGAAATATTCAATAATCTTAAACCACCTTGTAATTTTAGAATTTTCAAAAGATCTCATGAATAAAACTTGTTTTTTAAAATTAAATAATCCATTTTTATTTATAATATGGAGTGCATATCCCCATTTCCTATCAGGGCCGCGGACTCCAGGTCCCGGCACACCCCAAAAAGAGTGATTTGTCTTTAAAACTTGGCTGGCCAACGACGGTCAGTAACTACCCACGATATGAGCCATGTGGCATTTTTTAGAGGACATTGACGGTATGGATGTTTGGCCAATCCTTAAGTGGACCTACAAACCAAAAATCAAATTTATTAGTGATAGCTAAGCATTGGATTGGAGCCATTTTCATGGGTGGATTTTAACCGTGGGAATTTGAGCATTATTGGGGTACAAGATCGAAGGTTTGAAATCACTAATCTTGTTGATTTTTTGGTTTATAGGTCCACCTAGGGATTTGCCAAACATCCATACGGTTAGTGTTCTATAAAAATGTGCCACGTGGCTCACATTGTGGGCAGTCAATGAGCATCACCAATCAGCCAAGTTTTACTCATTTTAGGGAGAGGTCTCCCTTTTTGGGTGTGCCCGGACCAAGAGTTTAACCCTAACAGGAAATGGGGTGTGCAAATATGCCCTTTCTTTATACTAGGGGAGTGGTACCTGCATTGCATGTGAATGATTGTAGGGGCATCTTTGGAAGAAGAGACAAAATAAGGAAGTTCTAATCCAAATTGTTGCTCCACGGTAAAAAAAAATATTGTTGCAGATAGCCTAGATTGATTAGATCCTCCAACTTATGTTTCAACGTCCAGCATTTGTCTGTGATATGCCCTATGTCTTGGTGGAATGCACAATATTTTGATTGATCTGTCTCCCTTGACGTTAGGCTTTATTGGTTTTGGCCACAGTAGATATATTTTGTCCTTGATCTGATCAAGGAGCTGGCTGTGAGATAGGTTCAATGGGGTTAAAATCCTCTTCTCTCTCACTAAGGATATTGCTCGGGCTCTATGTCGCATAGATTTTCGTTGCCCCTTTTGCGCTCTATCATCATCTGTTGGCTTCTTCACGTTGTGGATGGTTACAGTCGGTTTATGGTTGTGTTGCGTCGTGTCATCCTTGAGTTTTAAATATTTCTCGGCTCTCTCAAATAGAGCCTCCATACTGACTAGCTTGTTTTTGGTCAAAGATCTGTAAAGTCTTGAGGTGACGGGCAGAGCTTTGTAGAATATTGTAACCGCATGCTTATCGTCACAATCTTCCACGGTGGACATCATTACTCGAAATCTTTTGACGAAATCTCTTAAGATTTCCTTCTGTCCGCTATGCATACTGAATAACACGTCTACATATCACTTTGATGCAGTCTATTGCAAGAATATTGAATGATGAATTCAGTGCTCAGTTCAGTGAATCTGGAATAGATCGGAGAGGTAACTTGTTAAACCAGACAAGAACGTCGTAACTGAGTGTGGACGGGAACATCTGGCATTATAGCCCATCGTCGAATTCTCACATTGTCATCGATTTTTTTGAAGCGAAACACATGGTTGACGGGATCTGAAATTCCTGTGAACTTAGCGAATTTCGAATAAGAAAATGACGTTGGGGCTTTGTATTTCTGAATATTTTCGACGAAGGATGAATCTCTTGGGACGCACGTAGCCATATCCATCACTTTGTCTGCTAGAGTTTCTTTCTTTCCGAGCAATTCTGCAACTATATCAACGATCTGCCTTATAGCTTCTTGTTGTTGGTTGAACTTATTCGGAACTTCGGTGATGAGATGACTTAAAGGCTTCCAGGATATATGAATCCAAAAGGCACATATATACTCAGCTTCAAAGATAATTAACTTCAATATATCAATTCTTTTGAGTAGATAATTGCACTAGGTTTTAAGGCTTGTTAGTCTATCTTTGCTACTTCTACCTTGGACGAAAAAGTATGGAAAGGGATGTGTTAACAACACGAACTCTAGAAATCCAACTCCCCGCATCAATTATACTACAATGAGAAATATAAATTTGTAAAATTATCTCAAAATATAAAAAAATGTTTAAATAAATAACAAAAGAGTAAAAATCATAGAAATAATATTTCACAATACAAGAAACATTGGAAATACCTTGCCCCATTGTAGGGCTTGGGTTCAAGGACTCAGATGGTGGCTTCCTTGTGGCTTGGCTACGCACTCCGGCTTGAACGCCATAGTTTGCAGAGTTGGCTCCTCGCCCTATAATTCTACGAAGTATAATAAGGCTCGATGATGACAAGCATTGCAATGTATATAATCTTTGAAAGTATTCATCAGATGCTCGTCCATCTTGCAAACAACTGTTCCAATACAATTGCCCTTGTGGAAATCCTGAATTACATACACAAAACCAAACAATAAGCAAGAAACTGATGCATCTCAATCCATAAAGAGTTCAAAGAAACTAACAAAACCATCAATAACATAGAAGAGAACCAGCACAAACACTTCTCAAATCCGAGTCTCTAATATCCAAAATTCACCGTTTGATTAAATCCAAAACGAGAATCAAATTAAAATAACCAAAAATTGAAGAGTAGTTCAATCTGACTTTAGAGTGAGAGATATGTGGATTGGGAAGAAGAACCCTAGAAAGAGAAACCCTAACCCATATGAGTTAAATTAAATGTACTATTGTTACCAAAAAAGAGAGGTGAGGCTAGAGATAAACAAAATATTTTCTGAGTGTAGATGGAGTAAGGCTCATTGAGTTCCTGATCGAACATGCACATGATAAGGGGTAGGTGATGTTCACCCCCATAGTTCACGTACTCTATCTCAGATGCATCAATGGCTTCCTCTACTTCGTCTGTCGTCTCCATTTCACCGGCAATGGGCGAAAATGGCCAAATAAGGGAAAGGCAGAGATGTTCACTAGTGATGGGCGAATGGAGGGGAGGAACGATAGCAAACATCGAACGATAGAGGAAGGGAACGGGAAGAGAGAGAGGAGAGAAAGAGGGAAATATATCAATTTTTGGGATTATAAATTGAAAAAAAAAATTGCAAGTTGACGGTCAATTTAATAAACGGCAGACTTTCGTACGTCGATTTTGCTTTTTGGAAAATACGACGGACTTGGTCTGGCATTTATTGAAAAAAAAATGACATATACCAAGGCGACCATTTTATAAATGTGCAAAACACGATGGACTTGGTTTGTCATTTTCATTAACAATGATCTTAGTTTTTCTTGCCTTTATAAAACAACAGAGTTAATCTTGTTGTAATTCTCTCAGCTTTTCATTGATCAATTCTTATTTATAGCCCTCAATAGGACGTTACAACATTGAATTAGATAAGGTAACTGACGCGGCGATCAACCATCGGTTACAAAGGTTAAACGTTACCACTCCCCCTTGGATGTCCGCCACTTTATGGAAACTGCCTCGTTAAAACCTTGTCAGAAAAATCCTATGGAATAAAACTTGATCGAAGGAAAAAATAGTACAGTGCGTCGGCAAAACAAGATAGTAGTGATCCAAGTGCTCAAGATTGCCTCGTTAAAACCTTTCTTGGAAAAACCTTGTGGGAAAAAACCTAGGCGAAGGAAAAAGAGTATAGTGCACAAATGTCCTTCTAGAATATGACTCCTCTCATAATGACACTACCCCTAATGTAAATGGGAGTATAAGCATGCCAACTTAAAAGTTGTAGAGCTAGCGTAAATTGATGCACAATATCATTTTCTTGAAGATAGACATTGGTAGCACCTTGGTAAATAGATTTGCAAGGTTGTTGGTCAAATGTATCTGTTGGACGTCAATATTGTAGAGCTGAGAATTGCTTCTTTGTCTTCTTGAGGATTAAAGGATCTGTCTTGGTATCAAGTGGTCGGATAACAATTTGAGAAGTCAGTGGGTAAGCTTTATCCATATCGAAGCACTTCGGGACTTTTTCAGTATATGTTGATTGATGGACAAGAATCTCACTTGAGAGATGTTCGATCTATAGATCGAGACAAAATTTTGTTTTCCCAAGATTTTCATCTCGAATTATTTCTTAAGCTATATGGAGATTTCTGTGAGCTCAATTCAAGAGTGTCAACAGATGTCGATCGTCTACGTACATGCGATAATGGCAAATTCGATTATACTTTCTTAATGAAAAATGCGCGAGCATATTTAATTTGTTAATATATCATTTTTTAATTAGGCATTCGCTGAGGTGATAATGCTTTATGCGTCCGAATTGCTTTAACCCATGTAGGGATCGTCATAGTTTGATTGCCTACATGCATGCTACGTGGCTTCATGCCATTTGCTTCAAGCAGTTTGAGTCCTAGGACCTTCATATAGATATTTGCTAATATATTATAACCATATCCATAAGACATATTTCGAGTCCTTCTGAGACCACTAGACTAATTAAGAACTAAATTATAATCATATCCATCACATTGGAATAAATTTTCTTCACAATAAATATCAGATCTCTACTAGAAACCTTGTGCTATGAGTTGTGCCTTATATATAGTTGACGATCTTGCCTTTTTCATTTCATTTTCGTATGGACATCCACTTATGCTCTACATGTTTTACAACTTTCGATGTTAGGACTATAAGTCCCTTTACAACTTCAGGTGTTAGAACTACAGGTCATTTTACAACTTCGGGTATTAGGACTACAGATCCCTTTACATCTTCAGGTGTTACTAGTAAATCTAGCCCTATCTAGATTTTTTTTTTTTTTTTACTTTGGCCAATTATTTATGTGTTGGCATTTTTCGGCAGTGTGTGGTTTATGATCCTTATCATTTTTTATGATGTTAAAAGTTATTGGCAAATACATTATCGATAATAATAATCATACTTTGCTCTCATACAAACATAAATTATTGAGATATCTTCATTTACATGTATCTATGCCTCTTCGAGGGCTGTCTGTTCGAAGATGGTGGACCAAATTATTACCTTTTTCTTTTCTCCTATTTTATAGGTATGGCCTCTTTAAGAGCGTCGACTTCTATATGAGTCATATTTCTGTAGGTTTTATCCTATTCTATAGATGTGATCTCTTTAGGAGCGCAATTTCTCCTATTCTATAGGTTATCTCCTATTCTGTAGGTGAAAAGTGTGGTCGACTAGAGTCTACTGACCCTAAGTGCGGCCTCATTTCTCCACTTCTTGGGAGTTTATCTTTTTGCACCAACTGGTCGATTGACCACGCTTTAAGCGTACCATTGATAATTCATTCACTACTATGTTAACAGATTGTCCTATAAGGATGTGAATCATCGTTAATTATTTTACAGAGACGTTAATCCTTACTGGAACATTCTGAGTAAAGTCATGTCATTTTAGTAAGGACTTTCCTCCCCTAACGACGGGAAGACCGATAAAATGCTAACAAAATAAAAGTGCAAACAACAACTAAAACAAGAAATAAAAGATATGTGAAATAACTAGTTCAAGATTCATGTGAGTCTTATCTGACTTCGGGGATAAGACATAAAATCACTTGATCAAATCATACAAGATTTTGATCATATGGTTTTTGTCAAGTCATTGTCACTTTGATCGGACTGTACAATTAGTATCAATATCTATCTAAAGAAGCCTCCCAAATCGGATCATCGGGTATGGATTTGATCTAACAAGCCGTCCAAGTCTGGCAGTGGGCCCATAAATACTAAAGAAGTTGGACCAGAGGTTGCCATGGCCTTGGATGGACCGATTGGAAGGAACAAGAGTTGTATATATACTTAAGTTGGATCCAAGGTCAATGTCTATATATGTTCATGTTAATTATGTTCTAGTAGATCAGTTACATGGCATGCAATATCTATTTCACATATGGGCTAATCTGGGCCCTTAATATTAGTTGGGCCAATTGGGGCCCATACACACACATACGATTAATATTAACATCTAGAAAATACTATCCTATTTAAGAAGTTTGTATGGACCATGTTCCCTGTCATAATCTGAAAGTTTGTTGTATTGAAACAGCATACAGAGACCATGACCCTCACCTTGTTCTAGATAAACTCGCTGGTACATCAAAACTCTCTTTAATAACATTTATGGCATATAATGTAGCCTTACTTTAAAGGGAATTGACAACTATGAGTATTTTATTTATAGGTGTCACTCACACATATGGGGCATATGCAGATGTGGGTCTGTGAAGTTACTTTTTCCTATAATCCTCATGACATAGCCAAATTAGTTTTAGTTTCATAAGTGTAGGGAATCTTGAACACATTGATCGAACCAAAACCTTTTTCCTAATAGATTTCATCTTGATCTTCTCTCCTAATGATGAATGACCTTCTACTAAAAACACACCAAAACTCAATGAATAAACCATCTATACCGTATATCTCCGTCAACTGATGTCATCCTATCATAAGCCAAGAAAGAACAAAAATCGACTAGATCTCTTGTGGTTCACTCGTAAGTATCGATCAAATGGTAGGGACAGTCAACAGGAAGGTCCAAATCCGTGACAAGGTGCAACTTCCATGAATTTCTATAAGTGCCATTGGAGGGTATGTAAGTGTCACGTGTTTGGGAGTTGAATTAATAACAATGTAGGTGTTGCCACATTTATGCAAGGTTTACGGTGTGATGCTTGGTACCCCAGCGTTTGAATTGTCCATTCAAGGGGCAAAGTGATAGTAGTAGGAGACGACACACCAAAGGGGAGAACCCAGGCGAAACCCATGCGATCTCCATTGATCAACACTTACATATATAGCCATTGATCAGGCCGTTATAATATTGATGGCGATATTGTAACCGATGCAAAAAGATCGGCGGTCAGCCATCGGATACGATCGTTACGTTTACAACAAATCTGTCTTTTTTGTGCCAATAAAACAACATTTTTCTCCAAAATGGTGTAGTCCAACCTTAACACATTCTACTATAGGTCCTGAAACTAGTAAGAATCCAAATACTTGTTGGTCCCGGTCACGTGACTACTTGTTTCAATACCCAAACTAGAACCAATAGGATCCAAATTTGACTTCTATAATAGGGTCTAGATACCCAGGACTGACTCTAGGGTGTTGGGGAGTAAAACTTCTAACACAGCATTATGACAGAAGCTTTACGAGCCACATGGCACACTCTTACTGGATGCTGACCGTATGGATGTTTGGCCAATCCCTCGGTGGACCTATAAACCAAAAATCAGCCTAATTAGTGATTTACAACTTTTGGATCTTTGCACCCAAATAATGCTCAAATTCCTACCGTTAGAAAATAAATCAATCGAATAGCTTAAAAATCACTCTGTCACGCCCCGAATTGGGATACCCAGATACGACCCAAAAATCCGTGGATCGACCCGTACCCGAACCCAGAGGTGATCCATGAATGTCCCCTAGTGGTCCAATTAGGTCAATTAGACTACTAAGGTTCATTCGAAAACCCACTGAGTAAAAAAAAAGAGTCTAGATGTAGGAAACAAATAATCAAAATAATTCATAACTCAAACAATTCAATCAATCAACTAAATGTGGAGAGAATGAGGTGAGAACATGGTCTCAAACAAAGGCTTACATGCCCGTGAAAATAAATAAATAATGTTATAAAATAATCAAATACAACTTTCTAAAGTGTGGGATCGACTCCCAAATCCTCACCGATCTCTTCGAATGCACCGGAGTCTTTCGTCTCAAAATCCTCTCACGTACTCGACTCCTCAAAATCTGAAAATGGTATCGGTATAGCACCGTGAGCCGAGGCCTAGTAATACAACAGTGTGCATGGTATGATATCATACTATACAAGTTTTTTAATCAAGGTATGCATCTCAATCGTATAATAAGGATGGCATGAATATGAGGATGAATGCAAATGAGTAAGGGATGCCAATGCAACTAGTACCCATAACCACATAGGGTCTCCATCTCCTTCCCGCACTGGGAGCGGTCTCATCGACCCATCTGCAGGATATAATAACGTCTGGGGCCTTTCACCCTAGGGTACCGAACCCCGATTAATTGATAAAACCAATATAAACGTATATAATATACTTTAACCCCGTTCCCTTATGCACCCCTTATATGAAATGACGTGATGATCATGGTATGACAACAAGATAGTATAAGGCTACATGGCATAAGCACACATGTATTTAACATTTAAATAAGAATACAAAATGAAACATGATCATCAAAAGTGGTAACATAGGAACGAATTATGATTAACCATGAATACCATGTAACAATCACCGAAGGTCGCGATCAACACGGATGAACAATATAAGTAGAAATCACGAGACAATCCAACACACCATTGCCGAACCCTATGAGGGATCCATGACACAAGGTCGAACCCTAAAGAGGGATCCAAGACACTTGGCCGAACCCTATGAGAGATCCAAGACACATGGGTGGGATCCCCATGCATACAAGTATAGGTCGAACCATCTAGGTATAATAGTCAATAAGACATGACCAAATATCACAATCAACATCGATGAATAATATAAGTGAAAATCGCAAGATAATCCAACACGCCATGGCCGAACTCTATGAGGGATCCATGACACAATGTCGAACCCTAAAGAGGGATCCAAGACACTTGGTCGAACCCTATGAGAGATCCAAGACACATGGGTGGGATCTCCATGCATACAGGTATAGGTCAAACCATCTAGGGTTTAGTCAAACAACAAGGTTAAAACCTAAATAGTTAATAATCATGACCGAACCACAAACAATTAATAGATTTTTTACAAAAAATGTACTATATTATAAAAATCATAACTAAATAAATATGAATTAGAAAAATATAAACTCAATGAATTTAAAAACTAGATTCATAGAGGTTTTTAGGAAAAATAAATAGAAAAATATTCAGATTCAAAATATAGGTCAAAACTCTTAATTAATTGGGCTGGACAGAATTCGGGATACAGAAAAGTCTCGCACATTTGAAAAATCATAACTTAATCAATACAAATCAGAAAAATACAAACTCAAAGGTCCTAGAAACTAGATTGATAGAGGTATCTGTGAAAAATAATTATAAAAATATTTAGGTTAAAAATATGGATCGAAATCTTAGGTAAAGTGGACCGTGTAAAATCTGGAATTCTGGGTTTTACAGAAAAGTCCAACACGTTTGAAAAATCATAACTTAATCAATACAAATCAGAAAAATATAAACTCAAAGGTTCTAGAAACTAGATTGATAGAGGTATCTATGAAAAATAATTAGAAAAATATTTAGATTAAAAATATAGATCGAAATCCCAAGCGAATCGGACCGTGTAAAATCTGAAATTCTGGGTTTTTTGGTAAAGTCATACAACTTAGAAAAATCATAACTTAATCAATAAAAATCAGAAAAATATAAACTAAACGGTTTTGAAAAATAGATTCACAGAGGTATTTAGAAAAAAATAATTATAAAAATATTTTAATTATAAAAATACAACGAAAATGATAAAGAACATAATCATCCGTTATAGGTACAAAATAGACGATGGCCCAACCCATCATGGTGGCCCAAAATAAAGATCAACCCAATAAGAATAAAATAAATATTGTTGAAATTAATTTATAATGAGTATCAACCATTATCTAATGAAAAAGAAATAAAATCTTGAAGAAAAACAAGTATAGGATGGATCAAGCGCACTTACCTTAAGGTTTCTTCAACTTTAATGAAAATCAAAAGTTTATTCAAATTTGAAAGTCGTCGGATCGTCCTCTCCTCGGAGTATGTTCTTCTAATCGGAGTCCCCGTCAATTTTCCCTTCTTGCTCGAGTGCGATCGGTGTCCAGATGAAGGTTTAATGGAGCTTGCTCTATTCTTTAATGGAGTTTGGTTTTGAAAACTTCTAAAGCTTTAGGGTTTTCATAAATAGGTTTAGGGAAGGATTAGGGTTTCTATTTTGTTGAAATTCGTAACTAGCAAAGGGATGACTTTTTCAACCCTCAAAAACTTATATTTTACACTATTAATGGGTTAGTAATGGGCCCAAGGCCCATATACATCAATAGGCTTCATTTAAGAATATTATTAAGCCCAAAAGACTTCTAGATTGACCATACGGCCCCACCCAACAATCATAACACAAATAATTATAAATTAATTCAATCAACTATATTATATAATTTCAAAGTTCATACAATAAGGTATTGACATATGTCACACACACAATTCACATAAAAGTAGTCTAAATACATAAAAATTATAAAAAATGTTCAAAGCACCGAAAAGGTGTCAAGTGACATCGGAATGACCCAAAAGTGATTCGTGGGTCCCACGCTCCTATTAAATAAATAAAATATAATTAAATATTATTTTTGAAAATATAAGAATGGTAGGAAAGTTTAAAAATTACAAAAATACTATTTTTGTCAAAATCTCCTAAAATCTCCCGTTAGGGTTTTCATGTCTTAGGAAAGGTTCTAAATTTTATAAGTAAGTTGGTAAGGATAAAATATGAATATTTTTTTGTGTCTCGGGCCCACAAAATAATTTTTTTATAAAAATTCTGAAATGTTAGCTGGGGAAAGAAAAAGTCCCCTGCAAGTTATGGTTCATTATTTTTAGCAAGAATTTAGCCCTAAAGAGCAAGTTTCAAAAATAGCAGGTTTTTCAAAGTTGTCAGAATGAAACCAAACTAAATACACATACTCATACATGATATTAAACAATAAAAATAATAATAAGAGTCTGAAAAAATTTCAGATTTTCATTATTAGGTGAATTTACCGTAATACCCTAGAACGAAAGGTCAGGGTATTACAACTAATCATGCTGATGTTTGGTTTAGAGGTCCATCGAGAGATTGGCCAAACTTCTGTCACACCGCTGTGATGGAAGTTTTACTCAGTGTTGAGTAATTTACTCAATCACAGGTTTCATGATTTGCCCCGCACCCCATGTCTTGCGCATTAAGAGGAGCACGTAGCAAACAAATAATTGTGGGAGTCGGGTAACTCCCCAACTCTTCGGGATACAAGATCCGGACTCCTATGCAGTCAGTAGAGCACTTAGAAATTTTAGTAGGAGCGAATGATTAAAATTAGAAGAAAAAACATTTTTACTAGCATAGACTTATAGTAGAAAATTTGTGATTAGTGTAGACTGTAGGAGGCACTGATATTCGCTCAAAAGTGCTTATTTTAAGCAATTATCCTTCTAGCGTTATCGCACTCTCCTACGTAAAACTGCTCTATTTATTCACTTTTCTACGTAAGAGTCTCTTCTGTTGCGTAGAACACACTTTTCTGGTCGAAATGGTATATTTGCATGCATTAAACATATTTTCGGAAGTCTAGATATAAAGTCGTTCTGATTAAGTCTCATTACGCGCTTCTTCTGCCGTAGGAAACCCCGATTGGATAATTCTCGAGACTTGCGGGCCCATATCGATCATGAAAACCCATTATCAAAGCTTAAAGAGCCCACGGGCTATGACAAGAAGATAGGGGCCAAATGCAGGCCAAGCCAGAGGATCATAAAGTCGGACCAAGAACTGAGAGAGTGGAAGAATTGATAACCCGTGGTGCCAGAAGGAGAACTAAAAATCCAAACACAGATTATAAGTGAATCATGTTGCTGAACCAATGGACCAAAATGGCGTCATCAATGATGAATCATGACACTAGACCATGGTGCAGGCCAACTGGGCAGATTACCAGGACACGGGTGAAGAAAGTGAACAACATTGTTGGGCTGCTATTTTAGACAAAAGAATTGAGTCAGAGCGATAGCAAAACAATGCTACATCAAAGTCGACTCATAGAAGGTGGGTGCAAATTGCTAATCACAGTTCAAGCAATAGAAAAGGATATGACTGTAATGAATCAAGGTATGGAGCCCTTATAATGAAGGAGATTCAAGAAGCACACCACACCAAGCTAAACATGGTGGATGCTTTGGCCTGAAAACGAGTAGCAAAAAAATAAAGCTTGATGGTGGAAAGGATAGAAATAATTGTGGTACATGTTTGAAGATCTTCGCATATCAAAGAGATAAATGACAGTGATGAAGGCCAATAGAAGATTGCATGTGAAGAAAGAGGGAAGAGCTGAACCATTGGATCGCCATCACAAGGCTAACAGGTTGAAGAGATGCTTGATCAATAGCGACTAAAGAAATGGGACCCGGATGTGTTGGTGACAAAAAGTAGAAAGTTGCTGAAATTTGGGATGATAATTAGGTTTCTAATAGAGGTGAAACCGTGGAAATCAAAGGGGGGAGGGCAAAATGGTCTCAAAATAGGAAATGGGAAGATAGGGACCAAACTCTAAGAGAAAAAGATATAAAGAAAAGAAAGAGGAGGATTCCCTCTCTCTCTTCTTCTCCCCACGTCTCACCCCATTTTTTCCCACATCTTTCAAACGGCTGCCGCCCCTATCTCCACACCGTTTTCCTCTCTCACCGCTCCATACTCTAGCCGCTCTCCCCCATTGCTCTCATTCCTCTTTGAGAGGACGATCGGCTAATGTTGAAACCGGTAACATCAGTCCCTGCATCGCCTCTACCTTGCTGCCTTCACCTAAAAAAACCCAGCTGCCCCCTCCATTGAAAGAGTCTCTCCAAAACCGTCTTGCCTTCGTCTTCATCGTCTTGATCTTCTTCAACACAACAAAAGAGGAAATCGAAAAGAAAAAAAAAGGATGAAGATAAAGAGATGAGGAGAAGGGTAGCGCTGCCGCCCCCAACCTCCATTACCACCGACCGGGCCGTCTTCACTCTCCACGGCTACCTCCATTAACGCTGGCGAGCTGGCCTATAGTGTCTTCATCAAGCTGCTGGTCACCTCCCTCATAGAGACGACCTGCAACTTTCCAAGTTACAGGTCTGTAACTTCTTCTTAAGCCAGCGTACCTCCATTATGCTCCTCTGGTTTGCTGAACTACCACTATTCTAACGACGATCTCCATTGGAGATCCTCTTCTCCTTCCACTGCTGTTAGGAACATCACACATGCATGCTATTCAGGAGCTCCACCACACCAGCAAGCACCTCCTCCTCAGATCTGCTTGCTCCTACATCGCCACCACTTGTGCATCCAACTTATGCGCACCGTTCCACCACTGAAACACACACCTGTGTGCACGCTCTCCTCCATTGCTGCTCATTGTTACGCACTGCACTCCAGCGATCTCCTCCTCGAAACTCCACCACGAGATGGCCTACAACTCTGCCTAAATCCCATGCTGCTGCACATCCTTCCTTGATCGCCCTCCAGTGCATCGTCTCCTTCACCTATGCAGACCATCTTCACTGTGAACACCTCATTGCAGCCATTGAAAACCATCCCAAGTTCCTACACCACCCCCTCCATTGGAGCTCCTGCTGACCCATATTCATGATTAACATGGCCCCCTTCTTGACTGTGAGAAACCCGGGCTGAACCACCATTGCATGCATACCATCCTCATCATTCTCCACTTGGGCGACCGCATAGGCCACTCACGTGACCGAAAGGTAAGCCGAGGTTAGGTTTCTCTCACTTTCTCTCTCCCCCTTAGTTTCTCTCTCTAGGATAACCTTCATTGATCTTTCTTCCTCTACTTTTTCTCCTTTCTCTCTTTACTTTTTATTGCTTTCTAGCGTAATTTGCTTCAAGTTATTTAGATAGATTTCCATTCAAAAGCAATATAATTCCTATAATTTTCAATAAAAGTTAAGTTCAATCAGTATTGCATTATTTTACTTTTTAGTAATGTGTTAATTTTCATGATTCTCTCTAAAAATTCATAAAATCAAGTATGTTTTAATCTCGTGATTATCATTCTCACCCCTCTACCATCTTTAGTATAATTTTTTAGGCAAAAATCCATCATTTTATGTGTTGGAATTGTGCAAACTAACCCCGAGTGCGGATCGACATCCAACACGAATCCCTATACAATATATAATATTTTACAAGATTAAAGATTCGGATAATTACAAATGTGTTGAGATTAGAGTTTCTATAACCAACGACGTGAAAAAAAACCCTACTTTCAAGCACCACATCATAGTTTTTAGTCTTTTTTTTTTTTTTTGAGCAATGTATTACATGAGTAGAACTTTACTAACCACCCACAATATGAGCCACGTGGCACACTCTTAGAGGGCCCTGACCGTATAGATGTTTGGCTAATCCCTAAGTAGACCTACCCATAGTTAGTAAATTCTCGATTTATTCGCGAACCATATGAATTATCAAAATAGAAATAACCGAACAACATCCTATTCAAAGGTTTGGAAAAATTCGTGCATATTTTGTTAACATCATCAAATTATTCTTGAATAGTTCATGAACTTTTTCAAATTATTTCTGGATTATTCAGTTTTGAACATGGAAAACAATTTATAAGACAAAAAGTTGTCAATATTTTGCCTTTTTTGTTTTATTTTATTTTTAAATTATTTTTGCCTAAATTTTGAACACATTTTGTAATGACAATCCGAATTGCTAACTAGGGACCTACCTGTGGATGCATAAAATAGTGCTACACCAGCACCTGTACACTGTGATACAGCAGATCGGACCTGTGAAGCACTGGATCGTTTCTCTGACTTTTCCCTCACGTCTCCGTTTGTGTATCAGAAGTGATCAAGGTCGCACTCAAAGAGACGAGGATGGTTAATTGAAGGCGGCTGTTAGTCTATCAAAAAGAAAGGCTGATAAATAGAGGAGTGGAGAGAGAAAGGGGGGAAGGGATATGTACAAGAGTGAGAGAGAGAGATATGTAGATGAAAGAGAGAGAGATGACCACGTCCACTCCCAAATGCCACATGGAAGTTATGGAACATCTTTAAGGTCCAATGGACTTATGAATTAATGTTTGGCCTACCCCATTTGAACCTACAAACCAAAAATGGACTGATTGGTGATTTCTCTCCATTGGATTTAAGTACCCAAAAAAAAATCCTAGAATTCAATGGCTACAAATCACCAATGAAAAATGCTCATATCCAATGGCCGTAAATCACCAATATGGAATTTTTTTTGGTGTAGGTCGACTAAGGGGTGTACCAAACATTGCGTCAGAGGGCCCAAAAGATTGTGCCACATGATATTTTTAGGGGTGGACATCAAAGTTCTTCTCGTAATGAAGGGTGTCATGGGTCAGGCTCGGTTCTGTTCTAGTATATCCAGACCCGACCTAATTATTAGCCGGGTTTGAAAGATGCTTAGAATCGGTGAAATTGAATGTTTAACTGGTTGGTCAAGGAATCCATACCCTGATCCGATTACCTATAATAATAAATCGATATCGTTGAAGGCTAAGCTACGGTCCATCGTTTTGGGTCCAACTTATATTCGGGTCGTTCTTGACACACTAGGAGTTAGGGGTGGCAATTTGGGCCGCAGCCCAACCTCTTTTTTTCGAGCTTGGCCCGGCCCAGCTTGATAGTTGGCCCTGCTTGATCCAGCCCACTAAACTTCTGGGCTAGGCCTAGCATTTGAGCTCCCCCCACCCCCCACCACAAAAAATAAATAAAAATAAAAATAAAAAATTGAATTTTACAATAACCCCCTCCCCAAAAATAAATTTTTTTTTAAATTTTCCCTCCATCTCCCTTCAAATATTGTTGTTTTTTAGGTCTTTTTATTTTTTCCAATTTTCTTTAAAGTAGGCTTGACCCGTAAGTCTAGCTTGTGGCCTGGCCCATGAACCCGATCCAAGGGCCTGACTTAAGATCGGGCCTCGGGCTGGCTTGGGCTTCAAAAATTTTGGAGAGCCCGGCCCGACTCAACTTCGGCTTGCCCCAACTCAAGCCCGGCCTGACGGGCCAAATTGCCACCTTTGAATCTGGTATTCGGATCTTCAAAACAGATAACATATCTAAACCGATGTAAAGGGAAATTTTAGTGGCATCCCACGAATTGTGAGGGCACCCTGACCTATTGGAAGCACCCCACGAATTGTGCTTCAATTTGTTTAATTTACGAAAATGCCTTCCACAAGTTAGATTCAAGATCACGGCTTGCAACTTCATACAAGCGTTCCGGGACCCACGTGGCACACTCTTAGAGTACTCAGACCGTATGGTTGATTGGCCTAGGTGGATCTACAAACCAAAAATCAGCATGATAGTGATTTTTAGGCTTTGGATTTATGTTATTTTCATGGGTTGATTTTAACCATGGGAATTTGAGCACTATTGACCATTATTTGAGGTACAAAGATCCAAAGGTTTGAAATCACTAATCAGGCTGATTTTTAGTTTGTAGGTCCATCTAAGGATTGGAAAACATCGATATGGTCAAAGTCCTCTAAGAGTGTGCAATTTGGCCCATATTGTGCACTGTCATCAAAGTTCTACTCTAAAAAAAATCACATATATTATTTGTCAACATAATTGGCGGATGGATTACAAAAATAAATAAATAAATAAATAAGGGTGGCAATATTTGCATACACCATTTTTGTAATAACACACAACATCTTACTTGCACACACCATAAGTTACAAAAAAAAAAAGAAAAAAAATGGACGAAGAAGAGGAACCCACCACCATTGTCGTCCTCTTCTTCTTCACCACCCTCTCTCTCTCTCTCTCGATCGAGAGGGAGACGTACCTGCAGCTGCGGTGGTAGTGGGCCTCTTCTTCTTCTTCTTCTTCTTCTTCTTCTTTTTTTTTTGTTTAAAACTAAGAGAAAGAGAGGGAGAGGGAGAGAGACGTACTTACTGCTGCGGTGGCAACGAGCCTCCTCTTCCTCTTCTTTTTCTTATTTTTTTTAAGTTTTTTTCTGGGTAGGTGGTGTGTGCAAGTAAGATATGTGTGTCATTATGGAAAGAGTTGCTCTACGGGCGCCCACTTCTTTCAGCTGGGCACTAACATTTGATGGGCACCCACGCGCAATTAGAGGGCCCCTGTTTGGGCACCTCATTTTGCTGGGCACCCACATTAAACTCCAAAAAAAAAAAATTTTGACTTGGGCTCTTGGCCATGGGTGACTTGGTGGACATGGCTGGCTTGGTTGTGGGTGCCATGGTGGCCATGGTAGTTCAAGGCTGTGGAGACAAGAAAAAAATAATTTGCGGACATGTTACATATTGTCCATCCATCAGTGGGAGTATGAGGTGCTCCAAACCACCACTCTACCATCAACTCTACCACCACCACCAACTCCATCATCGATCACCACAACTCCAACACCACCACCAACTCCACCATTACCACCACTATCACCACTCTACCATCACCACCAAGAAGAAGAAGAGAAAATGAAAAATAGTTAGAGAGAGAGGAGGGGAGTGTAGCTTCGTTGTTTTTGGTGCGAAAGGAGGTAATAAGTGTGGATGCCCAAACAAAACTGTAAAGGGTAATAAGTGTGGATGCCGAAACAAAACTGTAAAGGGATGGGAAAGGACAATTTGATCATCAAAAATTAGTTTATTTTGTGGGTGCCTGGCTTAAAGAGGTGGGTGCCCGTAGAGCGACCCTTATGGAAATGGTGTGTGCAAATATTACCACCCTAAAAAAATTGTTGGATGAATGGTTAGCTTGGAAGTTGGTGCCCGCGCAAAATTCGTGGTGCGAATTCAAGGGGTGCGACTAAAATTTCCCCGATGTAAAATATGGGCTTCGACAGGTTTTGGTTAATGCATCACTGGAATACCTAAAAAGCCCTCCTGAGGTCGGCGGCTTAGTCGACCTCTCCTTATAAGCCAACAATTCATTTTCAGTTCAAAGATTTGCTGCAGCTCTCATCCGCGAGCGAGAGTGTGTTCTGAGAAGAAATCAATCTCTCTACCCAACGATTTCACAAAATCTCTATACAGGTCAGTGTCTCTCTCTCTCTCCAATCCCCTTTCAAAACCGTAGATTTCTCTTTTCTTTCTTCGTTTCTTTCATTAGGGTTTCAAATTAGGGTTTTTATTTTCTTTTAGGGCTAGGGTTTTTTCAAACATGGCATCTATAGACCCCGAAATAGCTCGAACTCAAGATGAGAGGAAAAAGATGGAGCAACAGCTTGCGTCCCTCACAACGGTCACCTACGATGTTGATCTCTACGGCGGCGAGAACCGCTTTGAGGGTTACGAGCGCTCGATTCCGGTCACCGAAGATGACGAAATTCAAGAACCCGGTGATTCGGAGGTTGCCCGGAAATTAGCTTCTTACACTGCTCCCAAAGCGGTACTCAAGGATATGCCGAGAGGTGGCGAAGACGATAACAATGACTTGGGGTTCAAGAAGCCGCAGAAGATCATTGATCGGGAAGACGATTATAGGAGGCGGAGGCTTAATCGGATGATTTCGCCTGATCGAAATGATGCTTTTGCCATGGGCGATAAGACACCCGATGTGTCGGTTAGGACTTACGCCGATGTTATGAGGGAAGAGGCGTTGAAGAGGGAGAAGGAGGAGACACTGAGAGAGATTGCGAAGAAGAAGAAAGAGGAAGAGGAAAACGGCAAGGGTATGGACAGAGATAGGGATAATGGGTCTGCCCAAGTTCAGAAGAGGAGGAATCGGTGGGATCAAACTCAGGAATTGGATGGCAGTAGCAAGAAAGCAAAGACTGCTACGTCAGCGTCGGATTGGGACATGCCTGATTCAACTCCAGGAATTGGTAGGTGGGATGCCACCCCAACACCTGGTAGGGTGGCAGATGCTACACCGTCAATTTCTAGACGGAACCGGTGGGATGAAACACCGACGCCTGGTCGTTTGGCTGATGCTGATGCCACCCCTGCTGCTGGTGGGGTAACACCCGGGGCCACGCCTGCTGGCATGACATGGGATGCTACACCTAAGCTTGCGGGGCTTGCTACCCCGACTCCGAAGCGTCAGAGGTCCAGGTGGGATGAGACACCAGCAACGATGGGGAGTGCCACTCCAATGCCTGGAGCTACACCTGCTGCGGCATACACGCCTGGTGTGACACCAGTTGGAGGGATTGACCTTGCTACCCCAACTCCGGGAGCCATAAATCTCCGTGGTGCCATTACACCCGAGCAGTATAATTTATTGAGATGGGAGAAGGATATCGAAGAGAGGAACAGACCATTGACTGACGAAGAGCTCGATGCGATGTTTCCACAAGAAGGGTATAAGATTTTGGACCCACCAGCATCATATGTTCCAATCAGAACCCCGGCAAGGAAGCTTCTTGCTACCCCGACTCCGCTGGGTACTCCACTTTATTCAATCCCTGAAGAGAATCGTGGGCAGCAGTTCGATGTTCCAAAAGAGGCACCTGGAGGATTGCCGTTTATGAAACCAGAGGATTACCAGTACTTCGGAGCATTACTGAATGAAGATGATGAAGAAGAGTTATCGCCGGAGGAACAAAAAGAGAGGAAGATCATGAAGCTTCTGCTCAAGGTTAAGAACGGAACGCCTCCACAGAGGAAAACAGCGCTGAGACAGCTAACAGATAAAGCCCGCGAGTTTGGGGCAGGTCCACTGTTCAACCGGATTTTGCCATTGCTCATGCAACCAACACTGGAAGACCAAGAGCGACACCTTCTGGTTAAGGTTATTGACAGGGTGCTGTATAAATTGGATGAGCTGGTTCGTCCTTTTGTTCACAAGATTCTTGTTGTGATCGAGCCTCTTTTGATAGATGAAGACTACTATGCTCGTGTAGAAGGAAGAGAGATCATTTCCAATCTGAGCAAAGCTGCCGGTTTGGCCACTATGATCGCTGCGATGCGACCGGATATTGATAACATCGATGAATATGTCAGGAACACAACTGCAAGGGCTTTCAGTGTTGTTGCTTCGGCTCTAGGGATTCCTGCCCTATTGCCATTCTTGAAAGCTGTGTGTCAGAGTAAGAAATCCTGGCAAGCTCGGCACACGGGAATCAAGATTGTACAACAGATTGCAATCTTAATAGGGTGCGCGGTGCTTCCACATCTCAGGTCTCTTGTTGAAATCATAGAGCACGGTCTCAATGACGAGAACCAGAAGGTGAGGACAATTACCGCACTGTCACTTGCAGCCCTAGCTGAGGCGGCTGCTCCTTATGGTATTGAAAGCTTCGATTCAGTGTTGAAGCCTTTGTGGAAGGGTATCAGGTCACACCGTGGGAAGGTTTTGGCTGCTTTCTTGAAGGCAATTGGTTTTATTATTCCTCTCATGGACGCGATATATGCCAGTTACTACACCAAGGAAGTGATGTTCATCCTAATTCGCGAGTTCCAGTCGCCTGATGAAGAAATGAAGAAGATCGTGCTGAAAGTGGTGAAGCAGTGTGTGAGTACAGAAGGAGTAGAGGCTGATTACATTCGGAGTGATATTCTTCCAGAATTCTTCCGGAATTTCTGGGTTAGAAGGATGGCGCTGGACCGGAGAAACTATAGGCAGCTCGTGGAAACAACCGTGGAGATTGCAAACAAGGTTGGTGTTGCTGATATAGTGGGGAGAATTGTCGAGGATCTTAAAGATGAGAGTGAACCCTACAGGCGGATGGTAATGGAGACAATTGAGAAGGTGGTTGCAAACTTGGGTGCATCTGATATTGATGCCCGCTTGGAAGAGCTTCTGATTGATGGCATCCTGTATGCGTTCCAAGAACAGACCAGTGATGATGCTAATGTTATGCTGAATGGGTTTGGTGCTGTGGTGAATGCTCTTGGGCAGAGGGTGAAACCATACCTTCCACAGATCTGTGGTACCATTAAGTGGCGCCTTAACAATAAGAGTGCAAAGGTGAGGCAGCAAGCGGCAGATCTCATATCGAGGATTGCTGTCATCATGAAGCAGTGCCAAGAGGAACAGTTGATGGGTCATCTGGGGGTTGTCTTGTACGAGTACTTGGGAGAAGAGTACCCTGAGGTTCTTGGATCCATACTGGGAGCTCTGAAGGCGATTGTCAATGTCATTGGTATGACGAAAATGACACCCCCAATAAAGGATTTGCTTCCCCGCTTGACACCCATTCTGAAGAACCGGCATGAGAAGGTCCAGGAGAACTGTATCGACCTTGTGGGTAGGATTGCTGACCGCGGAGCCGAGTTTGTCCCTGCAAGGGAGTGGATGAGGATATGCTTTGAGCTTCTGGAGATGCTGAAAGCCCACAAGAAGGGGATCAGGCGTGCGACTGTGAACACTTTTGGGTACATTGCAAAGGCCATTGGTCCACAGGATGTCTTGGCGACGCTGTTGAACAACCTCAAGGTGCAGGAGCGTCAGAATCGTGTGTGCACGACCGTAGCCATTGCGATAGTCGCTGAAACTTGTTCTCCATTCACAGTTTTGCCAGCCCTGATGAACGAGTATCGTGTACCTGAACTAAATGTGCAGAATGGTGTTTTAAAATCCCTATCTTTCCTATTTGAGTATATAGGCGAGATGGGAAAGGACTACATCTATGCTGTGACTCCACTGCTGGAGGACGCTCTCATGGACAGGGATCTGGTTCACAGGCAGACTGCAGCTTCCGCTGTCAAGCACATGGCCTTGGGTGTAGCTGGGTTGGGCTGCGAGGATGCCCTAGTCCACTTACTTAACTATGTGTGGCCAAACATATTTGAGACGTCCCCTCACGTTATAAATGCTGTCATGGAAGCGATAGAAGGAATGAGGGTGGCCTTGGGGGCGGCTGCAATCCTGAACTACTGTCTACAGGGTCTTTTCCATCCAGCGAGGAAGGTCAGGGAGGTGTACTGGAAAATCTATAACTCACTGTACATCGGATCACAGGATGCACTTGTAGCTGCTTATCCAGTGCTGGAGGATGAAGGGGGCAACGTATTTAGCAGGCCCGAGTTGGTGATGTTTGTCTGAAGCTTCATCTTCTTTGCTTCGGCGATGTTAAAGAAGCTGCTGTCCGAGTCCAAACTGAGTCTTGGCATGACCGTATTGACATTTTCTTTTGGCTCCTCCAGTCAGTCTCATCGTTATATGCTTATTGTATTGGATAAGTGATTTTGTTTTCTTGTTTTTGTGTTTCTGAACCCTTGTCAGGTGCTTTCCATTTCAGTATTGATAGGAAAACTGTTCAGAAACGCCACACCTTTTGTGGAACAATTTAACTTGTATGCACTGTTATGATGATTATGTTTACACTAGTGGCTCTTCCATGTTAACAGTTGAAAATCCACTACTTAGATTGATGGCTTTCGTTTTTTTGAGGCAGGAAAATGAATGTGGGCGTGTGGTCATTGATCTGGGCTTGGCCTAATAGCAGGACAGCCCTGGGAATTTTTGCCATTCTAGTGTTCTAATCGAGAGGCAATATCCTTCTTGTTTTAGCTGTGTCATATTTATCATGCAAAATGCAATTTCAATCCTTTTCAACAAACCAAAGGGGCTTCCTGACATTATGATGGTTCAAATTGATGGCTTTGTGGGCATTCAGCCATGTGTATTCAAGCCTGGAGTTGGCATGCCTTCAAACCTGGACCAGACCAGACATTTGGACAACTGGGCACCTCGTGGACTGGATGCAGCCCCTGTGCTGGATGTCCCATCAAATTCAGTGATTATAAATTCTCATAACTGATATTGCAGATTTGCCAGTGGAGGGGGAGAAGAGGGCTTGGCGGTAGGCGCATGCAAACGGCCAAATCTTGCTGGACGGGCTTCAGGCAGGAGAGAGAGGGAGAGGGGAAACTGCTGAGGTTAGAACCGCCTTAGGTAAAAGGAAGACTTAGTTTTTTTTTTTTCTTTTATTAATATATTTATATATTTAAATAATATTTATGGTATCATCTGACATCACAATCAATGGTGCCGTTGAACTGTTGTTGATCTGGATTGGCAGACCAGTCAATAAATGATCCGGGTTTTAAAAATTGCATGTGGATCTACATGTGCAGCATGCATATTACTACTCCTTGATTGTCCAAAGTGAAGCCCCTTCAACATAATATCATACAGTTGGAATCACATAGAACCTTTGACAACATGCAAAACTAATAATGTTTTGACGTCTCGTTGTCAGTGGATCAGCAGTAGGGTAAATTACCTACTAGGTCTGGGTCAGATTGGTGACATCTTTACCTTATTTGAAGGGCGACACACTTAAGTCTGCAGATGAATTGGTTCCTAAAATACATAAAAAAAAAACAAAAATTGTTCCTAAAATAACTGAAGGTTTTATAACGTTGAGTTTGTTTCTGTGCAGGTAGTCTGATATGTATTTGTTTCATTTGCAGACTGACATTTTGAGATTTCAATTCGAGGAACTTAAAATTTTGTACCCTTGGTCTTTGCTGTGTTATTTGTTCCAGGCTGGATTTTGAGATGACCTCTCTGAGATTCACTGGACAATGTTGAACTTCTTCAGGATCAACTAGAGTGCTTTCCTTACCTTTGCAGATTCTAGGTTCAGACCTTCAGGTATGGCTTGTGTTTGTAGAGAAGTTTGGAGTTTTTGATGCATTGCATGTTTGTAATATTAATTTAAACTTAAATGGTCTGAAAGAAACATGTAATTATAGATAAAAATAGTTTTTATTGATGAACAACTTGAAAAGACACAACCAGAAGAGCATTTGATCTTGATTTCAACCCTTAGAAGCTATTTTTGATTCGAAAATTCTTAATTGAGTGATCGATTTTTACCTAAGAACCTACCAAATGCTAGGAAATGTGGAAAGAATGGGGATAAATGCGTTTTGAACACTTTCATACAATTTTAAGTTTCGGCTCTAAATGGTAAAATTTGCCAAGGTAAATGACACATCAAAAATCGACAAAATTTGGTAGAACTTCGGTTATTTTATTTTATTTATTTTTGCTAAGTAACTTCGGTTAATTTTAATACCATGTTCATCTCATCTTATATGTTAATTATATTGGCTTTCCAAGTTCCTTTTGCTTCTAAGACAGTTCCTTTGTTTCACTGAATTGCATTATGAAAGCAGTAGTTTATATTTTAAAAAGATTATGGAGTCTATTCTGCAAACCTATGTGGTATGTTTTCATCACATTAGACAATTTTCTCTTTTGGCTGAGATTTCAGTGAAGATTTCTGTGGGATGATTTATTTTGCTTCAAATATATTTGTTTGATTTATATAGGAAAGATCAAGACTCACATGCCATTTGAGGCATTATTGAACTGTCCATGATCGAAGCAAAACTTGCTTTGGTTAGTTCGCTGCCATAGGTAAGAAAACTTCTTTCATTGTGAAATGCAGTATTTGTGTTCTTTTCTCTCTTTCCCCGGTGAAGAATCCCAGGAATTTATTTTTGCAGAAGTTGCAGCACATCTTCTTCAGTTAATAATTGTCACAGGCAGTGGATTACGAGGTATACCAATAGGAAGAAGCTGCTGCATTTTCTTAGCTTCGAGTTCTCAACTGAAACATGAAAGTTTAGGTGAGTGCCAATTGATATGTGTCCTGCAATTTTTGGCTTTATTAGTCAAGATTTGATCTTCATATTGGGAGAGATGCTATGCAGGAAGAAATCAATCCCCAGGAAAAAAAAAAAAACTTACAGGACATTTTGTAACCATCTGAAATTCAGTGATTTTTATTAAGTAATCTCCCCTCCACTTAATACGGTAAATGATGGAATCTATAAAAAGATTCTAATATTCTATAAAAAATACTCAATGTGCATTTGTATCAAAGCTTTCTCTATAATCAAAGCTTTCTCTATAAAAGACTTTAAAAAATATCCTAGAAAACATTTTGAAATACCCAATATGCACTTCAGACACAAGGACTTTTATCAAACGATCTAAATTTACAAAAAAATATGTACTTAAGCTTTCAGTGCTGAAATTAAGTTTTTACCAAACACCTTTACCGAACTATCTAAATTTACAAAAAAAATACACTTCAAATTAAGCACTTAAGCTTTCAGTGCTGAAAAGTTTTTCCAAACACTACCTTCGTCTCATTTCCTGCAGGGAACACAAGTCATTGGCTGTAAGTGGATTTACAAGATCTAAAAAGCTGAACTTGTTAGAAGGCTGTTAAAAGAGTTATAACCTAATTATCAGAAGAAAAAAAAAATAGAAAGAAAATGTGGTGGTACTGCAAAAAGATCGTAAAAGAATCATTCTGGCTGGGATAAGTTGACATGCATTTGTGATTAATATAACCATTAATGGCTGTGGGGTACGTACACAGATGAGTTAAGGGCTGATTTTTGGTGAGGATGATTTGGTCACCATGTAGATCATCCTCACAAATATCAGCACGTTAAACTTTTGACCCTATCAAATGTGGAGCTAAAGTTAATGGTTAAAATGGACGGTTCAAAACATTTCAACTTGTAACCCGCTTTTCGTAAGGCTAGAAATGTTGGAACTGATTGTTTTTTTGTGAGTTTGATATCCATGCGTAGAACATCATCACCAAAAATCAGCACTTAACTCATCCGTGTGGGGGCCTCATGGCCATTAGTAATTATTATAGTACTCATTGAAGCACTTAGTCAACTTATCCTAGCACACATAAGATCTAGACCCAATTCTTACGCCTGGTTCCTACACCGGGTGGTGGGGTTTGGGGCCTACATGCAGAGCATATTGGACAATCTGATCGCACTTTGAGTTGTCTGTACAATGGAGACCATCCTCATTCCTCAAAGATCAGTTCATTCTGACATTCCTAACGTCATGAAAAGTTGATTGGAATTTGAAAAACCACACATGGAATTAAACATTACTTTAGATCAACTTTTCATATGGTTAGAAATGTTAGAATAGATTGATTTTGGGTAATGGAGATCATCATGATGAGTACAACCCAATGTGTTGTTGGATTGTCCAACATGATCTCCATGTGCAGGGCCCCACCATCATGTGTAAGAATTGGGTGTATATATATATATATATAAAATGACTAATGGAATTCTTATTATAGATTACTAATGGACGTGGGGCCCACATGCATGAGTTAAGAGCTGATTTTTGGTGAAGATGATCTCACCGTGGTGATCATCCACGCCAAAAATCAGAAATTTTTAAAACTTCTAACCTTATCAAAGATGGACCTAATTTTAACTGGGAAAATGGTCTAAACATTTTCAATTTGCAATCCACTTTTCACAAGGCTGCAAATGTTGGAATGGGCTGATTTTTTGTGTGGTTGATATCCATGTTGAGAAGAATATCCTCACCAAAAATCAGCTCTTAACTCATCTGCATGTGGGCCTTACGTTCATTAGTCATTCTATTAGTAAGAATTCCATTAGTCATTTTATCCCGGCCCTATATATATATATGGGTCAGGATGGGGGGACAACAATTTCATACAACGTTTTTGACAACAATTTTGGTGTACCCATGTGGAAGATGAATCAATGGCTGAATTTTGGTGGGGATGATCTCCTCACCATATAGTATCACCCCTACAAAAAATCAGCCTATTCTGAAATTTCTAATCCCATCAAATGTGGTTTTCAAGTTGACGATAAAAGTAAACGGTCCATAATTCTTCAACTTGTAAACCAGTCTACGAATATCATAATGATTTGAATTTTTGTGAGGATGATCTCCTCACCATAGAGACTGTCATCGCCAAAAATCATCCCATTCCAATACTTCTAATTTTTGTTATAAAAAATGTTGTATGAAATAGTTGTCCCCCGAACTTGACCCTATATATATATATATATATATATATATATATATATATATATATATATATATATATATATATATATTAAGGGCTGATTTTTGGTGACTATTACTCAATAGTCCAATGGAGAAATAGGATACATGTTGCCGACCCCAGATAGGTGGGGGTAAGGAGTGGATAATGATGATGATTATCACATGATGTGATGCCCACCAAGGTACTAAACTTTGATTATCGCTCTAAATTTTGCTTAGAATGTATTCATAATTAATTTGAAGAAGTTCAATTTGACATGAAGTTTTGTAAAAATTCTCAAACATGGAGAAGTTTGGAAATATATATCCAGTCTGTCTAGAGCTACATCCACTTCTTACACCCGAGGTCAGGGCCCACATGGACATCATGTTGGACAGTCCAACCGCACAATGAGTTTTTCATACTATGGTTACCCTTCTCACAAAAAATCAGGACATTTCGACTTTCTTAACCTCATGAAAATATGACTTTAATTTAAAAAATCCAGACCATCCAATTAAACCATTATTTTCAGTCAGTTTTTTATATGGTTAGCAATGTCGAAGTGAACTGACTTTCGGCAACGATGATCATCATGGCAAGGACAACTCATTGATGTGGGCTCCAACCTTGGGTGTAAGAAGTGGATGTAAGAAATGGGTATAGCTCTAGATGGACTCATATATATATATATATATATATATGGTCAAGATCGGGGGACAACATTTTCATACAACATTTTTTATAACAATTTTTGTGTACCCTACAAAAAATCATCACATTATGAAATTTCTAACCCCATCAAATGTGGTTTTCAAGTTAACAATAAAAATAGATTGTCCATAATTCTTCAACTTGTAAATTGGTCTACGAATATTGGAATGATTTGAATTTTTGTGAGGATGATCTCCTCACAATAGGGACCATCCTCGCCAAAAATCATCCCATTCCAAAACTCTTAATTCATTTATTGGGCTGCACTAAGTTTTTGTTGTCAAAAATGTTGTCCCTCCATCTGACCCATATATATATATATATATATATATATATATATATATATATGGGGTCAGGATCGGGGGACAATAATTTCATACAACCTTTTTTACAACAATTTTGGCATACCCACATGGAATTTCTAACCCCATCAAATGTGGTTTTCAATTTAACATTAAAAATAGATGGTCCATAATTCTTCTATTTGTAAACCACTCTACGGTTATCAGAATGTTTTGAATTTTTCTGAGGATGATCTCCTCACCATAGAGACCATCCTCGCCAAAAATCATCTCATTCCAATACTTCTAACTTATAAATTGGGATCTTGATTTCAACCCTTGCAAGTTGTTTTAGACTCAAAGTTATTAATAGAGTAAATTTATTTTCACTTAAGAACCTCCTTAAAGCAAGAAAATGGGAATACATGTTTTTTAAACTTAGATGTCGTTTGGGAACACAAAAAAGTAACTTCTTGACTTAATTAAGTCAAGAAGTTGAAAAGATAGTTTGAACTGTGTTTATTTTTAAACTTTTAGTAGTTAAAAATTTACTACAAACAAAAGCTAAATTTTTTGGCTTTTGACTTCTCAATAAGTTACTTATAATTGTTTTGTTTCATGTTGATTTGAAAACTTAAATGAAACTTTCGTAATGCCACATTTAGCCTTTTAATCCTTCAAGACAAATTATAAATGACCATTTCAATTATTTTTAATGACAAAAATATTCCTCTGAGCCTTAATAAAAATTATAATTGACCACTTCGTCCTTCTATATTAAATAAGCTGCCTTTTGTATTTCTAAACACATTTCCACTTCTAGTAGGCAACTTCTATTACAAGTATATGTCTTACTTCTCGTTTCCAAATGGGCCAATAATCAATATTATAGTTCGGTTTTAAATAATTCACCGAAATAGCATAGGTAGACATCATTTCAACTAGTTGTAAATTAACGAAATTTGACAAAATCTGTCAAAATGTATGCATTTTAATACCATGGTGCCCACATAATCATTCTATTATGAAATTTTTAACTTATGTATAAAGTTAGAGAAGATAGAGAAGTAGAGAGAAGAAAAGAGAGTAAATAGAGATGAACTTAGTTTGTTTAGCCTCCTCATCTATGTATATACTAGGGATGGTCCGTGCCGATGGCACTCCCCAACAAAGCGTCCGTAAAAACTTCGCCCATAATTAGTGCGATTATTACTTCGGCACTTGTCCATTTTCAATCCCCAAAAAGATGGTCGTGTGTAAAAAAAATTTATCCATTTTCAACCCAATAAAGTAGTGTTGCAAAAAGCTTATAAAAAAGCAAAAAGATACCCAATATGATCTTGTGGTTCAAATGAAATTCTTGGACTACGTCAGATAAGTAATCCCAAACTATTTCTCTTTACTTTACGAATGCAATTTTGAAGCTGGTGAGCACATAGAATCCGATTACTTCAGTTGTCTTCAGATTTGTGTCGTTCCCTTGATAATTACATCCGGGTCGTCATCCAATCTGCATAAAAAACTCCACAACTACAAAAATTCTCACTTGATGTACGCAATCAAAAGGTTTATTGCTTCCGTTAATACCAAATTGACCCTCTTTTCGAACACTATGACCTGAATTAGTCTTTGTGCTCAACACAATAGACAGCTCAAAGCCATTTCTCCCCCCAATTAAAGCTAGAAAGCACAATTTATCAACAACCACTTGATCCATGACCCTCTTACAAATACTATGACCTGAATTAGTCTTTGGGCTCAACACAATAGACAGCTCAAATGTTATTTCTACCCCAATTAATTACGTTATAACATCGTCGGAAAAAGAGCATACATCAAGTGTAGATCGCACCTGCCAAAAAGGAAAACAAAATTTCTCTTTACTGTTTATTTCATAATTTCAATGATCAATTTCAAGAATTCCCCACAAATCCAAATGGTAATTAGAACCAATAAAAACAACGTGAAAAGAAAAATGAGGAAAACAATCCATCAAAAGCTTCAACTGAGTTTACTTCGTAGTTTCTATATTAAACCATGAATCACTGTCCAATCAAAATCAATACAAAAGCAAGAAAAAGCATATGGCACCAAAAGAAGGCAATCATAAGTTGAGATAAACATTCTCCATTCATGATCTGATAGGAATGCTTGCTAGTCTATAGTCTATAAACTTCAAAATTTCCAAGTCGAATTTTCAAGATTTAATGGAAGTCAAAAAATAATAGAGAATAAGCAGCAGAATATTATTGTAGACAACTTGTTTACATGCAGCAAGCCTCCCTCCCCGACCCCTACTTCAAGACACACATGCGTTTCTGCTTGTATCTATACTTGATTCGTCACATTGGAAATTCATTAAGAAGCCTAATTTTCCATCTACAAAGCAAAATTTGTAGCCTCATAAATCATTTCTATAATTCCATCATAGGTTTTGTGTTTTGGTTTTGATATGATAGATTATGATCTTTAATTCGAGTGGATAACTTTTTTGACATGTAACTTCATTCTTCACCCAGTCTCGTCCATTTGGTGCACATGAAGCTCAGTTTCAATCAATGAGCTCCCTCTTTAATTGGCCATATACCAAAAGTGAGCCTAATTGGATGATCCTAATCACTCAAGAAAAGCTTGTCCTAATCAACCATCCAAGCATGACCTGTATAAAGGACACATCTATAAAACAAAATCAAATGGGATATGTATAATGCATGACCTGTGTATATGGGACAGATTTGAATATTAGACTTCAGAGTTCATATACAACTATGAATTCAGATCCTCTACCTTAGGTTACTCATTGGAAAAAGAAGGTTCTAACCAAATCAAGTAAGTCATGGGGACACCCTTACTGTTGATATTTATAGAGAAAAAGTTAAACTGAGTTTGACTAATATTAAAAAGAAACCAAAAGAACAACAAAACATGAACTGAGCAAAAATCAACAATCTAGCAGCTAGGAAGCCAAAATAAATAAATAAATAACAATTCAGTTATTGTCTTCAGAAAGAATGCGTATGAAAGAAAGCTACAAATCCATTTCATCAATTCATGTTAGTATAGCGAGAAAAAGATGTGTTCTGATTTTTTGGCATATATTTGATGCACCCGAGCATAGGGAGGGGCTATTTTTGTTGCTAACATTAAAACTTGATGCTGGAAATAATCACAAACCCACTTCAACAAGACCAAGGGTCAAAGCACCTCAAAATGTTCCATTGTTAGTCCTTACATAGTTTATATTTCACAGATACCCTTTAACAGCTTAGTTCAATCTCTTTAAAATATTAAAGAAAAACATGCATAATTTATGCAAATAACTCAAATACGAAGGTCAAAAAATAAGCCTGATTGGTTGTTTCTAGGTGTTGGATTTCTAAGAGTTCGATCTTAGTATGCCAAAATAATGGTTAAATCCAACCATCAAATGGTAAGCTACGAAACCACTTATTCAAAATGAAAAATGGTAGAAGTGACCTTAGTATTAGAATTCAACACATTTTGTTGTGAAACCCAACAAACAAATACTGCATTTTATCAACCAATTAAGCACCAAAATGAAAAGCACACAAAAAAAAACATTTCCTACCCAAGACACATAGGATACAAAATTTCCAAATACCCATGTTCAAATTTGAATCCTCTTGTATTTTAGCAAATTCAACTCAATCATCAATCACTGTATTCAAACTCCGTAAATCCAAATAATAAAAAACATGCCATTTGGTCGCTGAACTGTTGAAATGCTCACAAAATATGAATAAAATGAGAAGAAGAAAAAACACAAATACCTCTTGTGTTGTGGTTGATGCAAAAAATTGCAATCCGAATCCTCTGCAACAAAGCATATACCCATAGGTCTCAAAGTGCAACAACTAAAACAGTATGTGGTACATCTCATGCCCGAAACACCTATTCACGATGTATTTTCAACCATCTTTGAAAATAGAGGAATTGAGATAGAATTGACATTTAAAGCATCTATAAATCTTCAAAATTCTAGAGTTTCCGTTAGGCAAATGCTTGTCATAAACAACATTAATGGCCCGGAAACAAAAAAGGCCAAGTAAAAACAACATAAAACTCTTCCAAAACTAATAAAATTTTCCAACTCCCCCTCCATCTTCACTTACCTACCAACTTGTACACACAAATTTCAGCAACCTAACCAATCATGTATCCACATTACAACAGCATGATCTTTATTTTCTTTTGTTAAAATAGCATTTCCAAACAACTCAAAGAGAAGAAAGTAACACAAATGTCATAGATCCTCATATTTCCAAGAGGAAAAAAAAGTCGTAGCCCAACCTCAGAAGTCTCATTCATTCTATTTTATTTTGTCAAAATCAAAAGCTGAATAATAAACCCATATGCTAATACAACTGCCACAGATGATTTCTGGAGTGGTTTTCGATAGAAATGTCACAATTCATGAATTTAGAGAACATCTAAGAAGAAACGTAGGCAAAACAACTGAAATCTCACTTTGGATGATTCTCTAACAAAAATGAACAAAATCCAGAGCAGAAACAGAGGAAACGCACAAAAACACTTCAATGTTAAGTTGTCAAAATTTAAAGGAAAACCCATGAAACATGAAAAAACACAGAATAAAAATAAAAGATAAATTCCTGCTAATGGGAGTAAAGAGGCAAGTCATCTTTCCACTTCCCATGAAACCCTGAACCCTTGTTTTTCAACAGAAGGAATAGATCACCCGAACCCTCATTTTTCAAATGCTACAAACAAATCCAAGACCCATTAGTAAGACGATCTGAATCCTTTACAAAAACCCTTGCACAGCAGATCCAAAACCCTTTCAATCGATACAAAAGGAAGAGATATACCCGAGCAAACTATAGAAACTAAAGAATCAAATCCAAAACCCTTAAGAATCAGACCCAACTGAAGGAAGAAACAAAATCTTAGCACATACCAGTCTTCTTCTTCTTCGTGAGTAAGAGACAGATGCTGAGCTCTTCTTGTGAGGGAAGACGGTTCTTTTTCTGAGTCTTCTTGACCGAGAGAGAGAGAGGTGGAGAGTTATGGGGAGCATGGATGAAAAACGTAGAATAAGTGGGTTTCGAGCGGGAAATGTGAAATTTTTGAGCGGGATCGACATTTTAAGTGACTGAGATCAAACAGTCCAAAACGGATGGATGGATGGATTTGATCTCAGCCATCCTTTATGGGGGGTATAAGAGGGGGGGGGGACAAAAGTCGTCCCTTGTTATATAGATACCACTTATGTACACAACATAATGTAGAAAGATTATAATATCTCAAAGTGTAAAATACATTAATACATCAAGTTGGAACATAAAGATCATTCATGTCACGCTCCCAAATCCGTTATACGATCATCTTGATTTTTTACTTATCTCGAGGTGCAATTTAAGTGTAAAATACTATACGTGCACGGTGAATCAAAACATATTACTTATTTACAGCAGAAATACACCAGTAATTTGTCATTTTCGTTTGTTTTAAAATAATTGCTAAGTCAAATGATTCATTTCTTTGGGAGTATCACATTTTCGGAATGGCCTCGAAAAAGTTGTCATTAAGAATTATTGCATCATAATTAAAATATAGGTAACAAATCACAAAACATCCATCACATATATTAAGAGAGACCTTCTCTTCTCAAACTATAAAGTATTACATATCACAGTTCCACCATTCATACATAAACATGAATACTATAATATAACCCAATACACAAAAAGACCTCTATAATACATGCAGAAGAGAAATCTACATCTACAAAAGTAGATATCTCATATTTCATTCGTTGCATCTAGAACTAAGAATATCAATCTCAGGCGTTTGTCTTACCCTGACATATAATATAATAAATTGAAAGTATCGTAAGCTAATAAGTCCTGTAAGCACAATTTCGAATATAGAAAACAAATCACAGTTTATCTCATTTGGAACCATAATTTAATGAAAATTAATTATTTAATATCAATAAACTCATAAATGTAACATCTTTTTCTCTTTCTTAAAACATTGTAAAATCCAATCTATTGAAGTATGGTCAGTCTTATTAACATCATAGTATATGTGACCTTGAATCACTAAGTCGGTCAGACTACGGATACAGATTTATAGTACACGGTACCAACACCTCTTATCCCACGTTTAGCCTATAAATAGACGCCCTAGAAGTGCATACACAACTGATTTTTTTGTTAGGTATTCTCTCTCCGAATGCCTTAACTCCTTTTAGGTATAAATACCCTAGGGATTACATAAATGCAATAGCTCCTATACCTTTAGGGACTAATAACCCAGGGGATTACATAAATGTAATAGCGCCCGTACCTTTAGGGAATGAATAACCTAGGAGATTACGTAAACGTAATGGCACCAATACCATATACTCTGATCATCTTTGCCTTTTAAGTAAATCTTAATATTATCTTTAATGTATACTACTCAAGGGATCTTTTAAGTAGTTTGTACATTTTCCATTTGATTATTGACATCCACATCTTTTGTGAACCCCAATATCGAAGTAAATTTCTTTTAGGGTCTTTAAGGTCTAATTACTAGAGTCCTTAGGGTCTATGTTCTCAAAATGCCTCACGGTCTAAAGTATGGGTTACAACCCACCTAAAACCAATCTTGTTTTATGGGTATTACAACTCAAAAATCAATATCTTTTTATGGGTTATATATCACCAAAAACATCTTTTATGGGTTACATATTACCCAAAACAATCAAACTCATGCCTTTATATGAAAGAAAAGAAAATAAATAATATGCTTTTCATAAAATAATTTATAAAGAAAAGTACACATGCTTGATTAAATAAAGCTATAATCTCTTTAAATTTTAAAGATTAAGCAACTACATATTATCATCATTCTTATGCTTTTGGATAGAAGAGAAAAACAAGAAAAAATATGCATTTATGGATGAATTTTATAAAGAGGAGGAGGATGTACTTACTATTTTTCTCTGATTCTCTTCTTCTTTTAATATGTTAATCTTTTTCCCATGAGTAGTTTCCTCTTCTGGAGTTCCTTGCAATTCTTTCTCTTTCTATTATCAGTTTCTCTCTCTATGGTATCTTTCTCTTTCTTACCTTTCTCTCTCTAGGTATTTCAATACTAAGTATTAAAGTAGAGAAAGAGTTAAGCTCCCTTATCTTATTTATAGGATTTGAAGCCCTTGACTAGAGTGTATAAACTTACACTCAAGTCAGTGTAAATCAGGCATGATATTAAGATTAAAACTGTGTGTAAACTAATAATGACTATGGTGTATCTATTAACACCCAAGTTAAAACAAGTTAGGCCTGATATTTAGGTTATTATAATGTGTATACTCATAATAGCTTTAGTGTGTCTACTAATACCTATATCAATACAAGTTAGGCTTGATATTTAGGTTAATATAATGCGTATACTCGTAATGGCTATGATGTGTTTATTAACACTTAAGTCAATATAAATCAGACCTGATATTAATAAAATATCTACGATTTATATTATAGTGCATTAGTACCCAAGTTAATAACATGCGCCCTAGATATTTTGTAAGAATAATTATCAGCTACTTATTAAGTACTAAATGCGTGCACGGTAAGAGCCAGAATATGTTTTTCGGGTTTATGGTTCAGATTTTGACATAATAATTTTTTATCTCAAAAGTATATAGCGCGGTACCCCGTGAATAGTGTTAAAAATATCAAAGATCCTGAAATTATCAAGAATTCATAGAATCATCAGATAATTATATTAAGCTATTCTACATCATTTATTAGCAACAATTAGATACAGTAGTAGTAAAATAGTAATTTAAAGTAAATTCATGAAAGAATGATCAGAAATACGCCATGTGTCCTCTGATTAATCTGGGTCATTACATCCTACCTTCTTTAAAAAAAATTTCCTCCACAAAATTAGACATTCAGGGCCTGTTTGGTAACGCACCGCGGCGGGCAAATAAAATATTTAGCCGCGCAAATATTCGCCCGGCTGTGTTTGGCAGCCACCCGCCCTTGGCGAATATTTAGGCGGGCCCACATATTTGCTCTCCGCGGCGGGAAAACATTTGATCACCCCCCCCCCCCCTGTGAAAATATTTTCACGCCGATTATGCCTTGGTGAGAAAATTTTATTTTCTCGCCGGAAAATCACTATTTTCAATAAAAATTAATTTTTTAATATATAAAAAAGATAAAAATTAATTTTTTTTTATTCTTTGACATAATATGTGGTTCCCGCACTGACCCAACCTATTTTTGACTTACTTTGATATGTGGGACCCACTCAAATTGAAAGAAAATGAAGTAAGCTGAAGTGAGCTAGCTCGTACACGTACCAAACATTGTTAAATATTGCTATGAGCAAATATTTAGCCAAGATAATATTCGCCTGGCTAAATATTCGTCGTCGGAACTCTTTCTCACGTACCAAACAGGCCCTCATAGTCAACAAACAGATGTGGATATTTCTCTTTGACGTCTGCTTCCCGTTCCCAAGAGGCATCTTTAATATTGTGGTGCTGCCACAATACTTTCACCAAAGGTATCACCTTAGTGCGTAATGACGAACGAGATTTTTAGGATTTTAATGATGTAGTCGTTATTTAAATCCCAATCAATCAACCATTTTATATAATACTTGCAACAAGAATACGATTAGTACAAAGGCAAGTAAGAGTCGAACCCACAAGGACTTGTTGAAAATCTATTCCAAACTAAAAATTAATAAATAAACTAGAATAAAAAGTCTCCATGGAGATAAGATAAAATTTATACTAATTTACTAACTTGAATTTAAACGTAGCAAAATCAATTAAAAATAGTTGAATAAACAAATAAAGAGAAAACTAGGGTATTGGATTCCACCAAAAGTAAATATATATAATTAATAAATTACTATCTCTAATTTATTTTTCCATTTTTTTAACTCAAATCATGAATAATTCAATATTCTTGATTCGGAAGATTCGACTTTTGAGAATAATATTTTTTTTCTAAAATAACTCATGTTTAATGATTACATATCAATTATAAGCACACACCATGAAAGATAATAATCTAAGCATGGCGTGTCAATGTTTCGAAGAATATGTAATAAAAAATTATGAAAAAAATAGACTTTATAATCACGTTGTGGGAATTAATAAACTAGAAAAGTAATCTAAAAATTAAATACTAACCTTGGTGAAATCCTTAACCCTAGTAGGAGAATTAACCAACCATTTTATTGAAACAAGAAGAGATGAATATAATAAAAATCTTATTTATTAAATACTACACTACTTTTTTTTTTCTTATCACCCTTTATCAATGAAGCCTAGTTCTTCTTGGCCAATTACAGAGAAAGAGAAATAAAATAAAAAATTAATAGATGGAGAGAGAAAGAGAGATGTAGTGAGAGAGAGCTCTGGGCACCCAAATGAGAGAATATGGGTGCCTTTTTATAGGCCAAGTGAGGTGGTATGAAAATAAGGAAACATGAAAATAATTCTTAAAAGATATTAGGGCAAAAAAGAAGGGGATTAATGACAAAGATTTATGACAAATGAAAAGAAGGAAAGAGAATAAAGGGAGAATAAAATAAGAATAATAAATTTAAGAAAAGAAAATAAGGGGAGATTGTACTACATACGATGAGAATTGTGGAGAAAAAGTTGGGAGGAGAGAGAAAAGATTATCTCATAAATGTGATATTTGGCATTACAACTTTGTCATTCTCTTTTGGATTAGTTACACTCCTATGTCCTTGTCTTAATTAAATAGCTCCTACGCGATGTCTACCCTTGATCTTGATCAAGTTGATGATGACTTTGATTGGGCATGATCTCTTGTGATCGTGGGCTTGATGTGTTCCTCACATTGGTATTTTGTCTTCAATTGGGCCCTTAATTATGTGGTGATTGTCCTCCTCAGGTCTTGTTCTCGTTGATCCAGATCTCCTCGGGATACTTGGTCTTGATTATGATGATGATCATTAATGTTGATGGATGTGATCTAGGCTGCTTGATGGCCGTCGGATCTCAAGAATTAGGCCAAAAGTAATCCTACAAGAGAAAATAGACGTAATTATAATCTTAATCAGAATGGCTCTACATGTAATGCCTATTTTAAAGATGATAATTATACACTTTTTAGGCAAGATCACGTAGGATCTATTCTTTCCTGGCGAGGATACAAATAGCTAGGTTGCTCAATGTATGAGACATCTTCTTGGAGTTCTATGGATTTCCAATCTAGCATGTGAAATGGATCTGGTTCATACTTGCGAAGCATCGAGACATGGAACACATCATGTACTCCAGACAACTATGTGGGCAAAGCTAAGCGATATGCAACTTCACCAATCTTATAAAGGATCAAGAAAGGCCCAATAAACCTCGGTGCTAGTTTTCATTTCTAATCGAACCTTATCACTCCTCTGACCGACGATACCTTCAAAAAGACATGGTCGTCGATGGAGAACTGAAGCTTACGTCGATGTAGATCAACTTAAGACTTTTGTTGACTTTGTACCGCAAGGAGACGTCTTCGAATGATCCCGATCTTCTCAGTGGTCTCTCCTGCACCACCTCAGGACCAAGCAATCTTCTTTCTCTAACCTCTGCACAGCACACGGGAGATCTACAAGGCCTTCCTTCCATACATAACTCATAGGGTGGCATGCCGATGCTCGACTGATGGCTATTATTGTATGCGAACTCCACAAGCGGTAAGTGATCCTCTCAACTGCCTTTGAAGTCCAGTATATAAGCTATGAGTAAATCCTCCAAAATTTGATTCACTCGCTCCGTCTGCCCGTTTGTTTAAGGGTGAAAATCTGAACTAAAATTCAATTTTGTCCCGAAGGCATTCTGAAAACTCTTCCAGAACTTCGAGGTAAACTTCGGATCTCTATCTGACACAATGGAGGCTGGGATACCATACAGTTTGACAATCTCTTTGACGTATAATCTACTCAGATCATCAACTCTGTGAATGGCTTTGATAGCCAAGAAATGAGTGGACTTCATCAGTTTGTCAACAATTACCCAAATGGAGTCATGGTTTTGACGAGTCTTAGGTAGACCCATCACGAAATCCATTGACACATTATCCCACTTCCATTCTGGGATAGGTAGAGGCTGCAGGGTGCCTCCTGGTTTCTGATGCTCGACCTTAATTTGCTGACATGTTAGGCATCTTGACACGTATTGAGCAATCTCCATCTTCATGTTATTCTACCAAAACTGCCTACGTAAGTCTTGGTACATCTTAGACCTACCTGGATGTATTGTGTAACAAGTACAATGAGCCTCATCGAGAATCTCCCGCTTCAATTCATTATTGTCTTCAGGTACCCACAATCTCCCATGGTACCTTAAACTGCCACCTGCGTGCAAAGTCCACTCCTTCGAGATAACATGTCTAGGGCATCGACCCATCCCTTCTCATGCTATGCCTCCATGATCCTTTTAACCAAAGAGGGTTCGGCCGTCAAGTGTGAGACAAGGATCTTGGGGTACTAAGTCAAAATCTGAGGTCCATGGTCCCCCTCAGCATCCGGCCATTCTACCTCCTGTCCTAAAGGGCAAAATATAGTCTCATTCTGTTTTCGGCTCAGTGCATCTGCCACGACATTAGCCTTGCCTGGGTGGCACTGGAGAGTGAAGTCATAGTCCTTCAAAACTTCATCTGTCACGCCCTGAATCCGGATACCCAGATACGACCCGAAAATCCGTGGATCGACCCGTACCCGAACCTAGAGGTGATCCATGAATGTCCCCATAATGGTCCAATTAGGTCAATTAGACTACTAAGGTTCACTCGAAAATCCACCAAGTAAAAAAAAAGATCTAGATGTAGAAAATAAATAATTAAAATAATTCGTAACTCAAATAATTCAATCAATCAATTAAGTGTAGAAAGATGGAGGTGAGAACATGCTCTCAATCAAATGACTACATACCCGTGAAAATAAATAAGTAATGTTTTAAAACAATCAAAATAAAGTTTTCTAAAGTGTGGGATCGACTCCCAAATCCTCGTCGACCTCCTCGAATGCATCGGAGTCTTTCGCTTCAAAATCAACTCACGTACCCAGCTCATCAAAATCTAAAAATGGTATCGGTGTAGCACCGTGAGCCGAGGCCCAGTAATACAACAGTGTGTATGGTATGATGTCATACTATACAAGTTTTTAACCAATATATGCATCTCAATCATATAATAATGATGACATGAATATGAGGGTGAATGCAAGTAAGTATGAGATGCCAATGCAACTAGTACCCATAACCACACAGGGTCTCCATCTCCTTTCCGCACTAGGAGCAGTCTCATCGACCCATCTGTAGGATATAATAACATCTGAGGCCTTTCACCCTAGGGTACCGAACCCTGATTAATTGATAAAACTAATATAAACGTATATAATATACTTCAACCCCGTTCCCTTATGCATCCCTTATATGAAATGACGTGATGATCATGGTACGACAACAAGATGATACTAGGGTTATATGGCATAAGCACACATATATTTAATATTTAAATAAGAACATAAATAAATACATGATCATCAAAAGTAATAATATGGGAACGAATTAGGGTTTAATATGAATAACATGTAACAATCACCGTAGGTCACGATCAACACGGATGAATAATATAAGTGGAAATCGTAAAAGAATCTAACACACCATGGCCAAACCCTATGAGAGATCCATGACACAAGGTCGAACTCTAAAGAGGGATCCAAGACACTTGGCAAAACCCTATGAGAGTCCAATACACATGGGTGGGATCTCCATGCGTACAAGTATAGGTCAAACCATCTAGGGTTTAGTCAAACAACAAGGGCTAAACCCCTTTATAGTCAATAAGTCATGACCGAAGCACTAAGGGTTTCTAAGGCCATTAATTGTCCAAAATCCAAGAAATAAGTTTTTCATAAAAAATATATTTTCTTGTAAAAATCATAACTAAATAAATATAAATTAGAAAAATACAAACTCAATGGATTTGAAGACTATATTCACTGAGGTTTCTATGAAAAATAAATTTAAAAATATTTATTTCTAAAATCGAAGTCAAAATTCTTAAAGAAGTAGAATACACAGAATCTGAAATTCTAAATTTTGCAAAAAAAATCAGTACTTTAAAAAAATTACAACTAAATAAATACATATCTTAAAAATATAAAATCAACGAATCTGAAAAATATATTCACATAAGTTTATAGAAAAAATAAATAAAAAAATATTTAGTTTCAAAATATATGTGTAAATCCTTAATCAACTGGACCTTACAGAATCTGGAATTATAGGTCTTACAGAAAAGTCCAACATATTGTAAAAATTGTAACTAAATATCAAAAAAATACAAACTCAACTAATTTGGAAACTAGATTCATAGCGGTATCTATGAAAAATAATTATAAAAATATTTTAATTCAAAATATAGATTGAAATCTTTAATGAATTGGACTGTACATAATTTAAAATTCTGAGTTTTATAGAAAAGTACAGTACATTTAAAAAATCATAACTTAATAAACAAAAATCCAAAAAATACAAACTCAAAGGATTTAGAAAATAGATTCATAGAGGTATTTATAAAAATTAATTATAAAATATTCAAGTTTAAAATATAAATAAAAATATTTAATTAACTAGACCGTACAGAATTTAAAATTCTCGGTTATGAAGAAAAGGACATCACCTTAAAAAAATCATAACTAAATAAATATAAATTATAAAAATACAAACTCAGCTGTTTTAGAAAATAGATTCATAAAGAGTTTTAGAAAAATAATTAAAAAAATATTTAAGTCCTAAAAATACTACAAAAATTATAAAGAAATGGCTATTTGTTATGGGTACCAAATAAGTCATGGTCAAACCAATCATTGTGGTATCAAACAATGATTAACTCAAGAAAAATATACTAAATCATGCCTAAATTAATGTATAATGAAGATCTATTATTATATAATGCAAGAAAAGTAATAACTTGAAGAAGAACAAGCATAGGATAGATCAAACACACTTATCTTAAGATTTCTTGAACTTTAATGATAATTGAAAATTTTTTCAAATTTAAAAGTTGTCGGATCATCCTCTCCTTGGAGTATGTTCTTCTATTCGGAGTCCCCGTCAATTCTCCCTTCTTGCTTGAGTGCGATCGGTGCCTGAATGAAGGTTTAATGGAGATTTCTCTATTCTTTAATAGAGTTTGGTTTGTGAAAACTTTTAAAGTTTTAGGGTTTTCATAAATAAGTTTAGGGAATGATTAAGATTTTATTTTAATGAAATTTGTAACTATCAAATGGATGACTTTTTCAACCCTAAAAAACTCATATTTTACACTACTAATGGGTTATAAATGGGCCTAAGGCCCATATACATCAATTAGGCTTCATTTAAAAATATTATAAAGCCCAAAAGGCCTCTAGGTTGGCCATACGGACCCACCCAACAATTATAACACAAATAATCATTCATTGATTCAATTAGACTATGTTATATAATTTAAAAGTTTATACAACAAGGTATTGACACATGGTACACACATAAATCAAATAAAATAATCTAAATACATAAAAATCACAAAAAAGTTCAAAGCCCCAGAAAAATGTTGAGCTGATCTTGGAATGACCTGAAAAGTGATTTGTAGGTCCCACACTCCTATTAAATAAATAACATATAATTAAATATTATTTTTGAAAAATATAAGAATGGTAGGAAAGTTCAAAAATTACGAAAATACTATTTTTGTTAAAATCTCCTGAATCTCCCGCTAAGATTTTTATGTCTAAAGAAATGTTCTAAATTTCTCGAGTAAGCTAAAAATGATAAAATATGAATATTTTTGGTGTCTTGGGCCCAAAAAATAATTTTTTTATAAAAGTTCTAGAATGTTAGTTGCGGCAAGAAAAAGTTTCCTGCAAGTTATGGTTCATTATTTTTAGCAAGAATTTAGCCCTAAAGAGCGAGTTTCAAAAATAGTAGGTTTTTCAAAGTTATTAGAATGAAACCAAATTAAATACACATACTCATATATGATATTAAACAATAAAAATAATAATAAGAGTGAAAAAGTTTCATGTTTTCATTTATTAGGTAAATTTACCATAATACCCTAGAACGAAAGTTCAAGGTATTACACCATCCACCGTCTCTACCTCATGTTCAGTTCTCTCTGAGTGAAAATGTAGTTCAACCTCTTGTGATCAGAGTAAAGCTCGAACTTTTCACCGTAAAGGGTAATGTCGCCAAATCTTGAGTGCAAAGACAACTGCTGCAAGCTCAAGGTCGTTGGTAGGGTAATTCTGTTCATGAATCTTAACTCTCTCGAAGCATAAGTGGTCACCTTCCCATTCTGTATTAAAACACAACCTAGTCCCTTCAATGACGCATCACTGTAAATGACAAAACTCCCTTCATCAGACGAAATCGTCAGAACAGGTGACATAGTTAGACGAATCTTCAACTCTTCAGAGGAAGAAGAGCTGAACAAAAGGTAACAAGGTTGCCAGGGAACAACAGTCATAGAAGATGACATCTCCTTGTGAATGCATCCACAAAGTTGCTAGGGAAAAAATCACTCACATGACAAGGTACCACTTAAGATATGCTGAATAGGGTGAGAAAGGATTGCCATACATGTGATGTAAAGCTACAGTGTATAATCACATGATCCACTGACTCAGCTTCTGACTTGCATAGAGTGCATCTATTAGGCATCACCGTCCCTACTGATCAAGTGGTCCACAATAAGTGTTGTCAAGAATGGTCGCCCATATGAAAAAGTTAACTCTAGATGGAATGGTGGTCTTCCAGATTGTAGATGCTTGGAATTCCTCCTGACTTCCTTCAAAACAATTATGGTAATACGGACAAACCGTATAGCCTCCCTGAGAATCCCATCTCCAAACTCTTTTGTCAGGCTTCGTATCCAATTTGGGTGGTTTGAAGGAGGAGATCCATCTTCGTCGACTTGCTGGAGGAACTCCGACTAGAGGAAGTAGAAGGAATAACGCTATCGCTATGAGTGACGGACGAGCCACTAAAAGGAGAAACAAGACTCAGAGAGGGTTCATCAAGAGCAATAGGGACCCGAAAGTGAGTGAAAACAGATGTGAGAAGAGCAGCAAACGGAAGGGATTTCCGTGACCCTGGAGTATAAAAAGCGTCAAGCATAGTATAGCAAAAAATAGCAGGGGCATCAAGTGTATTGCCATTGGCCAAATGATAAAGAAAGAAGATCATAGAATCAAAGATCTCATCTCTATGGCCAGCGCGAGGAACAAGGTTGTAGCTAAGAACCAAATGACAGAACATAAACCTAGGAAGGAGGCTAGCACGACGAAGGTACGGAGAAGTAGGAACATGTTTCCCACACAGATAGAGAATCATATCCACTTTCTCATGGAGAGGATCAGGAGGAGGATACCGACGTGCATTCGGGGTGCGAGGCAACCCAGAAATCTAAGCCAAGATGGTGGAAGAAATTTTGATATCCACCCCATTTACATGAGAAGAGAAAAGAAACTACGTTGATCCTCAAGTTGAATATTAGCATAGAAGCAACGAATCAAGCGAGGGTAAACAGGCCCATAGTACTCAAACAGGGGCCGCCAATGTTGAGCCTCAAACAAGTGATAAATATTTAAGGGAGCAAGAGAGTCAACTAAAACACTATGTTTGTGAGCAATGTCATGACGGGATACATACCTCTCAAAGTTTTCATTGGCAAGGGGAGAGATGAATTCCCCGAGGATCAAAGTCTGGGGCACGATCATGGCGAGCTTTCACTTGCCGTTCTTGTCGCCTGAGAGCCATAGAAAGTACAATGAGTAGGGAGAGAATGAAGAAAAAGAGTATCAATGATCAAGAGAGGTTGCAAATGATCGGCCAACCGAAGGGTGTGGAGATATATAATTAGGCATGATCGACCCAACAAAGTGTGGTCGCCCCAACTCATGAAAAGTAGAACCGCAAGAAAAGTGGGCGATCGAAAGTTTGGTTGCCCCCATTGCCAAAAAACAGAAACAGGCAAAGAGCAGGCGACCGAACATATTGCGGTCGCCCCAACCCAAAACAAACAGAAACCCCACAAAAAAGCGAACAAGGGCAAAACCATGGTTTGAATACCTACCACGACTTACTGGAGCTCCTCGGGATATGAAAACACAGCAATTAAGGCAGAGGAGACTCCTATGAGAGGTTAGACCCACTAGAGAAAATCAAGCCATGCACACGGCAATGGTCTAACCACCGACAACCCACTCAACAACCATTACACACGCCTATAGACTTTGTTAGATAGGTAAAACGAAGGGAGTCTAGAGGTTTGGTTGCTTTTCATCTACTCCTTCACGCTCCTTTGCAATCTTGGCCATCAAATGCATTTAGTGCTCGATCACCGTTGATTAGAATTGATCTCCATTGATCTTTGGGCTTTAAATGGACCTAAGCATTTAATTAGATAAGAAGATAATTAATAAAAACCAACCGAATATTTTTAAAACCATTATTAAGAGAAAATTATATAGAAATCTAATAAACAAATAGTAAAAAGAGAGCATCTTATTCTTCATATAGATTAAAAATTTATGTAGGATAATTTTGATAATTTACTAAGAAAAATGGAGTAAAAAAGTATAAAATGATGACTCATCAGTGGACCATCATATCGTTGAGATGGTATAGAGGGGTGAATGGGTATAGTGTGAAAGATCTTAACACTTTCATGCAACATTTGTGAAGAAAGGGACTCATGTCGAAGGTGTCATTAAGCATGACAAAATTGGCTGAATTTTTTTTTCTATGGCCAAATATGACCAATATGCTGCTTGTAACTACGGCCTTTATGGTAATTTGCGCAAAATAGTTTGATTAGTGATTTCTAAGCATTGGATTGGAGCCGTTTCATGTTGATTTTTAACCGTGGAATTTGAGCATTTTTTTGGGTGATCTGGAGCAAGGTTTAAAAGAGGCCGTTATAATGGACTTGGGGCGTTACCGTTACAATCCGTTATAAGAAGGGCAAAAACAAAAAAAAAGGGGAAACTAGGGGAAAATAACAGAAATAATGGCCCTAAAATTCAAATTTCAAAATTTGTCAATAAAACTTATACCCCAAAAGAACAGAAAATAAAGGAAATAATGGGTGTTTTTTTTAACTTTTTCCGAAAATGGCCGTTAGCATTAAAAGGGTACATAACGTAACGGGGAGGTCCGAATCCGTTATAGAGTCCTTATTTTTGTTATAAAGTTTGAAATCACTAGCTGGTCCAACATTCAGTAACATGTCTCTAAAAATTTGCCGGTCCGTCCTTCGCTCACACCGGCCGATCACAGCCCACAATACGAGCCACGTGGCTCACTCTTAGGGGGCGCTGACCGTATGGATGTTTGGCCAGTCCCTCGGTGGACCTACAAACAAAAAGTCAGCCTGATTAGTGATTTACAACCTTTGGATCTTTGCACCCAAATAACGCTCAAATAATGCTCAAATTCCTACAGTTAAAATCAAGCCATGAAAATAACTTCAATCCAACACTTAGAAATCACTGATCAGGTTTATTTTGGTCTGCAGGTCCACCTAGTGATTGGCCAAACATCCATACGGTCAGCATCCACTAAGAGTGTGCCATGTGGCTTGTATACCATGGGCTGTGATCGGCTTCGCGTACTCTTTATTGATGGTTCTAATGTAATGTATATGTTTACTGTATATATCAAGATTCAGGGCACGAATCATGAATAGTAGGTAGGTATATTAAATGAGTCAACAACCCACTGGACTGCCCTCTCACGCCTAAAATTTGAATGAACCGTCTTGGGCGGGTTTGTGAGAGGGACAAATAAATCTTGAATAATCAATCACTCCATCTATCTGTGTGCCCCACCACGTGAGAGACCTCGTTCAAAATGCGAGAGACAAACAACAACGGAACACGGCCCTCGTTCAAAATCAGTGGGCCCCACCACCACTCGTCGTTTCTCATCTCCTGCAGCCCGCTACCATCCAACACACGTGTGATCTTCTTTCTTGCACGTATACATTGTTAAGTTTGCTCCGTACTTGCCTTTTCAAACTTCAAACTTCAAACTTCAAAGAGCTCCTCAGAACACCAGAGCTTCTGCAACTCTTCCTCTTTTTTCTCTGTCTCCGTCTTTCTGGTTTTGTTTCTAAATTCTAATCGTTTCAAGTTTTCGAAAATTCTTCTTTTCTGTTCGGCCGGCAGAGAGAGAGAGAGAGAGAGAGAGAGAGACGTGTGGGTTCTAAATCTCGTTGAGATTGACTTCTGAGAGGATCCAATCGGAGTTAGAAACCCTAATCTGATCAAGAAGGAGAGATATGAACGCAGTCGGAAAACAGATGCAGAGATCTGGTTCGTCGGCCGTACACCAACAGCGTCAGTACTCGGATAATTTCTTGGAGACCTCCTCTAATGGAAGATGGGCTCAATCTGCTGGTCTCCAGCATCTCCAGTCTTCGAACACCACTGTTTTACAGGTTCTCGATCGTTTTTTTTTTTTTTTTTTTTTTGTTTTTCTTTTCTTTTTAGTCATCTTAAATCGATTAATTGATCGAGCTCTTGTAATCATTTCAGATGCCCGATCATTGTTTTTTTTACTTATTTCTTTTTGATGAATCAATAGCAGGATTATGGTTATTACGGCGGCTGTGGTACTCGAGGAGCTGGAGGAGGAGGAGGAGTTCAGGGGTCGAGAGCTTATAGGAATGTGCAGAAGAGCGTCAATGGAGGAAATGAGCTTTACCTGGAGCCTTCTAGTCCTCCTGTTTGTTCCAGGTCCTCTAGCCAGAGAAAGAATGGGGAGGAGCATGTGTCACTGAGTGAGCTCAGCCCGGGCATCTTGGATCTTCATTCTTTTGATACTGAGCTACTTCCTGATGTAAGCGCTATTTTTGTTTTTAGATTTTGAGGGTTGGACAATGTGATATGTGTGGTTGCATTTTGAGTGAATCATGATTCAATTTGATAATTTGTTTCTATGTTTGTATCCTGATCCCCATTTTGATAATTGAAGCTGTTGTGTAAGCTTCGGCTTGCCAATTAGAATTCCAATTTAAAAATAGGATTATCTGGTTCAATCTATTGAGTTTTCTCGTGCAGAGAGGATATTGGGTTTATATTTCCAGAGTTAGAAATCTTGAATTTGTGATTCTATTGCCATTTGCCAATTGCCAATGCATTGATTAGTTCTAGTTTTCACCGATGATAAATTCAATCATGCGGAACCCTAAAATGTGGGTGATCGAACATTGTATCTGTCAAAGAACCCACAAGATTTTGGTTCTCTGAAAATTGTTGCTCTTGTTAATTTATCCTGATTTATAGTTGTTTAAAGTTGACGCTGTTTTTCCTCCTTCTGAAATTTGAAATTTTTTATTCCCATTTGGGAACATCTGAGTCTGCATGTATTGTTCCGTTGATGTTTATGTTTATTTTGTGGGTAGATACCTGTGCCTGGGCTTTATGATGGTTCTTCCCTTTATCATTCTGTTCGGGGCAGAAGCGATGAATCTGAGACGTATTTTTCTACCAACAAACAAACAACCAGAGCTCGTGGTTTACTGGAGAATAATCTGTTGAAGAGCTTCTCAGCAGATAAAGAGAAGACCAGTTCTGTTGCAAAGATTAAAGTTGTGGTATTTTACTCTTCTACTCTTTGAATGTCTTCCCCTAAATTGAGTTGGGTGCCTACGAAATCAAACATGGCTATTTGATATGGATAGTGTGTAGGTGTTGAAACTTTTTCATCCCATCAAATGGCTACTTTTGCATAAGAAAATGAGCATACATTTAGCGCTATGTTTGAACTATTGGGAGACTTAATTTCATATAGCACTTTTTGTGATGAAGAATGTAAGCGATGGATGAATACAGGTTCGCAAGAGACCGCTTAATAAAAAGGAAATGGCCAAAAAAGAGGAAGACATCATAGCAATAGAGCCAAACTCCAATTCCCTTACAGTTCATGAGACTAAGCTCAAGGTGAGTTCACAAAGACTGTTTTACTTTCTCGTATTCAACTGGCATGTTAACCTTAAAGTAGACCCTTGCTTTCTTGAAGGTTACTTTCAGTTATTAATAGCATCGACTTCCATTTCATACTGTTTTGTGGTTTTAGCAGAGAATTTCCATCAATGTTGTGCTTCGAATCTCATGAACTTGTTCAAGAAAATGCACTTAAATCTGGTTGAAGATTGACTTGATTGAAATTGGAACTGCAACCTATCATGATCATTTTCTGCTTGTAATCTATCTTCTGGAAATGTTTTATTGGAAAGATTAACCATAAGAAGCCATCATTAAGCACATGCCTGTTCAACACACCATGATTTATTATTTTTCATAGATAATTTTCTCTTTACTCGTGATCTGATATATAACATGATCATTTTCTGCTTGTAATCTATCTTCTGCAAATGTTTTTATTGGAAAGATTAACCATATGAAGCTATCATTAAGCGCACGCGTGTTCAACACCATGATTTATTATTTTTCATAGATAATTTTCTCTTTACTCGTGATGTGATATGTATAACTTAATTGGAAGACGGTGAAACATCGAACCAAGTTTATGAATCCCTATTACATCCTTTACTTATTGTTCCAATTGCTCTTCTTTTTCTTCTTGCTTTCGTTATAAGCATTATTATTTGGTGGGTAAGCCGGGATTGGATCCATGACCTCAAGGGAGCTCTGTCCAATTCAGTAACCCTCTTAATCCCTACTTAATTGTTCTCATCGTTGTTGTTGCACTTAATGTTTCTGTTGTGGGGAACAAAGTGTGTGATGTGGAGAACAAGGCCTGTTTAGGACTTATCAATATGCAACCCATGCAGTTTTGGCCAAGATGCATGAGAGAAATAGATTACAGCTTTCTAATTCTGTAATTCTACAGGATTAGGTTCAAAGCTTGTCTTTGCCTACTACCCAGCTTGCGTACCATTACTCTTGTAGAGAAAGGTTATAGACCACTAAAAAATTTTCATTTCCTTCAAACGAACGATGCATGAGAGCAAGAACAAAGCTGCATATTCAAAGGATGAAAATCCTGCATGGGGTGTCCACTTTATGTGTGTACGGTTCTAGACTGAGGGTGATCGTCGCAACTGCGGGGCCTCATATTTGGCAGAATCAATGGACATAATTGTTTCAAGGTTGCAGTTTGGTATCATGAAGTTGAAAATATTACAAGAGCACGGGTCTTAGGCAGTGACATTCTTTGTGCGCCTTTCATTTTTTTAATAAATGAAGTAAACTTATCAAGGGAAAGAAAAGAAAAATAAATTGAGCGAAGACCTGCTTGTTAAAAAATTTACTTACACTATAACAATTTTGTCTTATTATTAATAAGTTTTGTATTGCATATGCCACCTGCATGAGTATATAAGAATGAACATGACCAACTTAAAAGCAAATCAAGGAAGGAAATAAGTTTTCATGATTGAATTTGAATTAGATATCCATTGAAATTGACTGAAATGCCACACCGATTCAACTAGACAGCTAAAATCTTTAACGTGGAGGATCTGCTTTCTTGAAATCGTACAATTTCAGAAGGTGATGGCCATCTGTTTGTGTGCATGCTTTCTTTTCCTCTGATCCCAAACAGAGATGACATTGAAGTAGAAGAATATAAATTTTACAATCTTCGCACTTCTCTAAAGCCAGAGAGAGGGAGTGGATATAGTTTTAAAGGCCTAGAAGTAACAACTGATGCTTGTGACTGTGCTTCTGCCTTAGTTCTGCATTCATTTGCCTTCTTCTGGTCCATGTAACAATCATGACTTTGTGTTTATCAACTTTGTCTCTCTTCTTTTTGTTTTTTGTTAAGATTCTCTGCTTGCAGGTCTTCTTGATGTGATCAAGGTATCTGGAACTGCTTCAGTTATTGTTTATGCTCCAAATCATGATTCATACTTTTTACAGGTTGACCTAACAGAGTATGTTGAGAAACATGAGTTTGTTTTTGATGCGGTGCTACATGAGGAGGTCTCAAATGAAGAAGTGAGTAAACAAGAGAGTGCAGGACATGGTTCCTCATAATGCTAGTGGTCTATTAACTGATCTTGTTTTTTTTTTTCCTGTAGGTATACCGTGAGACTGTGGAGCCCATTGTTCCGGCAATTTTTCAACGGACCAAAGCAACTTGCTTTGCATATGGGCAAACTGGCAAGTGTTTGAGCCTCCTAAATCTGAAACTTTTGTTTACATGCTTTGACAGGCTTTCTTTTGAAGAGTTCATGGACTGAACTTTTTTGCACATGATGGATAAGAAGATGGACTTTAGCACATCTATTTCTTGAAATTTAGGATGCATTGCAACCTGCTGATTTTTTTTCCTTGGAAATTCTCTCTCTCTCTCTCTCTCTCTCTCTCTCTCTCTCTCTCTCTCTCTCTCTCTCTCTCTCTCTCTCTCTCTCTCTCTCTCTCTCTCTCTCTCTCTCTCTCTCTCTCTCTCTCTCTCTCTCTCTCTCTCTCTCTCTCTCTCTCTCTCTCTCTCTCTCTCTCTCTCTCTCTCTCTCTCTCTCTCTCTCTCTCTCTCTCTCTCTCTCTCTCTCTCTCTCTCTCTCTCTCTCTCTCTCTCTCTCTCTCTCTCTCTCTCTCTCTCTCTCATATATATGTGTGTGTGTGTGTTTTGTCATAATTACTGTCTTCTAACCATGGAGTTTTTGATATTTGGCGTCCTATATATATATATATATATATAGAGATTTTTTATTTTTATTTTGCTGGCTAAGTTTGTTGTGACTTGTCAAGTGGTGAAATATCTGCAATTTTCTTTGCATTTTGTTTTATTCAGAGGATAAAATTTCTCAGATGAATAATTTTGTTGATATAAATTTCTCATTTAACTACCTGTATGTGCACCCATTTATTGCTCTTGAAGACCAAAACCAAGCTGCCACCCTCAGAAATTGGGTCCTTAATGTTTTTCTGCAACAAAAGTCGCATATCTTGCCAGGTGCAGTCTCTAGGAGTTGGTGTTTGATATTAGGACACTACTTTCATGTATTAAAGAAGTCAACTCACGAATATCAATTAGGTCACTTCCTTATAATGATTTCCTTATATTCAAAGCTTCAAGCATTTGATTTCCTAAATATTTATTCGATAATAACTGCCTCAGATCAACGTTAAGTTACCCAGCAGAAAGTTATGGATATGTGAATTGGAAGTGAAAATGTTTGTTGCCTTTGCTCATCGTTGAGGCATTAGGTGACTGTATTACCTATTTTTCAAGTGTTCATGATGTTAAATGATGCTTGTTCTGCATGAAAATTGATTCATCATCATTATTATTAGTGAATTTATTTTCCAGTGAGCTTTGTACCTCTTCCAGTGAACTTTTTTCACATTGATAGAAATGCTCCCTCTCACTTCACATTTGATTTAAGACAGAAAAGGACACTTTTATTAGAGGGGTATTTTGTCAAATGTGAAAATATTGACTGGAAGAGGTAAAAAGTTAACTGGAAAAACCAATTTCATTATTATTACGAAAAACCTTTCCTCACCCCCTTGGGTTGAGGCATCTCCTCAACCCCCAATCATCTATCAGCATGTGGAGGGGAGGTCAAGGGTAACCGGGAGAATTAGTTTTGGTTCAAGCTATTTTTTTGGTAACACTTCTGCAGATGTAACTTACTCTTTAGGTAACTTTGCCCTCCCATCCACATGTCACAACATGATAAGGGGTTGAGGCATCTCCTCAACCAAATGGGTGAGGCAAGCCGAACTGTTATTATCCATCATCATCATCACCATCACCATCACCATCACCATCACCGTTATTGTTATTATTATTATTATTATTATTATTATTTTCAAATGTCATCCATAGAGTCTAATTCAGACATTGGAGTTATGTGGTTTTATTCTCGGTTTGTCTGCTTTGCTCCATATTGACATCCTAACAGTCCTTTAATATGGTTTGGAAAGATAAGCATATTTCTTGGTTTTCTTTTCTTGTTAGATATTTACTTCACATTTGTGTTTTATAATGCTTAATCTTTTCCAGTGAGTGTAACTAATCTTGAGTTGGCTGTCTGTTTACTTATTCAGGGAGTGGGAAGACTTATACTATGCAACCGCTGCCCCTTAAAGCATCCCAGGATATTTTGAGATTAATGCACCATACCTATCGGAATCAAGGATTTCAGTTGTTTGTTAGTTTTTTCGAGATATATGGAGGGAAACTTTTTGATCTCCTTAATGATCGGAGGTTAGTTGTTATAACTTTTACTCTTATAAGGAAGCACATGCAACATCTAGAAAGTCATTCCTTAACTTGGGCGTATTATATATATTCGCAGAAAGCTTTGCATGAGGGAGGATGGTAAACAGCAAGTGTGCATTGTGGGTTTGCAAGAGTACAGAGTGTCAAATGTGGAGACAATCAGGGAGTTCATTGAGATAGGAAGTGCCACAAGGAGTACAGGTACAACTGGTGCAAATGAGGAATCCTCCCGTTCGCATGCTATACTTCAGCTTGCTATCAAGAGGTCAGCTGATGGCAGCGAATCTAAGCCTGTCCGGGTTGTTGGAAAGCTCTCTTTTATAGATCTTGCTGGAAGTGAACGTGGTGCAGATACTACCGATAATGATAAGCAGACGAGGTGAGATTTATTTGGGTTTCATTCAGAAAATCTAAGATATCCTTCTGTTAGACTGACAGGATGGTCTACCAAGATACACTGATTTATGTAGCATATACACATAGGATGCACCATTTGCTTGCTTCCATGTGAAAGCTCCTAGGCCAAAAATTGACCCAACTAGATGTTAACTCATTTCGCATTAGAGAAAAGATGAAAAATATCCCAAAAAATCAATATATGGGATGACTAGGATAACCCAATTGGAATTGATTCATTTGCCTCTGGGATCTCCTAGCTGGGTTCCGTTACATGGTGGGTCTCATCCCTCTGCATCTGTGCCATGTGTTCTGAATCCTGTTATACTGATGGTAGATTGTCCTCATGGTCAACACTGTACACAGCATGTACCTTAGATTTCCTCTTTTCTAGGTGGTTCTGTACACCCCTCATCAGCTGGATGTATATTTATGATGCAGAATGGAAGGTGCTGAGATTAATAAAAGCTTGCTCGCATTGAAGGAATGCATTAGAGCTCTTGACAACGACCAAGGTCATATTCCTTTCAGAGGGAGTAAGCTGACTGAAGTTCTTAGGGATTCGTTTGTTGGAGACTCACGCACTGTAATGATATCGTGCATTTCACCAAACTCGGGATCGTGTGAACATACTCTTAACACATTAAGATATGCCGACAGGTATTGAGGTTTTTGTTACAACCATTGATATAGTAAAGCAGATTTCTTTAGTCTTATTTCTCGTGTTTGTCTAATATATTTTTACTTATCAGGGTGAAGAGTCTTTCAAAAGGAAACAACTCTAAGAAGGATGCTTTGCCTTCAACTTTGAGGGACTCTACTGCTTTTCCCTTAACGGTTTTACCGACAGTGTCTACATTTGAGGGTAACATTACTGATGTTTTAAGTGAAACCAATAGATTTGGATGGTCCAAACAAATTGAAAGAGAAACCTCCCCGCCTTATAACTCGGGTCATGTCCACAGTGGAAGGGAAGAGGGCAATTTGGCCTCTTCTGTATATCCAGAATTCTCCAAAGATCAGAGAGGTGGAAGGTGTGGCATGACCGCAGAGGATTTTGATTTCTCCGAGGAGTTTTATGAGCAAGTAAAACCTGTGTGGAAGAAGAATGGAAAGCCAGGGACCTGCCAAATCTCAGCTATGGAGGATAAGATGAAAAAAGCCGATACCCAGACAAAATGGAAGGAGCTGCCAGACGTTGATGCTAACAATTCATATCCAGATGATGATATCAACGCTTTGTTGAAGGTGAGAGCATGTTAAATACAGAACATTAATTTCCTATCTGGAGACCATTTGGTTGACATGTAAAGCCTGCATTCCTGTGATTTCAGGAAGAGGAAGATCTTGTAAATGCTCATCGGAGACAAGTAGAGGAGACGATAGATATTGTTAGGGAGGTAAGTGATCAGATCATCCTCTATTGGCTAACCCGATTTCTCCAGGGTGATCCTAATTGATGTTCTTGCTTTTGTTTGTGCAGGAGATGAAACTGTTGGCTGAGGCAGATCAACCGGGGAATCAGTTGGATGACTACATCTCTAGATTGAACATCATTCTTTCCCAGAAGGCTGCAGGGATCCTGCAGTTGCAGACCCACTTGGCTCATTTCCAGAGGCGTCTGAAGGAGCACAATGTTTTAGCATCTTCCGGCCACTGATTTCATTCTGGAGTGCTAGTCGAAGCCATTGTTTCACATTTTGATTTGGTTTTTATCCATGATCTTATGCAAGATCTATGCATGCAGTATATATTTTCACTCCCAATGACTGGTAGCATCGGTTGAAATTCAGTGATTCATTCTTTCTTTCATTGCAGGTTTTGTTTGCGTGAATGAGTAATTTCCATTATTTTTCTAGGGGCTGCAATTTTTCTGTTAGAGCGAAGCCCTGTTTCCCTCTCTATTATCATTGTTATTTCTAATATTTTATGCTGCAGTTGAAAGAAACTATGTATATTTTTTGCTAATGGGCACCTTTGTAAAGCTATGTTGTTGATTGATAAAGCAGATACTCCACAAATTTCTTGGATGCTAAGCTCACTCGTTTACATACGGATGGGGCTGTTAGTGGTCTGGGTTTGGGCTGTGGTTCGACTTTTGCCTAAGCCCGGCCTAGAACATAATTAGCTACGCCCAGGCCTGGCCCATGATGGGGTTAAAAACATATCAGCTCATGCTCAGCCCAATAATAGCTAAGATGGGTGGGCTATTAGATTTGAGTCGATCTCTTATGTCCACGTTGGGTAGACCCAAAGGCAGCGTATAGGGATGGGATCTACTGTTTGATTCCTCAACTCGGCTTGAATGGCAGTCTTCTCCTTGAGCGAGCATTGGATAGAGTAGGAGAATCGAGCATCCATAGTCTGCTTAACGAAAACCTCATATGGCCTTTTACCAATCAGTAACGAACACCGAAATCTCTCTCCCTCTCTATGTTCAAACTTGTACACTGGTTGGAGTTTTCTAACCGTTGGATCAGTCTTTTTCATGGTTTGTTTTTACCCGAGATTTTAAAGCATTACGTGGAAGGAGTGGCACACTATTAGAGATCCTGGACCATATAGATAATGTTGGGCCCATCCCTAGTTGTACCTAGACACCAAAATTCATCCCGATTAGTGATTTCTATTTATTGGATTCAAGTCTATTTTCGTGGTTTATGTTCAACCGTGGATCTTAAGCATTACTTGAATCTAACAGCGAGAGATTTCTGATCATGGTGATTTTCGTGTCCACCGCCCGACAAGGTTTGAAGGGTCAACACCCTTTTTGTTCATCGTGGGGAGGGTAAAAAGGTTGGGTTTAGGCCCTTCATTTTTTTGGATTTGGGTCGGGTTTGGGCCTATTTTCGGGCATGAACATGGGTGGGGCGTGTATGGATCAGATTCCTTGGTCGTTTGGTAAGTTTTGTGGGCGTTTTGCAAGTCTGCAACAAGGTGGGATGCAGTCCCTGTTTTGAGCTCATTTTGGGGATGAAATGGTTGTGATTGGGGCTGTTTTGGGGCTTGATGGTGTGTGGTGTTTTGGTTCAGATTTTAGTTGATGTTTGGGTGGGTTTTAGGGAGTAAATGGGTCTGTATTAAGGGCTGCAAATGGGCGGAAAATATGGTCTGTTTTAGGTGGAATTACAGGCTGTAACATGTTTGGCTTAGTGAAAGTTCTGTAACATGGGTGGTTTATACTTTATAGAATAGAAATTGGACTGGTTTTCAATATATTTCAAGTCTGATTTTTGGAAAGAAAATTAGTAAATTTGAGTATTATTTTTGGTCAGAAATTGAGTAAAAGTTTTGGGTCTGAGTTGGGTGTAGAACATTGTGTCAATTGGGGTCAGTTTTGAGGTCAGCAGAGCCCATTCTTGTGATCATGGATCCAAGGGAAAACTAGAGCCAGTGTGTGCCCAAAGGACTTGGCTCATACAGCCAAGGTTGTTAGGCCCGAACCAGACCCGAAAAAAAAAAAAAAACCTGAAATTATAAATTAAAACGTTTTAGGAAAAATTCACTTATAATCCTGGAATATTCACGAATAATTCAGCTATGCTTACCGAATAATTCAGCTTTTGGTTCACGAATAATTCGTTGAATTACTAACTAGGAGCTTGCCCTGATGTGTAGCTGCCTAAGTACAATTCCTCTATATGAGGCAGGGATGCATTGCATAAGCAGAAGTATCAACACCCACTCAAAATAACTTGATTTTTTCTTGCTTTTTAGCCATGGGCCTACACAACTCATTACTAGAGGGCCGACCTTCGCAAACATTGCTTTCCAAGTCAGCTCGATAGGTTATTCCTAGTTGTTGGATTTTAGCATATTTATCATGGACCTCATAATTGGCCCATGGCTAGCTAAAAAGCATTGAGGTCCAAGCCACATTAAAAAAATGATCACAGGTCATGGATGAAGGTCTCGGGATCGAGGGCTGGATTGGTTGGCACTGATCCCAATCCGGATCAGGCAGCTCCAACTCGGTTCCAAGCTGTCTTGCTCAAGCCGATGTGAGGCCCTTATAGCAAATATTAGTGGAAGTTTGTAGCCCATTTTTTGTACGTGGAGGTTCAACTCTGCCTCAGTCTTGTAAGCGACGAAGCACGTGTCACAGAAATACGGGTAAGACCTCCTGTGCATGGTCTCATAGTGTCGTTCTTTTGAATTAATTAATTTGAACTCTCGGGAGCATAGGTTGCATGGTGGGATGTAGGCAACCTGTGGAGAAAATAAGGTAAGTGTGGCCCGGCAAGCGCAGTTTGTTCGTGGAGGTTCAACTCTGCCTCAGTCTTGTAAGCGCTGAAGTATGTGTCGCAAAAATAAGGGTAAGACCTCCTGTGCTTGATCTCCTGGTGTCGTTCTTTTGAATTAACTAATTTCAACTCTCAGGAGCATAGGTTGCATGGTGGGATGTATGCAACCTTTGGAGAAAATAAGGTAAGGCCCTGCCATAAGTATAAATTATCAATAAAAAAAAACTAATATAAGTATAAATAACTCGCCTGACCTGTTGCACTCTTTACTGGGCCACCAGCTTGGCCTGGGTTTGAATTTTGGTCGAGGCCTGCTCGGAGCAAGGGTGGTAATTTGGCCCGTCAGATGGGCCTAAGTTGGGCTTAGCAGAGAATAATGGACGCTTTCTTTTTTTTTACAAATTTTTTCAGAAAATAATGGTTGTTATTTTCATTATAACGGAAAATAATCGTTGATATTTTTTTCAACATTTTAATATATAACGTAATGGGTATCCCCCCCAAACGGACAATAAACGGTCGCTTTATTTTTTCACAAAATAATGGTCATTATTTTTTTCAGCATTTTAACGGTATATAACGTAACTGGTATCCCTGCCCCCCTTCAAACGGACAAAAAAGGACGCTTTATTTTTCACAAAATAATGGTCGTTATTTTCGTTATAACGAAAAGTAAAATAACGGCCATTATTTTTTTAAGCGTTTTAACGGTATATAACGTAACGGGTATCCTATATCTAAAGTGTTTTGCCCTAAAGGCGCTAAAATATCGTTTCTATAACTTTGTTGCCCTAAAAGCTATTGTTTGTGCTTAAATATTACAGACCTTCTTGAAAAAACAAAATTAGGTCGGAAACAAATCAACCATGGCCTGACACACTAGCTTGAAGATCTATGCCCAATCTAGTCTCTATGCAGGGGCATGGCGAGTACACCCTGCAGGTGCAGCTTGTTCGTGGAGGTTCAACTCCGCCTCAGTCTTGTAAGCACTGAAGCATGTGTTGTAGAAATACGGGTAGGACCTCCTGTTCTTGGTCTCGTAGGGTCGTTCTTTTGAATTAACTAATTTGAACTCTCGGGAGCATAGGTTGCATGGTGGGATGTTGGCAACCTGTGAAGAAAATAAGATAAGTGTGGCCTTGCAGGCGCAGCTTGTTCGTGGAGGTTCAACTCCGCATCAGTCTTGTAAGCGTTGACGCATGTGTCGTAATGGGTATCCCCCCCCTTCCCAAACGGACGCTTTATTTTTTCTCAAATTTTTTCAGAAAATAATGATCATTATTTTCGTTATAACTGAAAATAATGGTCATTATTTTTTTCATCGTTTTAACGGTATATAACGTAACGGGTATCGCCCCCCCCCAAATGGACAATAACGGACGCTTTTTTTTCACAATTTTTTTCAGAAAATAATGGTCCTTATTTTCATTATAACGGCCGTTCTTTTTCCAGCCTTTTAACGCTATATAACTTAACGGGTACCCCCCCTCAAATGGACAATAATGGACGCTTTTTTTTTCCAGAAAATAATGGCCGTTATTTTCCGTTATACCCCCAACTGGACAATAATGGATGCTTTTTTTTCACGATTTTTTTTCCAGAAAATAATGGTCGTTATTTTCGTTATAACGGAAAATAAGGGCTGTTATTTTTTCAGCATTTTAACAGTATATAACATAACGGGTATTGCAACCCCCCCAAAACGGACAATAACGGATTTATTTTTTTAGAAAATAATGGTCATTATTTTCGTTATAACGAAAAATAACGGCTGTTATTTTTTTCAGCATTTTAACGGTGTATAATGTAACGGGTATCTCCTCTCCTCCGACGTCCACCACTATTCATCCTTCGCTGGAGAAGCAAGGACAGTTCGATGAAGCCGAAACCCTACTGCGATCTGATCGACTCCTACGAAACAAATTCTCACTCATTTTTCATCTTCTCATGTGAAAGTTAAAAAATATATCTAGCCAAAAAATCAAACTGACTGGAGAGACATATACACACCTGCTGTATGGACTTTCAATTCCCAACCATTGAGATCTATTCTTTAAGCCATCCAAGTTTTAGTCTCAGCCATAAGTTGGGTCTGATTTTTTTGGGCTTTGCTGCCATTCAAGATGTTGTCGAATTTTTTGGATCAATGAGCGAAGAGGAACTAATCCAAGCAATTTCTTTTTTCTCAGTTACATTAACATCATAATATAAATGTTTAGTCCAAGCAATTGGGATACCAATTGACGAGAAAAACTTCAGTCACAAAAATAGGTTGTGACCGAAGCCGGTCAAAACCCACAATATGAGCCACGTGGTACACTATTAGAGGCCGTTAACCGTATGGATATTAGGCCAGTCCGTCGGTGGACCTGCACACAAAAAATCAGCCTGATAAATTTTTTAGAACCTTCTAATTAGGGGTGTCAACGGGTCGGTTCCGGTTCTTATCGGTTCGGTTCCTTAACGGTTCCGGTTCTCAAAGTGATGGATCCGGAACCGGAACCGATTATATACTTATGTCTGTTCCGGTTCCGGTTCTGGGTATATTGGGCTAAATCTTGAGAATGTTAGAATATTTACACTATATTTATTTATTGGTACTGGTTCTTATCGGTTTGGTTCCGGTTCTTATCGGTTTCGGTTCCATATTAGGCTACCCAGAACCGGAACCGTTATTGTCAGTTCGGTTCCCGTTCCGGTTACTTTTTAATCGGTTCCCAAAAAAGTAGAACCGGAACTGGTGTTTTCGGTTCCGGTTCCGATTCGGTTCCGGATAAACGGGTAAAATTGACACCCCTACTTCTAATGCTCAAATTCCTCAGCGTGTGACATTCTCTTGAATCTTGATAAATATATTGGAATTAATTAGATCTTCTATAATAAGAGTTGTACGTAGGTGCACATCGGTTAAGTTATTACTTTAGGGAGAGGTTTAGCCTAACTCTCGCCTAAGACGAGGGGTCTCCCTTGAAGAAAGAACTGAAGAAGATGGGGTTTTTAGCCTTTTAGTCTGGTCGTAGTTTGTGTTGAAAGAAGAACATGGAGAAGCTGAAAAGGCAACTCGGTTTTTTCACGGTTTTAACCTTCGTCAACTAGAACAGGTAACACACCCAACATGGCAGCTCAAATGGTTGGTGTGTATCCACCTCTTTCGAGAGGTCATGGGTCAAACCCACACAGGTAGATTTCCTCCTTTGAGCAGTGTGCCAGGAGTAGAAATCCCCTTTCCTGGCTTGACCAGTTCCAGGTTTCACCTGCCGTCTTCTGTGGGGCCCTCCCACGATGGTAACGTACAAAAAATAAAAAAACTAAAACAGGTAACATATTAATAAGTATATTTTATAAAAAAGTGTTCTAAAAAGTAAACTCAGGTTAAGGGAGCCCTTAACTTGAGGACAGGTGGTGCTTAATGATTTGTCCAAGGACGCCATGGACCAAACGTTCAAGGATCAAAAATTTTCTCCCCTTCCCCCAAACGGACAATAACGGACGCTTTATTTTTTCTCAAATTTTTTCAGAATATAATGGTCGTTATTTAGCATTTTAATGGTATATAACGTAACAGGTATCCCCCCCATGGACAATAATGGGCGCTTTATTTTTTCACTTATTTTTTTCAGTGTTTTAACGGTATCCCCCCAAATGGACAATAACATACGCTTAATTTTTCACAATTTTCTCGGAAAATAACAGCGGTTAATTTTTTCAGCACTTTAACGGTATATACCCAATCGCACCCCCGGTTATGATATGTACCATTAAAATGGTTATAAAAGAACGACCATTATTTTTTGAAAAAAATTGTGAAAAAATGGCTGTTATTTTTTTTCATCTTTCTCTTTTTTTAAATTTCAAATTTAAAAATTTGAATTTCTGCGCCACTTTCCATTATTTCCGTTATTTTGTGAATGATAGGACTTGATTTGAATTTTTTTGGATTTTGTACCTTATGGAATCATTTGCATAAGGAGGTAATCTCCCCCTCTCTCTCTCTCTTCCTTCCAATCCAAGGGCTTTTTTAGGTCACATTTGGATGGACTGTGACCTAAAAATTTTCTTAACAGGTTGATATTGCGGGTTAGGTTTTGGGCTGCGTTTGGTTCACCTTGTTTTCCCAGAAAAGAAAACTAAAATCGGAAAAACTTTATTTTCCTGTTTGGTTTATTGGGAAAAGTGGTCCCACACAAAACTAAAATGGGAAAAACTTTTTGTTTTCATGTTTTATTGGCAAACAGGTGATTCTTGCGAACAAAATGCAGCCCATATGTGTTGCAAAACAACAGTCCATGTGTGTCACTTCCAGGGGATCTCACAGAAGAAGGAATGTGGACTATCTACCTATTATCCCTTTCTTCTGGGCCAATGCTGAGGCTAATCATCCTCAATAAACCCTACCACTGACGGCCCACTAATTTGATAAATTTTTCATTTTTGTTCCCCTTATTTTCATTAGTAGGATTCTCTTGTTGACCTATTGACACCCTTAGTTGGTCGGCCCCACGTACTGTACAACGGGTCATGATTTAGTAAATTCGCGTATTATTATATGCGTTTAATACCTGATTTTTTTGAAGAAACGTTTAATACTTCCATATAAATAAAAAAAAAAAAAATCACGAATTTTATGACTATACAAATAAAACATTTATTATTAGCATTTGATACACGAATTGTGTATTTTTTAAAAAATAAAAACGTATTAAATGGTTGCATAATGTGAAAAAATTGGCAAAATTCAGGCTTTCTAAGGCTAAACGAATATAACATTTCAACAATGACCGAATTTTTTTTTATCCCGAAACCGAATTAAAATTGAACTTTTCCTGTTTCGAATCATTGCCTTATGCTGAATTGCTACTTATGGATTCACCTAAAGTCCTTCATATAGCACCTGACATATGACATTTATATTTATCACACACACACACACACCTTCCATAAGATTTCTCACCATTAAAGAATAAGAACACTATGGAGAAGTGGTGATTAAGAAAAAATGAAAAGTCTTTTAATTTATCAGATATAAAATAACCACCGGTCCGTTCTCTTTAATCGGAAATACCTAGAAAAGGGGGTTGCTTAGGTATTTAAAATTAATTATACCTAAACAGTTTTATTGGTCTATGGTAGGGGAGAAAATCGCATGCCTTAGTTGTTTGATAAATGATTATCACAACCGATTCAAATCGAATATACTTCCGTGGTATATTTTATTTTTGTTATTTGTTCTAATCAATATGAATAGCGGAATACAAACAAACAATCACATAAGATAAGAGATTTTTACTTGGAAACCTTAGCCAAGGAAAAACTAAGGGACCATGTCCAGACGGAAAGTATCACTAACTGGAAAGTTAAACGAAACAAAGGTTACTTACGCAACACCGTTGCAAATATAGCTTCCAACCTTAGCCAAGGCCTATTACCGATGCGTCCAAGTCCTCTGAATCAACGCTACGAGTCCACTGCGCCCTCCCAGCTAAGAAGCCTTGTCCGCTTGTTCAGTTTGGTACACAACAAACCTACCGTCGATCAGCTACTCCGATCTTAATTCTCAACACTCCAGCCTTTGTCGAAGGTGAATGATTTAGTATACCCTGAACCTTGGGTTGCTTAATATGCGTTGAGTCACACTGGTACACTCAGGCTACTAGGTCAAATATCTAAGTGGAAGACCTAAGCTGAGTAATGGATCAAGCTCTTGGCTTTGATCAAGAAAAGGAACAAGCTCATAAGATATTTATGAAATAAAAAGCTTCTTACTCTTCGAATGGATACTCTAATAAATAATATTTTCTTCTCTCTATAGAAGTGTAGAAGTGTGTTTAGAGAAGGTATAGAAGGGTTATATTTATAGAATTCGTAATTAACCCTGAACCTTGTAGAACGTGGGATCGTGGGAACAAGAATTTCGGATCTGAGAAAGACTCAATCCATGTGAAGTCCAATCGATTGTATTCTAGGTCCAATTAATTGGGCAAGGTTCAATCGATTGGGTTTTGGGTCCAATCGATTGGCCTTGTACGGATGAAAATTTCCTCCGTAAATCTAATCGATTGTACATAATCCAATCGATCGAACTTAAATAAGTTTCTATCCCGTAGGCTCCAATCGATTTTATAGAGGTCTCCAATCGATTGGGCTATGATCATGTTCTGTCTCATAGACTCCAATCGATTTTACAGATGTGTCCAATCGATTGGTCTTTGATCATGTTCTGTCTCGTGGACTCCAATCGATTTTACAGATGTGTCCAATCGATTAGGCTTTGATCATGTTCTGTCTCCAATCGATTGAGCTTTGTCCAATCGATCGGACTCTCCCAAAAGTCAATTACTTTGACTAAGACTCGGATTTGTTTAATGATTAGGTTTGACCATTATATTTTATTCATTTTAAACCTATTCCTATGGCCACTAAGTCACTTACCTTCTTAAGTGAGTGTACACGATCTATAACCGACAAATAGGCAGTTACTTAGATGACTATTGTCGTCAATTGTCTGATTCTTGCTGTTTCTGTCTTCTAGTCTTCTCGTAGTCTGCGAAGTATGCGTACCACGACATCTTCACACTACACTGGTGCTCGTAGGAACGGTTACATGAATGTTTTTATGTCATACGGAATCTTTGTCCAATTGAATATGAAAATATTCTTTACAATCTCTCCCTTTGACAATTCCGTAACAAAAAAATATTTAATCATATAGAAGGTAAACAAAAATTAATTATAATCCCACTCTCTTACATGATTCACTCACCATCTCAAAATCTCTCGAAGATAGACGAACAGATAATAGAATAGTAACTTTTGATCTGTTCCCTGCACATTCTACCAACAACACATAACATGTAATATCACCGGTAATCAATAAACCAATAAAATGCAGTGAGTTTAATTATGCACATCACAGGTAGAGAAATAGGTAAAATATTGAAATAATTTTACTTTTCCTAAATTTCTCTCCCCCTATCTCATGCAACTACTAGTTTACCTCATATGATTTTCTTTCCCCATTTTTGTCACAGAATGACAAAGATACAAAAAATAAACAGATAAATAGAATGCATAATATATTATTATGAATCACAAGTGCATCAGTGTAACATGATAACAAGTATAAAGACTAAAAAAGAGGCATGACGCATAATCTAAATACATTAATGGTTTCAATTTTGGTGAAACTATTTAACCAATCATAAATCTTTTTTAAATGAATTTTAAAATTTTAAATCATCTTTGAAAAGATTTACAACTTACAGAACTCAAATCGAATCAATCCGGATTAATTCGAATAAAAATTCAAATCTGAAGTATGCTAAAATTCATGAAAAGTCAATCGGGGCGTGACAGAGTGGTATCAGAGCACATGCTTCAAACACTTAGAGATTTGTGTATAATAAGTCTATGTATAATTGAGTTGTGTATGATAAAATGGTATTAAAGCACAGTCAGTAGATTACCCTAGGGAGCTGTGCAATGGAGACCATTAGGGGATCTGGTTAATGTGTTCATTCTTGTTATGGAGACGTCCGTGACCTTTTAGTATACATTAGAGACACTTAAAAACACTATAACCTAGAGCACTCTGATTATTTGTAATACTTATAAATAGTATTTGTGTACTATTGTTCATATGTATATTATTGTAATACTTGATTTATGTTATGTTTGACTATGTCGCAACCTTAACACTGTTATACCTTATCAATGAGATCGTGATAGAATGGTATGTTGACAGAATTATATTCTCAGATGATCTTAATTGGACAGTCTGACTATTTTGACTAGTAGGCCAGTTGACTAGTTTAACCAATTTGATTGAAGATAGATTGATTAGTTTTACCAGCTGATTAGGTCGATTAGATTGATCAAGTTTACCAGTGTAACTAAGGTTGACTATATTAACTAGTTTGACCAGCATAGTTAAGTTGACTAAAATTAGATGACTAACTTGACTGGATTGGAATAGATTAGTGTAGATGGCCAGTTCGGCTAGGTTTACTATATTGATTAAGTTGGCCAATCTGACTGCGTGTAGCTATAAAGTTTGTCAACCAATCTAACTAAGCTTTGCTAAAATGATTAGTTGACTAATCAGATGTCACAGACTAGGTTGAAAATTTCTTTGAGGGGGTTCAAATTTCGAGGAAGAAATTTTCTTTAAGGGGGGTAAATTATAATACTCTGAACTTTCGTTCTAGGGTATTATGGTAAATTTACCTAATAATAAAAATCTAAACCTTTTTCAGACTTCTATTATTACTTTTATAGTTTAATATCATTGTTGAGTATGTATGTTTAATTTAGTTTCATTCTGACAACTTTGAAAAATCTGCTATTTTTGAAACTCATTCTTTAGGGCAAAATTCATGAACTATAACTTATAGGGGACTTTTTCTTTTTCTAGCTAACATTCCAGAACTTCTATAAAAAAATTATTTTGTGGGCCCGAGACATAAAAAATATTTCTATTTTATTTTTACCAACTTACCTGTGAAATTAGGAACCTTTCTTGAGACATAAAAACTCTAGTCGACGATTTTAGGAGATTTTGACAAAAATAGTATTTTCATAATTTTTAAACTTTTCTATCATTCTTATATTTTTCAAAAATAATATTTAATTATATTTTATTATTTAATAGGAGTATGGGACCTGCGAATCACTTTCGGGTCATTCCGATGTCATTTGACACTTTTTCGGTGCTTTGAACATTTTTTATGATTTTTATGTATTTAGACTATTTTTTGTGATTTATGTGTGTAACATGTGTCAATATCTTGTTGTATGAACATTTAAATTATATAATATAGTTAATTGAATCAATAAATAATTATTTGTGTTATGATTGTTGGGTGAGTCCGTATGGTCAATCTAGAGGCCTTTTGGGCTTAATAATATTTTTCAATGAAGCCTAGTTGATATATATGGGCCTTGGGCCCATTTCTAACCCATTAGTAATGTAAAATATAAGTTTTTGAGGGTTAAAAAAGTCATCCATTTGATAGTTACGAATTCAACAAAAATAAAAATCTTAATCTTTCCCTAAACCTATTTATAAAAACCCTAAAGCTTTAGAAGCTTTTACAAACCCAAACTTCATTAAAGACTAGAGAAATCTCTATTAAACTTTTATCTGGGCACCGATCGCACTCGAGCAAGAATGGAGAATTGACGGAGACTCCAAATAGAAGAACATACTTTGAGGAGAGGATGATCCGACTACTTTCAAATTTAAAGAAACTTTCAATTTCTGTTAAAGTTCAAAAAATCTTAAAGTGCTTGTTCTTCTTCAAGTTATTACTTTGATCCATCCTATGTTTGTTCTTCCTAAAGTTATTACTTTTTATCATTATATAATGGTAGATCTTAATTATAAATTAATTTGAGCATGATTTAGTATATTTTTCTTGAGTTGATTATTGTTTGGTGCCACAATGATAGGTTTAGCCATGACTTATTTGATATCCATAACGGATAGCCATTTCTTTATAATTTTTGTGGTACTTATAAGATTAAATATTTTTCTTACAACCCTCTATAAATCTATTTTCTAAAACAGTTGAGTTTGTATTTTTATGATTTATATTTATTTAGTTATGCTTTTTCTGATGTGCTGTACTTTTCTTCACAACTCAAAATTTTATATTCTATACGGTCTACTTCATTAAAGTTTTCGATCTATATTTTGAAATTGAATATTTTTATAATTAATTTTCATAGATACTTCTATGAATCTATTTTTCAAATCCGTTGAGTTTGTATTTTTTGAATCTTTATTTATTAAGTTATACTTTTTCAAATATACTAGACTTTTCTATAAAATCTAGAATTCCAGATTCTATATGGTCTAGTTCATTAAAGATTTTGATATATATTTTTAATTATAATATTTTTAATTATTTTTCACAGATACTTTTATGAATCTATTTTTTAAATCCATTAAGTTTGTATTTTTTAGATTTTTATTTATTAAGTTATGATTTTTCAAAGATACTGTACTTTTCTATAAAATCTAGAAATACAGATTCTATATAGTTAAATTTATTAAAGATTTTAATCTATATTTTAAATCGGAATATTTTTATAATTATTTTTTATAGATACCTTTATGAATATAATTTACAAATTAGTTGAGTTTATATTTTATTTATTTTATTTATATAATTATAATTTGTATAATGTGCTAGACTTTTCTGCAAGATCTAGAATTTCAGATTATATACGGTCCAATTGATTAAGGATTTACACATATATTTTGAAATTAAATATTTTTCTATTTATTTTTACTATAAACCTACGTGAATTTATTTTCCAGATCCGTTGATTTTATATTTTTAGGATATTTATTTATTTAGTTGTAATTTTTCTAAGGTACTGACATTTTCTGCAAAATCCAGAATTTCGGATTCTGTGCATTCTATTTCTTTAAGAATTTTGACTTCGATTTTAGAAATAAATATTTTTGAATTTATTTTTCATAGAAACCTTAGTGAATATAGTCTTTAAATCTATTGAGTTTGTATGTTTCTAATTTATATTTATTTAGTTATGAGTTTTACAAGGAAATATATTTTCAGTTTACTACATATTTCTTGGATTTTGGACGATTAATGGCCTTGGAAACCCTTAGTGGTTCGGTCATGACTCATTAACTATTAAGGGGTTTAGCCTTTGTTGTTTAATTAAACCCTATACTTGTATGCATGAGGATCCCACCCATGTGTCTTGGATCTCTTATAGGGTTCAGCCAAGTGTCTTGAATCCCTCTTTAGGGTTCGACCTTATGTCATGGATCCCTTATAGGGTTCGGCCATGGTGTGTTAAATTTTTCTGTAATTTTCACTTATGTTGTTCATCCGTGTTGATTGTGACCTTCGGTGATTGTTACATGTTATTCATGTTTAATCCTAATTTGTTCTTATGTTATCACTTTTGATGATCATGTGTTCATTTTATATTCTTATTTAAATGTTAAATACATGTGTACTTATGCCATGTAACCCTAGTACCATCTTGTTGTCATACCATGATCATCACGTCATTTCATATAAGGGGTGTATAAGGGAACGGGGTTGAAGTATATTATATACATTTATATTAGTTTTATCAATTAATCAGGGTTCGGTACCCTAGGGTCAAAGGTCCCAAATGTTATTATATCCTACAGATTGGTTGATGAGACCGCTCCTAATGTGGGAAGGAGATGGAGACCCTACGTGGTTATGGGTACTAGTTGCATTTGCATCCCGTACTCACTTGTATTTACCCTCATATTCATGTGATCCTTATTATATAATTGAGATGCATACCTTGATTAAAAAAAACTTGTATAGTATGATATCATACCATGCACATTATTGTTTTATTGGGCCTTGGCTCACGGTGCTACACCGATACCATTTTCAAATTTTGAGGAGCTGGGTACGTGGGATGATTTTGAGATGGAAGACTCCAATGTACTCGAGAAGATCGACGAGGATTTGGGAGTCGATCCCACACTTTAGAAAGTTGTATTTTGATTGTTTTAAAACATTACTTATTTATTTTCAGGGGCATGTAGTCCTTTGATTGAGAGCATGTTCTCACTTCCTTTTCTTCACATTTAGTTGATTGATTGAATTATTTTAATTATTTATTTTCTACATCTAGACTTTTTTTTCTTTACTTAGTGGGTTTTTGAATAAACTTTAGTAGTCTAATTGAACTAATTGGACCACTATGGGACATTCATGGATTACCTCTGGGTTCGGGTACGGGTCAATCCACGAATTTTTGGGTTGTATCTATTCGGGGCGTGACAGTCGAACTCTTCCAAAAGTCAATAACTTTGACTAAGACTTGGGTTTCTCCAATGACTAGGTTTGACCATTATATTTTATTCATTTTAAATCTATTCCCATTGCCACTAAGTCGCTTACCTTCCTAAGAGAGCGTACACAATCTATAACCGACAAATGGGCAGTTACTCAGATAACTTTTGTCGTCAACCGTCTGATTCTTGTTATCTCTGTATTCTAGTCTTTACGTAGTTTGCAAAGTATGCATACCACGACATCTTCACACTACACTGGTGCTCGTAGGAATGGTTACATGAATGTTTTTATGTCATACGAAATCTTTGCCAAATTGAATATGAAAATATTCCTTGCAAGATCGAATCCCTATTTGAAATAGAAATGAGAACCCATTTGTTAATTAACATTTTTGAAAGAAAAGCTCATCTTTCATCCACTTGATTGTCACTTTAAGTGGGTCTTGTCATGTCTCTTTTAATTTGGTTTTAGTAATGCCCTTCCTAGTCCTCAATTACATTTAATTAGATTAAATAGCAGAAATGATACTATCACTCCCAGGATGACAACGTTCTCTGTCAAGTCTAGATCCTTGTATGGTCTTTGAAATTGTGTGGTGTAAATCTCGAAGACTATCTAGGTTGGCGATAATATTGCTCATTAAATAACATGCAAAATTTTTTTTGCTCGAGTGGTTTGGAAGTTCATGTATTATATGTAAATTTAATGATATGCTTCCTAATTTTACAAAAGATTCAATATTTTAGTAACACTCCCCTGAAATTTGAAAGTAATTAATAATACCCGCTTATACTTCAAACTTAATTTGGGATAACCCTCTTGACCTAGTTTAATAGTGGTGGTGGACTTATGTTAAAATGAACTTGAATCACGTGTTGTTTGCATTGTACTTGCAATATTATATTCCTTTCATAGGGGCATTAACAAGCACATGATGTATGTCACATTTTAACGTTAATCAAATGATGGTTATACTAGGTTGGGTGTAGTCCTAAAGTTGAAAGTATAAGGGGTATTACTAATTACCTTTAAATTTCAGATGGGTATTACTAATTACTTTAAAATATCAGGGAGTGTTACTAATTACCTTTTTTTCTGAATTATTGAAAAATACTGTAAAATACAATTTTTTTTTATAAATCAATTGATTTTTATTTTTCATTTCTTTTTTGTTATATTTTACTTGTTGCCGAATTTTGAACCAAATTTCAAATGACAACCTAAATTACCCTCAGACTTTTCCCATGTCGTATTTTTTTTTAATTTATTAAAACACATTTATAAGTCAGTACCTTTAATTTGTAGGGGAAAAGTATAATAAGCATGTTATGAACAAGGGCACTATCAGTATGACCAATCTAGAGGGTCATCTATCAGATGGACAGCTTGGATTGGCCACGTCAAAACGTTGCACCATAGTGAAGAGTCCCGCAGTGTTGCATCATTTAACCCCTTCCCATAAAACATGTTTAAAGGGTCATTGTGCAAGTACTTTATTGAAAAAAATCAAATTAAAATATGTAATATTGGAATAAGTCTACGGTTATGGACATTGGTAGAGCCAGGAAGGGGCCAGGGGGGCAGTTTTCTCCGTCGACTTTGAAAACTCTCTTCAATTTTTTTTTTTTACTTTTATAAAATACCAGTTCATTAAATGAATAAGAAAAAAATTTTAAGACAAAAAATTCATTAGCACATATGTCCCTTGACTCCCTTCTACCTCATTAAGGCCATGTTTGTTTTTTTTCACGTGTGTTTCTGGACACGCGCATTTCATAACCCGTGCAAGTTAAGTGCGCGCGGCTTCTAATGTATGGCGTTTGGGTAGACTCAACAAATCGCCTGCAAAAATTGAATATATGTATTTGTTTACATTGTTGGTGGATGTTGCGCCTGATTCAGTGCATCGCGTTGCATTGTATAAAATTATACATATGCATTTTGGACTGTCGTGTGTACTCGAATATTTTTTTACGGTCTAGATATACGCGTAATATATTATATAATTTCTAATATAATATATATATATATATATATATTTATATATATTTATTAGATATTATATAATATCTATTAGATATATTGTATAATAAATTATTTATTATTATAATAATATATAATGTATTATAATAAAATATTATTATATATTAGAATAATATATAATATAAATATATTATATTACATTTACTTATTATATAGTATAATATGTAATATATTTATTAAATATTATTATTTTATTATATTCTTATGTTATATTAATATATTATAATATATATGTTATTTTATGATTTTATGTAATATATAATATATAATATATAGTAAAAATATTTATTTTATAAAGTGTGATGCACCGCTCAATGCATCGCGCAATGCACCATAAGTATGCCTTATGGTACATCAGCGCGTGTTGTAACCCACAATTTTGTGTGTCTTTTGATTCTCAGGGGATGGGCCGAGTATTGTGATTCGAGTTGCGACGCACATTTTGACCCCGATGCGCATCGTGATTCACAGCCGTTAGTGCAACCAAACATACGTTTTTGGGCCACGGTGCGTACATTAGATTAGCGCCAATGCGCGCACGTTTGAAAAAAACAAACAGCCCCTAAATGTTTTTATCTATACTATTATAAAGTGACAATCGGGTTACCACCCATGTGACACAATTAAAGGCCTCTATCCTTTAAAGCAAAACCTTTCCCTCATTAAATGTCTCTTTATTTAAAAGAGAAGACCTGGGTCGGAGTACGCCTTTCACAGTATAGGTAAACACAGTATAAGGACCATAGTATATGCCACGTGGCACACTATTAGAGACCACTGATCCTAGGTCAAATACAAATCTTATGCCCTGCTTGGTTCACTACACTTGGGTGCATTTTGCACTGTAGTGCAAATGTAGTGACTTGCGTTGTAATCACTTACAGTGCAAGTCACTTACAGTGCAAGTCACTTACAACTGTTTGGTTCATGCTTTGTAAATAGATGCAAATGAAGTTTAGTTGATTGGTTGGTAGTGCATTGCAAAAGAATGCAATGGATTATTTTATTTCTTGATTTTATAAAATATACACAATAAAATTATTATTGTTATTATATTTTTATTATTATTATTTGGAGGGGACAGCTTGGGGTTAGGTGGCCCCAACCAACTATAGCAAAAAAATAGAAAGCTAAAAAATAAAAAATAAAAAAATTTAAAATAATTTTTTTAAAAATAAAAATAAATAGATAACAATAAAAAAATAATCACAGTTATTATTATTATTATTATTATTATTATTAATATTTTTGGGAAGATAAAATGTTGAGCTAATACAATGCACCCACTTGCATAAGTTTTTAGGTTGCACTTGCTTGCATCTATTTTGTTAGGGAGTTTGCAAGGGCTTGGAAACCCACTTGCACTGTAGTTCATTTGCACGCCTCCAACCAATCACTTGCAATCCCAAAATTGTGGCAAGTGAGTGCATTGCACTCAATTTGCTATGAACTAAGCAAGGGCCTTATTGATTTTCATTTGAACTATACAAATGGCACTTTGGTTTTCAATTGTAGTCGGGTCGTCTCTACCAGAGAAGGCCCATTCCCACTAACCACATGGATGTTTATCCCATCCCTTATTGGATAAAATAACCCAAAATCAACCTGATTGGTTATCTTTAGCCATAGATTTTAGTACTTTTTAGGATTTATTCTAGCCATTGGATTCAAGCATTTTTTTGGGTAGTAAATCCAATGGCTAGAAATCATCAATCAAGTTGATTTTTAGTGTGTTTATTATCCACCAATAGGTGGGCTGAACATCCACGTAGTCGTTAGGCCCAAAAAATGTTCTACGTAGGGCGGTGAGAGTCCTCTGCATGGATTGCAACGGGTTTACGGGGTCCTCTGCATTGTTCATGATAGAGGTGAAGAGTACGAGTCTAGTTATCGGGAGCCAGATCCGGCGCTCTTGCGTGTTGGTGAGCCGTGTGATGGAAAACCTTCCCGCACAGTTCGGAGAGCACTGAATTAGAATGAGAGATTCACCACCACATCATTGCATGCAAGGGGAGCTTGGTTGATTCGCAGATTGGTCCGACTCATAATTCACTTCTTATAGCTTTAGCGTTCGAGTCGAACATGGGTTCAGCGACCCCATTGGCAAACTCGACTTCACATGTTCCGTGAATTTTCTGTCACCCCATTCCCAAACCCTTGATGGACTTATACAACAAAAGTCAGCCTGATTGGTGATCTCTGGCCATACCACAATATGAGCCACGAAGGTATGTTCTTAGAGACTTCTGACTGTATGGATGTTTGGCTCAACCCTAGGTGGACCTAAAGTTAAAATTAGCTTGGTTAATGATTTCTAAGCGTTGGATTGGAATCATTTTCATAGGTTGATCTTAACCGTGGGAATTTTGAGCATTAGTGACCATTATTTGGGATACCAGGATCAAAAGGTTTGAAATTACTAATCAAGCTGATTTTTGGTTTGCAGGTCTACTTAGGGATTGGCCAAACATCCATACGGTCAGCATCCTCTAAGTATGCTACGTGGCTCATGAAAGTAGGATTTTTCTGCGTCGTTGGTTATGAAAACCCTAACTTCAACACATTTTTAATTTATCCGAGACATTTAACCTGTAAAATGAGCAGTTTTGCATAGTGGCTCATGTCGGATGTCGATCCGCACTCGAGATTAGTCGGATTAGCGCGAATAAGAACATAAAATGACAGATAATATACAAGAGAAAAAGGAGAATGATGGAAGAGATGAGAAGGGCGAGTTGATTTAAAACACATCCAAATAAGATCCAGAGAAGACTAAAATTATCGAAATCAAATTGCATTAATCAAACTGTTGCTTACATGAAATAAATGATAGAAATAAATAAAGCAATAAATCTATTCTAGAAAGCATGTAAGAAAGCATGTAAAAAGAGATTTTAGAGAGAGAGAAAGAAGGTAGAGAGAGATTTTTCACACCTCGATCATTTACCTGCCGACAAGGTAGAGGTGAGAGAAAAACTCACCCTCTTGCATTCACCGAACGGAGTTGGCGGTGCAAAAAGGCGATCAGCCTGGGGGTGTTGTTAGAGAGAGTGGATTCCAAAACTCTAGAGAGATAAAGTAAGGGAAGAGAGAGAAAATTACCTCTTGAAACTTACTAGAGCAGATCGAATGAGATCAGCCTTGTGAGTCGGCCAATGAGGTTTTGCAATAAGTGATCAGCCCGGATGGTGGCATGGTGCATGAGAATGGAGATCGGGATGAAGAGGATGCCCAGAAAGTTGCATGGGGGGTGCTACGGCTTGATCGGCCATGATTGGCCTTGGAATTCGGCCAAGAGAATCGTGGTGCAATTTGGATGGAAGGATGTTGGAGTTTCTGCAGGTTGTGGAGAGGTAAGCGATGCTCACTGAAGTTGCTGGCGGTAGGTTCCATCAACTGGTGGTGAGTGCAGTAATGGGAGGAGGTTGGAGGACATCCTCTAGTCCAAGAAGAAGAAGATGGCGGAGGAGATGTTTGCTGGAAGTGCAGCAATCATGGACGATTGACTGGCTCACAGCCTGGTGGTTATTGGTACCTGTTCGTGGGGATGCACCACCTGAAGACGGAGGAGAAAGTGGAGGCCGTTGGCTGGTGGTGTGCAGAGCTTTGGTGAGGAAGGTAGCAAAGAGGTGGGCGTTGCCCATTGAGAGGAGACGGTGGTGACAGGCCATGGTGAATAGGATAGCAACGTGGAGAAGGCAGAAGCGTTGAGCACCTAAGTTGCAGTCGTTAGGAGGTCTCAACCACAACGGTGGGAAATAAGATGTGCAGACGACACAAGAAAGGGTAGGCAGCAAGGTTCGTTGATGGCGACTGGTTTTGGAGATCATGGAGGCGCACATGTTGTGTGTTGAAGAGAGATGGTCACGAGGAGAAGGAAGGCGCAGCAAGGTGTGGAGATCGATTGCCGGCGTTAATGGAGGTTGCTGGAGTTGCAGGTTGCAACTCCAGCAACCCTTGAGGAGAATGCACACACCAGTTTGAGGAAGTTTGCTAGCTTAGAGAACAGCTAGCAAGATAACAGTGGTGGCTCGTAGGTGCAACAAGTGAGAGGCACTCACGTTGCAGGTACAAATCTGTCTGGTGGAGAAAAACCAGTCCGGCCAGCCTTTAGGTTGCCGGAATGAATGGTGCAGCAATAGGGAGATGGAATCCAGCTTCCTCTCCTCCTTTCCTCTTCTCCCTCTTTCCTTTTTTTTATTTCTTTCTTTTGGAGGGTTGCAAAGTTTTTTTTTTATTTTTTTGGGAGAGAGAAGAAGTTGGAGATGACGGTGCTGGGTTTTTCGGCTCAAAGGGAGCTGCCAGCGATTGTGGAGACCAGCGGGGATGATGGTGTTCCAAGGTGAAGGAAGAGGCGGTGTTGAGAATGTAGCCATGAAGAGAATCAAGAAAAAGGGTGAAGACAGCTGGACGGTGAAGAAAAGATTAGCGTTTTTGGGGTGATGAGAACGGTGGTGGCAGGGTGGCTGTTCGTGGGGAGCATGAATAGTGATGGAGCCCGTGAAGAAGAGGAAGAAGAAGACGGATCTGCAAGGGAGAGCTGGTCCAAGGTGGTGGTGAAGAACCATGCAAGGGATGAGCATGGTTGTTGGTGAGATGAGCGGATGGAAAGAGTAGCACATAGCTCCTCCTCAAGAGATCAAACCAGAAAGATAGCTCAAGGATAGAGATCTGTTGCAGGCCGGAGTCGATGATGGTGACCGGTGTTAGGCGTTCCATGAGTGGTAGAGATGGGGGTCGTCTTGAGAGAGATGAAACCATTTCTCTCCTCCAAAACGTGGAAGAAGGCTTAAGGTTTAGGGAGTGAGGATGGCTTGGAGAAAATAGAAAGTGAGAGAAAATGGGATTGAGACGTTCGAGAGAGATTAGGGTTCCCTTCTCTTATAAGGTTGACCTCTTTAATTAACACACCCCTCTTCTCTCTTAGTGACGCCCCTTAGTTTCTCTTTGATGAAAATCCACACCCACCTATATTTTAGCAATAATTCCTTTTTATATGCCTTGCATATTTCTAAAACCATATTTTATTTTGAAAACTAAAATAAGGTTTCCATTTGGGCATCTTAAGTAGGACCAACCCATTTCCAAAAATCATTTATTTTCAAAATAAGCACAAAAGGTATCCTGGCCCTTTTGTTCATAACATTACTCATCATTTTTGAAAAAATGTTTATTTCTGAAAATCTCTTTTTATTTCCAAAATATTTTATTGGTCAGGTCTTTTTGAGAATTTTGAGTGAGGCTGAGGGGTCCACTAAATGGCGAAGCCGTATTTTAGATCATTCATGGCCCATATGATAGGACAGGGAATGATGAGGGCCATTGGATTCTGAGATGGATGATCGGAGTAATGACCGGAGGATTTGCTGGCGATCCGACTGTGAAAAATGGAAGGTGATGATCGGATGGATTATCGGATGGTGGAGATCGACCAACATAGGTTGTAGGATAGAGTGATTACAGGAAGAGAGAGGATCGATGATTGATATTGAGAGTAGAGAGAGGAGAGAGAATTAGGAGAGATGAGGGAGAAAATACTACAGACTACAGATATAGTAGCTGGTAGAGGGTCTGGAACCCTGGTCTTCACTGTGACCATCCTCACGCTTCTCCAGTAGAGTAGACTATAATTCTTTGCTGACTCTTGTGGCTTTAAACGCTTTGGTCCGTCTCTTGGTCATTGGCTCTCCTACTCTCTTCGTTCTTTGGGTCGGCTTTTTGGTCCTCTTATTCAGCCCATATTTGGCCCATATCTTCTAGTCATAGCATGTGGGCTTTTAAGCTTTGATAATGGGCTTTCCTGATCGATGTGGGCTCGCAAGTCTCGAGAATTGTCCCATCGAGGTTTCTTGCGACAGAAGAAGCGCGTAATGAGACTTTATCAGAACGACTCAATGTCTAGACTTCCGAAAATGTGTTTAATGCATGCAAATATACTATTTCGTCCAGAAAAGTGTGTTCCACACAACAAAAGAGACTCTTACGTAGAAAAGTAGATAAATAGAGCATTTTAACGTAGGAGAGTGTGAAAACGCTTAAAAGATAACAGTAGAAAATACGCACTTTTAAGCGAATATCAGCTCACAGCTAAGTTTTACTCTTGTTGCACCCCTTGGTTTGAAATGTAAATTATCGATTACAATTTTGCACTTATTTAGTTTGCTATAAAAAGAAATATACAAGGTACATAGTAGGGAACCTATTAGTTTGCTATCAAAAGAAATATTTTTAGGCTACATATTACTTCATATTAAATATGTCAGTCCTTTTTTACCAGTGGATCGATTGGAGCAAAAAACTTTGCCGCATGATGAACGGTGGACGAGTTGTGAATCACAACAGAGCTAGGATTTTATTAAGGGTAGGCATTGTACTGATTTTGTTCAAGGGTGGGTATTCTCATAGGTTTAAAAGGGTATTTTTGGAAAAAAAATTAAATTTCAAAGTTTTAAGGGTGGAAATTGTGGGGTAACTTTAGTTGCACCCAAAAAAATGTGAGGGCACCCGACAAGTTGAATGCACCCCACCTTTGATTTCAAACTTTGTGAAGGTACCCTGTTAAATGCACCTCACTAAAACCCAAGAACACTAATACAGTAAGACATAAACTTCTTGCTCACTGAAATTAGGGTTTTTCGTGTCGTCGGATCAGAAACGCTAGATTTCAACAATATTTGTAATTCCGGTTCATTTTAAATCCTACAAAAATGCAGACTTTGTATAGCGATATGTTGGATGTCGAATCCGCACTCGGGGTTAGGGAATACAATTTATCGGAACATTAGAACAATAGAAAGTGCTTGAAAATATTGATGGAAGGCTGAGAGTGGTGATTAATGATTGGGATTTAAAATAATCTTTTTGGAGAGATTTCTATCAACTAATTAACATAAGTACGTAAAGAGAAAGAAACATCATAAGTGGAAAAAAGAAACTTATTTATTAAAATAATGCAAGTTACAATGCTTGAATCTAATTTATTCATAAAGAAAATAAAAATAAATAACCATTACTTTAGAAAGCATTATAAGAGAAGAAATATAAAGAGAAAGAACAAGATTTTAGAGAGAAAAATGAAATAGAAGATAGAAAATAGAGATTTACCTTGGTGATTACCAATGGAGAAGAGGTTTGTACAGCCGTGTTCATGATGGTTTTTGGAAGAGAACTGAACCAAGGAAAGGAGAAATATAGAGAGGTTTAGAGAAGAATGGGAGAGGGATCCTAGAGGATTGTAGGTTTTGAGAGGGGGGAGATAACCAACCCAAGAAGGAGAGATCGTAGATCTCTTATAGACTTTTTTTTTTGCTATTGTAAAAATGATGACCGGGATCTAAAGAGATCCAACGGTTGGGAATGGGTTAGTTAGATGAGAGAGAGTGACTAGGATAAAGAGAGATGGGGGAGAGAAGAATCGGTCAAGTGAGACCAATTCTCTCTTGTTGTTGCAAATGGGCATGGGCATGGGTCATGGGTCATGGGTATGGGTCATGAGCTTAGATCATGGGCCTAGGTCATGGGCCAAGATAGATAGATAGAGAGAGAAATATGAGAGAGGTGAGAGAAAAATACAAAAATACAAAAATAAAAGCATTGGAGGGTCTTGAACCCTGGTCTTCTTTATTCTCTCTCGTTCGCTCTATCAATTAGTCAAATTTATCATTTGATGTTAATTGGTGTGGCCTTTAACACCTAAATCCTTCTCTTGGTCTTCAGCTATTCTTCTCTCTCTTAGTCCTTGTTCCAGCTCTACGATCCTCTAGCTTTGCCCGTACATGTCTTCTATTTTTTTATCCTAATCTTCTGGCTCTTTAAGCTTTGATAGAAGTCTTTTGGGGTTGATCGTGGGCCTGCCAGTCCTCGAGAATCGCCCGATAGGGTCTCCTACAAGTGAAAAAGCGTGTAATGAGATTCAACTAAAATGGCTTGATATTGGACTATCCGAAATACATATATTTCATGGAAATAGTTGATTTTCATCTAAAGAATGCGTTCTACGCAATAGAAGAAACTCTTACGTGGAAAAGTCGACGAAAAGACAAGTTTTACATAGGAGAATGCAACATCGCTATAAGGATAATGGCTTAAAATAAGTACTTTTGAGTGAATATCACAACCCCCAACTAACTTATTGCCAATCATTGGCAATTCCTGCGAAATAAGTGAGCTAAAAAGGGCTTGGCGTAATATGCTAGAAAACTTATTTGTATTACTTAGAAAAAACTCTATTTTGTCAAATTATTTCAAGGATGTAAGAAATCATTCACAAATTAGAACTAATCAGCAAAATGCAACACTTCTACAAATGGACCTTCAAATAGAAGATTACTCAGACTCAGTGTGTGTGTATTCAACATCATCCTTATCTGGCAGTAGAGATATCTGGATCTCCTTAGAGATTCTATGTCTCGACCTCAATCCTCACTTGTATACCACTCAGAAGTAAATAACTCAGAAATAGTTTTATACTTTTCTCTCAAACTATATGTGAGGAGATGAATATAGAAACTGGCAAACGTCTCACATATATAGTTCTTGACTAGAGGGTATAAGAAGATTTAAGATCTCATGATTGGAATGTCATATCTCTTACGAACGTCGGATCAAACTCTATAATTTCTCTTTTCTCCATTCTCCATACTTGATGATGATACTAATCTAAAGTCAAATAGGACTTGTATAAGTTGTATTGAAGCTTAGGATAGGTTCAGAAAAGAAGGGTGTTCTGGAATTCAAAAATTCTGAGAGAATATCTCACTATTCTTTGTAACTTTTCCCAGGTATAGCTTTCCTCGACTCTTCTTTTCTTTTTCCAATTTTTTTCTTTTAGGATATTCTTCAACCTTTTTCAGATTCTTTTTCCTTTTCTTCTTTCTTTCTGATCATGTTTCTTTTCAGTTTGAACCATTTGTTTTCTTTTATTTTCTTGGCTTCTATCTTTTCATGAAGTAATCATACCAAATATTCTTTGATCCCTCTCAGAAGTAGGTTATCGTATTGAACTTTTTTTTGGGATTGTGTTTTTGGTTGATGGGTTAACAAGAAAAGGTTTTCATCAAAAGGCTCAAAAATAGTTTCTAACGGTATAGATGTTAGGGAAGCTAAAAAGTTTGTTTGGTTAAAAAGATGGCCTATATCATTTTCTTGGGTTTGTACTTTTATCTTTGATGTCTCAAATGGATATAGAGAAGGTTCTTTATGTAATAATCCGAATTTGATGTCGTTCTAAGTTCTATGAACAAAGTAAAGGTAAATGAGATCACTCAATGGAAACATTTGGGGATTAGAAGAATTATCAGTCATCTTGTGACTCAGAATAATTTTATAACCCTCAGAAATGATGAAAAGCTCAAAAGCTCATTGGGTTAGGTCTCCATCATTGTTCTTCTTGGATCTCTCGATAATCTAAATGTCAGATTATTCTGACGTTGATATGTGAACATTTTTGCTAGATCTGAGTTTTCAAAGATTTTTCAATCCATTGTAGTAATGTTTGCTTTCAAACTGAATGAATAGCTAATAAGTGATTTTTTAAAACAGACATCCTTTTCAATAAATAGACTTTCTGAAAACTTTTTACTCATCAAGTTAGAGCTTTTAAAAAATCACATGAAATCACACTAAAAAACACAAGGTTTCTCTCTCTTTTTTCTTTTTCCTTTTTTATCAAAACGAAAACATGAGTTTTGGTAAAAACCCACCCCAACCAAATTATAGCACCATCCTCGGTGCTCATGACCGGGACATAAAATGATGGAAAATCAATAATGATGATGCAAAGGTTCAGGGAGGATGTTACCAAGTCGGTGTAAACTCGACAGTGTGTGGTACCTGATTATAGGAAGAATGAATGTACCTGCATGTCCAGAGATATCACAGTAATAATAAATGCATGAGACTCATGTACTCTAGGAATATTGGAATTGCCTTTTCGAAAGCGCTAAGTTTTACATCTTCAGCCAGACATGACGGGGGTATATCAAGTACCCCCAACCAGGTTAAAACTCATGGAGACTGAGTGAATCTGCAGTCTTTCGATTCTAATGGTGGAACAAAGACTGTTATCTTATCCCTTGTCTAGGTATATCTGTGTAGAACATGTCTTTTTCAGTGTAAACTGAGAGAAGTACAGTAAGTGCTCTGAATAGACCCGCAAAAATATTTAGTTCAGTGGGGATGGAGCGAAGCTTCTCAGTAAAAACTAAGAATAGAGTAGTAGTGGGACCTCTGATCATGGTTAGTAGTGCCGCAGACTCATTGAGTCTAACGGGAATGTATCTGAATAGAGCAGACTCCTGCAGATCAGTAATATCAAAATTGTCTGACTCCGAGATGAAGTCAGGCTCAAAGTGTTCTTGACACTTAGGTAAATTTTCCTCGGGAGAGTCCTGAATTAGACTCTCTATGATATTCGCTCAAAAGTGCTTTTTTTAAGCAATTATCCTTTTAGCGTTATTGCATTCTCCTACGTTAAAATACTCTATTTATCTACTTTTCTACGTAAGAGTCTCTTGTGTTGCGTAGAACACACTTTTCTGGATGAAATGGTATATTTGCATGCATTAAACACATTTTTAGAAGTCTAGATATTAAGCCATTCTGATTAAGTTTCATTACGCGCTTCTTCTATCGCAGGAAACCCCGATGGGACAATTCTCGAGACTTGCGAGCCCACATCAATTAGGAAAGCCCATTATCAAAGCTTAAAGAGCCCACATGCTATGACTAAAAGATATGGGCCAACTATATGGGCTGAATAGGAGGACCAAAAAGCCGGCCCAAAGAACGAAAAGAACAGGAGAGCCAATGACCAAGAGACAGACCAAAGCATTTAAAGCCACATGAGTCAGCAAAGAATGATAGTCTACTTTACTGGAGAAGCGTGATGATGGTCACAGTGAAGACCAGGGTTCCAGACCCTCTACCAATACTTTTATCTCCATTTTTTGATATTTTCTCTTTCATCTCTCCTTATTCTCTCTCTCTCTTCATCTCTCGGTCCTCGAATCTACTGACCTAACCCCAGAACTCTTGCCCATCGACTCTATCTCATCTCTCTTAGCTTTCTGACCGTTGGATCTTCCATCGGACCGTTGGATCTTCAAACGGACCGTTGGATCTCTCTAGATCCGTTGATCTACCAATCTGGGTCCCAATCAAGTCACCATCCATTCGATCGCCATCAGACTGTCTGTCACATCATCTTGTGAGACGATGGACATCATCAATCCATGTGGGCCAGTAGCCGGGCCCATCATCATCGACCCGCTGTCCGACCAGTTAGTGGACCCCGTGAATTTCCAAATAATTTTAATTAAATTTTAAAAAAATGGGGGGTCCACTAAATGGGGACATTCCCCAAGGAAAAGTAGACTTTTACTTAAAAATATATATATATATATATATATATATATATATATATATATATATATATTTTTTTATTTCAAAAATACCCTATTTCCATTAAAGGAAATAGGGAGCTTTATAAGAGGAGGGAGAAGGGTTCGTTTGAACCCTAATCCCCCTCCCATCTCTTCCTCTCTTTCCCAAACAATTTCCCCCACGTTTTCTCCTTCGTCTTCTCCTTCTTTTTCTTCTTTTCTCTTTCTCCTTTTCTTCATCTTCTTCATGTTTTCGCCGGAGTTGCCTGCAACTCCGGCCGTCTGGTAAGGCTTCCTCCTCCTCCTCTTCTTCTTCTTCTTCTTCTTCTTCTTCTTCTTCTCATCTTTTTTTTTTATTATTTATTTTATTTTCGTTTTCTTCATCATATTATTCCCGTTTTCTACCGGAGTTGCAGCCTGCAACTCGGGTCGACAGCGCCCCCCCCAACCAGTCCAGTACGCATCTCTCTCCTCTCTCTCCTGCCGCCGTCTTCATCGTCTCTCAAGCAAGAAAGAAAACCAAAAAAAGGGAGGAGAGAAGAAGGGGGGAAGAAGAAGAAGAGGAGAAGGAGAGTCTCCTTCTTGGTCACCGCCTGCAGGTGCACCGCCCCACGTCCTCCGTCCAGCAACCACGCCTCCTCTTCTTCTCCGCCTGAACTCCACACCGGAGTTGCAAACCTGCAACTCCGGTTAACCTCCATCACTAGCCGGCCCTCCCAACGGCCAAGTCGTTAGGCTCTCCCACGCCTCTTCTCCTTGCCGCTGCGCCCTTGATGCCTCCTACTTGCTGAACCGCTAAGCATGTCCCAACTAGCCGTTACCATCACGCTGCTGCACATCTCACTGCTCAACCGAACCAGCAGGTTCCCCTCTCCATGATCGCCACCTAGCAGCACCAACTTTCTCCTTGCTGGGAGTCAGCTTGCAAAATCTCACTACAACGGTGACTCCAGCCTGCTAGGACACGCCCCTACCATTGATTCGGGCCTCCTCACGGACTAGATCTCCTCTAAAACCGTCCTCCATTGTCTCCACGCTGGAGAGTGATCACACCAATCTTCCACACGTTGCACACCCTTTCCCGTGGGTCACCGCCTCCACACAATCACCAAGCATCACTGTTGTGGTGTTCTCTTTCACCATCATGGCCTCACTTTTGGGCAGATTCCTCAGGTTCGATCTCTCTAGATTTGATAAAGTTCTTACTTTCTAGGTTTTTTTTATTTTTATTTTTTTATGTTTTGTTAGTTGTTTCTGTTATAAACAAGTTGGATTTGAGTTTGTAAAACTAAATTTTAGTTAATGAATGATGTTGACCTTGTTAGTTTTGCTTAAGTATTTGTCTTTCTTCTTGTTCTATTTTATTAATGCTTCTCATAGTTAAATAATCCCTCATCAACAGAAAATTATGTTTTAAAGATCGATCCAGCTTTCTCATCCCACCACCAATTCTCCTAAATTCCGTAGTTATTTTTGTTCCTTAATTTGCACTAACCCGACTAATCTCGAGTGCGGATCGACATCCGACAAGAATCCCTATACAAATCTGTCAATTTTGCAGGATAATCGGATAAAAATTACAAATATGTTGATTCTAGGGTTTCCGTAACCAACGACGCGGGAAAAACCTACTTTCACTCTACAGCACACGATTTATTGACAACATCGACGTATGTTGGCGGGTCAAAATTGTGGACTTCTTCCTCGAGATTTCTTAATGTGAGAGGGATGTTCCAATCCCTGCACTCAATGTGTTTATCCTCGGTGGGGAACGATAGGTCCAGGGCAACTGGTATCCCATTTTCTAAATACTTCTCAATGGTAGGAATGTCTGCATCCAGTGCAGATGTAGAATCTTCAAAGATAGAGATGGATATGGGTATCTCTGTGCTCGGTGCAGAAGTAGTTGCATGTAAGGGCACCATATACGGAAGCACGGGTTTATCATGATTGTTGCACACTCCAAGGGTGGTGGGGACGGTTAAGTCTAGTCCAATTCGGATCCTATAGTCAAGACACATCTCAGTGTTATGAATAACTTCTTCAGAGTCTCAGATAGAATAGCAGAGGTAGATGGAGAAATTGGCTTCTTTAGGAGAGGTTCAAGATTTGGTGCTTCTAAGGACACCAAAGATGGAGACTCTGGCTCATCAATATTGCTGTCCGATCCATTATTTGCAGTATCCTCAATTTCTTCTTATAAAGGCTGGTAGAAGGTCTAGTTGTGCGACTCTTCATTATGGACTGTGGCGATGGTATTCCCCTCTAGATAAGTCATAGGTTGGCTAGTGAAGTTAACTTCCTTTCTATCAGATTCTAACTCACCTAGACAGTATTCCTAGTTCTCCATGGAGTGATGTTGTTGGATGATGTATTGCGAGAGTTCTTCTAGACTAGGTTTAGTAACAGACTGTGGCGGTTCAGCTAAGGGAAACTGAAGTGCTAACTCTTGAATGTAGTCCGACTGAGTATAAAAGTTATAGGATGGAAGTGACTCTGGGACTATTTGCTGACTTTGAAATTCTTGCAGGGTCCACTGTTAACGAAAATATTCAGTCTGTGGATCTAACTGGTACTACGACTACGAATACTGCTAATCATATTGTCCACAGGGTTGGTGAAACCCGGAATGATATATATCTTGTTGCAGATGCTGCTGGGGAAAAGACTGTTGTTCTCATTCAAAGTTATTGTGACTTCCATTGTCCGGATAATACATGTTATTGTAGGAGGTCTGCAGCAAATGTTCAAATATACTAAAATTACAGACCTCTTCTTGGACATGAGGGGAATATTCCACACATTTGGAGTGATAAACAGGCTTCTGGACCGCAACATTAAAGGTGGAAACTGATGTTTTCAAATCCTTAAGTAGGGATGTTAGCACTGAATCGCCCTTTGCTTCATATCCCATGGAACTCTATGAGACTGGAGTATCATGACTACATGTAGGATTGGTATACTAGTGCTCAGCATCCATCAGAGAGATGTTAGTCTCTCAGAGGAGGGAGATAGATTAGGTGAAAGAGAGCGGTGCGTTAGACTGACTCTCAGATCAAATCAGTATCGGGTTGGTTTAAATCCAAATGGGCATATGCTTGAAAAAGCAAACCCCTAGAGTCGGCAAGAGGTTATGAAATCGAATGAGCCTAGATGATGCACATAGGGCAACAGATAATCTTAACCTAAACAATCAGGATAGTATTATGAATTATCTTGTTAGTGTAGGGATAGTATAGATTATGATAGTGGGCGGACCACTGATTTATTTTCAATTACCCGCCAGACCAACTTTTCAAAGCAAATCCACTAGTACTAACTCAAGTTGACTGCAAGATAATCCGAAGCCTAGACAGATGTGCGGCACATCGGCTGACTTAAGTACACCCCAGACTAACCGGATTTGTCAAGCGTGAAGATTAGTTTTCCCAGAAGAGGATTTAGGGTTGGTTTGTGTTCCTAATCCGACACTAAGCTAATCCGACAGACAATCAAGGAGGCTACTTACGAGCTTGGTATACTTGAGTAGTAGGGACCTATGGGTGTGTTAGATAACAGGGACCTGCACTCATGGACTTAATCGACTTGATCTTTGAAAGGGTCGCTTTATGTGGAGTTTTCCTCGAACACCGATCTAATTGGGCTCTACTTCTTGATTGATTTTAATTTTTTGCTGTGGTTGCACAAAAGCTGAAATGACGAGGTGAGTGATGAAATCCCACCAGTTTCAAGTTAGAGCTGTGTTTGCTTTTTATGTATTTTATTACGGCCAAACGAAGCAATTTCGATAAGTTTTGCAAAAGAAAATAAATAATCGGCTTAGTGTTTGCACAAAGCTTCTTCTTTTGTGGAAAAATGGGATCTCGGTGCAGATTTTACAAATTAATCATAGAGGCATTCATTCAAAAATCAATTCTGAACCACCTCGCAATATTTGGACTACTTCTTTTATTTATGGAGACCCTAGATCCCCCCATCGCCATATTCTATGGAGAGATTTCTGGTCAATGAATCAATACAGATCTGGACCATGGCTTATAGCGGGAGATTTTAATGAAATTTCAGCCAAATGGGAAAAAATGGGGGGATCATCCAGGAATAAACTCTACAATTAATACCATATCGACTTCCACCACAATGCAGATTTTACTGACCTGGACTATATGGGAAACCCATACACCTGGACCAACAACAGAGCTGGGCTAGCTAATATTCATGAACGCCTAGACAAAGCTACTGCTAATTCAGCTTGGCGACATCTCTTCCCAGATGCCCGAGTGAGGCATATGCCATGTCTCTCATCAAATCATTGTCCCATTCTCATAGACACTACTCTTGAACCTGAAAAGCTTCCCCGACCTTTTCACTTCTACTCCATGTGGGCCTCCAAACCAAAATGTCGGGAAATTGTTCAAAGTGTGGCAAAAAGAATTGACAGGGCCAAAACCTAGACAAATCCATAAAAACTTGAAAACCACTAAAGTCAAAATTAAACAATGGAATGAAGAGAAAAAGGGCAACAGTCAAGAAAGAATCCAATATTTCCAACAAAAATTACATGAAGTCCAAGGGCAACACCCAACCCATCAGGCCACCAAAATTGAAAAGGACCTTATTTTGGAAATAGAAAAAATCATGCAACAGGAGGAAATGATATGGAGGGACAAATCTAGAGAAACGTGGCTGAAAGAAGGAGATAAAAATTCAAGATTTTTCCACTTGTCCACGATTATTCGAAGATGGAAAAACAAGATTAAGTGGCTAAAAGATCTGGATGGAAATATTCATAATAGTAGAGGAGCTATAGGCCAATCCTTCATCAACTATTTCTCCAATCTCTTCACATCTTTAAATCCAACAGATCTTTCATCTCTCAACTCCTTGATAACTCCCTCCATCTCTCCTGAAATCAATGAGATTCTGATTAGACCCATATCTATTGAAGAAGTGAAAGATGCAGTCTTTAGTCTTGGGCCATATAAAGCCCCTGGACCAAATGACTTCACGCCTTTTTTCTATCAAACCTACTGGGAATTGATCAAAGATGATCTTTTTCAGTCGGTAAGGAAATTCATGGAAGAAGAAACATCACTTGAGATCCTTAACCAAACAAATATTGCTATAATACCAAAGGTTGAAGGTCCAATTTCCATCCACCATTACTGTCCCATCAGTCTATGCAATGTCAGTTATAAGATCATCTCCAAGATTCTCACAGCCCGTTTCAAATCGACCCTAGCCAAGGTGATATCGCCTTACCAAGCTGCCTTCATTCCGGGTCGTCTTATTTCTGATAATATCATTCTTGCCCAGGAAGTAATCAAAATGATAAAGAAAAGAACAAAGGAAAATAGGGTTATATGGCCATAAAATTGGATATGTCCAAAGCATACGATCGCGGAATGGCCTTTCCTTCTTCAAACTCTTAAGGCGATGGGCTTTCATGAAAAATGGATCTCATGGGTGGGAAAATGTATCACTTCTTCCTCTTTCTCCATTCTACTCAATGGTTCTCTAATGGGCAAATTCATTCCGTCAAGGGGGTTAAGGCAAGGGGATCCATTATCCCCTTTCCTTTTCATCATCTGTACAAATGTCCTCTCCCTCCTGTTATAGCAAGCAATTCAACGTACTCAACTTCATGGCATACATATTGCAAAAGAATGCCCTCCAATCTCGCATCTATTGTTCGCAGATGATTGTCTTCTCTTCTGTCGAGCAAATCTTGTGGAAGCCTGAAACATCAAAGATATCATTGATAAATTTTGTTCTTTATCTGGACAAGAAGTCAACTATGACAAATCGGGAATTCTTTTCAGCAACAACCTACACAAAAGACATCTGAAGGTGCTAACCCAAATCCTGCATATCAAAAGCTTCAAAATTCTGGAAAAATATCCCGGAACCCCTCTTTTCATAAGAAGGTAAAAAACGGAAGCTCTTAAAATTTGCTTTTAGCGTCTAAAAAATCTGGTGAATGGTTGGAGATCTAAATTCCTATCTCAAGCAGGAAAGAAAACCCTAATCAAATCTGTTGCTTCTAGCATCCCAACTTTCTTAATGTTGTCATTCCTATTCCCCAAAGGATTGTGTAAAAAATGGACTCCATCATAAATTCCTTTTGGTGGGGAGGTAAAAAGGATAAAGGTACTCTGAGACTTGCTTCGTGGGAGTCTATCTGTAGACCTAATAAAGAGGGTGGCCTAGGCATTCGAAATTTCTACAAGAGCAATATGTTGCTTCCGCTAAGGAACATTTGGCGACTCCAAGATGTACAACAATCAAGTTTAGCTCGACATCTTCTCCCAAAGTACTGTAAAGGTAACTCTATCCTGACAGTTGAGCCAAAAATTAAAGGCTAGTATGGAATTTTGTGTTTGGCGGCTAGGAGATGGAGTGACCATCAATGTTTGGAATGACCCTTGGATTCTCCACAACCCAGGCTATAGAGTGAACTGCCAACAACCTAGTGACAGTGGAATTCAACATGTCAAAAATCTGATGAATCATGACCGATCATGGAACCGTCCATTAATTCAATCTCTCTTCCCTCCAGCTGTTGGGACAAATATATTCTCCAAATCCCTTTAAGTCGAACAAGTACAGCAGATCGCCTTTACTGGGTGGGCCATCCCAAAGGTAAATTTTCGGTTTGTTCAGCATACAATCATTTGGCACATTATCAGCTGGAAGCTCAGCCATAAGGGATTCCACAGTACATCTAGAAAAAAATCTGGATAATAAATATTCCCAAACGTTGTCAAATGTTTCTCTAGAAAGTTCTAAGAAATATCATCCCTTCCAAAGTGAATCTTCATTACCAAATCCCAGAAGGAGAGGCAACTTTTCCTAGATGCAAACATCCTAAGGAAGCAACCATTCATGCTTTATTCTCGTGTCCGTATAGTGCTAGGATATGGTTTGCATCACCTCTCTTGTTGAGATGTGTGGGTGCCGTATTTTCTGGCAAGTGGTATGAATACACGTGTACTGGCTATACACGTGCGATATTAGAATAGTGACACGTGGTATTATTCGTCGTGCATGAGTGAATGTGCCAAAGACATCAACAGAGGCCATGGTCATCCCATCACTATCATGCAACTTCCATTAATGGAAGTGCCACATGTCAAGATGTGATGATCAGAAGAGAATAAAATCAATAACGAAACGCATTAACGCTTCGACCTTTAATATGTCGGGAAGCATTCAATCTTGCCCAACATATCAATCATTGACATCCTTGATGGGATTGAAATTCAACTCGTCCCGACAAGATCCTGTGGCCTACATGCTTTGATATTTCATTCATCCCGACAGAGGAGGATGACTTACTTGACGGGATCAGTGTTCATCTCATCCCGGCATGGTCATAAGACTTGTTGGACACATATATCCCGGCAAGGTCATATGACTTGTTGGACGCATATATCCCTATAAGGTCGAATGACTTACTTGATGGGATCAACCATCATCTCATACTGACAAGGTTACAGGTTCTTACGAACGAGGTAAGTATTCTAAACGCAATTAGTTTCTTAACTAATATTGGCCACATGGCAGTTAATTGAACTATCACAGTTTCGACATCTCCTTATTCGAATATCTAACACGAAGGATGCCACCTCAGTGCCATCTCAGTTATTTCAGGTATAACAAAGTCAAAGAAGTTAAGATCTAACAAGAAGATTCTATTTTATAACAGAATCTATCTAGATCATAACTGACTGATAACGACTGGACACGTGGGAGGTGAGTCACGCTAGTTATAAGGGTATAAATATGAGACCCTCAGGACTGAGAAAAGGAACTTGCTCTCCAGAGCCAGATAGTTTAAGCTCTGAAACATTTTATTATTTTCCTGAACCCTGTTACCATTCCTAAGCTGACTTGAGCGTCGGAGTATTATCAATAGGTACAACCATATATTATCTGGAGATCATCCTATCCTTCGAGGAGGAGAAAGCAGTTTCACCTTGACGCACCAGAGCCGTTTGATCATCATCAAGATACGAATCGTCTGACCTCGAAGATTGTGTGGGTTAGATCAGATATTTTTCTCCCACATCTTTTGGTGCCGTCCTTAACCAAGAACAGGCCGGTAAGTATGGAGGCCTTGTTTCTTCGAGTTGAAAAGTACTCTAAACTCAAAGATGACACACAGCAACGTGGTCAAGGATTGACCATATCTGTGCATGAGGTGAAGAAGGTGCCAGGACCCAGCAAAATCACCAAGGGAAAGCAAAAGGTTGCCACTGAGGTGATACCAGTGGAGATTCCCGAGAAGAAACCAGAGAAGTCGGGAAATAAAGATCAGTATCCCCATTGGGAGAAGAGAGTATTCACTGCATTAAAAAAAATGCACAGTCAGATCTTTGATCTGATTAAGAATGAGAAATATCTCCAGTATCCCCGACCAATGAAGCCTGATTTGAAGGGAGACAAAGATAAGACAAAGTTCTGTGCCTTCCACCAAGAAGCCGGGCACATAACAGATAAGTGCTGGGCGTTGAAACACAAGGTTGAAGATCTAATAAACCAAGGCTACTTACAGCAGTTTGTTGCCCGCATGACTGGGGCAGTAGCTGAAGTCGAGATCCCCAAGCAAGACAACAACCACGTTAGACAGCAAGAGCGTGGTTTGATCATAGATGTTATCCACGGGGGTGGACGACAGCTCTCTCGTGGAGAAACAGAGAGAGAAGACAGGATCAAAATTAGGAAGGTAGAACACCTGAACGAGATCCTACATCTCTCAATGGGTCCTAGACTGACAGACCCCGTAGAGATGATGGAGAGCACTGACGCATCAATTTTCTTCTCCGACAAAGATCTCGTCGGGGTGGATTATCCACATTTAGACGCGTTAGTACTCACATTGCCTGTGGGCAATTATGAAATAAAATGCCTGTTGATAGATCCCAGAAGCTCAGCCGAGATTTTATTCACAGAAGCTTACAAGAGGATGGGTTTAAACCCATCAGATCTTATCCATAGTAATATTCCACTGGTCGAATTCAATGGTCAGAAGGAATATGCTCTTGGAAAGATAGTTCTGCCAGTCAAGACGGGACCGATCACGTCTATGGTAGAATTCCTTGTTCTGGATACTCCATCCCCTTACAATGGCATATTGAGGAGAAGATGGATACATGAGGTGAAAGGTGTGCCGTCAACCTATCATCAGTTGTTCCATTTCCCTACTGATCATGGGATAATGGAACTGAAAGGAAACCAAGTTGTCTCAAAGAAATGTTATGCAATTGCACTTTGACCTAAGAATATTTTTAGTCATGAGAACCCACATGGAGAGGGAACTTCATCTATGGTTGCTGAGCAATAGCAATCAGAGCGCATCCCGGCAAGTCTGGAGCAGACCACGCCTAGCCGGGAAGATGAGAAGAATAAGTTTAAACCTGACAGCATTCCCACGATAGAGGAAACTGAACAAATCAACCTGAGGACTGATGAAGATCCAAAGTATACCTTTATCGTGGTCTTCCGAGGCTGGTCTATCCACAGAAGAGAAGATTTCCTATACTGATTTCCTAAAATCATATATAGAGGTCTTCACGTGGTCATTCAGCGATATGCCAGGTATTCCTCCCGACATCTCCTATCATCATTTGAAGGTAGATAATAAGTATTTACCTGTGAAACAACAACCTCGGAGAATTACTTTCGAGAAGCAAAAGACTGTCGAGGAAGAAATTGATAAACTTTCGAAGGTCGGGTTCATCCGAGAAGTCGACAATGTTCAATGGTTAGCCAACATTGTGGCTGTACCAAAGAAGAATGGGAAGATAAGAGTGTGTATCAACTTTACCCATTTGAATAAAGCTTGTCTTAAGGATCCATATCCTTTACCAAGAATTGATCAGCTTGTCGACGCCACCTCGGGATATGAAATCTTATCTTTCATGGATGGGTATTCGGGCTATAACCAAATTCTATTGTATGAGCCAGATCAGGAGATGACGGCCTTCACTACCGACAGAGGTGTCTTTTGTTACAGGGTTATGCCTTTTGGCCTTAAGAATGCAGGAGCCACTTACCAGCGTCTCGTCAATAGAATGTTCCATGATATGATTGGTGTGACGATAGAAGTCTATATTGACAACATGATGGTTAAAACATGTACCTAGGAACTTCACTTCAGGGATCTCGGGAAAATATTTGATCGTCTATGGGAATATCTAATTGAAGCTCAACCCCGCCAAATGCATCTTTGGAGTAACGTTGGGGAAGTTCTTAGGGTATCTCATTACTAGATGAGGCATCGAAGCAAATCCCGAGCAGATCAGGGCTCTAACAGAAATGCCATCGCCAAAGAACAAGAAGGAGGTCCAGAAGTTGGCCGAAAGAATAGCCGCATTGAATCATTTCATAGCAAGGTCGTCAGATAGATGCAAACCTTTATTCAAGCTTCTAAAGAAGAATGAAAGGTTTTACTGGACAGAGGAGTGTGACGAAGCTTTTCAGAAGCTTAAACACTATCTCTCACAACCTTCCACATCCTTTCTAAATTGGACCAAGGAGAACCTCTGGGTCTTTATTTGGCCACACCTAACGAATCTATCAGTGTCATTCTCTTCTGTGAACTCGACTGAGAAGAGCGGCCAGTATATTTTACCAGTAAAACTCTGATTGGAGCAGAAATGAGATATGCTACAATTGAGAAAGCTGCTCTTGCTTTGATCTACGCTTTTAGGCGTCTTAAACCTTATTTCGAAAAAAGAACCATTACGGTCTATACAAAGCATCCTTTGAAATCTATACTTGGTAAGATTGATTTGTCAGGGAGGATGGCTAAATGGGCCATCTATTTGGCTCAATACGACATTCAATTTTCACCTAGGACGTCCGAGAAGGGACATGCCCTAACCGGGTTCTTAGCTGATTTCCCAGTGCAAGATGTGGCAGACACTGGGGGCGAGGGCAGAGAAGTCCTTCCACTTCCCGAGATGCCTGAAATGTTGAATCCAAAGACGGGATGGAGGTTGTTCACAGACGGATCAGCTAGTGAGAATGGATCAGGGATAGGAGTTGTCTTTGTCACTCCCGAGAACACAAGATTAGAAAAATCTGTTAAACTCGGGTTCGTAGCATCTAATAACGAACCAGAATATGAAGCAATGATCTCAGGTCTTCAGACAGCATTAGATCTTGGGATAAAAGATATTAGTGCATATACTGATTTCCAGTTGGTTGTCAGTCAATATCCTGGGACATATCTCGCTCGAGATGAGAGAATGACGGCTTATCTTGATATCGTTCAACAGTTAGTGGGATAATTTAGCAATGTGGAAGTTCGTCAGTTACCTCGAATGGAGAATCAACATGCTGATGCCTTGACTTATTTGTCTACGATGTTGGGAAATACTAAATCAAGAACCATACCCGTGGACTATCAAGAATTCCTAAGCATCCATATGCCTGTTGAGATGTATTTAGCCCCGATCGATGTAGATCATGAGCCGAGCTGGATGGATGACTTTCGAAGGTATTTGCAGAATAGAAACCTCCCATCTGGGAGAGATGTTGTGAAGAGAATTCAGAGGCTTGGGAGGAGGTATACCATGGTGGGCCAAAATTTGTATAGGAAATAAACATCAGGCCCTCTCCTAAAATGCCTCATCCCCAGTGAATCCCGGCAAGTTCTCCAAGAGATACACATAGGAGAATGTGGAAATCACTCGGGGGTGAGGATCTTGGCACATAAAGCCATCAGACAAGATATTTTTGGCCTTATATACAGAAAGATGCCAAGTTGCTTGTCAAGAAATGTGAGAAATGCCAAAAATATTCTTCATTGATCAAAGTCCCTACCGAAGAGTTATATCCTGTGTTCAGTCCATGGCCATTCGCGAAATGGGGATTGGATATAATGGGACCATTCCCTACAGCTCCAGAAAACGTAAGATTCCTGCTAGTAACTAACGATTACTTCACAAAGTAGATAGAGGCAGTTCCATTGGTATAGGTACAGTCCTCACATGTTAAGAAGTTCTTGTGGGAGAATATCATCTGTCAATTTGGCATCCCACAAGAAATGTCACAGACAATGGAACCCAGTTTGACTCAAACAAGATCAGAGCTCTGTGTTAGGCTTTGAATATCAAGAAGCGATTATCTGCCTCGAGATACCCCCAAAGCAATGGACTTGCCGAAAGGGCAAATCGAGTTATATTCAAAAATTTGAAAAAGAAACTAGATCAGGCAAAGGGAAAATGGGCAGTAGAATTGCCGGGATTACTCTGGGCATACCGAACTACCCCGAGAAGGACTACAGGAGAATCTCCATTTTCTCTAGCCTATGGGTCAGAAGCAGTCATCCCTATAGAAGTTGTTGTCCTGACATCTCGTACTTAGGCTGTCAATTCTGGACAAAATGAGGAGATACTGGCTCGGGATAATGATTTACTTGAAGAACGATGGGAACATGCAGTTGTACGATTGGCGAACTATCAGCAAATAATCAAACGATTGTACGATCATCGTGTCAGACACAGAACCTTCAAAGTTGGAGATTTGGTATTAAGAAAAGTATTCGATAATACCAGAGAGCCTAGAAGTGGCAAGTTGGGTGCCATTGGGAAGGACCTTACATTATTGACAGGATTGGGCAAAACGGGACATATTATTTGAAAACCTAAGATGGAGATGTATTCGAAAGGTCATGAAACACATTTAATATGCGCATCTTCTATCAATAAAGGTTATTTCAGATTTCATATACAAGAGGCATCATCATTAATTCTGAAGTCTTAGCCGGGAACCTTAAATTCTTACACATCTTGGCTTTATGCCTTGGTAAGAATCCAAGTATACAAACTGGAAGGCTGGGATGATCTAAATATTCTAAGTCACGCGACTAGAATTAACGAGAATCCCGTCAACTCAGAAGTCCTAGCCGGGAGCCTTAAATTTTTATGCATCTTGGCTTTATGTGCCTTGATAAGAATCCAAGTATACAAACCGGAAGGCCGGGATGATCTAAATATTCTAAGTCATACGACTAGAATTAACGAGAATCCCGTCAACTCAGAAGTCCTAGCCGGGAGCTTTGAATTCTTATGCATCTTGGCTTTATGCCTTGATAAGAATCCAAGTATACAAACTGGAAGGCCGGGATGATCTAAATATTCTAAGTCATGTGACTAGAATTAACGAGAATACCGTCAACTCAAAAGTCCTAGCCGGGAGCCTTGAATTCTTACGCATCTTGGCTTTATGCCTTGATAAGATTCCAAGTATGCAAACCAGAAGGCCGAAATGATCTAAATATTCTAAGTCATGCGACTAGAATTAACGAGAATCCCGTCAACTCAGAAGTTTTAGCCATGAGCCTTTAATTCTTACGCATCTTGGCTTTATGCCTTGATAAGAATCCAAGCATACAAATCGAGAGGTCGGGATGATCTAAATACTCTAAGTCATGCGACTAGAATTATGAGAATCCAGACAACCATATAACCCTAGCCGGGAATCTTGAATTCTTACACATCTTGGCTTTTTGCCTTGAGAAGAATCCAAGTATATATTCTGGGAAGCCTGGATAGCTAAATTTGATTCATGACAACCCTAGGGTCCTATACAGGAGTTTTTGAATTCCTACACAGTTTGGTTTGTTATCTTATTAAAAAAATCAATTGTACAGACCAGCTAAATGGGATGATTTTTAGAAGAATCCCTACATTAAGTACGAGCCTTAAACGGCATCTACATAGTTGAAGCCCCTTGGGCTAAAAAAAAAAAAAAAAAAAACCCATCATGAGGCATCTTGAGTATGATTATGATTTCATGCACTCTGCTCGCCTACCGGCTGAATAGCAGGTGTAACAACATCTTCAGACCCTTCGACAAGGGATGACTCTGCTGGGAGAGAATGATCAATTGCTGGTACTTGAGAATCGGCCATAGATGTTAAGTCAGCAAGAGGAACCACTTTGGGATTTTGCTCATTTGTTGTTACAGAAGGATCAACAGGAAAAGAGATTTCAGGTGCATTACCAGGAAGTAGTTCACCTTCCTCAGTAGCCTTTGGTTCAACTTCTCCGATATACATCTGACATTGAGCATACCCTTCACGATATCCCAATGCATGACTCTCTCCTTGAAGCTCGTAAGAGGCCTTCTCGATCTCATCTCTCTCCGCAGCAACCTTATCCAAGTCCTTCTCAAGTTGCTCAGCAACTTGTCGGGATTTCTCCAATTCCCTTTGTAGTTTCTCATTGTCATTTTTTGCCCTGACCAGACCATCCTCAGCCTTCTTCTGAGCAACCAAAGCCTTGGTTGCTATTTCCTTTTCTAGTGATGCTTTGGTTTTGGCGATCTCTGCAGATTGAAGAGCAGTCTAAAACTGATCTTCGCGGGCTTTTAAATCAGATTCCCGTGATTTAAGAGCTGTTTCCAACTCAGTAATTATCTTCTTGCCGTCTATCTCTCGGTTAATGATATCTGTCATGTAGTCTTTGAACCCGGCGTATGAATGCATGGTTTGCAAGAATGCGAAGGTATTAAATTTGGAAATTCATACAGAAAACTACAAGATCAGTAAGGTTTTCTCACCTCGAGAATAGAGCAGCTCATCACATCAAAGATTGTTGATGGGTCTGTTAGATCAACATATCGAAGTCTATCCTTGGGAAGACATATCCGTTCGATATATTTTACTACAACCCCCGGATCTGCGATCAAACTGGCCTTTGAAATTGGCTTCCCGTTATCCAGGTATCCCGCCTTGATCACATGCTCTTGTTCTGCGTCAAAGTCTGGGAAACCTATAATGGGATGTCTTCTTCGATAAGCCTCTTTGTTCAATATCCACTTATCAACCATATCAAAAGAAGTCCCCCTTGGAAAGGAAGTCCAAGATGCATGTCCCTCACCTGAAGAAGTGCTCGGTTCACCAAGCCTTTGGAGGGTTGCCGGGAGAGTAGGGATCATCTTCACTGATGGCGGGGTAGCTATTTGAGCTCCTTGGTTGGACAGAGGCATGGGAATCTTGGAGGAGAAATTGAGGTGGTTGGAAGATCTACTCGTTGAGTTGTCGGGCTTGGACTTGCCGGTTGGGCAGATGGTTGAGAAGCCGCAACAGGTGAAGGAAGTGTTGGTTCAGGAGCAGGGGTCATAGCTAGACGGGAGCTGGATGCGTCAAACTCTAGTGTTAGACCTTTCACCAATCTCCTCCTCTTTTGATGCGGAAGATCTACCACGGGACGTGGGAAGTCAGTCTGCCTTAATTGATCTTTCTTGCTTGCCATCTGCAATGAAGTAGAGGGAATGTTAGAAATAGTTATCAGAATAAAGAATAAACATAGTCATCAGTGGGATACCTCTTCTGCTCTTGCCAGTTGACAGACAAGCTTGTTTCTTGGCTCTAGATGACCGCCTGGATGCCTGAAATATTTGGCAATTGGCAATGTCAGAAGGAGAACAAGACGAACGAGGTTCTGATGAACCTGAAGCCTGAACCTCAGATTGAGGTTTCCTCTTTCTTACGAGAGGTATGTTTGGACTTGTTTCCTTGGGATTGTCTTCACCTGTCCTGGTAGAGATCACGGGAGCAGATGATCTGGAGGGGTTCTCGGGAAGAGCTGGTTGTCGAGGTTGCGAAGGAATATTCCCGGCAAGTGACCAGACTCTCACTAGTGCAGGGATCTTCTTGAGGATATAGTTGACCTTATCCTCAATATCTGCGGGATATCTTAATGGGGGTCTCACAAAATCTGCAAAGAACAAATTTTTTTGTAAGGGTTCTCGGGATATTAAGATTAGCATACCAGAGAACAATGAAATAGTGAAAAACGTACCTCGAAGATTGAAGTTCGATCTAACCCTATTCCTAGGGGGACCCTCCTCTGTCCTTTCATCAAACTCCCATGATCCCATCGCCAGCATGCCATCCTTTATGAGAAGTGGGCAAGTTTTCAATAATCTTTTTGGTTTTATCCCGAGCAGCCACAGTCCAAAACATTAGAAGATGAGTGGAGTCGGGACATCTCTTCAAGAAATATAGATAATCGATCTCGGGAAGACCGATTTTGTGTTTGCTGAAAGCGTTGATATAGTCTTCTGGCCATTAGACGCTAGAAATTACTATTCATTTGACTGGGAGCACGATCATAGAAGCGAAGTACTTCCCGGGCAAGAGGAGAAAGGGGAAGAGACAACCCAAATTTCAGTTGGGCACAAGTTATACTAATCTCACCAGGATTGGTATCCTCACCATGACGACCTCCAACCATTATGAAAATTGAGGAAGGGATTCCAAATTTCCTCCTCAGACCAACGATGTAGGGGTCATTCCCATAAGTGGGAACTCTGACTATCATCCCCGGAACATCTGATTCCGTTGATGTGTCAGCAACAGGGATTACTTCTTCATGTTTTTCATCAGGCCCGACCACATAAGCGTCAATGGCCCGATCTATCGAATCAGAAGTACCTTCCTCTTCCAAAGGAGGGTTAGACCCTAGCTACAAGCTCACGCCCAGGTAATTCACTACTTTCTTCTAAGACTCTTTTACCTCTCATGATTCTTGAAACAAGAAAACAAAAAGGGGGAGATGAAGATACAAATACCCAAAACTTGAAGATCCCCGTGGTAGAATATTAAGAAACGAGCAGAAGAACTCCGGTTGAACGCAGATAAGGTCTTCAGGAAGAAGATGAACCAGGACAGATTCGTACAAACGAGAAGACGAAGAAGCCAAAAATGATAAAATGAGGAGTCCAAACCTATTTATAAGGGACAGACCTGGATTTATCAAACTTACAATCTGGCATTATCAAACCCCGGGCTCCAAAATTTTAAAATTCTTATTCGACGATTCGACAGCTTGCCTCCTCTAATACTGCATCCGTCAATCATTCTATTCGACGGCCGTACATAGGGCTTCACACTTATATGGACACGTCTCATTTTAGTAGTTGTGATGGACGCCACATTAAATGAAGGAGGCGACGATTGAATGGCTTGAGGGAAATCCAATGGAGAGAAATTAACAGCATATCGTCAACGGTTGAGATCTTTTTCTGAAGATACGACAGCAGCTTCTCGATCTTCCCAAAAAGGGGGGCGATGTGGGTGCCATATTTTCTGGCAAGTGGTATGATGACACGTGTACTGGCTATACACGTGCGATATTAGAACAGTGACGTGTGGTATTATTCATCGTGTTTGAGTGAATGCGCCAAAGACATCAACAGAGGCCATGGTCATCCCATCACTATCATGCAACTTCCATTAATGGAAGTGCCACGTGTCAAGACGTGATGATCAAAAGAGAATAAAATCAGTAACGAAACGCATTAACGCTTCGACCTTTAATATGTCGGGAAGCATTCAATCTTGCCCAACATATCAATCATTGACATCCTTGATGGGATTGAAATTCAACTCGTCCTGACAAGATCCTGTGGCCTACATGCTTTGATATTTCATTCATCCCGACAGAGGAGGATGACTTACTTGACGGGATCAGTGTTCATCTCATCCCGGCAAGGTCATAAGACTTGTTGGACACATATATCCCGGCAAGGTCATATGACTTATTGGACGCATATATCCCGATAAGGTCGAATGACTTACTTGACGGGATCAACCATCATCTCATACTAACAAGGTTACAGGTTCTTACGAACGAGGTAAGTATTCTAAACGCAATTAGTTTCTTAACTAATATTGGCCACATGGCAGTTAATTGAACTATCACAGTTTCGACATCTCCTTATTCGAATATCTAACACGAAGGATGCCACCTCAGTGCCATCTCAGTTATTTCAGGTATAACAAAGTCAAAGAAGTTAAGATCTAACAAGAAGATTCTATTTTATAACAGAATCTATCTAGATCATAACTGACTGATAACGACTGGACACGTGGGAGGTGAGTCACGCTAGTTCTAAGGGTATAAATATGAGACCCTCAGGACTGAGAAAAGGATCTTGCTCTCCAGAGCTAGATAGTTTAAGCTCTGAAATATTTTACTATTTTCCTGAACCCTGTTACCATTCCTAAGCTGACTTGAGCGTCGGAGTATTGTCAACAGGTACAACTATATATCATCTGGAGATCATCCTATCCTTCGCAGAGGAGAAAGTAGTTTCACCTTGACGCACTAGAGTCGTCTGATCATCATCAAGATACGAATCGTCTGACCTCGAAGATTGTGTGGGTTAGATCAGATATTTTTCCCCCACAAGATGGTCGGATAAAATAGAGGAGGACATCAAAATTTGTTTTATTCAAATGATGAACAAAGATGGGATCTTCTAGGATTTGGAGAAGGAATTGGAATACTTTTGTGTTCTCATGTGGTGCATATGGTGGCATCGTAACTCCTGGGTTCATAATGGTAAACAGTCAAGCCCTTCAAAATCCTTGACTCAATTCAATCGTTCCTTCTCACCAACCAATCATCCGAGAAGAAGAATCAGGCTCCTAAAACTACTATGTGGAGACCTCCAGCCCAAGGTCATCTGAAACTAAATACGGATGCAGCTTGGGCAAGTGCTGAAAAGCCCATAGGATTGGGTTTTGTATTGCGTAATGATCAATCTGAATGTGTCTTAGCAGGTGGATGTCTGACTCGAGTAGAATCACCCGAAGAAGCTAAAGCTCTAGTAGCTAAATGGGGTCTTCAACAAGCGATTAATCATGGTTTTTTGGAGCTAGAGATTGAGATGGATGCGCAGTCTCTGGTGGCTTCCCTTCAAAACCACTCCCCGGAAGTGGGTTGGTTCACTTCTGCTTGTTGTGTAGATATTATTAACCTCTCCACTTCTCTTTCTTTTTGAAAGTAGGTTTTTCCCGTGTCGTCGGTTACGGAAACCCTAATCTCAACACATTTGTAATTTGATCTGAATTTTAATCCTGCAAAATATGAACTTTTGTATAGGGATTCGTGTCAGATGTCGATCCGCACTCGGGATTAGTCGGATTAGCGTGAGTAAGAACATAAAATAATCAAAAAATTGCTAGAATTCATGGGGATGTGAGAGTGGTAGAGTAGCTTTAAAACATCCATTTGAGCGATATCATTAACAACTAATCAACATTAACACACTAAATCAAAGCTTCATTAATTCAAAGTAAGGGAATCACATCAACTGTTTGCTTAACAAAAGTAGAATAACATCTAATTAGAAAGTAGTAAATGAGATAGATAGAGAGAGAAAGAAGAGAGAGAAATCTAGAGAGAGAAGAGAAGAAACCTAGAGAGAGAAGGTTAAGAGAGAGAAAGTGGAAGAGATCAAGAGAGAGAAAGAGAAAAGAAGAGAGAAAACTTTAAAAAGAAGAAGAATGTGGTAGATGAGAGGGAAGGATGGAGAGAGATGGATGGGCAAGAACTAGAGGAATTACCTTGAAGAATATGGGAGGAATAAGCCCGTCGGTTTGTGAACCCGCTGCCCAAGTTTGAGAGGGGATCAATGGTGCAAACATGGCGGTTGAATGAGAACAACCTTGCTGTCATGGTGCGCACAAGGAGGTGCACACCCTGTAACTTGGACGTGGTTGGATCCCATCCGGTCAAGAAGAGGAGGCGCACCTCTTGTGTTGTTGCAGGCTGTGAATATTGTGGAGGCTTGGTGGAGAATAGGGGGTGGTCCAAGAGAGGAGGAACATCAAGGGGAAGCACTTCCTTGTGCCTGCAAACCGTGGGGAAGAAGGGAGATAGACGTCAAAGGAGGAGCAAGTCGTCTTGAGGGAGATGACGGTGGTTGAAGGTGGTGTAGCTGCAAGTGTTGCTCCAATTGTGGAGTTACAGCAACGTGGAGAGGACAAGACGGTAGAAAGAGATGGATTGAAAGGTTGATGACGAAGGAAGGAATGCTGGGCTTGTGAGAAAAGAGAAGGGGTGGCGCTAATGGAGAGCTGGCCGGAGTTGCAGGTCCAGCCAGCAGTTAAGAGATTGCTGTTGCAGGCTGTTTGTTGGCCAACAACGTGAAGAAGATGGGAGGGGCGGATGGGATTTAAGAGGAGAATAAGAAGGAGAAGATAAGGAGAATGGGGAGTGGATAGCCTGAATCTACAGGACTGGTTTAACCGGCCGGAGTTGCAGCAACTCCGGTCAGAACTCATAAGAGATAAAAGAAGAAGAAGAAGGGGAACAGAAGAAGAAGAAGAAGAAGAAGAATAAGAACATACCTGTAAGGGGTTGGAGGCAGCAACCACGGTGTTGCAGGTGGGGGTGCGCCTTTGAGATTGTGGAGAAGATGGTGGCTGAAAGTCCAGCACCTATGAGGCGGTGGTTGGCTACGAGGAAGAAGACGCTGCTGGTCTGGTTGGGAGGAGCGTATGATGCAGCAGCAATGGCAGCAACGTGTTGCTGGCCAAGCCAGTGGTGGAGGACGGCCAGCCCATGAAGAAGAAGAAGACGGTGGTGAAGGTGGGAAGAAGCTCGCCGGTTTTAATGGCGAGATGGTTGTTGGGGCGGTGCTTAGTGGGGGTGCGGCTTGCTGAAGGAGAGGGAACCTGCAAGGAGAAGACTAAGAAGAAGAAGAAGAAGAAGAAGAAGAAGAAGACGCCCACTAGTTGGCCGGCAATCCGATCGCCGGAGAAGAAGGGGCAGAGCTCAAGAAGGAGAAGGGAGATTGGGGAAGGAGAGGAGGAGAGGGGGAAAGGGGATTAGGGTTCGAACGAACCCCTATCCTTCTCCTTTTAAAGCTCCATATTTCCTTTAATGGAAATAGGGTATTTTTTGAAAATAAAAAATATAAAAAATATATATATATATATATATTTTTAAGTAAAACATTACTTTTCTATGGGGAATCTCCCCATTTAGTGGACCCCCATTTTTTAAAATTTAATTAAAATTATTTTGAAATTCACGGGGTCCACTAACTGGTCGGACAACGGGTCGATGATGATGGGCCCGGCTATTGGCCCACATGGATTGATGATGTCCATCGTCTCACAAGATGATGTGACAGACAGTCTGATGGCGATCGGATGGATGGTGACTTGATTGGGACCCAGATTGGTAGATCGATGGATCTAGAGAGATCCAACGGTTCGATTGAAGATCCAACGGTCCGATGGAAGATCCAACGGTCAGAAAGCTAAGGGAGATGAGATAGAGCCGATGGGCAGGAGTTCTGGGGTTAGGTCAGTAGATTCGAGGACCGAGAGATGAAGAGAAAGAGAGAATAAGGAGAGATGAGAGAAAAAGTATCAGAAAATAGAGAGAAAAGCACTGGCGGAGGGTCTGGAACCCTGGTCTTCACTGTGACCATCCTCACACTTCTCCAGTAGAGTAGACTATCATTCCTTGCTGACTCATGTGGCTTTAAACGCTTTTGTCCATCTCTTGGTCATTGGCTCTCCTGCTCTCTTCGTTCTTTGGGCCGGCTTTTTGGTTCTCTTATTCAGCCCATATTTGGCCCATATCTTCTAGTCATAACATGTGGGCTCTTTAAGCTTTGATAATGGGCTTTCATGATCGATTTGGGCCCACAAGTCTCGAGAATCGTCCCATCGGGGTTTCCTGCGACAGAAGAAGCGCGTAATGAGACTTTATCAGAACGGCTTAATATCTAGACTTCTGAAAATGTGTTTAATGCATGCAAATATACCATTTTGTCCAGAAAAGTGTGTTCTACGCAACAGAAGATACTATTACGTAGAAAAGTAGATAAATAGAGCATTTTACGTAGGAGAATGCAATAATACTAAAAGGATAATTGCTTAAAATAAGCACTTTTGAGCGAATATCACTTTTTATAATTTTGTATATACCCCGAGAGGGTCAAACTTGGTAGCTCATATGTTGGCAGCAAAGGCCAAGTCTTGGTCTATAGCAAAGGAGTGGTCACTTACTCTTCCTCTCTGGCTTGCTTAGGCCATTGAGAGGGACGAGAGTAATACCCACTCTTGATATTTCCCCTTTTTTGTTCTCTTTATCAATCTATCTGGCTTAAAAAAAAAAAATCTCTATATAGATCTCAATATTTCAAAGAACTGAGAGCTTATCTCTGCAATTTAGAAACTATGATCAAAAGAAAGAAAAGACATTGGTTTATAATAAAAAAACTGTGGCCTATCTCTTGTTTTGATCATGTTTCTAAAGAGCACATGTAAAATATCAAATTCATATTATAGTGATTTTCTATAACACTTTCCAATTCTTGATTTCTCATCTCTCAAAAGAAGGAAATGCCTCAATTTTATTGAAAACCGAGATCAAAAGTTAGAGAATAATCTGAGTTCCTCAAAATCGAAATCAAAAGCTTAAAAAAGATCTAAATTTAAAAAAAAAACTAAGATCTTTTTCCAATTTTTGATCTTGATTTTTCAACAATCTGAGATATTATCTATTAAAAGAAGAAAACTATCAAAATTTGGATAATGACCTCGGTTCCTCAAAAACCGAGATCAAAAGCTTACAAGATCTCAATTTTTCAAAAAAAATGAGATCTTATCTCCTCTTCAGAGTTAGTATCAAAAGAAGTAAAATAGCTTGTTTTTCTCAAAAGCCAAGATCAATGTTTAAAAAGATATTGGTTTTGACAAAACCCAAGATCAAAAGTGTTATATAAGATCTCAATGGTTTGAAATATCAAGATCTTATCCTTGATCTTCAGAAAGTTGTGATCAAAACAAGAAAAATATCTTAGTTAATTACTATTTATTTCGATTTTGTAACCAAGGTCCTTAATTTCCAGAAAGATCTTGATCTTATAGATCTTATTTTTGGCTTCTCCAAAAATCAAGATCGAGCACCTTTTATCTCAGTTTTTATCTGAGATCTTTCTTGATTTTTGTAATTGCTGAGAGAGAGAGAGAGAGAGAGAGAGAGAGAGAGAGAGAGAGAGAGAGAGAGAGAGAGAGAGAGAGAGAGAGAGAGAGAGACGAATGGGTGTAATTACACCCTTTCATATTAGTAAACTTAGTGATGCACTGAGGGTTTTTATTTTTATTTTTTTTATTTTATAGAAGTTGCAAGAAAAATGATGGAACAAGTTCGTATTTTTTTTGCACTAAGAATGATGGACTTGAACCAAGTTCATCTTTTTTGCACAAAAAATGATAAACTTGAACAAAGTTAATCTTTTTTTGCACAAAAAATGGACTCGATTCTTCTTTTCATCATATTTTGTGCAAAATGAAAGAGACAGTCTTGGTTCGTCATATTTGGCTCAACGTTTTCGTCATTAATTTTCTTCAAGATTTGATGTGGTACGACCTTGAGTATCGTGAGGTGAAGAGTTTTACCTATAACAAGATTGATTTTTCAAGGAGAAACTATTATGGCTATGTTTGGCATTTTGAAAAATAAGCCAAAAACTTGCTTTTTGACTTATTTTTTGCTTTTTGTGGTAGAAAATAGGCCAAAATAGCCATTTTCAAGGGCTATGGAGAATTAGTTTTGAAAAAGAACTCGTTGCTTTTGACTTATGTGCTAAGCACTTTTATTTAATTACCACATGTTGAAATTAAAACTTTAAGTAAAGCTTCCATAATAATTGAAATACCCCTCTATTCATTAAAGAAAAATTGTTAATTAATGACCAATAAACTTGTTATAGGACTTTTAAAAGATCAAAAACAACCCTTCAGTCTTTTATTAATCGACTTAAATGGAAAATCGTTCAGTCATACCCAAACCCGGTATCCATAGAAGCCCCAATAAGCAATAAGCTCAGTTTGCCATAAAGCCAAATGCATCCTACATGTGTTTTTGCATAGTAAGGGCTTAGGATATTTTGAGTTCACTTGTTGAACTACTTAATTATTAATTTCCTTAATTTCTCTATCAATTGATTTTTTAGTTGCAAAGTAGCTATTGTTTAGATAGTTTGAGATTGTGGTAGATAAATTTAAGGATTGGTTTCATTGATTTTGAAAGAGTGGGTTGTGGTATTTAGTTTAGGCTTTCTTATGAACTTAATAGTCATCCTAGAAAAAATCCACCAATTCTTAAAAGGAAGTTGTCTCCTAAAAAGGACCATATTGTAATAAAATTATCCACCCTTCGACTTTGATCTCAACATATATACAAGTAGAATTTATTTTCTAAACATGATACATGAAAAGAATGATCCCTAACTCCTTTGATTGAAGCTAGCATGAGTTCAAAACACCGTAGACCCCATATAATTACACTATGAACAAACCCCATAACTAGGCTTTCTGCTTTTGATAGTTGAATTTATAAATTGTCTACACCATAATGTCTGATAATGAAACAATTTTTTTTTTTTTGAATGGTCTAACTAAGATGGGAACTAGTCATAGGTTTATAAGTTGTTTGAATTTGGCTGTGAAACAAAAACCAACGAACTTCATTTTTTGATAAGACATCATATATTGTGTTTACACACCACATATCTTGTCCTAAGATTCTTAAGTCCCTTTTGTTTCCTTTTGCTCGAAATCTTGATCCTTTTAACACCATTCTTGATATATATCTCCTTAGTTTTTATTCGAGTCCACTTTTACTCAAATACACGATGAGGAAAAACCCTCAAGGACTTTTCTTCGCCTCATATACACTTTGAATACTGTGTTGACATAGTTACCAAGAAATTTAAATTTCAAAATTCAATAACACATTTTTCAAGGTGTAAATCACAGTGAAGAGACATCCTTGAAGATTTTTTTTACCACGACTTTGAGCAAAAATAGACTGTATATATATTCTTATTCCAAGTTTGTGACATTTTCTTTGCTTTAGTTTCTCTTTTTTCTTCTCTTAAAGGTTTATTTGGACAAAAAGATAGTTTATTATGCTCTAACAACTTGGTGTTGTCAGCTTTCGAGAGGCATAATATTTTACTTAGATACCCGATTGAAAAGTCATTTGATGCAGTAGAAAAATATTTTCGTGATCTACAACAAATATCTCACGACTTTTGTTAAGATTTTGAAATTTTGGGCTTCAAAAGTGTATTTGAAATTTGCACATAATAGTGATGAGATTTATGAGTATTTTAATTATTTTAAAAATTAAATTTAATTATTTTAAATCAATGGTTCAGATTAATTTATTTGTCCTTAAGTTAGCTTTTGAGATTTATTTTCTTATAAATATATGTTAAGGTATTATTGTAAAAGAGCTTTTAATTATTGAATGAAATTTGTCTCTAGGCTTTTATTTGGTTTCTTTGTGAGTTCTTGGGATTACTTGTTTTTTTTTAGGGATTTTCGCTCTAAAAATCTTTAACCGTGTGTTGAGTCAGACTTTACCTACATTATTGTGGTGGACAATTTGATAGATCCAACTCACAAGGATTCTTGGAAAAGCATCGATTTGATTAGATATTCATAACTAAGGTTGCGTTTGGTTCGCTGGAAGTGCTTTTCCTGGAAGTGGATTTTCCAAGAAGTGCCATTTCTTGAAAACCCGCCACTTCCAGGAAATGCACTTCTTGCTGTTTGGTTTCATTTCTTTTTTGCGTAAGTGCTTCACATGGGATCAGAACCCAAACTATCTTTATCCTGTTACTTTGCTTTGTTTCCTTTTGGTTTTTTTCGGAGTAAAACTTCTGTCACAAGATGTTGTGATCGAAGCTGGTCACAACCCACAATATAAGCCACATGGCATATTATTAGTGGGTGCTGACCGTATGGATGTTCGGCCCGTGCCTAGGTGGACCTGCAAACCAAAAAATCAGCCTGATTAGTGATTTATAAGCGTTGGATTGAAGTTATTTTCAAGAGTTGATTTTAACCATAGGAATTTGAGCATTATTGAGCGTTATTTGGGTGCAATGATCCAATGGTTGTAAATCACTAATTAGGCTGATCTTTGGTTTGCAGGTCCACTGAGGGACAGGCCAAACATCCATACGGTTAGCGACCTCTAATAGTGTTCCACATGGCTCTTATTGTGGTTTTGTGACAGAAAATTTACTCATTTTTTGCTTCTCGTCTTTCCATTTCATTGTGCACATGGGCGGTGAGAAAAGGTAGAGGTTCCAATAGCAGAAGCGCAGCTGCACAATGGTACGTAATGAGGTGGAGAGACAAGGAGCGAATCTTGATGATGGAGGCTCTTTCTGCCCCACTTTTTCCCTCTCTTCTCCCTCCTCCCATTACAAATCTTCTTCGCCTGCAACTTCAACCCCGAATCAACAACGCTGCCTTCAAATCCCTCAACGTTTCTACAACATCAATTTGTACATGTAAAACTCTCTTATTTTAATATTTTTATTTCATTTGTTTCCGAACTTGTGTGGGAGTAAAATTTCCTTCCCATTTCCATGAGAGAAAAAAAATCGAAGAAGCAACCATGGTGAATGGCAAGCACGACATGGCGATTGGAAGGTGCAATATAACGTACGATGAACATGCAAAGAGAAAAAACAGACAAAGGAGGGAAGGAGAGAGACAAAAGAGACGGAAAATTGACTTCCGCGCTCTTCATATGCGCAAGTCCATGTCCTTAAAAAATAGGTAAGGAAGTGGTTTTCTTGTGGGGCCCACTTTTTAGCCCCAACCAAACATAGAGAAAATGACACTTTTTCTGATTTTTATTTTCATTTCTTGGAAAAGTGCCGAACCAAACACAGCCTAAATCTATTTCAATTTCAGCTCATGTAGCCGTGGACAGAAATGGCTAAGATCATTTAAAATTGGGGAGTGTTTGGACGTACGTAAGAGAGCTCCTAGTGAGAGACTCATCAAATTGGTTGGATCCCAACCCAACTGCATAATGCATCAGTCCTACACCGATCACGAAAGCAGATGTACGGTTTGCGACAAGTGGCGTCTTTCAAATATGAGGCATGGACAAATAATCATTAACATATCTACCTATAGAAACGTCGTTATGGTTTGCTCAGCCAACTTCGACATTAAAGAAACAATGTCCTATCACAGATTCACATATCCGACCAATCAGAGCTCCCCTCTCTTTCACTGTTAATTGCACTCCTTATAAACATAACGAACGGCTTCGATCGTGAGAGCAGGCATCGAGCTTCCGTAAGCTTAGGTAAACGATGTTATATCCAAGGTTTAAAAGGGGCCGTTATAACGGACTGGGGGTGTAACTGTGTTTTCCGTTATATCGAATTGTAACAATCGGGCAAAAACGAAAAAAATGGCCCTGAAATTCAAATTTTGGAAAATTTCAAATTTTCAAAAATGAAAAATAACGGAACTAATGGCCTTTTTTCACAAAAATTTTCAGAAAATAACAGTCATTATTTTTGTTATAACGGAGAATAATGGCTGTTAGTTTGTAAGTGTTTTAACGGTGCATAACGTCACGGGGGAGGTCCGAATCCGTTTATAACGGCCGTTGTTTAAACCATGGTTATATCCAAGGTTAAAACATTGGCCGTTATAATGGAATCGGACCTACCCCGTTACGTTACGCACTGTTAAAACGCCCAGAAAATAACGGCCGTTATAACGAAAATAACAACCGTTATTTTCTGGAAAAAAATGTGAAAAAAAATGGCCGTTTTTTCTGATTTTTTCAGTTATATTCCATTATTGAAATTTTGAATTTCAAAATTCAAAATTTAAATTTTAGCGCCCTTTATTTTCCGTTATTTCCATTTTTTCTCATTTTTTTTCCTTTTTTGCCCCTGAGCGTTTTTTTTCTTCGTTATAACGGAAAAATGGTAACGCCCCCAGACCGTTATACTGTTATAACGGTCCCTTTTAAACCACAGTTATATCTAATAGAAGTTGTATGTAATTCGCATAGATATCAATAAGACGTCATAGATTAAAGGGTGATGTATTGTTATAGGCCTAGGGAGCATGATATAGCACTTTTTAAGAAAAAAAAAATTATGTTTACAAAAAAAAAAAAAAAGAAAAAAAAAAATTATGGATACTTTAAGAACTCCCACCCCATACCTAGAGGATTTAGGAGGAAGAGTGGCGGTGAAGAAACCAGCATGAACGTCAACTGCCGACCTTAATTTGTTCACATTTAACAACATAATTGGATTGCTAATAAACCCAGCTAAAGGAGTAGATTTGAAAATATACAATAAGAGTAACTGTTAGGGTTAGGAAAAATCTATGATACCTACAGAACTCTGAATCAAAATTTTTGATGCAGAAGTCCCTCAAATTGACATGTGGCAAACTCTTTTGGTCCTACTGTCCTCGTGAATGTTTTGGCCAACACGTTGGTGGACCTATAGACAAAAAAATCAGCATGATTGGTGATTTCTATCCATTGGATTTGACTACTTTTTCATAATGGGCTTGGAACCAACCCATAGGTCTGTTGATGAAGCCCATAATGAAAAAAGTGTTTACATTGAGTGGCTAGAAATCACTAATCACGCTGATGTTTATTGTGTAGTTCCAAGAAGTGAGCCATGTATTCAAGGGGTCAGTGGGACCGAAAGAATGTGACACGCGGTGATTTGAGGGACTTCCGCATCAAATTTTGATACGGAGTTCTGTATCATAGAACGGCTCATTGGGTTAGGTATCTTGTATTCTGCAATAAGTACTGTTCTACATAGATTATACTGTTAATGAAGTAACAGTGACCTTGAGCAGTGTTTGTCGTCCGTAGTTCGTACAGTACATGTACAACTCATATTGAGGGTACGTTGGGTATTTCTTTGTACCAGAGAACTATGTATTGGGAAATTCTATTTGCACCCGGCAAATTCCATAAGCACCCCATTTGGGTGCTTTTGGGCCAAAAATGCCCTTAGACCAAAAAAAAAAAAAAAACCCAAGGACCCCACCTTTCTCCCTCTCTCTCTCTCTCTCTCTCCATGGTAGTTAGTGCCGTGGGCTACACAGTCCTACCGTGGAGAGAGAGAGAGAGAGAGACCTGTGGCAACGGTGACGACGGCCTCCTCCTCCTTCATTTTTTTATTTTCTTTGTTTTGAGTTTTTTTCAGGATGAGAGAGACAGAGGTGGAGAGGGAGGGAGAGAGGTGGAGAGTAGGGGTGTCAATTTTACCCGATTTAACCGGAACCGAATAGGAACCGGAACCGAAAACACCGGTTCCGGTACCACATTTTTGGGAACCGATTAAAAAGAACCGGAACCGGAACCGAACCAAAAACTAATGGTTACGGTTCCGGTACTCTAATATGGAACCGAAACCGATAAGAACCGGAACCGAACCGATAAGAACCGGAACCGATATATAAATATAGTGTAAAAATTCTCATATTACCAAGATTGGACCCATTATACCCGAAACTGGAACCGGAACCGAAAAAATTACATAATCGGTTCCGGTTCTGGTACCATCACTTTGAGAACCGGAACCGATAAGTACCCGAACCGATAAGAACCGGAACCGTTTGTTCCGGTTCTGGTCACCTTAGGAACCGAACCGGAACCGACCCGTTGACACCCCTAGTGGAGAGGGAGAGACGAAGAGTGGGGTAGGGTGCTTGGGTTTTTTTTTTTTTCGGTCAAGGGCATTTTCGGCCAAAAGCACCCAAATGGGGTGCTTATGGAATTTGTGGGGTGCAAATAGAATTTTCCCTATATATTCTCTAAAAGAGAATTAGGGTTTGTACTGTACATTAGGAGAGTGACTTGTTTAGAGATAGGGAGAAAACTCTTCTCATCTACGGACACAAGCACATTGCCAATCTACGTAAATTTGTTGTTTTTGTGTGATTGATCTTTTGATCCTCTTTATTTTTACTGATTCATGAAAGGTTGATTTTCAAGAGTAACAAAACTGCGGCTACATTTTTATCAACATTTTCAGATCTGCTTTGTTTAAGCCATTTTGAGTTTTATTTGGACCAAAATTATGGTACACACGGGGCACACGTAAAGGGCCGTGCTCACCATTCAATGGTCCCGTCAATCAAATTCGTAATTTTGACCATTGGATCCGTTACATTCTTAAGCATTCTTTTGGATTTGAAAAGATACCACGCGTTGAAAAAAAAAAACAGAAGTTCAGATAAGAAGGATTTTAGGGCAGTTGGCATCCGCCATTGGGACGAGAGAGGATGCTAACACTGCACTAAAAACCATCTTAGCTGAACTTTATTCTTTACATTTCGCTGTGATATCTTTTGAGTTGATGGTATTATTGTAAAAGATCTAGCCGATGATCAGAAGGGATGCGCGACCCCTCGTTCTTTTCGTAAATCCTTAGAATAAATTATTCTCTTTATATGACACTAGCGATATCGTCCAAAAGACTAGATCACTGATGGCGAGTAAAACTTCTCACTGCCTTCTGACAGATACTTCTGTCATAATGCAAACACACATGCCACGTGGCACACTCTTAGTGGATGCTGACCGTATGGATGTTTGGCCAGTCCCTCGGTGGACCTATAAACCATAAATCAGCCTGATTAGTGATTTACAACCTTTGGATCTTTGCACCCAAATAACGCTCAATAATGCTCAAATTCATGAAAATAACTTCAGTCGAATCGCTTAAAAATCAATGATCAGGCTGATTTATTGTTTATATGTCCACTGAGGGACTAGCCAAACATCCATACGGTCAGCGTCCACTAGGAGCGTGCCACGAGGACCGTGTTTTGCATTGTGCTAGAAGTATCTTTCAGAATGCTGCGATAGAAGTTTTACCCACTGATGGGTCATTGAAATTCCCTCTACGCAAATCCCAAAGACTACCACACAAATTTCAAAGGAAATCAAATGATTTGAAAAATATGGTGCTACAGGTGGATGCTATCATTTTCTTGGTTTTTATCAGATCGTAATATTGACTGGTTTGTCACCCTGTAAATCTTTGGTGGGACTAATCAAGGCGAACTTTTTTTATATTGCCTACCTTTTATGTCATATCGTAATATTGGCTGGTTTGTCACCTTGTAAACCATAGGTGACACGTGATACTAATCAAGGGGAAAATTTTCGATTGAAGGAGATCCCATCATCAAAATTGATAGAACTTACATAATTGACACGTGTAGAAGAAAACAATTAAGATATAACTGTCTTCTTGTATATTTAGCTTTGTGGGTTTGGCCCATCTTAGGTGGGCCATACAGTATGAGCCCCGTGCAACACTTTTAGAGACCACTGACCACTGACCATATGGAATTTTGGCCCATCCCTTGGTGGACCTCCATACCAAAAAATCAGACTCGTTAGTGATTTTCTAACCTTTGGATATGAGTACTGCAAACAACACTCAAGTCCAAAAGAGTTTTTTTTTTTTTTTTGGATAATTTGATCGAACCTAAAAATCATATCACAGAAGACGTCCCTCTCATCTCCTGATGTATGCTTCCAATGAAAAAGAGAGTCCAATATCAAACAGTTTGGTGTGCTGTTTTTTAATCGAACACCTTGTCAACACAAAATCAAACCAAATCTTATAAATTATGCTAATAAAAATATGATATTTATATTAATATATCTATATAATATTAATATATTACTCGAGTCGAGTTACTTCCGGTCGAGTTCGAGTCAAGTCGAGTTTTCGAGTTTTCAAACATTGGTGTAATCTTTTCTTTTGGTTTATTCATGGTGCTTGCACTTTTGTTCCTCATATAGGACTCATTTTAGTATAATGGATCAAGGGTCCCATTTCCGATTTGGGTACTTAATAAATCCACTCTTGCTTATAGAAGAAAGAAAAGAATAAAGTTCCTTCTAATCAAATAGGGATATTTTACATACCCCCCGTGTTATCTTCGAAATTTGGCATACCCTCCCGACCCTATGACTTGGTCCATTGTCATTAGACTAGTGTTGACCTGAGTTGACTATCAAATTTTTAAAGAAAAATGACAACAATGCCCTTATCTTCAAGCTAGGAACCCTTATCTTTAACTTAGGAACAGGGTTTGGGCCAAAACCCAACCCCAAATCAAATTAACGGTTATGGTGGCCGCCCATCGCCGGCGACCAACTCACCAGAGTCTCATTGCTGGTAGACCACCACTCCGGCAAACTTATGTTTTTGTTTTACGTGTTTAGATTCAAATGCTTTGGTGCTTTTTTGCACAAAATGCTTATCTCATAAACACATGCCACAAAAGTAGTTTGGCAAAACATTTGGGCGAAAATAACATGATCCAAATGAAAACTTTACCACTGAGCTACATTTTTTACTTGAATGGATTAGCTGTAGATGAAAAGAATGAACACAAACAGATGTACAAATGAACAGACCTTTTTTTAATTTTAATTTTTCCCTATTTTTACAGTCTTTTTCCTACGATTTCTTTCATAAACACAGAACTGATGAAAAATATTTTTAGTGTTAGTTACATCTGTATTATTCAGAGTGTCAGGGGGTGTTTGGATCGCCATTTTTAAAAAAAAAATGTATTTAAAAAAATTACTTTTCTGAAAATATATTTTTGAAAATGTGTTTTTCTTAAAAAGTTCGTTTGGATCACCATTAATGCAAAATGTCTTTATCTTCTCTTAGTGGGCCCCACCGCTATCATGTCTTTATTTATTTTTTATTTGAAAAACAGCTGTCAGCTATTTTTTTTTTATAAAGACTTTTTGGCATGAAAAATATATTTTTTTGAAATAAATACTTTTTAAAAAATGGCAATCCAAACAATCTATTATTTTGGAAAAGTTTTTTTGTGGAAAAAAGGACTTTTCCAAGTCTAAAAATGGCGATCCAAACACCCACTTAGTCTTACAAAGGCCGACTGAATAGAAATCCAGCCAACAGTCGTAAACTATTTTTTTTAAAAAAAAAAAAAAAGGGATTGTAAAAAATATAACATTTGATGGAATGAAACCTGTAGCACTTAACAATGTCACAACCAGCCATGTGAAATGGTAGGTGAATACTATTACATTGGAATCTCAACTGTTTGATTTGGGGTTGGGTTTTCGTCCAAGCCCTTTTACAAGGTTGAAGATAAAGGCATTGCTGTCTTTTTTTTTTATAATTTGGCTGTCAACTTGGGTCAACATTGGTCAAATGACAATGGATCAAGTCATAGGGGTATGTCAGCTTTTTTTAATTGTGGGGGGTTTGTCAAATTTCAAAGATAACATTGGGGGGTATGTCAAAAATCCCCTTATTTTTAAGAGTTGATCCGATCAATGGGATTTAGAGCTCTGGTAAACCATATGAAAGATGGTGCTAATGATCAAACGATCTAGATCAATGGAGATTTGTGCAAGTTCTAACAGGGATGATTTTTGTAGATCCTATTTTGTAAGACATACAAAATGGTCATTACCCATTGACAATCTACAATAATTAACACTAAAGTGTTTGGCGGCGAACATCATCATCAACATCAAGGCCTTATGTTCTTCTAGTCCAAGGTGTTTACAGGATGTTGCAGTTTTTTTCGAAGACTTTCTACTCCGTTGGGATCTTATCTGCTCTAGAGATTGTGTATATGTCTTTTATCGTGTCGTGCTTTGTTGGTTTTGGCCTTTAGAGCATCTCCAACACTTTGCTATCCCACCGTGAGGCAAAAGGAGCTGCTCCAACGCTGTGCTATTGCTATCTCAAAATATAGCATATGCTATGGCGGACAAATTTAGTATGCAACCATTTGCATACTTAAAAGTATGCAAACATTGTCAGTACTGTTGGATGTCCCTTGAAAAATGTGTTATTTCAATATTTTCAAAAAAATATATTTTATAAATTAAAAACACATTTTTCAATGAGCATTCAATGATGGATAGTGTTTGCATACTTTTAAGTATGCAAATGGTTGCATACTAGACCGACCTGCTGTGGCACAGGATATAGCATATGCAATATTTTAGCATGTGGCAGGTTTATGGGTTTTGACTCTTTTTATACATTCAAGCCTTTGGATCTTGTATCCCAAATAATGCTTAAAATCCCACGGTTAAAATCAACCCATGGATGCGGACCGTATGGATGTTTGGCGAATGCCTAGGTGGACCTACAAACCAAAAGTCAACCTGATTAGTGATTTCAAACCATTTGATCTTGAACCCCGAATAATGCTCAAATCCCCACTTTAAAATCAATCGATGACAATGACTCAATCAAAAAAATAGCATTGAGATATAGCATTGTACCATTGGAGCATGCCATGCTAAATCTTACATTTTGGCACTGTAGCTGCCTCAAAATATAGCATTGAGATGGCATTTTAGCATTTCAGCGTTGGAGATGCTCTTCGATGGTCTCTTCCATGGCCTCTTTGGCCTCGCTTGTATTCTTTCTGGCTTGCAATAAATTTCTTTACTTATCCAAAAAAAAAAACACGGAGTTAAAGAAACCCCAAAATATAGATAAAAGCAATTTGAAAAATTGGCTTTTATTTCCAACTTTTTCCCTCACATATTCAAAACCCCATGGGGCAATTTTTGACTTTTCCTTGCCACTCTGTCTATGGAAATATCTCTAAGCAAGTCTGACTTTATATTGTTTTCCCATATGTGGCTTGAGTTGCCACAATTTTTAGCTTTACCCTCTCAATTTTGCATAGCACGTGTTGTTATAATAAAATGCACTCTTTCGGACCTCCCCCGTTATGTTATGTACCATTAAAACCCTTTAAAAATAACGGCCGTTATTTTTGTTATAATGGCTGTTATTTTCCCATTATAACGAAATGGCTGTTAATTTTTCTGTTATAACGAAGATAACGGCCGTTATTTTTTGGGGAAATTTTGTGAAAAAAAAAGCCTTTGTTTCTGTTATTTTCCATGTTATTTTTCGTTTTTGAAATTTGAAATTCAAATTTCATATTTTGAATTTCAGAGCCATTATTTCAGTTTTTCCGTTATTTTTGTTATTTTCCATTTTTGCTCATGAGTGTTAATTCGTTATAACGGCCATTATAACATAAAAATGGTAATGTGCCCAGTCCGTTATACCGTTATAACGGCCCCTTTTAAACCTTGAAGAAGAGAAAATGAGTGTATAATGATACAGGTGTTTATTCTTTCTTTTGCTTTATTCATGGTGCATGCACTTTTGTTCTTCATGTGGGTGTATAGCTATATAACAAAAAAGGGTTTTACCGACGGTCGGTGGCCATCGCGAAAAGTAATAAAGTCGTCACTATATCTTTTACCAACGGCCAGACTGACCATTGCTAGGCGTTGGTAGAACATTCGTCGCTAAAGGGATTTAGCGACGGCCTCCTACAAATTGACCGTTGCTATAGAGTCTTCCTGCTAAACTACATGCCATATGTACCGACGGTATGTATCCTTTACTGACATCCATAACTCGTCGTTATAGGATCTTTTACCGACGGTCAGACTTAGACCATCGGTATAGAGTCTTTAGACCGACAGTCATAACCGTCGGTAAATGCTATTTAAGATTATTTATAGCCAATAAAACCAGTTACTGACGGTCAACGGTATATGCGTCTATTGGTGACGTTCAGTGCGGCCGACGGTATAGTATATTTCAGCGACGTTTTAGACTGCCGGTATAATACATAATCCATCGCTATATGGTTATAATAGCGACGGCCTATGCTTTGCCCGTCGCTATAAGATTTATATAGCGACGGTCGGTGACTGTCGGTAAAAGTTTTGAAACTTTTTTTTTTTAAATATATATATTTATACCTGTAACCTATATATATTCTGCTTCATTTGTATGAAACATAAGTTATTCAACATCTATAACCTGTAATACCAGCTTCATTTCCATGAATATATATATCCAATATCTAAAAAGAGATTACAATATTCACTATTATAAATTCCATCATAATAGTTCAAAATGACAAAAAAAATACACTGGTATAGGAGAAGGAGACAGATATATCAGATCAATCTAGCCAGCCCCATTTTACTATTTGCTATTTTTCTTGGTCTATAGACCATTTCCAATTTGGGTAATTAATGCATCTACCTACCCTTGCTTAAACAAGTAAGAAAAGAATGAAGTTCCATATAATCATATACAAAGGAAATGAGTGTATAAACTCACCTACCAACCTGATTTTCGTTGTATAGGTAGTGGTGGTACAAATATTCATGACCCAGTATTCCCCAAGAATTTGATGCAGACTTCTGTATCAAAATTTTGATGCAGAACCCTTAAAATGCCATGTAGTATACTCTTTCCCACTGGCTCATTGAATGTTTGGCATCACACCTTGGTGGACGTACACACCAAAAATCAGCGGGATTGGTGATTTATAACGAGCATTTTTTTCATAACGAACAGGCATACTGGATTGGTTCAAAGCCAATGATGAAAAAGTGCTCAAATCTAATGGCTAGAAATCATCAGTCACACTTATTTTTGATATGTGGGTCTACCAAGGTGTGGGCCAAACAAATATTCAGCAGCTAGTGGGCTCGAAAGAGTAGTACTAGCAATTTGAGAGATTTCTGCATCAGAATTTTGATATAGAAGTTTGTATCATAGATTTTTCTCCCTTAACAGGGGCTGTTTCGAAAATTTGGCAATTTAATGGCTGGTTATGCAATTTATGTATGTTGCCACACGACATTCACTATTACCTGACTATAAAAGAAACATATACACCTACTAATTCATAAAGTAAGGGTCGTGATGTAACAAGGTATACCTGAGATCGGAAGCACATTTTTGTTACTGACCGCTACCATCTGGCCCACTAACCGCATGAATGTTTAGCCCACCCCTTAGTAGACATTCGTACCAAAAATCAGCTTACTTGATGACTTTTAGCCATTGATTTTAGTACTCAAAAAAATGATTGAATTCAACGGCTATAAGAACACCTTAAAAATACTAAAATCTAATGGTTAGAGATTACCAATCAGGATGATTTTTGGTGGCGTATTTCCACCAAGGTGTGGGATAAACATCCATGCAGTGAATGGGGCCCAGATGAAATCAGTGAGAAACAAAATTCGTGCTTCCGCATCTGAAAAAGTTTCAGGTATACCTTGTTACATCTTTAATAGATAACAAATGGTGACTACCCATTAACAAAAACACAAAAAAAAAAAAAAAAAAAAAAAAAAAAAAAAAAAAACCAACTAGTCTAAATGCTAAGAATGGAGGATTGATGGAAACCACAAAGTTTTTTTAATATAATCCATAATTTCCATTTTTGGCCCTGACATATTCAAAATCCGATGGGCAATTTTGGTCTTTTACTTGCCTCTCTGTCTTGTGGAAATATCTCTGACATGAGCAAGTTTGACTTTTATCTTGTTTTACCATCTGAGCCTTGAGTTGCCACAATTATAGGTTAGCTATTTCGCATAGCACGTGCCGTCTACTATAGTTGTTAAATAGAATAAAAGAGCTTCATTTCTCAAAATCCACCGACAAAAGCCTAATAAAATCGTATTAGGTGGAGCCTGTGGAGGCGAGCATAGATATGGAGTAGATGTGCTCCCCAAGCCCCAAACACCACTCCAAAACCCATGAAAAGTAGTCCTTACACGTGTCCAAATAAAAACATGGCACTTCTATGCTCCTTTTTGTGCCACAAAGCGCGAGCCTTAGCCAAAAAAGAAAAGCTGAAACAAATCGGATTCCTAGCGACCGAATCTAACCCACTGTTTCCCCTCCCATTTTTTTACATCTCATCTAACGTTTGTTTATCAACAAATATCTCAAATGCAGATGGTGACGGATATGTGAAACATCAGTAAAACTTTGATCACCCCACCCTCTCATCGACGCCGATTACACCACAATTATGAACCACGTGGCACACTGTTATAAGACTCTCACCGTATGGATGTCTTTCCAATCCTTAGGTGCATCTACAAATCAACATTATCAACTTGATTACTGATTTCAAACCTTTGGATCTTTGTACCTCAAATAATGCTCAAATTCTCACGGTTAAAATCAACCCATGAAAATAATTCCAATCCAAAACCTAGAAATCACTAATCAGGCTGATTTTTGGATCTGTAGATCCACCTAGGGATTGGCCAAACATCCATACGGTCAGAGTCCTTTAAGAGTGTGCCACGTGGCATATATTGTGCTGTTATCCGTCTCCATGACAGGGTGCTGTCACCGAAGTTTTACTCGGAAAATATGATAAAGGAATAGCAAGTGGGTCCCATCTCCTGATCAACAAGAGTCGCAAATATCTAAAGCGTCCTGATATCTTCCACGTGTACCCTTGTTCTTGGTTATTACATTATACATATATATATCGGAGCTACCTAACATAGCAGCAGAGAATCAGAGATAGAGTTTTTATAGATAACGGTAACAAGCAACGCAGGGGCATCAGAACAGAGAGTATATGAGATGGAAACTAACAATCTTGTAGCACCGTTCGTGTTGAAGACATATCAGATGGTGAACGATCCGTCGACGGATTCGCTAATCGCATGGGGAAGAGCGAACAATAGCTTCATCGTGAACGATCCGTTAGATTTCTCAAAGAGGCTCTTACCAGCATATTTCAAGCACAACAATTTCTCAAGCTTTGTTCGTCAGCTCAACACCTACGTGAGTAAATTAATATTTGTTCAGTAGTCCCAGTAAGAGTTTTATGTTTAATTTGTTATATTTCATGATCAGGGCTTCAAAAAGGTGGATCCAGATAGATGGGAATTCGCGAACGAGTTTTTTCTTCGAGGCCAGAAGCAATTACTGAAGAACATAGTTCGAAAGAAGCAGAGTCGAAATTCTTACTTGCCTCGACCAAGACACGAGGAGGAGGATGAGAAAGAGGAGATACTTATGGAACTTGCAAGGTTGAAACATGAGCAGAAAGCTTTAGAAGAAGAGGTTGAAGGGATGAACAAACGTTTAGAGGTGACAGAGAGACGACCGCATCAAATGATGTCTTTTCTTTTTAAAGTGGTGGAGGATCCAGATATTCTCCCTCGAATGATGCTTGAAAGAGAGACGACAAAGCGATTAGGAGACAAAAAAAGACGTCTGATGATCTCATCTTCTTCTTCATCAGGACCAGCAACTACGACGACGACGGAGGAGGAAGAGGGGGATGGACATGCAACTTTTGTTACTGAATTAGGCAGATTTTGTCCATCATCATCGTCGGATTCATCGTCTTGGTTGAGCCAGAATCTAACTAGACCAGGGTCCTGCACCGTCACACCTGATAATACCGCACCCTCACACCTGATAGATCCTAATTCCGATTATGGTAATCAAATGATCTTCATTCCAGAATTGGGAGGAGGGGTGAAGGTAAACACTCCACCTTACCCTTTCTCCCTCTTAGGAGGTGGTTTTTAATTTCATAATATTTGGTTCTCTATGTACTTTTTTTTTTTTTTTTTTTCAGTTTCGTTTGTAAATCAGGACATAGTTAAAGATCGATGATTTAATTATGTACGTAATACAGCCTTTGTAATATAAGCAAAAATTCATTGAAGGAGGTCAGGAGATGGTGGTGACCAGTACACAGTGGACCTTAGGTCGACTGAGAGCTTTTTCACCCAATTTGATCTGTAAACTGTGTGAACCACCCAAGGATCACATTCCGTGTTGTGATCCTAGCTCTACTCTAAGAGAGCTGCTTCATTTGGTTGGAGAAATTGTTGATGCAGATGACTCTCGTGGCCCTACTTCAAGCATTTTTTGCGCCCACTAACCGTATGGATGTTTAGTCCACTCCTTGGTGTATATACACACCAAAAATCAGCTTGATTGATAATTTCTGTGTGTTATTGTTAGTACCCAATAAATATGCTTGAATCCAACGGCTAAAATCACTCATAAAGAAAGTGATGAAACTAATGGCTGAAGATAAACAATCAGGCAGCGGTGGTACGTGTAAACATCCATGCGGTTGGTGAGCCGAAGAAAATGCTATACTTGGGGCCACGAGAGAGGGTCCTCTGCATCCAAAAAATTTTGAGTAGAACTTGCTGACCCGTGCCGGTCAGTAACGTTGTTGACCAATCACAATATGGGCAACGTGGTACACTCTTAGAGGACGTTGACCATATGGATGTTTGGCCAATACCTAGGTGTACTTATAAACCAACATTAGCCCGATTAGTGATTTCCAACCTTGGGATCTTTGTACCCAAATAATGGTCAATAATGCTAAAATTACACGGTTAAAAATCAACCATGAAAACGACTCCAATTAATCCAACGCTTAGAAATCACTAATCAGGCAAATTTTTGGTCTGTAATCTGTATGTCCATATAGGGTTGGGAAAAACATCCGTACGGTCAGAAATCGGTAAGAATATGCCACGCGGCTCATATTGTGGTCGATCAGCAACTTTGCTGACCGGTCCCGGCCCCGCTCAGCAAAGTTCTACTAAAATTTTTTTGCCTTTCCTTGATGGTGTAAGTCCCGTGTGTACTGTTCACAGGAAAGGAAAAGAGGGATTATGTGGGGCCCAGATTTGGACTCATGCAGCACACGCGTAGTTGGACAAGAGGAGATACAAGAGAGTGGGACCCACCCAGAGTGGACAAATATAGGAAATTGCCAATAGAATGCGGCAACTCTGCTTTTCCTTTGGGGACCAATTTCTTGGCTCCTGCAAGTTGCAACAATGTGGGCCCATGTCGCTAAGCTGATTACATTATTGTCTTTTTGTGTAGTGGGTGTTGATTGACTGTGTAGGTACAGGTGGTGATGATGGGATGTGGGACAAGCAGATCTTCACTTCTCTACAACGCATTGCTCTTAATAATACTTATGAGTTTCTGTTGTACGTTAATAGGATAGGTGGTGATACAGGATGAACACTTGTTCCAAAACTAAGAATATTTTCTCTTATTTGTGGCCCAAGTAAAGCTAAAAGGGAGAGAGAGAGGGGACACCTGTGCGGATTATTGCGAGGGACCTTTAGACAACTTTGTATTTTCTGAGGACCAAATCGCACTCACTCGTATGTCGGTTTTCCACACATAATGAATAAGCATCTTTGGATTAAATTAGGAAATGGTATATATGCTATCCACCTATCATATGTCATACTGATTCGGCCTTATCAACCATAGATCTTGAATCTTTGGAAAACAGTAAGGGGTTGTTTGCTTTTAGGATGAGATCTGACTGGTGGGCATACTGCGAATAAGCACTTGAACTTCTTGTTTGGCTTGGAGGGGTTAATCCAACCGTTCCTTTTTGCCCTTTTATTTTATAGAGAAAATTTCATAAAAGAAAATAAATTTAAATGTATTTGTAAAAACAAAATAAATTTCTGACATTGAAAAAAAAATAATTAAACGTTTCTGTCTGACAAAAATTAAAGCTGAAAAGAGCTGCAGATGCCCTTTAAAAGGGCGTTTTCCCATAGAGCATAAAACTTCGTCACAATACGAGCCACATGTCACACTCTTAGTGGACGCTGACCGTATGGATGTTTGGTCAGTCCCTAGGTGGAGCTGCAAACCGAAAATCAGCCTGATTAGTAATTTACAACCTTTGGATCTTTGCACTCAAATAATGCTCAAATTCCTACGGTTAAAATCAACCCACGAAAATAACTTCAATCCAATGCTTATAAATCACTGATGATGTTTATTTCTGGTGTGTAGGTCCACCTAGTGAGTGGCCAAACATCCATACGGTCAACACCCACTAAGAGTGTGCCACGTGGCTTGTATTGTGACACAAGTTTTATGCCTCTATGGTCAAACGCCCCTTTAAAGGGCGTCTATCAGGTACAGACGCCCTTTAAAAGGACGTTAGTCAGCCTTTTTTAGCACGCACAGTTGTCGGGCAGAATTATCGGCCCTTTAATTTTGTCAGACGGAAACGCCTTTTCCAAGGGCGTTTAGTTACTTTTTTTTGCAAATGTCAGAAATTTGTTTTTGTTTTTGCAAGTACATTTAAATTTATTTTGTTTTATAAAATTTTTCGTATTTTATATTTTGGTTAATAGGAGAACTAGGGGTGTCAATCCGCCCCTCTTGTAAGGGGGCCAAGGTTAACCCAGTCCTTTGGAAACCCTAAATAGAGAGTTTTTTTTTAAAAATTTCGAGCCCTTAGGGTCGGGCCAGGCCGGGCTGGGCCTAAATAAGTAAGGCCCTTCTAAATAAGGGCTAGGCCAAGGTCACACTCAAGGAGGCCCAGCTCGGCCCTTAGCATATCATCTATATTCTATTATTTTTTCAAATTACATTCTATAATACATCGCACTTATACGGTATGTTTTTCTTTTTTTGTTTTTTCTTTCAAAAAACGACACACTAGGTGCGTGCTTCATTCAGATCTAAATTAAGTTATGCCTTCTTTAAAATTAAAAAAGGGTCAGGCTCCGTTGACAGATAAAATGACAGGGACACAATATAAGCCACGTGGTAGACTGTTACAGGACTCTGACTATATGGATGTTTGTCCTATCCCATGGTGGACCCACAAACTAAAAATCAGCCTGTAGTAATTTATAGGCTTTGGATTGGACTTATTTTCATGGGCTGATCTCAACTGTATGAATTTGAGTAGTATTTGAGGTACAAAGATGCAATACTTATAAATCACTAATCAGGCTGATTTTTGGTATGTAGGTCCACCATGGGATAGGACAAACATCCATACGGTCAGAGTCCTGTAACAGTGTGCCATGTGGCTTATATTGTGTCCCTGTCATTTTACCTGTCATTTTATATCTGTCAACGGAGCCCCGACCCATAAAAAAATGGGTTGTTAAAAAGTTACCTACAATTGAACACTTAAAGTTCCAGGCTACTTAGGGAATCTAACACATTTTTGAAAAACAAAACATACAAAAAAAAGGAGTAAAACTGATTGGCATGGTCTCCCGATTTCTTTAGGTACACGCGTTACGACATTATTGATGTTAGGCAATCTCTCTACGATGACTACAGATTTGAGTAAACTCACAAAGATTTTCGATCCCCGTGAGTTTGAGAGAGAATATTAGAGAATATATTACAATAAATTGTCTGAGATACCGTATCATTATTGGTGCATCTCATCAAAAGATTAAGGTAATATCAAATCTCCATTAAGATTAGATTTGATCAGATTAGGATTTTCTTCCTATTTTGAATTCTCGTAATTATAAGAGCTTTGAGTACGTCAATGTAATTTATCTAAAGTTTATCAATAAATCGAAACTTCTCCAGTCATCTAGTACGATCGTGATTAATATGTGATTTAACATATAAATAAGTTATTAGTAAAACGATAATGCAACGAAAGAGATGCAACAGAGTGTTCAGATCATTGTGCAATGTCCTAATCAAATACCTAGTGGCATGATCAAAGCCGATGATCGTAAGCTATGTCCTCCCTCACAATGTCGAAAGAAACTATCCATGGAATCGTGTGCCGTGTGAAGTGTAGATCATTGCCATTCTTAACCGAGACTCAGGTTAAGCTCCGTCTCGATCGGAACTGGCACAAAGATATCCCTAGCCCGATCGGGAAGTAGAGTTGTAGGTTGGGGAATTTCTCAATAGAAAGTAGTTGATCGGGTTACTCGCGCGGCGTGGGGAACTTCCGCCGGTTCAGCCAGCGGCGGCTTCACTTCGTCCACTATGACCTCCGGGAGATTCACATCATACGGATTCACCTCGCCCGGCCCCATTTTAGAGGAAGGGGAGTACCGCTTCAATTAATTCCCAGCCAATCCACCACGGAGCTAGCTTTAAAGTAAGCGAGAGCGAGTGAAGGCAGATCTCCCATTAAATAGGGAGTGATAGAATTATAGGGTGGCGTTGAAAGAGCACCCATATCCGGAACTTGGATAACATCTTCATTGTCAACCCACTCGAATAGCTGCTTTCCATCCGGACGAGGAGGAACAGCTACTAGCCCGAGAAACAAGTCAATAATTCAAAAGAAAGGATTCCATTTACGAGTCGGAAAAAAAAAAAAAAAAATATAGCAAGTGCTTAGTGTACTTGGACCGTGTGATTAAGCAATGTGATTCAATATATAATTAAGTTATTAGTAAAAAACTGGACCCTGTTGGTGAGTTCACCCTCCCCTAATTCTGTACGGGACCCTGTTGGTGAGTTCACCTTCCCCACCATTGATTGGACAATCTGAAGGTGGTCTCTGGTTTCAACGCGAAGCTGGGAGGCTGGAAGAGGACCAAGGAGGGAGAAGACTTTGGTTCAAAGGAAACGCAGCCTCTTCCTAAACCCGAGCTCGTCCGAGCCACTATCACTCTTCTTGAGGTCTTTCCCAGTCCTACTCTCGAGAAGGTTGTAGTACGCTTCTTAGCGTAGAGCTCTCCCAAAGAATCCCCACCTGCATCATCATGTACTTCTGTGTTCCATCACTGTGTCCCAATGTGATGGGATTGTGAAGCCTGATCACCCACCTATGATATATACCTTCCCACGACAAGTGTGTGTATGTGTGGGTGGGGGGCAGAACCATGGGAGGGTGACACACCCGAAAGAAAATTTTTGTTAGTTTTCTGTATATGAAATTGTAATCTCACAGGATTAATCTAGTCCATTCACTATAAGATCAGATATGACAACGATCTTTGGCTTCAAGGTTAATTAAAGACTTTTATTTAAAGTTTTCTTTGATTGTTTTGGACATTGTGAGTGAGGAGAATTAAAGAGTTTGGCTTTTGGAGTTTCTTCTGTTACTCTTGTAAAATGAAGATGAGGTTTGTTCAGTTCATTGGTGGTCTATCATTCTCAATAGTGAACTGGTTGCGATCTGTGGACGTGGTTCACATTAGTTTGTTCAGTTTGTCGGTGGTCTCTCATTCTTAGTGAGGTGAACTATTCAGTATATCTCAAACAAGGTTCGAAGTCTCGGGATCGGCCGTCGGATCGGTCACCTCCGATCCTGAGTTGGACCGGTTCGATCTGTCGGATCCGATCCGCCGTGATCCGAGATGAGACAAAAAAAATTCCAAAAAAATCCAAAAATTGGCAGAAAATTTAAAAGAAATGTAGAAAAATGTAGAAAAATCATAAAAATAGACATAAAATTATAAAAGTATAAAATATAAGAAAACCAAAACATTTCAGCCTCTTGGGATGAAAAAAAAACATAAAAATAAAAAAAAACATATGAAAAAATCATAAAAATTATAAAAAAAAAAAAGAAAAAAATGAAAAACTTAGCCATTTTCATCAAACTTAAACGTAATCTCAAAGAAGGTTTGCAAGATTCAAAGCAACTCGCCGGAACTTGCTGGATCTCGTCTAATTTTCTCTCCAACTCGAAGTTACTTTTAACTTCAAGCTTTGATCTTCATGGATCTACAAGTTTCGAGGGTAGATCTGACTTTTTTATTTTAGTTTTAGGTTCTAAGATGAGTTAGAGGAGGAAACAGGAGAGGAAACGAGAGAAAACGTGGAAAAAAAAAAAAAAAAAAGGTTTTGAAGTGATTTTAACTCTTATCACTGGTTCAACTCGGCGAGTTGGACCAGTCAACTCGTTGGGATTGGGCGATCCAACTCGTTGGATCAGGCGATCCACTGTGATCCGAGACATACATTGGATCTTTGGCTCGGATTGCTCCAATCCCAATCCGGATCGCCCGATTCAACTTGGGATCGCCCAATACTTCGAACCATGATCTCAAACCGTAATACTTCCCCTCAAGTTGGAGTATAGGTCTTAACACCTAACTTGCTTCCAAGAAAAAAATCTATTCGCGACCAAGTGGCTTGGTAAAAATGTCTGTGGGCTGTTCATGAGTGCGTAAGTACATGATGTGAAAAATACTAGCTTGCACTTTTTTCTCGTATAAAATGGAATCCCATTCGATATTTTGGTGCATTCGTGAAAGACTAGGTCGGCAATTCGTTGAGAAGAAATTTTAGTTAAATGAGTTCACATGTAATAGCGGCCAGCGGCGGAGCCAGGAAGAGGCCAGGCCAGGCGCCCCCCCGCCCCCCTCAACTTTGAAAATCTTTACAAAAAAAACTAAAAATTTCTTAAATTAACTTTTTATTTGAGCTTAGTGCCCCCTAGTTTTAACATATTGCCCCTATTAGAGGATACTGACTGTATCGATGTTTGGGCTGTCCTTGGGTCTACAGACCAAAAATCAGGCAGATTAATGGTTTCAAACCATTGGATCTTTGTACCCCAAATAATGCTCAAATTCCACGGTCATAAAAATCAACCCATGAAAACGACTCCAATCCAACGCTTATAAATCACTAATCAGGCTAATTTTTGGTCCATATGTTCATTTAGGGTTGAGCCAAACATCCATATGGCCAGAAATCTCTAAGAATATACCACGGTGCTCATATTGTAGGCGGTTCTACTCAATTGATTGTGGCCCCTTGAGCAAAATCCTGCCCCTGCCGCTGATAGTGGCCATGGCCTAATATTCAACTTCAACGGAAATTCAAGATATGGTAGTTTGCTTTTTAGTGCGCCACAAAATGGGACTAATCCCAAGGAATGTACAATACCTGGTGATTGAGCGGTCGGTCGTTGGGCAACTGGTCTGATTAGAGTTGGAATAAATACTCAATTGTAGGTAATTATTATCGGCTGGCGTACGAATATCATTTCCAGGGTTGGAGTTGAGATAACGGAAAATGCGAGCAGTGGCATCCATGTGAGGTTGTCAAGGAGCCTGCATGAACTGGGTGAGTATGTTGATAGAGTTAGCAATCTTTGGTCGAGTAATGGTGAGATAGATGAGGCGTCCAATGAGTCGTTGATAGGACAGTTTCAATTAGAGTCCCATCGTTCGGATTCAGCTTCAAGTTTTGTTCCATGTGGCTCGGCCCGACCCAATCTGGCCTGTAATATAGATGGGTTGGGCCTGGGTCCTAGAATATAGCCCGCAGCGAAAATGATCTTGAGCCCGAACTTGAGCCCTTAACTGGCCCACTGGCCGTGCCCTCTAAAAATGCAACGAAGCACTTTTATTTGGGCCCACTGACCGCATCGTTGTTTACCTCACTCCTTGATGGGTATACAAATAAAATATCATTGTGATTGGGTATCTCTAGCCATTAGATTTTATTACTTTTTAAATAGTGATTCTAGCTGTTGAATTAATTCCAGCAATTTTCGGGTAGGAAACCCGACTGCTAGAAATCATCCATCAAGCTGATTTCTGGTGTGTCGAACCACCACCACCAAGTGTGGACTCACCATCATGCGATCAGTAGGCCCACAAAATGTGCTACGTGGCATTTTTAGAGAGCACTCATCGCCTCATTGAAATTTTGACCTTGTCAAAAAATCACTGAAACTTTGTAAACAGATTCATGTCATGTAATTCAAAAATTTGTTATATTGAAAGGTTTTTCGTGCTTCACAGCACACCCCACCCACACACACAAAACAATGCCACGTGGCACATTATTTCGGCCCACTCACCTAGTGCATGTTTGGCGGTGGACCAACGCACCAAAATAAGCCTGATGGGTGATATCTAGTTGTTGATTCACCATGGGCCTGTTTATGAAACCCATAATGAAAAGATTCCCCAAATCCAAGGGCTAGAAATCACCAATCAGGCATTATTTGCATACGCATCTACATATTTTTTGCAGTGTACATCACATAAGTCATTTTTTTTTTCTTTTATACCTTATTTATCCTTTTAAATAGTTAGGTCCTTAGTTTACAGCCACTCCGCTGACCCTAAGCCCGAAATCCAAGCCTTTAAAAGCCCACGGCCCAGCCCGCAACTGGACCATTTTTTATTTTTGGTGAAGCCTAGCCCGTGGCCCAGCCCGAACCCGGCCCAGCCGGCCAAATTGCCATGCTTACTTTGAGTCTACTTCAAGGGCCTGTTTGGTACGTGAGAAAAAGAGTTCCGACGGCGAATATTTAGCCAGGCGAATATTATCTTGGCTAAATATTTGCTCATAGCAATATTTAACAATATTTGGTACGTGTACGAGCTAGCTCACTTCAGCTTACTTCATTTTCTTTAAATTTGAGTGGGTCCCACATATCAAAGTAAGTCAAAAATAGGTTGGGTCAGTGCGGGAACCACATATTATGTCAAAGAATAAAAAAAAATTCATTTTTATCTTTTTTATATATTAAAAAATTAATTTTTATTGAAAATAGTGATTTTCCGGCGAGAAAATAAAATTTTCTCACCAAGGCATAATCGGCGTGAAAATATTTTCACAGGGGGGGGGGGGGGGGTGATCAAATGTTTTCCCGCCGCGGAGGGCAAATATGTGGGCCCGGCTAAATATTCGCCAAGGGCGGGTGGCTGCCAAACACAGCCGGACGAATATTTGTGCGACTAAATATTTTATTTGCCCACCGCGGTGCGTTACCAAACAGGCCCAGTAGCTTTTAAAATCACCCGTTTTCGATTTAAAATGAGTATGTTATGATTTTTTATCCTCATGCCTCGACTTTGTATTTTCGGTTGACCCACGAATACAGATTGTGGGTCAATTAACCCATCGATCACGGCTGGGGTATTGGATAGCGAGTCGAGTCCTTTAGCCCAGGTTCTGGGCGCGCGTGACACTATGGCCCTGCTTGGTTTCGCTGCACTTGGGTCCATTTTGCACTTTAGTGCAAATACAATGAATTGTATTGCAATCACTTGCGATGTAAGTCACTTACAACTGTTTGGTTCACGCCATGTAAATAGATGCAAAAGAAGTTTAGCCGATTGGTTGGTAGTGCATTGCAAATGAATGCAATGGATTATTTTATTTTTGACTTTACAAAAAAAATGCACAATAAAATTACTATTGTAATATTATTTTTTATTTTTGGATAATGCAAGTGTCCCCACACACGTTGGTGATGGGACTAGTCTTACGGTTGTGTGCGCTTACCCAAGCCTTCCCGTACACAACACAGTTTACGCGAGGGGGCCATTTGAAAATTATAATTATAGTTTTGAAAATTACGCAACGAGGAAGGTTTACTCAAGCCTTTCCGTACTAATAATTTGAAAATTCAAATTTTTGTACCATCATTTTTTCCGTTTTTATCATTATTTTCCATTTTTGCCCCTGAGCGTTAAAATTTGTTATAACGGACCTTATAACTGAAAAAAATGATGACGTCCCAAGGCCAGTATACCGTTATAGCAGCCCCTTTTAAACCTTGATTATAATTAATATTGTTATTACTTTATTGTCATTATTATTATTATTATTATTATTATTATTATTATTATTTTGGAGGAGAAAGCTTGGGGTTAGGGGACCCCAACCAGCTATATCAAAAAGGGTCCGGGGACAACCACTTTTGACAACCATTTTGGTGTACCCACATAGATAATGAATCAATGGCTGATTTTTGGCGAGGATGATCTCCTCACCATACAGATCACCCCCACAAAAAGTCAGCACATTCTGAAATTTCTAACCCCCTCAAATGTAGTTTTCAAGTTACATGGTAAAAATAGACAGTCCATAATTTTTCAACTTCTAAACCAGTCTATGAATATCAGAATGATTTGAATTTTTGTGAGGATGATCTCCTCACCATAGAGATCATCCTCACAAAAAATCAGCCATTGATTCATCTTCTATGAGGATATGCCAAATAGTTGTCCCCCGATCCTGACGTTATCAAAAAATAGAAAACTAAAAAGTTAAGAAATAAAAATAAAAAGATAATAATAAAAAATAATCTCGGTTGTTGTTATTATTATTGTTGTTGTTTTTCGGAAAAAAAAATGTTGAGTTAACACAATGCACTTGCTTGCATCAGTTTTTGGGCTGCACTTCCTTGCATCTATTTTGTTAAGGAGTTTGCAAGTGCTTGTTAACTACTTGCACGGCAGTCATTTGCACTCCTCCAAGCAATCACTTTCAATCCCAAAATTGTGGCAAGTGAGTGCATTACACTCAATTTGCTATGAACCAAGCAGGCCTACATGCTAACTGGGTCCCCAGATGCTAGTTATGTATTAGTATACCAAGGACCCTAGTGTTATATAAAGCCCCACATTTTGTATGTTCCAAAGATCATGTGGGCCCCAAGTGCCACGTGGGTCCATGTATCATATGATCAGCATATTATGTGGCCCCACATGTTAGGTGGGATCCCAGCTGTCACATGTTAGTGTATTAAGACGATGTGCGATGCATAATATCATATGTGCATATATACATTGAATTAACATTGGTCCATGTAGTTCACATCCTCAATTCTCGGAGGGATGTGAACATTATAACACGCGGTTTGGCGCACATTCGAGCTGCGCACAAGTCTGAATGCTTTCAACTTGGTCCAACCAAACACACAAAAATTAATGCAATTGTGCAATTCACGTAAATGCTCACGCGTTGACGGTAAAAATGCGGTTTTATTTTTTTAACCTGAAATTGGTGCTTGTTACTCAAAAGCAAGCTTATTTGAATAGATTACCATGAGCACGGATTGAAGCCATCCGTAGTGGTAGGACCTCAGATTAGTTGTGTCTGAGCATCTTGACGTCAAACTAAAGCAGTCAAAGGTCTAGACCTAGGTCAAGTAGGATCTATTCAAGGTTCGATCGTAGGAGGCTGCCTTTCCTTTTTAGGCTGGGCCATTAGGGCTTTATGCGCCTCAGTCTCTTGTCTCGATGATGCTTGTTGACCACCAAACTCGAGTCTATTGCATCAAAACCATTTGCACGTCTACAGTTAATATCAAGATTCAATATATTCTATCTTCCATATCGAAATTAAATAAAATAGGTTTAGAAAAGAAAGGCGACATATCTATGTTCTTTGCATATTAACCATACTTCATGCCCATATACTCAACCTAAAGAGATATTGCCATCGAGACACAACGCTAAATTTGGATGCGTGTAGACCAGGCAGGCTAGGAAGTAGAGCTAACCTAAGCAGGAAGAGATCTTTACAGAGGGGACCAGGTGAGGGAGTGGGAAGAAAAGAGAGGGAATGATATAGCACTATAGGGAATATGGAAACATATAGGAATTAAAAATTTTATAATGTATGCTTCGCCGAGAATGTCTTTTACCTTAGATTAATTAATATGAATTGTCGGTCTACTTTCAAGGCTGAAAGGACTTTGCCCAAAGCATGAAACGATAAACTGCTCAAAGCACTCATTTTTAATTACTCACACCCACTATAAGGTTTTCTATTTTTACCTTCTCAACTTTCACTTTTTAAAGAAGTATTTTAAAGGGGTCGAAACTTCAGACCTAAGGGCGTGTTTGATTGCACAGAATTTATTTTTTGAGAAAATACATCTGGAAAATGTCTTAAATGGCTGATTGATTGCAACTGAGAATACATATTTCAATCATGTGAGAAAATAAAGGCCTACTTTCAGGTGGAAATAATTTCTCATCTATTTGGATGGAAATTGAATTCCGGGCTTAGTAGGGAAAATTATCCAGATTTAAATGGCTTGGTAGGGAACATCATATAGATTTAAAATGGCTATCTAACAATGGATAATAGTGTTTTCCCACTTGGAAATCTAACATGCCCTACGTTATTTTATTTTTTATTCTTCTCATTAGCACTCTAAAAGACTTCATAGTTCAGTACTTAACTTTATTTAATTACTTTGAAAGTGAGATGCTGTCTGCTTCATCTGTCTTAATGTAACCACATGCATCTCATGATGATTATATTATTTTGAACAATATATTGGTAGTAGATTTCGCTTATTTCAATTATTAAAGGTTTATTCGAGCATGATATATGTGCAGACTAGGGATTGATGATGCTGCTTTGGTTTAATTATGTCTACACTTAGATTGTCAACTCAAGCAACAATTAAGGACGCTTTTAGCTAGAAGTACTAGAAAGGCGCACGCGCGAGTCACTGTTTTATATAGATTAGGAGCGTTTTTGAGATGTAATTAGGCACTTTTTCCTTATTTTTATCTTAATTTCGATGGTAATGCAGCAAATCGTGAAACAATGTGGAAACTATGATTACAAGCAATATCTTTAATAAGAAACATTACAATAAACAATATTCATATATTTCCTCGAAGTTAAAAATTTTTATGCAAAAAAATTGGCCCTACATAATCAATTTTGTTTGGCCTACTGCATGGATGGATATACACATCAAAATCAGCTTGATTGATGATTTCTAACCATTGGATTAGTAGAAGAAAATGTGTGAAGCCAACAACTAGAATCACTCTTTCAAAAGTGAAATCTAATCGCTTGAGATAACCAATCAAGCTGATTCTACCAAGGGGTGGGCTAAACATTCTTGAAGTTATTAGGCCCAAAAATGCACTACAGAGGGACATTGATCAACTGCATTGAGATTTTTCTACATAATTTTTTTCCTCTTGAAGGGAGACAAAAGCAACAAATCCTTTCCAATAAATAAATAATGTGCAAGTTTACAAACCATATAAACTTGTGCTCATTTGTTGCGATGTATGCATTATGGAAGACAACTTAGAAACTTTAATATGAATATAGGAATGAACGGGGAAACTCATAAATGATTGAAAAAGAGAACTGTTAATGGAGCAATTGAGCCTAGCAAAAACAAAAGAAAAAAGAAGCAATTGGATTCTCCCATTCTTAAGATATCATTATTATTACAATGTTAATATAGCTTTTGTGGGGTTACATATGGAGCTTTCATATGATCTTTCTCTTTTTGTTTTTCAAGGAATGAAAGATAATAAATAGCTAGCTTTACTAATAACCTTACCATTGATAAGAAAAAAATGAGACCATACAAGATCATACAAGACCCAATGATCTTTTAAGGCCATGTAAACCCATAATATTGTTGGTTTGAATGAATGTTTCTGAATGAGATTGCATTCTATCTTGGTTAATCCGAATGATAATTTTAATTGGTTAAAAAATTTTGATTATCCTATTCACCCCTCCAAGACGTCTTAGAGTAGTTAGAAGGGAATTTCAATTTGTATCAGATCATTCATTAAGGGATTAAACACCCGAGTGTGATCCGATGTCTCCCTTAGAATGGCTTGAAAAACAACGGTCCGTTCTCTTTAATTAGAAATACATAGAAGGGAGGGGTGATTAGGATATTTAAAAATTAATTTAACTTATCACAAGTTTACTGGTCAAGGTAAGGTGATAAACTCGCATGCCTTAGTTGATTGATGAAAAGGATTATCACAACCGACTCAATTTAAATATACCTCTGTGGTATATTGTCTTTTCGTCGTTTGGTCTAATCAATAGATTTAGCGGAACAACAATCAAACATCCACAAGACAAAGAGTTTTGACGTGTAAACCTTAGCCAAGGAAAACCACGGGACCACGTCTAGATGGAAAGTATCATTAATTGAAAAGTTAAACGAAACAAAGGTTACCTACGCAGCACTGTTGCAAACGCAGCTTCCAACTTTAGCCAAGGCCTATTGTCGATGCGTCCATGTCCTCTGAATCAATGCTACGAATCCACGCGCGTCCTCCTAGCCAAGAAGCATTGTCTGCTTGTTCAATTTGGTACGCCCCAAACCTATTTTCGATCAACCACTCTGATTTTAATTCTCAACTCTCTAGCCTTTGCTAAAGGTGAAGGATTCAGTACACCCTGAACCCTAAGTCGCTCAAATAGTGTTGAGATACACTGGTACTCTCAGACTACTAAGTCAAGTATCTATGTGGAAGACCTAAGCTGAGTAAGAGATCAAGCTTTTGGCTTTAATCTACAAGAGAAAAGCTCATAAGATATTATGAGAACTAAAAACCTTTTGCTCTTTTAATGGACACTCTTGATAATAAAACTTTCTTCTCTGTATTCTAAAGTTTAGATGTGTAGTTTATAAAGCTAGAGAAGAGTTATATTTATAGAATTCGTAGGCCAGAGTCTTTTAGAATGTGGGAGAGTGGAAACTAAAATTTTAAATCTGAGAAAGACTCAATCTGTGTGAAGTTTAATCAATTGTACTCTGGGTCCAATCGATTGAGCTAAGTCCATTGGCCTTGTACGGATGGGTTTTTCTTTCGTAAATCCAATCGATTGTACATAGTCCAATCGATCGGACTTTAATAGGTTTCTGTCCTGTAAGTTCCAATCGATTTAATAGTGGTCTCCAATCGATTGGGCTTTGATAAAGTTCTATTTCGTAGACTTCAATCGATTTAACAAAGGTCTCCAATTGATTGGGCTTTGATTAAGTTCTATCTTGTAGACTCAAATCGATTTAATAAGGGTCTCTAATCGATTGGGCTTTGTCCAATCAATTGGCCCAAATAGTCCAATCGATTGGACTTTCCCAGAAGTCAATAATACTGACTTAGACTCGGGTCTGTCCAATGACTAGGTTTGACCACTATATTTTATTCATTTAAATCTATTCCTATGGCCAGTAAGTTACTTACCTTCCTAAGCGAGCGTACACGATCTATAATCGACAAATGGGTAGTTACTCAGATGACTCCTATCGTCAACCGTCTGATCCTTGCTGTCTTTGTCTTCTAGTCTTCATGTAGTCGACGAAGTATGCGTACCACGACATCTTCACACTACACTGGTGCTCGTAGGAAAGGTTACGTGAATGTTTTATGTCATACAGAATTTTTGTCGAACTAGAATATGAAAATATTCCTTATAATCTCCTCCTTTGGCAATTTCTTGACAAAAAATATTTAATCATATAGAAGGTAAACAAAGAATATAGAAATGCAATCCCACCCCATTTACATGATTCACTCACTATCTCACAATCTCTCGGAGATAACAAATAGATATAAATAAACGCTGATCTGTTCCCTGCACATTCCGTCATCAAAATATACCATGTAATATCATCGGCATAAATATATATAAAACAATTAAGCATAGCATTGAGATTAAATATGCACATCACTGGTAAAGAAATAGATAAAATATTGAAATAATTTTACTCCCCCTATCTTATGCATCTATTAGTTTACCTCATATGATTTTCTCTTCTCCTTTTTGTCACAAAATGACAAAGGTACAAAAAATAAACAAATAAATAGCATGCATACACTACTACAAAAGTTAAGAAAGATATCGCTTATAAAAATTAGAAAGATATCGATTAATAGAAAATTGAGATAGAAAGCTTTAGGCACAAATATAACATACATTCTATATCGGTTTAGCAACCAAACGTAATAGAAAATTTTATGAAAACTTGATATTTCAGTTTTTAAATAAACTGAGATGAAAAAACAACATTTTGGTATCGGTCCCAATTAAAATCGTGATAGACACTATCTCAGTTAGGTATAGACCGAAATATAAAATTTTTATTTCAGTTTTTAGCAAATAACCCCCCCGCGCACGCGTGCACGACTATTACTAATGAAAAAAAGCAAACAGTCCTCTCTGTCTCTCCCATTCTCTCACTCTGGTTCTCTCCCTCTCAAATCATTCCCTCTCTTGGTCTCTCCCCCTCAAATCTCTCCGCCGGTAATCTCCCTTGTCGCCACGCAATCTCTGACCTTGCTGGTCATTGCAGCTCCGTTGTTGCTACCGGTAGTTACCGTTGACGGTGCTACCACCAGTTGTTGCCACCGTCGTTGCCCCACACTCGGTAAGCTCTTCGATAATCTCTCTCTCTCTCTGTGTTTTTTCTTTTTTTGATCAAACCTCAAGTCTGTGGGTTTCTTTGATGATGGGATTAATTTTCTGGGTTTGGGTTTGGGTTCAAGGGTTTTGTGAGTAATGTTCATGGGTATTCTCACTCTCTCAGTCAACTTTCTTGTTCTCTCACACCATTGTCCTCGCCATAATATTTCTCTCTCTAGTCGTTATCGTCGCCTCTCGGGTCTTCACCGTCGTTGCTGACGCTGCCATCGATCGTTGTCTTTGCCATCGCCGTTGCTACCACTAGTAGTTGTCGCCGCTGTCGCTGCCCCCACACCCGTTGAGCTCTCGGTAATCTCTTTCTCTATTTCTCTTGTTATCTCTCTCACTTTCTCCCTCTCTCTCTTTTTGATTTTTTACTTGTTTTGTTGGAAGTTTTGGTAGTTTGATGATCATTACATTTTTCAAATTTAAGATTATTAGGGTTTTGATTGTTTAAATTATATTATTATAGTTTACCTGGTTTGAATTTGTTTTTGTTTGATTATTAGGGTTTTGTTTGTTTAAATGAGATTATTAGGGTTTTGATCATTGTAAAGGGTTTTTAACTTGCTTTCACTGGTTTGTTTTTTGGGAACTAAGCGTCAGAAGGGTGGGAAGCTCTATATGTGATTGTTTAAGTAGGCTAATCTGAGGTTCTCTGCTTGATATGGTAACAATTTGTGAGTTGAAGAAGGAATCTATACCTATTTGAGGTTGCTAGTTGCCTTGGAAGAGATTTTGGATCATGAAACTAGCAGATGCATTAAAGGATTTCTTGAAAAATAGCAAATTAGAAGATTGCTTGATATGGTTGAAATTCCACTAGTCCGTTCTCTTTAATTCAATATACCTAGACGGGGGGTTGATTAGGTATTTAAAAATTAATTACCTATGCAGTTTTACTGGTCTATGGTATGGGGATAAAATCTCATGCCTTGGTTGTTTGAAAAAGAATTATCACAATCGACTTAAATCAAATATACCTCCGTGGTATATTATCTTTTTGTCGTTTGATCTAATTATGATATAATGCGGAATACAATCAAACAATCACACAAGACAATATATTTTTTACGTGGAAACCTTAGCCAAGGAAAAACCATGGGACCACGTCCAGATGGAAAGTATCAATAATTGAAAAGTTAAACTAACCAAAGGTTACCTACGCAGCACCGTTGCAAATACAGCATCCAACCTTAACCAAGGCCCACTGCCGATGCGTCCACGTCCTCTGAGTCAATGCCACGAATCCACGCACACCCTTTTAGCCAAGAAGCCTTATCCGCTTGTTTAGTTTGGTACACCCCAAACCTACCTTCGACCAGCTCCTCCGATCTTAATTCTCAACACTCCCACCTTTGTAGAAAGTGAAGGATTTAGTACACCCTGAACCCCAAGTTGCTCAAAAGGTGTTTGAGTCACACTGGTACTCTCAGGCTTACTAGGTTGAGTAAAGATCAAGCTCTTAGCTTTGATCGAGAAGAGAACAAGCTCACAAGATGTGAATGAAAATAAGCTTCTTGCTCTTCGAAATGGACACTCTACTAAATATAGCCTTTGCTTCTCTCTCTTGAAGATTGAGTCACTCTGTGTCTCTGTGTGTCTTTAGAGAAGGCATAGAAGGGGTATATCTATAGAATACCAAGACCTTGAGTCGTGTGGAATGTGGGATAATGGAACCATGAATTTCAGACCTGATAAAACCGATTCTGTTCAAAGTCCAATCGATTGTACACTTGGTCCAATCGATTGGGGACAATTGTCCAATCGATTGGGCTCAATAAATTTTCTGTTCTGAAGGCACCAATCGATTGCACAGGGTTCTCCAATCGATTTGATATTTATAACTTTCTTTCTCGAAGGCTCCAATCGATTAATTAGAGTCTCCAATCGATTTGACATTTATAACTTTCTGTCTTGAAGACTCCAATCGATTAATCAGAGTCTCCAATCAATTTGACTCAGAAAGATTTCTGTCCCGTAGTCTCCAATCGATTACACAGTGTTTCCAATGAATTTGGCTCAATTATGTTTCTGCCTCGTAGTGTCCAATCGATTACACAGTGTCTCCAATCGATTGGGCTATGTCCAATCGATTCGGGACACATGTCCAATCGATTGAACTTTTCCACTAGTCAATAAAATTGACTTTCACTCGGGTCTGTCCAATGACTAAGTCTGACCATTATATTTTGTTTATGTTAATCAACTCCTATGGCCACTAAGTCACTTACCTTCCTAATCGAGCGTACACGATTGTTTAACTGACAAATCGACAGGTACTTAGATGACTCCTGTCGTCAACCGTCTGATTCTTGCTGTCTCTGTCTTTTAGTCTTTACGTAGTTGGAGAAGTAAGCGTACCACGACATCTTCATGCTACACTAGTGCTCGTTTGAACGGGTACAAGAATATTTTTATGTCAAATAAAATCTTTGCCAAATTGAATATGAAAATATTCCTTACAATGGTGACAATTTGATCTCTTTAGTGATTTATGGTTGTCTGAATATGCAGTAGAGAGATGGGTGTGAGGCCAATTCGGAGATTTATAATGAGGTGATTGAATCTTTCAGCAAATAGGAAACTTATAAAATTAAGCTAAAAGAAGAAAAGAACTATCTTATCAAATTTTCCATAAATAAACCACATGGAATTAAATTCAGGTTAAAATGTCTAAAAGAGTTTGTTTAATAGACATGGACAAACCCAATAATAGTCTTATAACAATAAGGAGAAAGGGAATTGAGATTACTTGGCAATTGGAGTGAAGATGCTTCCACGAGGGTGCTTGTTCCTATAAACAAGTGTACAAGAACTCAGGCTGATCAATCCCATTGCCATGGCTACTGCTGAGACTCCAAAGCCGATGTCCATCCCTGAACGCATTTGGACCCACACAAGAAGAGTGAGGGCAATGAGTTCCCCAATAGAGAAGGCAAAGCATGCGACGTTGAAGTAGGTCGAAAGCTTCTTCGGTTGCTTATGGTCCTCCTTTCTGAATTGGTCAGCTCCATGAGAGATTATATTGGGCTTTAAACAACCACTCCCTAAGGCCACCAAGTAGAGAGCCACCAAAAATATTAAGGCCTTGATGCCCTTGGCTTCTAAATAGTGCTCTCCTTCAGATAACATGTTGCATTGTGGTGCATGAAACAACAAGAAGAGATGCATGAAAACTTATGCTAAATTATTTTTCATATGCATGCTTGCATGTATGTATGTATGTATGTATATATATATATAGAGAGAGAGAGAGACCAAGAACAAAGGCTGCAACTCTCATTCCACCATGCTTGTTAGGCTTGTAGGGTCTGCCTCTCCAATCAACTGAGATGTCCTCAACAGGCTTGTAATCTCCTTTTACATTCCGTCTTGTTGTCTCAATATCCATTCTTCCTCTCCTATCTTTCAACCAACTTTGTATGTATGTATCTATATAATACAAGAACACACCCACACGCACGCAAGCAAGCAGAGTTTCTGTTAACTATCTATTTGGATTTTGGACAAAAGAATCTCTCGAGAAACTAAAAAAGCCCAACTAGAGAACAAAAGCCCTCCTCCCTAGGGTCTTTGATGAAGTTGAGACAATTGGGTGCTCCATATTTATAACCATAGCTGCATTTCCTCGGCCCTGAGTATTTGCCTATTAATTATCAGTACCTTACCCCTTCCTCGGCTTAAACTCGCCCACTATATCTTTTTTTCCCTTCCCCCCAACATCCTGTACATCAGGTGTTGGATACAAGAGGTCAATAGAGTGTGCTAGTTTGCCATGTATTCTATTCTATTCACCGAGTCTTTTTATTTGTGTACTTGCTTTTATCTTTTTTACTTACCCAATATTAGCTAATTGTTGCTAATCTAACTAAGCTATACATGTACACAAGGTAAGTCAACAAGTAGAGGGCTAATTGCCAAAGTAGACTGCCCTGTGTCATTTGTATTTTGTAGGCACACAAGTAGATGGATAACTCAATAAAAGAAAAATTCAATGGATGACTCAAACACAAGATCCCATTTGCTTTATTTATGTATTATAGATACACAAGACTACAAGTTTGGGCCATCACTGAGCATTTAAAAAAAAGGTATCTCTGCCATCCATGGAGATGAACTAAACCGAACTAAAGTGTCTACATTAACTTGTGTAGAGTGTAGTTCATCATTACTTGGGTAGCAAGAAGAACATCTGATTATTATATACATCAATTTGAACGGCACTAGACTATGTAATGTTTATTTTTAATTGCTTTTCTTCTTTTCGTATTTGTTCATTCATCTTGATGCCTACAAAGCTTTTTGATTGGGATTTTTCTTCGAATCTGTTTATCTTCAGCTAAATTTCAGAAGTTTTCTTCATTATTTTTGTTTCAAAACATAATTTTTTCATGATTTCCCTTATCTCTTTTATTTTTGGTAGTTTGTATTTCTCCTTTTGGCTTTACTATGTGTTGAGTTGATTGTGTTATTATAGAAACAGATTTCATCTTAATTGATAGTAGTTGCATTTAATATTATTTTTAGCTGATCCTACTTAAAATTCATTGTTTGGTCTATTGTAGATCAAAGAGGAAAATGATTGCTTCAAGTGTAGAGAATTTAGATTCTATAGCTGCAGGTATGCTTCGTATCAACATATGTCTAAATTATCCATACCAATGTGACTTAGTCATAACGACCAATAAAAAAAATGTTGTCTTATAATTTAAATTAGTAACTCCGTCGGGGGAGAATGCTACTAGAACCAACATTATGTTTTAGTAGCATATCCATTATGGAATTAAGCATATTCAGCAATGTATCTGTTAAGGTTCACTGAGTTTAGACCATACTATTTTATGCCATGCTTCCTTGTTATAGAATCATTTTGCATTCCTTACGTGTAAAATTATGGCCTTTGACAATACAACATAACTTAGGTTTAAATTATCTTTGGACTTTCAATTTGTTCTCTATTTAGTTTTGTTTTTCATTGCTTGAGTTAAGATTTTTATGTCATTCAAGTGAAGTTTATTATAGTAATTAACAAGTGATAGGTTTCCTTATTGTTGAGTTTATCTCCAACTCAATATGAAACATTTAAGTGCATTTCATTGCGAGTAATAACCCTTAGATGCTTTTGCAATTTTCAATTTAAAATGAAAATATTATGTAATGAATATAAAATGCATGAATATAAGTGTAGATGGTTGCAGATTGGGTCTCACATGGCTTGGCCTATTGAGTTTGTCCTAACAGGCATTGAGGTACCTACGAAACTTGAAAGTTTTTTTTTTGTAAATTTTCATCGATTCCTTAATTATTTGCTACTTTTGTAAATGTCAATCTTAGGAACAGGAGGATCAAGTTCAAAAAGAGAACCCCGACCCCATTCGAGTTTTTGGTGAATTCATTAAAACAAGATGTTCAAATAATGAAAACCTTATCATTCTTATTGAGACTTCTGTATTTGGCTCCGAGAGCGAGACTCACATTGACAAAGTCGATGTCGATGCATTATATAGAATGAAAGAATTGTCAGCTCCTATTGTTATGGTGTACGTAAGGTGAGAGAAATTATAATGTTTTTGTAACCTCAAATTTGTTATTGTATGACACTTTTATAATAATATAATTATTTCATTATTTTTTTCAGCCACATTTATAATATTTTGGTTTCTCGGGGCGTACAAGATCAGTATGGATTTGTCAATCGTATTTCCATCAGTTCAGCAAGGGGACGGAGAATTTCAAATACTATCACAACAAGACTAAAGGATACGAAGAAAAACCAGATATTTTTCATCCCATACAATATTGGGTAAGTGTGTCGGTTTTGTGTGTTTAAATTTTGCACATATTTGTTAGTTTATAATTAAAAACATGACATTAGACTTGACACTAATTCTCATGGTCTTGGAACTAACTTTAGATTCCATTGGATTTTAATTGTTATCGATTTATCAATGATGGACGTATACTGGTTGGATCCACTAAGAAATCCTCCCGATGGCACAATTAAATACCATGTAAACATGTAAGTTTAATTTTTGTTTTCTTTTGCACATTTACATGCATATATTTTTGTTATTAATTTTTTATTTTATTCAATGTTAAAATTTTTGGTTTGAAGTGCCCTGAGAACATATCAATCATCAAAAGGAAAAAGAGGACCAAATCTATCTTAGAATGACATAAAGGTAAATGAAAAAGTCGTTATTATGGTTCATAGTCAATCAACATTGTCACGCCCCGAATCCGGACACCTAGATACGACTCAAAAATCCGTGGATCGACCTGTACCCGAACCCAGAGGTGATCCATGAATGTCCCCTAGTGGTCCAATTAGGTCAATTAGACTATTAAGGTTCATTCGAAAACCCACTAAGTAAAAGAAGAAAAGATGTAGAAAATAATTAATTCAAATAATTTATAATTCAAATAATTCAATCAATCAACTAAATGTTGAGAGGAGGTGGTAAGAACATGCTCTCAATCAAAGGACTACATGTCCATGAAAATAAGTAAGTAATATTTTAAAACAATCAAAATAAAGTCTTCTAAAGTGTGGGATCGACTCCCAAATCTTCGTCGATCTCCTCGAATGCATCGGAGTCTTTCGCCTCAAAATTATCTCACGTACCCAGCTCCTCAAAATCTGAAATGGTATTGGTGTAGCACCGTGAGCCGAGGCCCAATAATACAACAGTGTGCATGGTATGATATCATACTATACAAGTTTTTTAATCAAGGTATGCAACTCAATCGTATAATAAGGATGACATGGAATGAGGGTGAATGCAAGTGAGTATGGGATGCCAATGCAACTAGTACCCATAACCACATAGGGTCTCCATCTCCTTCCCGCACTGGGAGCGGTCTCATTGACCCATCTGCAGGATATAATAACGTCTGGGGCCTTTCATCCTAGGGTACCGAACCTTGATTAATTGATAAAACCAATATAAATGTATATAATATACTTCAACCCCGTTCCCTTATGCACCCCTTATATAAAATGACGTGATGATTATGGTATGACAACAAGATGTACTAGGGTTACATGACATAAGCACACATGTATTTAACATTTAAATAAAAATATAAAATGAACCAATGATCATTAAGAGTAATAATATGGGAAAGAATTAGGGTTAACCATGAATAACATGTAACAATCACTGAAGTTCACGATCAACACGGATGAATAATATAAGTGAAAATCACAAGACAATCCAACACACCATGGCTGAACCCTATGAGGGATCCATGACACAAGGTCGAACCCTAAAGAGGGATCCAAGATACTTGGCCGAACCCTATGAGGGATCCAAGACACATGGGTTGGATCTCCATGTATACAAGTATATGTCGAACCATCTAGGTATAATAGTCAATAAGACATGACCAAATATCACAATCAACATCGGTGAATAATATAAGTGAAAATTGCAATAGAATCCAACACGCCATTGGCGAACTCTATGAGGGATCCATGACACAAGGTCGAACCCTAAAGAGGGATCCAAGACACTTGGCCGAACCCTATGAGAGATCCAAGACACATGGGTGGGATCCCCATGCATACAAGTATAGGTCAAACCATCTAGATTTAATAGTCAATAAGTCATGACCGAACCACTAAGGGTTTCTAAGGCCATTAATCGTCAAAAATCCAATAAATAGATTTTTCATAGAAAACATATATTTTTGTAAAATTATAACTAAATAAATATAAATTAAAAAATATAAACTCAATAGATTTAAAAACTAGATTCACAGAGATTTTGAGAAAAAATAAATAGAAAAATATTTAGATTCAAAATATAGGTCAAAACTCTTAATTAATTGGGCCGTACAAAATCTGGGATTTTGGATTTTACAGGAAAGTTCCGCACATTTAAAAAGTCATAACTTAATCAATACAAATCAGAAAAATATAAACTCAAAGGTTCTAGAAACTAAAAATAATTAAAACAATATTTAATTTAAAAATATAGATCGAAATCACACGTGAAGTGGACCGTGTAAAATTTGGAATTCTGGGGTTTTATAAAAAAGTCTAGCACGTTTGAAAAATTATAACTTAATCAATACAAATCCGAAAAATACAACCTCAAAGGTTCTAGAAACTAGATTGATAGAGGTATCTATGAAAAATAATTAGAAAAATATTTAGATCGAAAATATAGATCGTAATCCCAAGTAAAATGGACCATGTAAAATCTAAAATTCTGGGTTATTTTGTAAAGTCCAACAACTTTGAAAAATCATAACTTAATCAATACAAATCAAAAAAATATAAACTCAAATGTTCTAGAAACTAGATTGATAGAGGTATCTAGAAAAAATAATTAGAAAAATATTTAGGTTAAAAATATTGATCGAAATTCCAAGTAAAGTGGACCGTGTAAAATCTAGAATTTTGAGTTTTTTTGGTAAAGCCCAACAACTAAAAAAAATTATAACTTAATTAATACAAATTAGAAAAATACAAACTAAACGATTTTGGAAAATAAATTTATAGAGGTATTTAGAAAAAATAATTATAAAAATATTCAAATCATAAAAATACAACGAAAATGATAAAGAACATAGTCATCCGTTATAGGTGTAAAAGAAACCATGGTTAAACCCATCATGGTGGCCCAAAATAAAGATCAACCCAATAAGAATAAAGTAAATATTATTGAAATTAATTTATAATAAGTATCAACCATTATCTAATGAAAGAGAAACAAAATCTTGAAGAAAAACAAATATAGGATGGATCAAACACACTTACCTCAAGGTTTCTTGAATTTTAATAAAAATAAAAAGTTTCTGCAAATTTGAAAGTCGTCGGATCGTCCTATCCTCGGGGTATGTTCTTCCATTCAGAGTCCCCATCAATTCTCTCTTCTTGCTTGAGTGCGATCGGTGCCCGGATGAAGGTTTAATAGAGCTTTCTCTATTCTTCAATGGAGTTGGGTTTATGAAAGCTTCTAAAGTTTTATGATTTTAATAAATAGGTTTATGGAAGGATTAGGATTTCTATTTTGTTGAAATTCGTAACTAGCAAAGGGATGACTTTTTCAACCCTCAAAAACTTATATTTTACACTATTAATGGGTTAGAAATGGGTCCAAGGCCCATATACATCAATAGGCTTCATTTAAAAATATTATTAAACTCAAAAGACCTCTAAATTGGCCATACGGGCCCACCCAATAATCATAACACAATTAATTATACATTAATTCAATTAAACTATATTATATAATTTAAAAGTCCATACAATAAGGTATTGACACATGGCATACACATAAATCACATAAAATAGTCTAAATACACAAATAATAAAAAGTTCAAAGCCCTAGAAAAGTATCAAATGATATTAGAAGGACCCGAAAGTGATTCGCGGGTCCCACACGCCTATTAAATAAATAAATATAATTAAATATTATTTAAAAATATAAGAAATGGTAGGAAAGTTCAAAAATTACGAAAATACTATTTTTGTCAAAATCTCCCGAAATCTCCCGCTAGGGTTTTCATATCTCAAGAAAGGTTCCAAATTTCACAGGTAAGTTGCTAAGGATAAAATAGAAATATTTTTGGTGTCTCGGGCCCACAAAATAATTTTTTTTATAAAAGTTCTGGATTGTTAGTTGCGGTAAGAAAAAGTCCACTACAAGTTATGATTCATTATTTTTAGCAAGAATTTAGCCATAAAGTGCAAGTTTCAAAAATAGCAGGTTTTTCAAAGTTGTCAGAATAAAATCAAATTAAATACACATACTCATACATGATATTAAACAATAAAAACAATAATAAGAGTGAAAAAGTTTCAGGTTTTCATTCTTAGGTGAATTTACCGTAATACCCTAGAACGAAAGTTCGGGGTATTACGATCTACCCCCCTTAAAGAAAATTTCGTCCTCGAAATTCGACCCCCCTCAAAGAAATTCTCAACCTAGTCTGTTAAATCTGATTAGTCAACTAATCATTTTTGGCAAACCAAGTTAGATTGGTTGATAAACTTTATAGTTACATACAGTCAGATTGGCCAACTTAATCAATATAGTAAACCTAGCCAAACTGGTCATCTACATCAATCTAGTCCAATCCAGGCAAGTTAGTCATCTACGTCTAGTTAACTTAACTATGTTGGTCAAACTAGTCAATATAGTCAACCTTAGTTAAACTGGTAAACTTCATCAATCTAATCGACCTAAATCAGCTGGTAAAATTAATCAATTTATCTTCCAGTCAAACTGGTAATGCTAGTCAACTAGCCTACTAGTCAAAATAGCCAGACTTTTAATTAAGATCATCTGAGGATATAATTCTGTCAACATACCATTCTGTCACGATCTCCTTGATAAGGTATTATAGTGTTAGGTTTGCGACATTGTCAGGTATAACATAAAATAAAGTATATTACAATAATATATATACAAACAATAGTACACAATCACTATTTATAAGTATTACAAACAATCAGAGTGCTCTAGATTATAGTGTTTCTAACGTATATACTAAAAGGTAACGGTCTCCATAACAAGAATGGACATATTAACTAGATCCCCTAATGGTCTCAATTCCATGGGTCCTTAGGGTACTCTACTGACTGTGCTCTAATACCATTCTATCATACACAACTCAATTATGCATAGACCCATTACACACAAATCCCTAGGTGTCTGAAGCCTAAGCTCTGATACCACTCTGTCACGCCCCGAATTCGGACACCCAGATACGACCCAAAAATCCGTGGATCGACCCGTACCCGAACCTAGAGGTGATCCATGAATGTCCCCTAGTGGTCCAATTATGTCAATTAGACTACTAAGGTTCATTCGAAAACCTGCTAAGTAAAAGAAGAATAGATGTAGAAAATAATTAATTCAAATAATTTATAATTCAAATAATTCAATCAATCAACTAAATGTGGAGAGGAGGTGGTGAGAACTTGCTCTTAATCAAAGGACTACATGTCCATAAAAATAAGTAAGTAATATTTTAAAACAATCAAAATAAAGTCTTCTAAAGTGTGGGATCGACTCCCAAATCTTCGTCGATCTCCTCGAATGCATTGGAGTCTTTCGCCTCAAAATTATCTCACGTACCCGGCTCTTCAAAATCTGAAAATGGTATTGGTGTAGCACCGTGAGCCGAGGCCCAGTAATACAATAGTGTGCATAGTATGATATCATACTATACAAGTTTTTTAATCAAGGTATGCATCTCAATCGTATAATAAGGATGACATGGAATGAGGGTGAATGCAAGTGAGTATGGGATGCCAATGCAACTAGTACCCATAACCACATAGGGTCTCCATCTCCTTCCCGTACTGAGAGCGGTCTCATTGACCCATCTGCAGGATATAATAACGCCTGGGGCCTTTCACCATAGGGTACCGAACCCTGATTAATTGATAAAACTAATATAAACGTATATAATATACTTCAACCCCGTTCCCTTAGGCACCCCTTATATGAAATAACGTGATGATTATGATATGACAACAAGATGTACTAGGGTTACATGACATAAGCACACATGTATTTAACATTTAAATAAAAATATAAAATGGACCAATGATCATTAAGAGTAATAATATGGGAAAGAATTAGGGTTAACCATGAATAACATGTAACAATCACTGAAGTTCACGATCAACAAGGATGAATAATATAAGTGAAAATCACAAGACAATCCAACACACCATGGCCGAACCCTATGAGGGATCCATGACACAAGGTCGAACCCTAAAGAGGGATCCAAGATACTTGGCCGAACCCTATGAGGGATCTAAGACACATAGGTGGGATCCCCATGTATACAAGTATAGGTCGAACCATCTAGGTATAATAGTCAATAAGACATAACCAAATATCACAATCAACATCGATGAATAATATAAATGAAAATTGCAATAGAATCCAACACGCCATTGGCGAACTCTATGAGGGATCCATGACACAAGGTCGAACCCTAAAAAGGGATCCAAGACACTTGGCCGAACCCTATGAGAGATCCAAGACACATGGGTGGGATCTCCATGCATACAAGTATATGTCAAACCATCTAGATTTAATAGTCAATAAGTCATGACCGAACCACTAAGGGTTTCAAACGCCATTAATCGTCCAAAATCCAATAAATAGATTTTTCATAAAAAATATATTTTTTTATAAAAATCATAACTAAATAAATATAAATTAAAAAATATAAACTCAATGGATTTAAAAACTAGATTCACAGAGATTTTGAGAAAAAATAAATAGAGAAATATTTAGATTCAAAATATAGGTCAAAACTCTTAATTAATTGGGCTGTACAAAATTTGAGATTTTGGGTTTTATAGGAAAGTTCCGCACATTTAAAAAGTCATAACTTAATCAATACAAATCAGAAAAATATAACTTAAAGGTTCTAGAAACTAAATTAATAGAGGTATCTATGAAAAATAATTAAAAAAATATTTAATTTAAAAATATAAATCGAAATCTCACGTGAAGTGGACCGTGTAAAATCTAGAATTCTGGGTTTTATAGAAAAGTCTAGCACGTTTGAAAAATTATAACTTAATCAATAGAAGTCTAAAAAATACAACCTCAAAGGTTCTAGAAACTAGATTGATAGAGGTATCTATGAAAAATAATTAAAAAAATATTTAGATTAAAAATATAGATCGTAATCCTAAGTAAAGTGGACCGTGTAAAATCTGAAATTCTGGGTTATTTTGTAAAGTCCAACAACTTTGAAAAATTATAACTTAATCAATACAAATCAGAAAAATACAAACTCAAATGTTCTAGAAACTAGATTAATAGAGGTATCTAGAAAAAATAATTAGAAAAATATTTAGGTTAAAAATATTGATCGAAATCCCAAGTAAAGTGGACCATGTAAAATCTAGAATTTTGATTTTTTTTGATAAAGTCCAACAACTAAAAAAAAATTATAACTTAATTAATACAAATTAGAAAAATACAAACTAAACGGTTTTGGAAAATAGATTTATAGAGATATTTAGAAAAAATAATTATAAAAATATTCAAATCATAAAAATACAACAAAAATAATAAAGAACATAGTCATCCGTTATAGGTGTAAAAGAAACCATGGTCAAACCCATCATGGTGGCCCAAAATAAAGATCAACCCAATAAGAATAAAGTAAATATTATTGAAATTAATTTATAATAAGTATCAACCATTATCTAAGTAAAGAGAAACAAAATCTTGAAGAAAAACAAATATAGAATGGATCAAACACACTTACCTCAAGGTTTCTTGAATTTTTATGAAAATCAAAAGTTTCTTCAAATTTGAAAGTCGTCGGATCGTCCTATCCTCGGGGTATGTTCTTCCATTCAGAGTCCCCGTCAATTCTCCCTTCTTGCTCGAGTGCAACTGGTGCCCGGATGAAGGTTTAATGGAGCTTTCTCTATTCTTCAATGGAGTTGGGTTTGTGAAAGCTTCCAAAGCTTTATGATTTTCATAAATAGGTTTAGGGAAGGATTTGAGTTTCTATTTTGTTGAAATTCGTAACTAGTAAATGGATGACTTTTTCAACCCTCAAAAACTTATATTTTACATTATTAATGGGTTAGAAATGGGTCCAAGGCCCATATACATCGATAGGTTTCATTTAAAAATATTATTAAGCCCAAAAGACCTCTAAATTGGCCATACGGGCCCACCCAACAATAATAACACAAATAATTATATATTAATTTAATTAAACTATATTATATAATTTAAAAGTCAATACAATAATGTATTGACACATGGCACACACATAAATCACATAAAATAGTCTAAATACACAAAAATCACAAAAAGTTCAAAGCCCTGGAAAAGTGTCAAATGATATTAGAATGACCCGAAAGTGATTCGCCGGTCCCACACGCCTATTAAATAAATAAATATAATTAAATATTATTTAAAAAATATAAGAATGGTAGGAAAGTTCAAAAATTATGAAAATACTATTTTTGTCAAAATCTCCCGAAATCTTCCGCTAGGGTTTTCATGTCTCAAGAAAGGTTCCAAATTTCACAGGTAAGTTACAAAGGATAAAATAGAAATATTTTTGGTGTCTCGGGCCCACAAAATAATTTTTTTTATAAAAGTTCTGGAATGTTAGTTGCGGCAAGAAAAAGTTCCCTGCAGGTTATGATTCATTATTTTTAGCAAGAATTTAGCCATAAAGGGTCCTTGTTTCCGAACATACCCACACGTTCATGCTACATCAAGTATACTGAGCTCACTAGTGGCTTCCTTAGTCCTTCGTTGGTTAGTTAGCGGTTGAATTAGGAACACAAACTAGCCCTAGCTTTTCCTCTGGGAAAACACTGGCCAAATCACTTGAAAAATCCAGCTAGCCTGGAACGTATTTAAGATCGATGACCACGTGCCACATGTCTATCTAGGCTATGGGTTATCTCGCAGTTAACTTGTGTTAGTACTAGTGGATTATCTTTCGAGGGACAACTTTTGAGAACCTAAGAGTGCATGTCACTCCGACAGAATTAATCAGATTAAATCAATGGTTTCGTCCACTATCATAATTTGACTGTCCCCCAGAGATAATTTGCGAAGATCTAGTATGTTCTCTGTGCATCATATAGTTAATTTCATTGGGTTAATGTATCCTTGGGCATAAATTTTGAAATACCTTGGTCTATGTATCCATAGAACCAAGAGGGGGTGAATAGGTATTTAAATTTCTGTTAATTAACCTAATAAGATTACTGGTTTGGTAGGAGTAATCTAAATCGAGTGTCACAATATCTAAAGAGTTGATTGATTAACAAATGATTATCACAATCGACTCAGATCAAATATATCTCTATGATATATTGTTTCTTTGTTGTTTGAGTTAATCTAACAATTGTGCAGAACATAAACAATTAAAACAACCATAACACATGCGAGTTTTTACGTGGAAATCTTAGCCAATGAAAAACCATGGGATCATGTCTAGATGGAAAGTATCACTAACTAAAAAGTTTCGAGTTGCAAAAGTTACCTTAGCAGCACCATTTTCATAGCCAACTGTCGGTATGTCCACGTCCTCTAGCTCCACGCTAAAAGTCACACGTATGCCCTTCCAATCACGAAGCCTTTTTTGCTTATTCAGTTTGGTACTCTCCAAACGTACCATTGATCAGTTCATCCCGATCTTAATTCTCACACACTAGTCTCTACCGATGGTGAAGGATTCAGCACACACTGAACTCCAACGTTGTTCAAATAGTGTTGAGACACACGAGGTACTCTCTGACTTACTAGGTTAGAATTCTAGTTGAAAAACCTAAGTAGAGATAATAATCAAGCTCTAGGCTATGATCGAAAGAAGAGAATCTTTCACAAGAGGAAATAGAAACTTAGGGTTTTGCTCTTCGAATGGGACAAATCTTCTTCAATAACTCTCTCTTGTTGTTTGTAGTTGTGTATCTAATAAAGCACAAGAGAGACTTTATTTATAAGCGTATTGAAGCCCTAGGTCGTGCTAGTGATGGGGTAGTGGGAACATGAAAATCGGATGCAATTAGATTCATTCTGAGTGGTCCAATTGATTGTACACAAGGTCCAATCGACTAGACAATAGGTCCAATCGATTGTTCCCTTAGGCAGTTTTATCCGTAAGGTCCAATCGATAGTACTCATAGGTCCAATCGATTGTACCTTTGAGAGGTTTTGTCCCATATGGCCAATCGATTGGACTTTCCCTTAGTTAATTTTAAGGCTCTAGCATTTTTCTTTGACCTAGGTCTATCCTCTGACAAGTTTTGACCATTATATTTTATCTTTAAAATACTATTCTTATGGCCATTCAGTCACTTACCTTCCTATGCAAGCGGACACGATCTTTAGTAGAAAAATAACGGTTACTCAGATGACTCAGCCGTCAAATGTCTGATTCTTGCTGTCTTCGTCTTTCAGTCTTCACGTAGTTAGAGAAGTATGCGGTATGCGTACCACGACATCCTCAAAGCCACACTATCACTTGTAAGAACGGTTACATGTATGTTTTTTATGTCAACTAAAATATTCGCTAAACTAGAATATGAAAATATTCTTTACAATCTCTCCCTTTGGCAATTCTGTGACAAAAAAATTAATCACATAAAGAGTAAGCAAATTAAGAATAAAAACCCAACCATTAGTATCTCACAATCTCTCGAAGATAACAAATAGATAAATTTTTTCACAATAGATCTATTTCCTAGACATCCACCAACAACACATACCATGTAATATCATCGGCAATAATAGATAAAGAATTTAAAATAGTACAATAAGTATGAATTGCACATCATATTAATATGTACTAGTAGATATGGTAGAGAAATTAGGAAATATGTATAATCACGAAGAAATTTTCTCCTCCTATCTTATGCATCTACTTGTTTAACTCTTTTGATTTTTCTCTCCCTTTTTGTCACAGAATGACAAATGTACAGAAATACACAAGTAAATAACTAGTAGGCAATAAATATGAGATTGAAGTACAAGTATAACAGAAAACATATGTATAAAGACAATAAAGATATGGAATCATATTAGTCTAAATACATCCATGGTTTAGATCTCTCTTATAAAATTATACATCCATAGCCATACAAAATTTAACCAATTAAAAAAACTTTTTCGAATGAATTTTAAACAATTTAAATCATCTTTGAAAACATTTTCAACTCATATAACTCAAATTAGGTCAATTTGGATCACATCTGTAAAGAATAATTTATTATTCTAGTTTTGGCAAAAATTTCATGTGACATAAACATTCATGTAACCATTCCTACGAGCACTAGTGTAGCTTTGAAGTTGTCGTTGTAAGCATTCTTCACCGAATATGTGAAGACTAAAAGACAAGGATCGCAAGAATTAGATGGTTGATGACATGAGTCATCTGGGTAACTGCTTTTTGCCTGTTAAAGATTGTGTACGCTCGCATAAAAGGTAAGAGACCTAATGACCATAAGAAAAGTCAAAGGACTAACACTATGCAAAACGAAGTAAAATATTGAATAAGGGAAGTCCAATCGATTAGACTGTGAGAACCAATTGATTGGACTCTATGAGACAGAAACTTCCCATAGTACAATCGATTGGACCAAGTCTGATTGATTGGACTGTGAAAACCAATCGATTGGACCATATGAGACAGAACTTCCAAAGTACCCAATTGATTGGACCTCGAGTACAATCAATTGCTTTTATGAACAAAAATCCATCTGTACAGTACAATCGATTGGACTAGAGTCGAATCGATTGGACCAAGTGTACAATCGATTGGATTTTGCAGAAAGTGTCAATTTCAGATCTGATTTTGGTGGTCCCTTATCCCCACGTCTTGCATGACTTAGGGGTTCAATATTCTTATAAGTAAAGCACTCTTGAGCTATACAATATACATAACAAGAGAGAAAAGAGTTAACTTTCTAAATTAAGAATAGTCCTTATTTGAAGAGAAAAAACCCTAGCTTTTACAATTAATGTTGTGAGGTTTCTTACTTCCGTAAGATCAAAGCTTAGAGCTTAATCCTTACTCTACTTAGGTTTCTCATTTAGAATCCTAACCTAGCAAGTCTAAGAGTACTAGTGCATCTCAACACTATTTGAACAACTTTGGGTTTCGGGGTGTACTAAACCCTTCACCTAGGGTAGCAACTGTTGCATGAGAATTAAGATTGGGGTGTACCAAATTGAACAAGTGGTAAAGGCTTCATAATTGGAAGGGTGCACATGGATTCGTAGCTTGAAGCCAAAGAACGTGGATGCGCTGTAAGGAATATATTCATATTCAATTTGGTAAAGATTCTGTTTGACATAAAAATATTCTTGTAACCGTTCCTACGAGCACAAGTGTAGCGTGAAGATGTCGTGGTACACTTACTTCGCCAACTACGTGAAGACTAAAAGACAGAGACAGTAAGAATCAGGCGGTTGATAACATGAGTCATCTAGGTAACTGCCGATTTGTCAGTAACAATTGTGTACGCTCGATTAGGAAGGTAAGTGACTTAGTGGCCATAGGAGTTGATTAAAATGAATAAAATATAATGGTCAGACTTAGTCGTTGGACAGACTTGAGTCGAAGTCAATTTTATTGACTAGTGGAAAAGTCCAATCGATTGGACATGTGTTCCTAATCTATTGGACATAGCCCAATCGATTGGAGACACTGTGTAATCAATTGGACACTACAAGGCAGAAACATAATTGAGCCCAATCGATAGGAGACACTGTATAATTGATTGGAGACTATGGCACATAAATCTTTCTGAGGCAAATCGATTGGAGACACTGATTAATCGATTGGAGTCTTTGGGACAGAAAGTTATAAATGTCAAATCGATTGGAGACTCTAATTAATCGATTTGAGCCTTCGAGATAGAAAGTTATAAATGTCAAATCGATTGGAGAATCCTGTCTAATCGATTGGTGCCTTCGAAACAGAAAACTTATTGATCCCAATCGATTAGACACTTGTCCCCAATCAATTGGACATGGCCCAATCGATTGGACCAAGTGTACAATCGATTGGACTTTGAACAAAATTAGTTTTATCAGATCCAAAATTTATGGCTCCATTATCCCACATTCCATACGACTCAGGGTCTTGGTATTCTATAAATATAACCCCTCTATGCCTTCTCTAAATACACATAGAGACACAAAGTGACTCAATTTTCAAGGGAGAGAAGCAAATGCTATATTTAGTATCCATTTCGAAGAGTAAGAAGTTTGTTTTCATACACATCTTGTGAGCTTGTTCTCTTCTCGATCAAAGCCAAGAGCTTGATCTTTACTCAGCCTGGGTTTTCTAATTCTATACTTAACCTAGTAAGCCTGAGAGTACCAGTGTGACTCAAACACTTTTTGAGCAACTTGGGGTTCAGGGTGTACTGAATCCTTCACCTTCTGCAAAGGCGGGAGTGTTGAAAATTAAGATCGGAGGAGCCGGTCGAAGGTAGGTTTGGGATGTAGCAAACTGAACAAGCGGATAGGGCTTCTTGGCTAGAAGGGTGCGCGTAGATTCGTGGCGTTGACTCAGAGGACGTGGTCGCATCGGAAGTGGGCCTTGGCTAAGGTTGGATGCTGTATTTGCAACGGTGCTACGTAGGCAAACTTTGTTTCATTTTACTTTTCAGTTGGTGATACTTTTCGTCTGAACATGGTCCTGTGGTTTTTTCTTTGCTAAGGTTTCCACGTAAAAAAATATCTTGTCTTGTGTGATTGTTTGTCTGTGTTCCTCATTATATACTGATTAGATCAAACGATAAAAAGATAATATACCACGGAGGTATATTTGATTTGAGTCAGTTGTAATAATCCTTTTCAAACAACCAAGACATGAGATTTTATCCCCATACCATAGACTAGTAAAACTGTATAGGTATACCTAAATTTAAATACCTAATCAACCCCCCCTTTTAGGTATATTGAGTTAAAGAGAATGGACCGGTAGAATTTCAATTGGTATCAGAGCGGGTATTTCTAATTAAGGTTTAATCACCTGAATTTAGATTCCTGAGAAACCAATCCATTTTCATTAATTTGTCAGAATGCAAAGAGAAGGTGAAAATACATCCAGAACTCCGTTGTCCGAAGACTATTTGAATATAGCTTATGAAAAACTATATTTAGACAGTCTGAGATTGACTAAAGAAAATAAAGATCTATTTTTACAAATGGAGAAATTGGATTGTAAAAATGTGTCATTAGAACTAGCAAATATTGAACTCACTAATGAAAGGAGACAGTGGGAAAAAAAAAAGAAATTGCTTCTAATGAAAAATAATGTTTTGGAAAAAGAATTTCAAATGTCTTTTAATAATCAATTGACAAACAAGAATGATATTGCTAAATTCAAGAATTTTGATTCTCATCTTTGTTCTCATAAGAATAATGTGAAACCCACATATCCTACAACAAAATGTATGACAACAAAGTTCAAACAAACTGAATTGGTAAGTCATCATAGTTCTAGGCTAAGTGGGTTATACATGAAATCTAATGAACTAAAGAGAGAAATTTCTAAAATTTTTGAATTTTTAAAATTGTTGCTAAGAATCAATGGTCCAAAATGACAAAAGAATGAACAATTCATTTATTCCCAAACAAATGACAAAACCTTCAAAATTTAAGACCATTTGTGTAAGAAAAGATGATAAAAAATATCTTATAATTCATTCTACTTTCAAAGCTTTGGAAAATAATAAATGGTATCTGGACAGTGGTTGTTCTAGACACATGACTGGAGACAAGTCAATGTTTTGTCATATTGAAGATCATAAGGATGGTAGTGTTACTTTTGGGGATGGAAGTATGGCCAAAATCATTGGTCGGAGAAGTATTCAAGCTCCAGGTATTCCCAAGCTTGATAATATTCTCTGTGTTGAGGGACTTAAAGCCAATCTTCTTAGCATAAGTCAAATTTGTGATAATAATCATACAGTTAAATTCACAAGCCAAGGATGTGATGTTATTGATGAATCTGGCAAATGTGTTATGAGTGGTTCAAGAACCTCTGAAAACTATTATATCATTGGTAAAAATCCCAAGATCATCTGTAGTTCTGCCAAATTAAATGATTTTGACTTATGGCACCAAAGACTAGGTGACATGAACCAAAAGGACCTAGTTAAAATCACTAATAAAGAATTAGTAAGAGGTGTGCCCAAATTAAAAAAACCTACAGGCACTATTTCTGTAGCTTGCCAAATCGGTAAACAAATTAAAAGCGCACACAAAAAGGAAAATTATTGTGCTACCTCCAAAGTTCTTGATCTGATTCACATGGATCTTATGGGTCCAATGAGGATTGAAAGTTTGGGAGGTGAAAGATTCATTCTAGTCATGGTAGATGATTACTCTAGATTGACTTAGATTGCCTTTCTAAGAGAGAAATCAGATGCTTTTGAAGAATATAAAAAGATATGCCAAAAAATTCAGAATGAAAAAAGCTACAGTATAGTCAGGATTCGTACTGATCATGGAAGAGAATTTGAAGATTATTGTCTCACTGAGTACTGTGATGCCATTGGCATTAAACATGAGTTTTCTGCACCCATTACACCACAACAAAATGGAGTGGTGGAAAGAACGAATAGAGTGATTCAGGAAATGTTACTAATGAAAATTGGATTAGTGCTATGCAGGAGGAACTAAGTCAATTTACTAGAAATGATGTTTGGTATTTAGTGCCTAGACCTAAAGATACAAATGTTATAGGCACAAAATGGATTTTCAAAAATAAATCAGATGAAAATGGAACAGTTGTTAGAAATAAAGCCAGACTTGTAGCTCAAGGCTATACTCAAATTGAAGGCATTGATTTTAATGAAACTTTTGCTCCTGTTGCTAGATTGGAATCCATTCGTATACTGTTTGCTGTTGCTTGTCATCTTAAATTTAAACTTTTTTAGATGGATGTCAAGAGTGCCTTCTTGAATGGTGTTCTTCAAGAAGAAGTTTATGTGGAACAACCTAAAGGGTTTGAGGATCCAAAATTTCCTGATCAAGTTTATCGTCTCAAAAATACATTGTATGGTTTAAAACAAGTCCCCAAGGCTTAGTATGAGAGATTGATCACTTTTTTGCTTCATCAAGGTTTCATAAAAGGAGAAGTGGACAAGACCTTATTTGTTAAAACCATTCAGGGAATTTATGTGATTGCTCAAATCTATGTTGATGATATAGTTTTTGGGTTCACATCTGTTGATCATGCTCATATGTTTTCAGAACAAATGAAAAAAGAATTTGAAATGAGCATGGTTGGTGAGCTGAGTTATTTTCTGGGTCTTCAAGTAAAACAGTTGGATGATGGAATTTTTATTTCTCAATCCAAATATAGCAAAGACTTAGTTAAGAAATTTGGTATGGAATCAGCAAAACATCATCGTACTCCCATGAGTACTATTACAAAGCTGAGCAAATACACTAAAGGAAAGGATGTTGACCAGACCTTATACAGAAGCATGATAAGAAGTTTACTCTATCTCACTGCTAGCCATCCTAATATTTCCTTTAGTGTGGGTGCATGTGCTAGATTTCAAGTTAATCCCAAAGAATCTCATATTCTTACAGTCAAACGTATCATCAGGTATGTTAGTGGAACTATGGGATATGGTTTCTGGTATTCTTTTGATACTACTGCAGAACTTGCAAGATATTCTGATGCTGACTGGGCTAGAAATGTTGATGATAGAAAAAGCACCAATAGTGGGTGTTTTTATGTTGGGAATAGCATAGTTAGTTGGTAAAGCAAGAAACAGAACTGTATTGCTTTATCTACTGCTGAAGCCGAGTATATTATAGCTGGGAGCTGTGGTACTCAACTGCTATGGATGAAACAGATGTTGACTTAATGTGGGATCAATCAAGGATTGATGACTATATATTGTGATAATACTAGTGCCATAAATATATCCAAAAATCCTGTTCAACACTCTAGAACTAAACATATTGACATTCGTCATCATTTTATAAGAGATCTTGTTGAAGAAAAAATTATCACTTTGGAGCACATTGCAACTGAAAATCAATTAGCGGATATTTTTACAAAACCTCTTAATGTCGTTAGATTCGAATTTCTTCGTAAATCTATTGGTATTAACTTGATTGATTGATTTTGGAGCTTGTATTTTTTTTGCTTTCGTAATAATCTATTTGATTATAACTGATTTTGAATAATCTAATTACAGACTTGTTTTTGAGTTCATCAAAATCATATCATGGTGAGATATATATATTTTCTGTGTTTGTAATGATTATTCATTTATACTTTGTCTGTGTCAGTGGTTAAAATTATCTCTTGCAATCATGGATTTCACACACTACACACTGATTGATTTTTCTTCATGGATATATATGATTTCAGTATTATTTCAAGATCTTATTCTAGGAATGAGAAATAAACCTCTACTAGATATGACTTCAAATTAGTAGTGTTCTTGCCTTCAGTTGATTTCAAAACTGCACTATAGTCGACTGTTAGCTTCCCAATGAGTGTTATTATATTAAAGAAACAGCTACCTCCATTCAAGTTAGAGTGTATGCCGTCTGTATGACCCTGTTTGAAATTAAAATCTGATTCTCATTTGCTGCAGAAAAGGGCTGCCTACATGGAGAGTGAAAGCTACTTATATTCAAAGAGAATAACAAGGGTGTAAAAGAAGCCAATTTGCTAGAAAAATTCTTATCCATCAGCAAATACCCATATACATGAGCGTATGTGAGAACCCTTAATAGCTCTAATGAGGATTTCATGTCTGTATACAGGATACCTCCAAAATTTCTAGAGTTTGATATCTGGAATATTACTGACATTAATTATCCTATCTTGTGTCGATTCTGATTTCAGCATTATACATTATACTGGTTTTCAAGAGCAATGATTTTATTACTTTCTTTGACTAAGTATTATTTATTGCCAGTAGAATCCGCATTGCAGAACTTTTTCTGTAGTTTTTTTAGTGCTGAAATGACCACCACAAGGTTGGTCATGACACGAGGACAAGATATTGAGTTGGTCCGACTCAGGTACACAGAGACGAATGATCTGGTCAGGACAGTATTTATACAAATAAGGGTCATCCCAAGAGTAGTACTTAACTCTTGCTAAGAATTGGCTTTTGTCCTGTTTTGACCAGTGTGAAGGCATTTCTTCGGTGACAAGGTAGTTGACAATGTCAGCATGAAAGTAGGGTTTTTCCGCGTCGTTGGTTACGGAAACCCTAACTTCAACACAATTTGTAATATTATCCGATTATCCTGTAAAATTCAAAGATTCTGTATAGGGATTCGTGTCGGATGTCGATCCGCACTCGGGATTAGTCGGGTTAGCGCATATTTGAACATAAAATGATGGAATTTATGCTAGAAAATTATGGAGAGGTGAGAATGGTGATTGTAAGTGATTGAAAACATGATTTTAGAGACAATTTCTAGATTAAGGTGCACTGAAAACTCCAAAACATAATATTCAAATTGCTTTATTAATTTATCAAATGTGCATACAATCATAAAACATCAGGAAAACCTAATTAGAAAGCATGAAAATTAGAGAGAGAAATGGAGGATTTAGAGAGGGAAATGGGAAAATTTAGAGAGAGAAAGAGACCTCTAAAGAGCGAGAAAGCCAAAGAGAGAGATCTACCTTGGGACAACTTACCATGAAGATGGCAATGATTTTGCCAAGATGTGGATCGGCCTGGTGAGTGGTTCGGCCCAGGTCTGTGGTGCACGTTGCAGGCTGCAAAGGCAACAAAGAGGAGAGTGGTGATGCTCTATATGATGGTGAGGCGTCCTCCTCAACACCTTCCGGAGTTGCAAGTGGTGGTTGGGTTGGGCGGTGTAGAGACGTTGATGAAGACGGTTTTAATGTTCTCCACGGCCTTGAGATGTGGAAGAGAAGGAGGTGGGGGACAGGATCCGACAACTAAAAGCTGCAGGTCGTTAAGAATGGTGCAACTGTGATCTGTGGTGGAGATGCAAGGCTAAGGCGCTGTTGCAGGTGGAGCAAGGAGGAGGACGAAGCAGCATGTGGAGAAGGGGTTGCTGGCCGTTGATGGGGGCGGCAACCGAAGTTGCAGCAATGTGAGAACCTCCGTTGGGTTCTGGTGGTAGAGGAGGTGGAACGGCGAGCAAGGAGGGGCAGTCGTGAGGTAATCCGACGGTTGGAGAAGGAGGAGGCGGTGCTGGTTGCAGCACCGTTAACCAGCACCGTTGGATGGTTGTTGCAGGGGCAGAAGATCCGTTGCTGTGGGTAGAGCAACAGCAGTGGTGCTACACAAAGGTGCAGCACAGAAGAAGAAGAAGAAGAAGAAGAAGAAGAAGAAGAAGAAGATGGTGGAGCCGGCGTACCAGTCCGGTGGTGGCTCGCCGGAGAGGAAGGAGTGAGGAGAAGAAGAAGAAGAAGGAGGAGAAAGCGCCGAAAACCTCGGGGGAGTTTTGGGGGAAGGAGAGGAAGAGATTGGAGGGGGATTAGGGTTCGAATGAACCCTCCCTTCTCCCCTTTTAAAGCTTCCCTATTTCCTTTAATGGAAATAGGGGGTTTTTGAAAATAAAAAAATAAGAAAAAAAATATATATATATATTTTTTTTTAAGTAAAAACCTACTTTTCTATGGGGAATCTCCCCAATTAGTGGACCCCCTATTTAATTAAAATTATTTTGAAATTCGCGGGGTCCACTAACTGGTCGGACAGCGGGTCGATGAAGATGGGCCCAGCTACTGGCCCATATGGATTGATGATGTCCATCGTCTCACAAGATGATGTGACAGACAGTCTGATGGCGATCGGATGGATGGTGACTTGATTGGGACCCAGATTGGTAAATCGACGGATCTAGAGAGATCCAACGGTCCGATTGAGGATCCAACGGTCCGATTCAAGATCCAACGGTCAGAAAGCTAAGGGAGATGAGATAGAGCCGATGGGTAGGAGTTCTGGGGTTAGGTCAGTAGATTCGAGGATCGAAAGATGAAGAGAGAGAGAGAATAAGAAGAGATGAGAGAAAAAATATCAAAAAAATGGAAAAAAGCACTGGCGGAGGGTCTGGAACCCTGGTCTTCACTGTGACCATCCTCACGCTTCTCCAGTAGAGTCGACTATCATTCTTTGCTGACTCATGTGGCTTTAAACGCTTTGGTCCGTCTCTTGGTCATTGGCTCTCCTGCTCTCTTCGTTCTTTGGGCCGGCTTTTTGGTCCTCATAGTTGGCCCATATCTTTTAGTCATAGCATGTGGGCTCTTTAAGCTTTGATAATGGGCTTTCCTGATCGATGTGGGCTCGCAAGTCTCGAGAATTGTCCCATCGGGGTTTCCTGCGACAGAAGAAGCGCGTAATGAGACTTTATCAGAACGGCTTAATATTTAGACTTCCAAAAATGTGTTTAATGCATGCAAATATACCATTTCGTCCAGAAAAGTGTGTTCTACACAACAGAAGAGACTCTTACGTAGAAAAGTAGGTAAATAGAGTATTTTACGTAGGAGAATGCAATAACGCTAAAAGGATAATTGCTTAAAATAAGCACTTTTGAGCGAATATCACAACCCCCAACCAGCATATTGCCAATCCTTGGCAATTAGTGCGAAATAAATGAGCTTAAAAGGGCTCTGCACATGCTGCACACTTTTTCATATTAGCTCAGGGATAACCCCGTTCGTCAAATTATTGAATGGATGCAAAAACAGTTACATGCTAGCGAAGAGTTGGAAAGTTTTGGCAAGACTACAGACTGATAATCATGACCCAGAATAGTCAGACTCTGCGTGTGTGTGTGCTCAACATTCTCATCATCCGACAGTAAAGATTTCCAGATCACCTCTAAGTTTTTATGCCTCGACCTCAAATCTCACATGTTTAGCACTCAGAATAGAATCACACAAGAAGGGTTTTCTTCTTTTCTCTCAATTTATATGTGAGGAGATGTATTTAATATAAAGAGGCAAAAGATCTCACATATGTTTTATTTGAAGGAAGGACATCTTTAACAGAAGGAGATCTCATGATTGGAATACCACTTCACTCGGGAACGTCAGATCAAGCTCTATAGCTTCCCTTTCTCCAATCTCCACATTTTATGATCGTGCTATCCTAGAATCAAGTAGGACTTTCCTGGGTTGTAATGAGGCTTAGGTCAGGTGTAGAGAAATAAAGGTATACAGGATTTCAAAGATCTTGAGAAGAAATTGCCATTTTCTTGCATTTTTCCTGCGGCGTAACACCATTATCTGGTTCTTTTTCCTTTTTTTGTATTTTTCTCTTTTTCTTGATATTTCTGAGACTGCTCAATTTCTTTTCAGCTCTTCTTCATACTTTCTTTCTATATTTTGTTTTTGGCTTGAACCACTTTCTTTTCCTTTTGATTCTTCTTCTTTACTTTTCTTTTTTCACGGTACACCCACATCAGTTATTCTTTTGTCCATCTCAAAATAAGGGTAGCCAGTCATGTTTCGTAGCTGGTCTGGATTTTAGGTTGATGGGTTTGCAAATAAAAGGCTTTTATAGAAAGGTTCAAAGGGTTTCTAGTGAAGTATAATTCAGGTGAGTAAGAAGGCTGAATGGTTCAGAAAAATGGCCTAAATCATTTTCTAGGGTTTGCACTATCATGTATACTGTCTTGACTGGATACAGAGAAGGTTCTGTCGTAGTAATCCAATGTTGATGTTGTTCCGAGTTTTATGATCGAAGCAAAAGATAATGAGATCTCTCAACGAATATTGCGGGCATGAAGAATAGTGAGTCATCTTGTGACTCAGAATTGTTGTATAACACTCTGAATTGATTAAAGGCTCAAAAGCTCACTGGGTTAGGTCTCCACAATTCTTCTCACAGGATCTCTAGAATTTCTAAACTTAGGATGACTCTGATATTGATAGTGTACAATTGTGCCGAATATGAGTTTTTCTGAGTTTTCAAACCTGCTGTAGTCACGCTTGAATTGACTCAACGCTAACTTTAAACAAAAATTGACATCCTCAATACTGACTTAACGGAGGTTTTCAGCTAATCAAAGTCAGGGTATTTGACACATTTTTGAAATTCTAGAAAACTTTTGGAGAACATCGGAAATTACCCTAAAAACAACATTTTTTTATTTTTATTTTTATTTTTTTATTTTTATTTTTTTTTATCAAAATGAAGACATGAGTTTTGGTAAATACCGACCCCCAACCAAAATACAGCACCGTCCTCGGTGCTCATGACCGGGACATAAAATGATGAAAAATCGGTGATGATGATACAAAGGATCAGGGAGGATGTTACCAAGTCAGCAGAAACTCGACAGTGAGTGATACCTGATGATCGGAAGAATGAATGTACCTGCATTTCCAAAGATATAACAATAATAACAAATGCATGAGACTCATGTACTCTAGGAATACCGGAATTGCCTTTCCGAAAGCGCTAAGTTTTATGTCTTCAGCCAGACATGACGGGGGTGACAGGCACCCCCAACCAAGTTGGAGCACAGGAGACTGAGTGGATCATCAGTCGACATAAACAGGATCGATGAGATCAATTTCAAAAGTCTGAATGAACGACACATCAAGTTCATGGAATTGCTTAAGACGCTGACCATTGACCTGGAATGAGGAGTGATCCTTGGGATCCTCAATAGTGATTGCCCCGAAGGGTGTGACTGCTGTGACCGTATAAGGACCGGTCCACCTAGATTTCAGTTTCCCAGGGAAGAGATGGAGACGAGAATTATAAAGAAGGACCTTCTGTCCTGGATGGAACTCTTTTCTGAGGATGCTCTTGTCATGTATCCACTTCATTTTGGCTTTGTAATTCTTGGACAAGTTGTAGGCATCATTTCTGAGTTCTTCTAACTCATTCATTTGAAGTTTCCGCTCTTCCCCTGCGGATTCGAGGTCGAAGTTGAGTTTCTTAATGGCCCATAAGGCACGATGTTCAATCTCTACCGGTAGATGACAAGGTTTCCCAAAGACCAGACGATAGGGAGACATATTGAGTGGGGTCTTGTAGGCGGTTCTGTATGCCCATAAAGCATCAGTGAGACGAGTAGACCAGTCTTTACGTGTGGTATTGACTGTCTTATCCAAGATCTGCTTGATCTGACGATTAGAAACCTCCACTTGACCACTAGTCTGCGGATGATAAGCTAGGGCAACCTTGTGGGTTACCCCATACTTTTTCATTAATTTCTCGAATATCCTATTGCAGAAATGGGTGCCCCCATCACTAATGATGGCCTTAGGGGCACCGAATCGGGCGAAGATGAACTCCTTTAGGAATTTGACCACTACTTTGTGGTCATTGGTCTTGGTGGGAATGACTTCTATCCATTTGGATACATAGTCTACCGCAAGGAGAATGTACTCAAAACCATAGGAAACTGGAAAGGGGCCCATGAAGTCGATGCCCCAAATGTCAAATAATTCATCGACCTGGATGGGAGTTAGGGGCATCATGTTCCTCTGGGAGATGCGGCCTAGATGCTGGCAATTAGGACAAGTTTTGCTGTAGATATGGGCATCTTTAAATAATGTGGGCCAGTAGAATCCGCATTGCAGAACTTTTTCTGCAGTTTTCTTAGTACTGAAATGACCACCACAAGGTTGGTCATGACACGAGGACAAGATATTGAGTTGGTCCGACTCAGGGACACAGAGACGAATGATCTGGTCAGGACAGTATTTATACAAATAAGGGTCATCCCAAGAGTAGTACTTAACTCTTGCTAGGAATTGGCTTTTGTCCTGTTTTGACCAGTGTGAAGGCATTTCTTCGGTGACAAGGTAGTTGACAATGTCAGCATACCAAGGATTAACAGAGATGGCGAACAGTTGTTCGTCTGGAAAGGTTTCAGGGATGGGCTGGGTGTCGAAGGATGACTCTAAAGTCAGTCTAGACAAGTGATCAGCCACTACATTCTCAGTTCCTTTCTTATCCTTAATCTCGAGGTCGAATTCCTGCAGTAAGAGAATCCATCGAATTAATCGAGGCTTGGTTTCCTTTTTCGACATGAGATAACGAAGGGCTGCATGATCAGTGTACACTACCACCTTAGTGGCTAAGAGGTACTGACGAAATTTATCAAGGGCGAAGACTACCGCCAGGAGTTCTTTCTCAGTGGTGGAGTAGTTCATTTGGGCAGAGTTAAGAGTTTTGCTCACGTAGTAGATCACGTGTGACCTTTTGTCAACTCTCTGCCCTAGAACGGCACCTAACGCGTAGTCAGAAGCATCGCACATTACCTCGAAAGGTAGAGTCCAGTCCGGGGGACGGATAATGGGCGCAGTAGTGAGCTCAGATTTGAGACGCTCAAATGCCTTGACACAGTCAGCATTAAAGTCGAAAGGACTATCTTTAGCCAGAAGATGGGACAGAGGTCGAGCGATTTGAGAGAAGTCCTTGATGAATCGCCTATAGAATCCTCCGTGTCCCAAAAAGGACCGGATGTCACGTACGGACTTAGGAATGGGCAAGGTCGAGATGATGTCAATTTTAGCTTTGTCGACCTCAATGCCCTGATGGAAAATGACATGTCCCAGAACAATGCCCTTCGTCACCATGAAGTAGCATTTCTCCCAATTGAGGACAAGTCGCTTGTCCTGACAGCGGTGAAGTACAAGCCCTAGATGGTTCAGACAGTCATCAAAGGATGACCCAAAAACTGAGAAGTCGTCCATAAAGACTTCGAGGAATTTTTCCACCATGTCAGAGAATATGCTCATCATACACCTTTGAAAGGTCGCGGGTGCATTGCAGAGGCCAAAGGGCATGCGCTTGTAGGCAAAAGTGCCAAAGGGATAGGTGAAAGTTGTCTTCTCGTGATCCTCAAGGGCGATGGGTATTTGATTATACCCTGAGTAACCATCAAGGAAGCAGTAATAGGAGTGACCTGCTAGTCTCTCCAACATTTGGTCTATGAAGGGTAAAGGAAAATGGTCCTTCCTAGTGTTGGTGTTGAGTCATCGGTAATCGATGCAGACTCTCCACCCTTTCTTCAGGCGCTGGGTGACCATTTCCTTATTCTCATTTTCCACAACTGTGAATCCTGCCTTTTTAGGGACGACATGAATAGGACTCACCCATTTGCTATCGGAGATGGGATAAATGATACCCGCATCTAACAGTTTAAGGACCTCGTCCCGGACTACATCCTTCAAGACGGGGTTCAACCTCCTCTGGTGTTCTCGAGAGGTTTTGGATTCATCCTCGAGATAGATGTGATGTTGGCACACCGAGGGGTCTATGCCTCGAATATCATCTATAGTCCAACCTATCGCAGATTTGTGCTCGTTGAGCAGCTCGAGAAGTTTCTTACGTTCACTCTCAGACAAAGCGGAAGCAATAATGACAGGGTAGGTTTCCTTAGGACCAAGATAGGCATAGGAAAGATCTGTGGGAAGAGGCTTAAGCTCCAATATTGGAGCAGATGAAGTAGAAATAGGTGTCACAGAAGATACGGATTGAAGAGGTTTGACTTCAGTAGGTAAAGGAATGATGGGTTCTCTGGCCATGGTTATCAGAGGCTCGAACTCGATGAGAGGAGCGGGGATCTCTATCAGTGGAGCAGTCTCCAAAAGATCATTGAGATCAGAAATAGCTGACTCTGTTGCAAAGTCAGCTCCAAAGTGTTCTAGACACTGCTTAAGAATATCTTCGGTGGAGTCAGGGATTAGACTCTCAACGGCACACATTTCATCGGTCACTTCGCGATCGGCATCTTGTTGCATTAAACGAAAGATGTTGACCTCAGCTTTGAGGTTACCGAAAGCAATGGACATGTTTCCGTCCCGGCACCCGATGTGTGCGTTCGCGGTGGCAAGGAATGGACGGCCTAAGATGACCGGAATGCGGTTATCCTGACACGGCTCGGTGTCTAGAATGATAAAGTCCACAGGATAATAAAAGTCAGCGACTTTTACTAGGACATCTTCAATGATTCCTCTTGGAATCTTGATGGACTGATCAGCCAATTTCAGGGTGACATTGGTAGGCTTCATATCTTTCAGTCCTAACTGCTGATATACCGAGAATGGTATGAGGTTGACGCTAGCCCTTAAATCTAGCAAGGCAGTGCAGCTAAAGTTGTCACCAATTTCACATTGGACAGTTGGGCTACCTGGATCCTTGTGTTTGATCACACTGTTGCGTTGAATGAACGCGGTAGCTTTTTCGGCCAAGAAGGCAGCTTTGGGTACATGCGTACGCCGCTTAACTGTGCACAAGTCCTTGAGGAATTTGGCATAGGAGGGGATTTGCTTGATAGCAGAAAGGAATGGGATATTGATCTGGACGTCTTTAAAGACATCTAAGATCTCAGAGAATTGCTGATCCCGCTTATCTTGGACAAGTCTGTCCGGGAAGGGAGGCTTTACTCGACAAATGGATTTGTCTTTAGCCTTAGATTTCTGCACAGGGATATCTGATGTTGGTGCAGAGGTAGAAGAAGCAGAGGTAGGATTTGGACTAGTTTCCACGGTGCGAGTGATGGGTGCTGGTGATGGCACCGGTGGTGGTTGGACTCCCATGTCCACAGTTTTTCCAGATCGTAGGGTGGTTACAGCTTGCACCTCCCCTTGACAATTCTCATTCTGGCTTTGAGATTGGGAACCGATCTCATATACTGCTCCTTTGGCAATTCCTTTTGGGTTAGCGATGGGTTGGCTAGGGAAGATGCCTTTAGCTTTCTCAGCTTCCAGGTTACCTAAGCGTTGCTCTAGACGAAGCATGGATTGCTGTTGCTGTTGCTCTAGGCGTTGCATAGATTGAGTAATGAGTTGAGCTAGAAGGTCCTCGATACCGGGTTTGGGGACCGACTGTTGGGGAGCAGCTAATGGGAGCTGAGGCACCAATTCGCGACTCGAGCTCATCGGGGCATTATAGTTATAGGTGGAAGAATTAGTGGGACAATCTGTTGGTTCTGAAAGTTCTGGGGAACTCTTTGCTGATTCTGAAATGTGCTCTGTTGTCCAGAGTATTGACCCTGTTGGAACTGCTGGTTCTGAGTAGATGGGTACTGATTCTGCTGATATTGTCCCTGATTGAATTGCCTATTGGGTTGATTGAACCCAGGAGGATACATGCCCTGAGGTTGACGTGGAGGTTGAGCTTGTGGTTGAGTAGACTGAGGCCGCCAGGAGAAGTTAGGGTGGTTTCTCGTGTCCGGATGATAAGATTGACTATACGAGTTCTGAGTGGGTGGTTTGTATGTGCTGAAAGCACAAACTTCTTCCTGAAGATGATTAGACCATCCTTCATTCAAAGGACAATGCTCAGTAGTATGGGAGGGTTGCAGACAGAGGGTACAGGATTCCATAGGGCTCTCGTGTCCCACATGCATGACTGGGGTAGATTGTTGAGTAGGCTTTTGTACTGACACAGCCAGTGCCGAGACTGACTTGCTCAACTCTTGAATGACAGATCTAAGCTCCGTATCAGCTGTAGCATCATGTCCCTTGGTTGTCCTTTGGACCGAAGTGGTTCGACTGAACTCTGAGTCAGTTGTCCAATGTTGAGAGTTTTCTCCTAACTCTCCCAAGAATTTGTATGCATCGGTCGGAGTTTGGTGCAGGAATTTTCCTTGGCACATTGACTCTACCATGGTCCGGGACTCATCAGTAAGTCCCTTATAGAAGACGTGGACAAGATTTCCCTTGTCGATGCTATGGTGGGGACACTTAGTCAGGTAGTCTTGGAATCTATCCCACGCTTCAAAAAATTTCTCATCGGACTTCTGTCGAAAGTCCTGGATGAGTTGCTTCATTTGGTTGGTCCGAGTCATGGGGTAGAATTTAGACATGAATTTGCCCACCAATTCTTTCCAACTGCTGATTGAATCAGCGGGTAAGGAGTAGAGCCAATCTGAGGCTCGATCTTTGAGCGAGAATGGGAAAACTCACAGACGGACATTGTCATCATCGAGGTTCTGATTTTTGAAAAGTAGGATGACATGTTGGAATTCCCTAATATGGGAGTATGGGTCTTCTCTTGGGAGACCACGAAAGGTAGGCAGCATTTGGATCGTCTGTGGTCTGATCTCAAACTGTACCGCCGTAGTAGGTGGGAGAACAATGCAAGTGGGCGGATTGGCAGAGATAGGAGCGAACGTCTCGATAAGAGGTCGTTCGACTGCCATGACTACAAAGGTAGTAGTACTGGGGGAGGCGGGTGGGGAAAGAGATGGGGAAGAATTCAGTGGAGGATCCACTGTAGGGATGTGATTCTCAGATCGAATCAAGCGCTTGTTCGGACGATTCCAAACGGGCATACGAGAATGAGGCAAGCTCTATACTTGGCAAAAGGTTGCCAGGGAGGAACACTATCCTAAATGATGCACACCAAGCACAGATAATCCTATTCTAAGCAATCAGGATATATTTTAGAAATTATCTTTGTTAGTTTTGGGGCTAAAGTAGATTATGACAGTGGGCGGACCACTGGTTTATCTTTTAACCGCTGGACTAACTGTTTTGCACTCAGAGGTTCTCACCAGGCTACACTCTTCAGAGCGAATCCTTTAGTACTAGCTCTAGTTAACAACAAGGCAATCCGAAGCCTAGACAGACGTGCGGCACAATGGCTGACTTAAGTACGTCCCAGACTAACCGGATTGGTCAAGTGTATAAGAAGAATGTTCCCTCGGGTTAAGCTAGGGTTGGTGCGTGTTCCTAGTCCACACGTAACTAACCGCCGAATAGTCCAAGATGCCACGTCGAGCTCAGTGTACTTGAGTAGCAGGGACTTATGGGTGTGTTAGACAACAGGGACCCGCGCTCGTGGTCTTATTTCGATTGGATGTTAAGCGGGTTCGCTTTGCGTGGATTTTTCCTCGAACACCGGGCTAATTGGTTCTACTTCTTGATTCTTTTTATTATAGATGGATCCTGGGGATCAATTTCAGCTGGAGTGATGAGGTGGGTGATGAAATCCCACCAGTTGTAAAAGAGCTGGGTCTGCTCGATTAATGTTCAATTATTAACGGCCATGCCACGCAAGTCGAATAATATATATGCGAAAGCAAATAGACAAGCGGCAATGACTCACCCAAATTGCTCTGTATCGCACTCAAGGCGAGGATAGAGACTTACCTCCCGTGGGCCACACCACGGGGTCGCCTCCGTGGGTTAGAGAGGGGTATCCTAATGGGCTTGGGCCCGACTCCACCTCTTTGAGCTTTCGCTCTCTACCCACACTGGATCGTGTTCCTGCGGAAAAGTTAGATCGCACGGTCTAGGTATTCGGGATTCTATTTGGAAGATCCTTGCCTTTTTAGGGTTCACTGAACAAGCACTAGATTTAGGCAAGTTTTTGAATTAGTTTCCAACTTCGAGATGGGTTAAAATTTAGGAATTTTCAGATTGGAAAATACCTAGAGTGGAAAGTTTCCCGAACGGTGGAGATCTTCCAAGAAAGATTTGATTGCGAGATCCCTTACAATTTTGGAAAATTTCCCAAAATTGAAATTCTGCTAGATTTGGGATGTTTCCTTTTGCAGACTTTTCCAAATTCGGAAGATTTCTAAAGATAGAAATTCTTCTAAAGAGGAAACTTCTAAGAGGGGAAACCCTAATTAAGCAGAGTTTCAAGATTTTAGAATCTTTCCAAAAATCGCAAATCCTGGATTGGTGATTTCTAAAAATCTGCAGAATATGAAACCCTAATTTTTTTGAATTTTGAATTTATTATTTTTTTTGGTATTTTCCACTTAATCTAGGGTTTCTAAAAAAAACCCTAGAACAAGATCTAGCAGTTATATGGAAAGCAGTAAAATTCTTAAATTATTACAAATTGCGCTCGGCCTTCCGAGGCATTAAAAATAGTAATTTAAAAACTGCTAAAAATCAACAAAAACAAAAAATAGAAAGTTTCCCGAAAAGGTCGGGCTGGCCAAATTGAGCAGCTTTTCGCTTCAGCAACTTTCCAATTCCGTCTTTACGTCCTTTTTCGCACTCCCGAACACCCGAGCGGCAGCGGCGCCATTTGAAAGTAGGGTTTTTCCGCGTCGTTGGTTACGGAAACCCTAACTTCAACACAATTTGTAATATTATCCGATTATCCTGTAAAATTCAAAGATTCTGTATAGGGATTCGTGTCGGATGTCAATCCGCACTCGGGATTAGTCGGGTTAGCGCATATTTGAACATAAAATGATGGAATTTATGCTAGAAAATTATGGAGAGGTGAGAATGGTGATTGTAAGTGATTGAAAACATGATTTTAGAGACAATTTCTAGATTAAGGTGCACTGAAAACTCCAAAACATAATATTCAAATTGCTTTATTAATTTATCAAATGTGCATACAATCATAAAACATCAGGAAAACCTAATTAGAAAGCATGAAAATTAGAGAGAGAAATGGAGGATTTAGAGAGGGAAATGGGAAAATTTAGAGAGAGAAAGAGACCTCTAAAGAGCGAGAAAGCCAAAGAGAGAGATCTACCTTGGGACAACTTACCATGAAGATGGCAATGATTTTGCCAAGATATGGATCGGCCTGGTGAGTGGTTCGGCCCAGGTCTGTGGTGCACGTTGCAGGCTGCAAAGGCAACAAAGAGGAGAGTGGTGATGCTCTATATGATGGTGAGGCGTCCTCCTCAACACCTTCCGGAGTTGCAAGTGGTGGTTGGTTGGGCGGTGTAGAGACGTTGATGAAGACGGTTTTAATGTTCTCCACGGCCTTGAGATGTGGAAGAGAAGGAGGTGGGGGACAGGATCCGACAACTAAAAGCTGCAGGTCGTTAAGAATGGTGCAACTGTGATCTGTGGTGGAGATGCAAGGCTAAGGCGCTGTTGCAGGTGGAGCAAGGAGGAGGACGAAGCAGCATGTGGAGAAGGGGTTGCTGGCCGTTGATGGGGGCGGCAACCAAAGTTGCAGCAATGTGAGAACCTCCGTTGGGTTCTGGTGGTAGAGGAGGTGGAACGGCGAGCAAGGAGGGGCAGTCGTGAGGTAATCCGACGGTTGGAGAAGGAGGAGTCGGTGCTGGTTGCAGCACCGTTAACCAGCACCGTTGGATGGTTGTTGCAGGGGCAGAAGATCCGTTGCTGTGGGTAGAGCAACAGCAGTGGTGCTACACAAAGGTGCAGCACAGAAGAAGAAGAAGAAGAAGAAGAAGAAGAAGAAGAAGAAGAAGAAGAAGAAGAAGAAGAAGAAGAAGAAGAAGAAGAAGATGGTGGAGCCGGCGTACCAGTCCGGTGGTGGCTCGCCGGAGAGGAAGGAGTGAGGAGAAGAAGAAGAAGAAGGAGGAGAAAGCGCCGAAAACCTCGGGGGAGTTTTGGGGGAAGGAGAGGAAGAGATTGGAGGGGGATTAGGGTTCGAATGAACCCTCCCTTCTCCCCTTTTAAAGCTTCCCTATTTCCTTTAATGGAAATAGGGGGTTTTTGAAAATAAAAAAATAAGAAAAAAAAAAATATATATTTTTTTTTAAGTAAAAACCTACTTTTCTATGGGGAATCTCCCCAATTAGTGGACCCCCTATTTAATTAAAATTATTTTGAAATTCGCGGGGTCCACTAACTGGTCGGACAGCGGGTCGATGAAGATGGGCCCGCTGTCCGACCAGTTAGTGGACCCCGCGAATTTCAAAATAATTTTAATTAAATAGGGGGTCCACTAATTGGGGAGATTCCCCATAGAAAAGTAGGTTTTTACTTAAAAAAAAAAAAATATTTTTTTTTTCTTATTTTTTTATTTTCAAAAACCCCCTATTTCCATTAAAGGAAATAGGGAAGCTTTAAAAGGGGAGAAGGGAGGGTTCATTCGAACCCTAATCCCTCTCCCCTCTTCTCCTCTCCTTCCCCTAATCTTCTGCCCACGTTTTCGCCTTCTTCTTTTTTCTCTTTTCTTCTTTTTTCTTCTTTTCTTCTTCTTCTTCCTCCTCCATCTTCGCCGGAGTTGCAGGCAGCAACTCCGGCCATCTGGTCCTCGTTCTCCTCCTCCTCCTTCTTCTTCTTCTTCTTCTTCTTCTTCTTCTTCTTCCTCTTCTTCTTCTTCTTCTTCTTTTTCTTCTTCTCATTTTTCTTGTTTTTATTTTCGTTTATTTTCGTTTTCTACCGGAGTTGCAGCCTGCAACTCCGGCCGGCAGCGCCCCCCCACCAGTCCAGTCCTCCTTCTTCTTCTTCTTCTTCCTCTTCTGCTCCTTCTCCCTCCTCTCGCCTGCGCTCCCTATTGCTGCGTGCAGCATGAACGCGTCCTCCTTCTCTTGACGCTGCACCAACGGTACCGCCTCCACCACGCTTGAGTTGCAGGTCCGCCTGCAACTCCGGCCACCTGCTGTACGTTTGTCCACCCTTGGCTACCACTGTTAAACCTCCAACTTGCTGGTGCGCCTCCACAAGCCGCCGTCTTCTTCTTCACCTACTGCCACCAGCCACAAGAGGGACGCCTCCCTCTTCCTTCAACGCTCCACCACGCCCAACAGTCACCTCCATCACGTTGCTACTGCACCGCGCCTTCTTGCTGCTTGTGTGCATGCCCAGCTCGCCCCACCTGCAAGTGTTCACCGGAAACTCCACAGTCCGGTGAACCATCCCCTCAAACCGTGAAAGCCACCCCTCTATCTTACCGTCTTCCCCCATCTCTTCCCAAAAAAAACAAAAAAAAAAAAGAATAGAAAACAAACAAAAGAAAAGAAAGTAGGAGGGAAGAAAAGGGATAGGAGGAGAGAGCCTTTGCAGCGCCTTAGCCACCTTCTCCTTTGCACGACCACCCGTAAGCCGTACCACCAGCAACGCCCTCCTCACCGGTTTTCTCACTTGCTGGTGGCCTCTCCGAATGGTACTCCTGCTGATGCCTTTTGCCAAGCGAACCTCCACAGCCACTTCCCTCATCTAGGGTCGTGCGTCACTTCTTTTTGGCCACTACTCTCTTGGCCATCCACCACATGGTATCTCCTCCATTGAATCCGAACCAGTCGGGTGCATATCTCTACACTTGTGCACCATCCCGAAAGTGCATCTCAACCTCCATGTGCCATGGTATAACCCCCATTTCATGGTAAGCATTTCTTCCTCTTTCTACTTTCTCTCTCTAGGTTAGGCATCTCTATCCTTCTCTAATTCTCTCTAAATCTCTTTCTCCTTCCACTTTCTATCTCTACCTCTTTTTAGTTTTTCTCACTTTCTCTCTAACATTCTCTCTCTCTAGGGTAGTTCTCTCTCTAGATTTCTCTATCTATTTCTCTCTTCGCTACATAGTTTCTCTCTCTAGAATAGCCTTCTTGATAGTTCTCTCTCTCTAGAAATACTCCCTCACTTCATTTTCTCTCTCTAACTCTCTCTAGAATTTTCTTCTTTAAAATTGCTTTTTAGTTTATCTTATTATATGTTATTTTCGATTCAAGCATTGTAATAAACATTTGATCTCTGAATGATGAAGTTTGTTTTTATCATTATTTCTTGTGATGATCCGTCAATTTTTGTTCTTATTTGCGCTAATCCGACTAATCCCGAGTGCGGATCGACATCCGACACGAATCCCTATACAAAAGTTCATATTTTACAGGTTAAAAGTCTCAGATAATTACAAATATTGTTGAAGTTAGGGTTTCCGTAACCGTTTTTATTTTTATTTTTTTTATTTTTTATTTTTTTATTTTTTTTTATTTTTTGCCCATATGGATTGATGATGTCCATCGTCTCACAAGATGATGTGACAGACAGTCTGATGGCGATCGGATGGATGGTGACTTGATTGGGACCCAGATTGGTAAATCGACGGATCTAGAGAGATCCAACGGTCCGATTGAGGATCCAACGGTCCGATTGAAGATCCAACGGTCAGAAAGCTAAGGGAGATGAGATAGAGCCGATGGGTAGGAGTTCTGGGGTTAGGTCAGTAGATTCGAGGATCGAAAGATGAAGAGAGAGAGAGAATAAGAAGAGATGAGAGAAAAAGTATCAAAAAAATGGAAAAAAGCACTGGCGGAGGGTCTGGAACCCTGGTCTTCACTGTGACCATCCTCACGCTTCTCCAGTAGAGTCGACTATCATTCTTTGCTGACTCATGTGGCTTTAAACGCTTTGGTCCGTCTCTTGGTCATTGGCTCTCCTGCTCTCTTCGTTCTTTGGGCCGGCTTTTTGGTCCTCATAGTTGGCCCATATCTTTTAGTCATAGCATGTGGGCTCTTTAAGCTTTGATAATGGGCTTTCCTGATCGATGTGGGCTCGCAAGTCTCGAGAATTGTCCCATCGGGGTTTCCTGCGACAGAAGAAGCGCGTAATCAGACTTTATCAGAACGGCTTAATATTTAGACTTCCAAAAATGTGTTTAATGCATGCAAATATACCATTTTGTCCAGAAAAGTGTGTTCTACACAACAGAAGAGACTCTTACGTAGAAAAGTAGGTAAATAGAGTATTTTACGTAGGAGAATGCAATAACGCTAAAAGGATAATTGCTTAAAATAAGCACTTTTGAGCGAATATCACAGCATACCATGGATGAACGGAGATGGCGAACAGTTGTTCGTCTGGAAAGGTTTCAGGGATGGGCTGGGTGTCGAAGGATGAAGCTAAAGTCAGTCTAGACAACTGATCAGCCACTACATTCTCAGTTCCTTTCTTATCCTTAATTTCGAGGTCGAATTCCTGCAGTAAGAGAATCCATCGAATTAATCGAGGCTTGGTTTCCTTTTTCGACATGAGATAACGAAGGGCTGCATGATCAGTGTACACAACCACCTTAGTGGCTAAGAGGTACTGACGAAATTTATCAAGGGCGAAGACTACCGCCAGGAGTTCTTTCTCAGTGGTGGAGTAATTCATTTGGGCAGAGTTAAGAGTTTTGCTCGCGTAGTAGATCACGTGTGACCTTTTGTCAACTCTTTGCCCTAGAACAGCGCCTAACGCGTAGTCAGAAGCATCGCACATTACCTCGAAAGGTAGAGTCGAATCCGGGGGACGGATAATGGGCGCAGTAGTGAGCTCAGATTTGAGACGCTCAAATGCCTTGACACAGTCAGCATTAAAGTCGAAAGGACTATATTTAGCCAGAAGATGGGACAGAGGTCGAGCGATTTGAGAGAAGTCCTTGATGAATCGCCTATAGAATCCTCCGTGTCCCAAAAAGGACCGGATGTCACGTACGGACTTAGGAATGGGCAAGGTCGAGATGATATCGATTTTAGCTTTGTCGACCTCAATGCCCTGATGGGAAATGACATGTCCCAGAACAATGCCCTTCTTCACCATGAAGTGGCATTTCTCCCAATTGAGGACAAGTCGCTTGTCCTGACAGCGTTGAAGTACCAGCCCTAGATGGGTCAGATAGTCATCAAAGGATGACCCAAAAACTGAGAAGTCGTCCATAAAGACTTCGAGGAATTTTTCCACCATGTCAGAGAATATACTCATCATACACCTTTGAAAGGTCGCGGGTGCATTGCAGAGGCCAAAGGGCATGCGCTTGTAGGCAAAAGTGCCAAAGGGACAGGTGAAAGTTGTCTTCTCGTGATCCTCAGGGGCGATGGGTATTTGATTATACCCTGAGTAACCATCGAGGAAGCAGTAATAGGAGTGACCTGCTAGTCTCTCCAACATTTGGTCTATGAAGGGTAAAGGAAAATGGTCCTTCCTAGTGTTGGTGTTGAGTCGTCGGTAATCGATGCAGACTCTCCACCCTTTCTTCAGGCGCTGAGTTACCATTTCCTTATTCTCATTTTCCACAACTGTGAATCCTGCCTTTTTAGGGACGACATGAATAGGACTCACCCATTTGCTATCGGAGATGGGGTAAATGATACCCGCATCTAACAGTTTAAGGACCTCATCCCGGACTACATCCTTTAAGACGGGGTTCAACCTCCTCTAGTGTTCACGAGAGGTTTTGGATTCATCCTCGAGGTAGATGTGATGTTGGCACACCGAGGGGTCTATGCCTCGAATATCATCTATGGTCCACCCTATCGCAGATTTGTGCTCGTTGAGCAGCTCGAGAAGTTTCTTACGTTCACTCTCAGACAAAGCGGAAGCAATAATGACAGGGTAGGTTTCCTTAGGACCTAGATAGGCATAGGAAAGATCTGTTGGAAGTGGCTTGAGCTCCAATGTTGGAGCAGATGGAGTTGAAGTAGGTGTCACAGAAGACACGGATTGAAGAGGTTTGACTTCAGTAGGTAAAGGAAGGATAGGTTCTCTGGCCATGGTTATCAGAGGCTCGAACTCGATGAGAGGAGCGGGGATCTCTATCAGTGGAGCAGTCTCCAAAAGATCATTGAGATCAGAAATAGCTGACTCTGTTGCAAAGTCAGCTCCAAAGTGTTCTAGACACTGCTTAAGAATATCTTCAGTGGAGTCTGGGATTAGACTCTCAACGGCACACATTTCATCGGTCACTTCGCGATCGACATCTTGTTGCATTAAACAAAAGATGTTGACCTCAGCTTTGAGGTTACCGAAAGCAATGGACATGTTTCCGTCCCGGCACCCGATGTGTGCGTTCGCGGTGGCAAGGAATGGACGGCCTAAGATGACCGGAATGCGGTTATCCTGACACGGCTTGGTGTCTAGAATGATAAAGTCCACAGGATAATAAAAGTTAGCAACTTTTACTAGGACATCTTCAATGATTCCTCTTGGAATCTTGATGGACTGATCAGCCAATTTCAGGGTGACATTGGTAGGCTTCATATCTTTCAGTCCTAACTGCTGATAAACCAAGAATGGTATGAGGTTAACGCTAGCCCCTAAATCTAGCAAGGCAGTGCAGCTAAAGTTGTCTCCAATTTCACATTGGACAGTTGGGCTACCTGGATCCTTGTGTTTGATCACGCTATTGCGTTGAATGAACGCGGTAGCTTTTTCGGCCAAGAAGGCAGCTTTGGGTACATGCGTACGCCGCTTAACTGTGCACAAGTCCTTGAGGAATTTGGCATAGGAAGGGATTTGCTTGATAGCAGAAAGGAATGGGATATTGATCTGGACGTCTTTAAAGACATCTGAGATCTCAGAGAATTGCTGATCCCGCTTATCTTGGACAAGTCTGTTCGGGAAGGGAGGCTTCACTCGACAAATGGATTTGTCTTTAGCCTTGGATTTCTGCACGGGGATATCTGATGTTGGTGCAGAGGTAGAAGAAGCAGAGGTAGGACTAGTTTTCTCTGTGCGAGTGATGGGTGCCGGAGATGGCACTGGCGGTGGTTGGACTCCCATGTCCACAGTTTTTCCAGATCGTAGGGTGGTTACAGCTTGCACCTCCCCTTGACAATTCTCATTCTGACTCTGAGATTGGGAACCGATCTCATATATTGCTCCTTTGGCATTTCCTTTTGGGTTAGCAATGGGTTGGCTAGGAAAAATGCCTTTAGCTTTCTCAGCTTCCAAGTTGCCTAAGCGTTGCTCTAGACAAAGCATGGATTGTTGTTGCTGTTGCTCTAGGCGTTGCATAGATTGTTGTTGCTGAGTAATGAGTTGAGCTAGAAGGTCTTCGATACCGGATTTGGGGACCGACTGTTGGAGGGCAGCTAATGGGAGCTGAGGCACCAATTCGCGACTCGAGCTCATTGGGGCATTATAGTTATATGATGGAGAATTAGTTGGGACAATCAGTTGGTTCTGAAAGGTCTGTGGGATTCTTTGCTGATTCTAAAATGTGCTCGATTGTCCAGAGTATTGACCCTGTTGGAACTGCTGGTTCTGAGTAGATGGGTACTGACTCTGCTGGTACTGACCTTGATTGAATTGCCTAGTAGGTTGATTGAACCCAGGGGGATACATGCCCTGAGGTTGACGCGGAGGTTGAGCTTGAGGTTGAGTAGACTGAGGCCTCCAAGAGAAGTTAGGGTGGTTTCTCGTATCCGGATGATAAGATTGACTATACGAGTTCTGAGTAGGAGGTTTGTATGTGCTGAAAGCACAAACTTCTTTCTGAAGAGGATTAGACCATCCTTCATTTAAAGGACAATGGTCAGTAGTATGGGAGGGTTGCAGACAGAGGGTACAGGATTCCATAGGGCTCTCGTGTCCCACATGCATGACTAGGGTAGATGGTTGAGTAGGCTTTTGTACAGACACAGCCAGTGCCGAGACTGACTTGCTCAACTCTTGAATGACTGATCGAAGCTCAGTATCAGCTGTAGCATCATGTCCCTTGGTTGTCCTTTGGACTAAAGTGGTTCGACTAAACTCTGAGTCAGTCGTCAAATGTTGAAAGTTTTCTCCTAACTCTCCCAAGAATTTGTATGCATCGGTCGGAGTTTGGTGCAGGAATTTTTCTTGGCACATTGACTCTACCATGGTCCGAGACTCATCAGTAAGTCCCTTATAGAAGACGTGGACAAGATTGCCCTTGTCGATGCTATGGTGGGGACACTTAGTCAGGTAGTCTTGGAATCTATCCCATGCTTCAAAAAATTTCTCATCGGATTTCTGTCTAAAGTCCTGAATGAGTTGCTTCATTTGGTTGGTCCGAGTCATGGGGTAGAATTTAGACATGAATTTGCCCACCAATTCTTTCCAACTGCTGATTGAATCAGCGGGTAAGGAATAGAGCCAATCTGAGGCTCGGTCTTTGAGCGAGAATGGGAAAACTCGCAGACGCACATTGTCATCATCGAGGTTCTGATTCTTGAAAAGTAGGATGACATGTTGGAATTCCCGAATATGGGAATATGGGTCTTTTCTTGGGAGACCAAGAAATGTTGGCAGCATTTGGATCGTCTGTGGCCTGATCTCGAACTGTACCACCGTAGTAGGTGGGAGAACAATGCAAGTAGGCGGATTAGCAGAGATAGGAGCGAACGTCTCGATAAGAGGTCGTTCGACTGCCATGACTACAAAGGTAGTAGTACTGGGGGAGGCGGGTGGGGAAAGAGATGGGGAAGAATTTAGTGGAGGATCCACTGTAGGGACGTGATTCTCAGATCGAACCAAGCGCTTGTTCGGGCGAGTCCAACCGGACATACGCTAATGAGGCAAGCTCTATACTTGGCAAAAAGTTGCCAGAGAGGAACACTATCCTAAATGATGCACACCAAGCACAGATAATCCTATTCTAAGCAATCAGGATATATTTTAGGAATTATCTTTGTTAGTTTTGGGGCAAGAGTAGATTATGACAGTGGGCGGACCACTGGTTTATCTTTTAACCGCCGGACAAACTGTTTTGCACTCAGAGGTTCTTACCAGGCTACACTCTTCAGAGCGAATCCTTTAGTACTAACTCAAGTTATCAATAAGGTAATCCGAAGCCTAGACAGACGTGCGGCACAATGGCTGACTTAAGTACGTCCCAGACTAACCGGATTGGTCAAGTGGATAAGAAGAGTGTTCCCTCGGGTTAAGCTAGGGTTGATGCTTGTTCCTAGTCCACACGCAACTAACCGCCGAATAGTCCAAGATGCCACGTCGAGCTCAGTGTACTTGAGTAGCAGGGACTTATGGGTGTGTTAGACAACAGGGACCTACGCTCGTGGTCTTATTTCGATTGGATGTTAAGCGGGTTCGCTTTGTATGGATTTTTCCTCGAACACCGGGCTAATTGGCTCTACTTCTTGATTCTTTTTATTATAGATGGATCCTGGGGATCAATTTCAGCTGGAGTGATGAGGTGGGTGATGAAATCCCACCAGTTTCAATTTTGGAGCTGGGTTTGCTCTCTTAGAGTTGATTGATTAACGGCCACGCCACGCAAGTCGAAGAAGTTGTTGCTATAAAACAAATAGACAAGCGGCAATGATGCACCCAATATGTTCTGTATCGCACTCAAGGCGAGGATAGAGACTTACCTCCCGTAGGCCACGCCACGGGGTCTCCTCCGTGGGTTAGGGAGGGGTATCCTAATGGGCTTGGGCCCGACTCCACCTCTTTGAGCTTTCGCTCCCTACCCACACTGGATCGTGCTCCTGCAGAAATAGTTAGATCGCACGGTCTAGGTATTTGGGATTCTATTTGGAAGATCCTTGCCTTTTTAGGGTTCACTGAACAAGCACTGAATTTAGGCAAGTTTTTGAATTAATTTCCAAATTCGAGATGGGTTAAAATTTAGGAATTCCCAGATTGGAAAATATTTAGATTGGAAAGTTTCCCCGAACTGTGGAGATCTTCCAAGAAAGATTTGATTGCGAGATCCCTTACAATTTTGGGAACTTTCCCAAAATTGAAATTCTGCTAGATTTGGGGCGTTTCCTTTTGCAGACTTTTCCAAATTCAGAAGATTTCTAAAGATAGAAATTCTTCTAAAGAGGAAACTTCTAAGAGGGGAAACCCTAATTTAGCAAAGTTTCAAGATTTTAGAATCTTTCCAAAAATCGCAAATCCTTGATTGGTGATTTCTAAAAATCTGCAGAATATAAAACCCTAATTTTTTTCAATTTTGATTTTTTTTAATTTTTTTGATAATTTCCACTTAATCTAGGGTTTTTAAAAAACCCTAGAACAAGATCTAGCAGTTATTTGGAAAGCAGTTAAAATTCCTAAATTATTACAAATTGCACTCGGCCTTCCGAGGCATTAAAAATAGTAATTTAAAAACTGCTAAAAATCAACAAAAATAAAAAATAGAAAGTTTCCCGAAAAGGTCGGGCTAGCCAAATTGAGCAGCTTTTCGCTTCAGCAACTTTCTAATTCCGTCTTTACGTCCTTTTTCGCACTCCCGAACACCCGAGCGGCAGCGGCGCCATTTGAAAGTAGGGTTTTTCTGTCGTTGAGAGAACGACCCTAGAATCAACACATTTGTATATTATCCGAGATTTTCACTCAAATCCTGCAAAATTTCACAGGGTTGTACAGTGGCTTTGTGTCGGATGTCGATCCGCACTCGAGGTTAGGTAACGCACAATAACAAAACCAAAAACATGCAGAAAATGCTGCAAATGGTGGAAGGGTAAGACGATGATTGTGATGTAGGATTTAAAAATATTCTTTTTTTTTAGAGAGAGAAACTTCCATTCTTATCATAAAAAAAAATTGCAGAAATAAACTTAGAACTGAAAAATAACAACTTTATTAATGGTCAAGGAATCCTTATATAAATCAAACTAAAATTAAACACAACAAAAATAAAGAAAACTAGAAAGCAATAAAAACTAAAAGAAGTGGGGTCGAGATAGAGAATTAGAACACCTAGAGAGAGAAACTCTAGTGAAAGAGAGAGAAAGTGGAAAAAAAATTCACCTTGTGCACTTACCAGTCAGCCTTGAGAGTGATCAGGATCGAGGTGGACTTAGTTGCTTAATAAACTGATCCATAGGAGAAAGGAGGGGGAGGCATGCAGGTGAGGAAGTGTTGGTGATGGTGTTTGACGGTGGTGGGTTGGGCGATAGTGAAGGAGGCTGTGCCGTCCAAACCAGCAACGATTTGAGAGGCGTTTCACCGTTTGGCTGGGCAGCAGCGTGGTAGACAGTGGTGGGGCAGGTACCGACTTCCCACTCTCTCTTCTTCTTCTTTTCCCTCTTTCCTTTTTTTCTGTTTTTCTTTTCTTGCCAGCAGAGAGAGATGAGTGTGCCGGCGGTGTGGTTTTGTTGCAAGCTGCAACAGCAGTTGGAGGGTGGATGAGCAAGACGGTGGTTGATCCAGCGGTGATGGAGGTTGCAGGTCGGTGGAAGAGATCTCCCTCCCCTCTCTCTTCTTCTATCCTTATTCTCCTTTTCTTTATTTTTTTTTTCTGGTGTTGGGCTTCCTCAGTTTGATGAGGGAGAAGAATGGTGGGGTTGCCGCTGCAATAGTTCACCGGAGTTGCAACCTGCAACTCCGGCTTGGGTTGATGAAGAGGATCACCAGTGGCTAGGGCAGCGTTTTGGATTTGAAGAGAGTGCAAGAGAAGGTGGGGGCGGTAGAGGAGTGGAAATTTGGTTGGAGAATGTGGGAGAATATTGAGAGAGACGGTAGTTTTTTTGTTTTGAATGTGGGGGTCGTTGTGACGGCTTGGTTGGGGAGAATGTGGAGAAGAGAAAGAGAATGGGAGAGGGGGCAGCTTGCTTTTGCTGTCATGGACGTGGGAGATGGGGAGAAGAGGAGAGAAGAGAAGCCAAAACGGCTAGGGTTTGATGAGGGTCTTATGTAGGGGTTTTAGTTATGAGCAACATGTAGGTTGCTGTTTTGGTGATAAAGCCAAAAAAGCCTCTATGGGACGGTCCCACATCTCTATCTTATAGCCACCGTGTGGCTATTCTTTCCTCCCACAAAATGCTATCCTCTTTCCATAATTTAAAAGCCTCTTTTCCAAAGGAATAGAAGCTTTCCTTCTTTTGTTAATTAGAATCCCACCGTCCATGTGTGTGCTCCAATACCTCTTGTTTGGTTGGCCACTTTCCAAAATATTTCTTCTTTTGAAATCTCTTTTCCTTCTAAGATGTTGATATCCAGTGAAAGTAGGTATTTTCCGCGTCGTTGGTTACAGAAACCCTAACTTCAACAATATTTGTAATTAATCTGAGATTTTTAACCTGTAGAATGAGCAATTTTGTATAGTGGCTTGTATCGGATGTCGATCCGCACTCGGGATTAGTCGGGTTAGCGCAATAATGAACATAAAATGATGGGAAATTTGCAGAGAACGTAACTCAATCACACTTAATTCATATTTATTTAACTGAACTTGCCTCTTACAATGAAAATCAAATAAAAATAACTAAACTAGAAAGCATTAAAAGAGATTAGGGTAGAGAGAGAAACTAAAAAAAAGAATAGATAGAGAGAGAAGATGAGATGGGAGGCTTTTTTAGAGAGAGAAAAGAGATGGTTAGAGAGAGAAGGTGAAAGAAGAGAGAGAGAAACTAGACAGAATGAGTTCTAGAGAGAGACTAAAGAGAGAAAGTAACCTTAGGACATACCGGGGTGGTCGAAATGTGATCGGCCAATTGGATCGGCCAATGATGTATGAGTTTTGGCTCGGATGATCAGCTGTTGAAGAGATTGGGAATGAGAAAGTTGATCGGAGAAATGTTGCATTCACGCTACACGGCTTGATCGTGGTTGCATGCAATCACGAAATAGTGGCTGTCCAAGGAAGTTTGGAGAAGTCCATGGATCCTGGAATAAATCAAGGTGTTCCACATGGAGGTTGATGGCATGCATGGACTGGGGGGGCGTAGGTGAAGCACGTGGCTGCAAGGAGGGTTGAGGCGGTATAGCAGTCCACTGTGTGGACTGTTGTAGGTGGTGACGTGGAAGGATGGAAGACCACACGGTGGTTGTGGTTCAAGGGGATGGAAGCGCCACCTGCTGTACCGCTTGCCCAGTGCAAAGGTAACAAAAAAGACCCTGGTCCGTGAGGGAGGGTGCTGTAAGCTGCACCAGTCAAGGGAGAACGGTGGTGATGGAAGGCGGAGCAAGGAAGGAGGTGCTTGGTGGTGCTGCAACAGGCGGTATTGCAGTCCACGATGGTGTCGAACCTATAGCAGAGAAGAAGAAGAAGAAGAAAAAAGGAAGAAGGAAGAAGAAGAAGAAGAAAGAAGAAGGGGAAGAGCCTATCAGAGTTCGCCGGCGTTAATGGAGTTCGCCGGCGATTCCGTATTTTCTTTTTTTTTTTTTTTTTCTTTTTGAAACTGAAAACAGAATAAGAAGGGAAGGAGAATAAGAAGAATAAGAAGGGGAAGATGAGGAGAGGGAGGAGTAGGGGGCAGTAACGTCCTGCCTGTGTGCAGAGTCGGCCGGAGTTGCAGCCTGCAACTCCGGTCAGTAAAAAAATGAGGACTACAGATGCTAGAAGAAGAAGAAAAAGAAGAAGAAGAAGAAGAAGAAGAAGAAGAAGAAGAAGAAGAAGAAGGAGAAGAAAGAAGAAGAAAGAGAAGAAGAGAAGGGGAGAGAATAGAACTTACCGGTGATGCAGGTTTGCTTCGCCGGAGATGGCAGCTCGTGAGGGAGAGGTGTGGTGGCTACGAGGATGAAGACGTTGCTCTTCTTGTTGGGAGGAAAGCATGGTGCAGCAGCCAAGGCAGCAAGGTGTTGCAAGCCAAGCCTGTGTTGGAGGACGGCCAACCCACCAAGAAGAAGAAGACGGTTGTGAGTTCGGGAAGAAGAAGAAGAAGAAAGAAGGGAAAACGTGGGAGAAGATTCGGGGAAGGTTTTGGGGAAGGAGAAGAGGAGAGGGGAGAGGGATTAGGGTTCGAACGAACCCCTATCCTTCTCCTTTTAAAGCTTCCCTATTTCCTTTAATGGAAATAGGGGATTTTTGAAAAAAAAAAAAAAAAAGAAAAATAACTTTTTTTTTTTTTTTTTTTTTTTTTTAAAGTAAAAACCTACTTTTCTATGGGGAATCTCCCCAATTAGTGGACCCCCCATTTAATTAAAATTATTTTGAAATTCGCGGGGTCCACTAACTGGTCGGACAGCGGGTCGATGAAGATGGGCCCGGCTATTGGCCCTCATGGATTGATGATGTCCATCGTCTCACAAGATGATGTGACAGACAGTTTGATGGCGATCGGATGGATGGTGACTTGATTGGGACTCAGATTGGTAGATCGACGGATCTAGAGAGATCCAACGGTCCGATTGAAGATCCAACGGTCCGATAGAAGATCCAACGGTCAGAAAGCTAAGGGAAATGAGATAGAGCAGATGGGCAGGAGTTCTGGGGTTAGGTCAGTAGATTCGAGGACCGAGAGATGAAGAGAGAGAGAGAGAATAAGGAGAGATGAGAGAGAAAGTATCAGAAAATAGAGAGAAAAGCACTGGCGGAGGGTCTGGAACCCTGGTCTTCACTGTGACCATCCTCACGCTTCTCCAGTAGAGTCGACCATCATTCTTTGCTGACTCATGTGGCTTTAAACGCTTTGGTCCGTCTCTTGGTCATTGGCTCTCCTACTCTCTTCGTTCTTTGGGCCGGCTTTTTGGTCCTCTTATTCAGCCCATATTTGGCCCATATCTTCTAGTCATAGCATGTGGGCTTGTTAAGCTTTGATAATGGGCTTTCATGATCGATTTGGGCCCACAAGTCTCGAGAATCGTCCCATCGGGGTTTCCTGCGACAGAAGAAGCGCGTAATGAGACTTTATCAGAACGGCTTAATATTTAGACTTCCGAAAATGTGTTTAATGCATGCAAATATACCATTTCGTCCATAAAAGTGTGTTCTACGCAACAGAAGACACTCTTACGTAGAAAAGTAGGTAAATAGAGTATTTTACATAGGAGAATGCAATAACGCTAAAAGGATAATTGCTTAAAATAAGCACTTTTGAGCGAATATCATCCAGCATAATTGAAGCGAGAAAATCTTCTAAATGGAAAGTTATCCCATGTGATGGCCCACACCATACTACTTGCTGCCACCTCTCATGCTGTCACCAATTCTATACTTGATGAATGTCAACCGACCCACTTCATTGCATTTCTTGTGTCTTCGCCACAACCATCCATTTAAATCCAACGACTCTTTGCTTCTTGGACTAAGCCTATGGAACCATCAACATGTTATGATCTATAGTATATGCAACCATTTGGGAAATCTGTTGATCCGAATCTTGTTTTTGATGATCCGTAGGTCCGTAGGTTTGTTGGTGTTCTGCCGACACTTATTAATTCATGCAATTTGCTCTGTCACGCCTCTAGGTCGACACTGTCCATCCGATTTATCTCATCATGTTCTTGGGTTCATAGACCGTGTGTTCTGACACCGTGGCTCAACAACTAGGATATTGTCCAACTCTTGTGTTATTCCAAGCTCTCATTGATCTCTGCATTCGGGTTTAGTGGTCCACCATATAATGTACTGCTTCGGCTTGTACTTGGCCTATAGCCCGTCGGCTCTTTAAGCTGTGCTCTTAAGCTTCGGTCGTGGGCTCGCAATCCATTAGAATTGTCCGATTGGGCAGTCAGCCTGTTGGCTCTTGAGCTTTAATCATAGGTTCTGGAAGTTGATTGTGGGCCCGCATTACATCAAAATTGTCCGATTAGTGCTCCACGTAGGAATCTCTTCTCGTGCTGCCCTTCAAGATTTCTCATTCTCTTGCCTTCAAAGTTGCTAGGTTCATTTGCTCTCTGAAATGTTCAACTTCTCTGCTTTCTTCACTGGGCTAGTTTGATGGTCAAGTTGATCACCCTTAGATTGATTGTGAGGTTAAAACAGGCATTTGTGATTGATCGTGGGTCCATCAGTCTCGAGAATCATCTGATCGGGTTTCCTGCAATAGTGAAAAACGCGTAATGAGTCTCAATCATAACGTCTCATACTTAGACTTCCGAAAATGTGTTTAATGCATGCAAATATACCATTTCGTTCAGAAAAATGTGTTCTACGCAACAAAAGAGACTCTTACGTAGAAAAGTAGATAAATAGAGTATTTTAACGTGGGAGAATGCAATAACGCTAAAAGGATAATTGCTTAAAATAAGCACTTTTGAGCGAATATCATCCATCCCCTAGACTGGACTCTACCTTTCGAGGTAATGTGTGATGCTACTGACTACGCCTTAGGAGCCGTTCTAGGGCAGAGAGTTGACAATAGGTCACACGTGATCTACTACGCGAGCAAAACTCTTAACTCTGCCCAAATGAATTACTCCACCACTGAGAAAGAACTCTTGGCAGTAGTCTTCACCCTTGATAAATTCCATCAGTACCTCTTAGCCATTAAGGTGGTCATGTACACTAATCATGCAGCCCTTCATTATCTCATGTCGAAAAAGGAAACCAAGCCTCGATTAATTCGATGGATTCTCTTACTGCAGGAATTCGACCTCGAGATCAAGGATAAGAAAGGAACTGAGAATGTAGTGGCCGATCACTTGTCTAGACTGACTTTAGAGTCATCCTTCGACACCCAGCCCATCCCTGAGACCTTTCTAGATGAACAACTATTCGCTATCTCCGTTCATCCATGGTATGCTGACATTGTCAACTACCTTGTCACCGAAGAAATGCCTTCACACTGGTCAAAATAGGACAAAAGCCAATTCTTAGCAAGAGTTAAATACTACTTTTGGGATGACCCTTATTTGTATAAATACTGTCCTGACCAGATCATTCGTCTCTGTGTCCTTGAGTTGGACCAACTCAATATCTTGTCCTTGTGTCATGACCAACCTTGTAGTGGTCATTTCAGCACTAAGAAGACTGCAGAAAAAGTGCTGCAATATGGATTCTACTGGCCCACATTATTTAAAGATGCCCACATCTACACCAAAACCTATCCTAATTGCCAGCATCTAGGTCGCATCTCCCAGAGGAACATGAGGCCCCTAACTCCCATCCAGGTTGATAAAATATTTGACATCTGGGGCATCAACTTCATGCGTCCTTTTTCAGTTTCCTATGGTTTTGAGTACATTCTCCTTGCGGTAGACTATGTCTCCAAATGGATAGAAGCCATTCCCACCAAGACCAATGACCACAAAGTGGTGGTCAAATTCCTAAAGGAGTTTATCTTCGCCCAATTCGGTGCCCCTAAGGCCATCATTAGTGATGGGGGACCCATTTCTGTAATAGGATATTCGAGAAATTAATAAAAAAGTATGGGGTAACCCACAAGGTTGCCCTAGCTTATCATCCGCAGACTAGTGGTCAAGTAGAGGTTTCCAATCGTCAGATCAAGCAGATCTTGTAGAAGATAGTCAATCCCACACGTAAAGACTGGTCTACTCGTCTCACTAATGCTTTATGGGCTTACAGAACCGCCTACAAGACACCACTCAATATGTCTCCCTATCGTCTATTCTTTGGGAAACCCTGTCATCTTCTGGTAGAGATTGAACATCGTGCCTTGTGGGCCATTAAGAAGCTTAACTTCGACCTAGAAACCGTAGGGGAGGAGAGGAAACTTCAAATGAATGAGTTAGAAGAACTCAGAAATGATGCCTACAACTTGTCCAAGAATTACAAAGCAAAGATGAAGTGGATACATGACAAAAGTATCCTCAGGAAAGAGTTCTATCTAGGATAGAAGGTCCTTCTTTATAATTCTCGTCTCCATCTCTTCCCTAGGAAACTAAAATCTAGGTGAACCGGTCCTTATACGGTCACCGCAGTCACACCCTTTGGGGCAATCACTATTGAGGATCCTAAGGATCACTCCTCATTCCAGGTAAATGGCCAGCGTCTAAAGCAGTTCCATGAACTTGATGTGTCATTCCTTCAGACTTCTGAGATTGATCTCATCGATCCTGTCTATGTCAACTGACCACTCAGTCTCCTGTCCTCCAACTTGGTTGGGGGTGCCTGTCACCCCCGTCATGTCTAGCTGAAGACGTAAAACTTAGCGCTTTCAGAAAGGTAATTCCGATATTCCTAGAGTACATGAGTCTCATGCATTTGTTATTACTGTTATATTTTTAGAAATACAGGTACATTCATTCTTCCGATCATCAAGTACCACACATTGTCGAGTTTTTGCCAACTTGGTAACATCCTTCCTGAACCTTTGCATCATCATCACTGATTTTTTATCATTTTATGTCCCGGTCATGAGCACCGAGGACGGTGCTGTATTTTGGTTGGGGGTGGGTATTTACCAAAACTCACGTCTTCATTTTGGTTAAAAAAAAAAAAATTTCTTATTTTTGGGGTGATTTCCGATGTTCTCCAAAAGTTTTCTAGAATTTCAAAAATGTGTCAAATACCCTGACTTTGATTAGCTGAAAACCTCCATTAAGTCAGTATTGAGGATGTCAATTTTTGTTTAAAGTTAGCTTTGAGTCAAGTCAAGCGTGACTACAGCAGGTTTGAAAACTCAGAAAAACTCATATTCGGCACAATTATACACTATCAATATCAGAGTCATCCTAAGTTTAGAAATTCTGGAGATCCTGTGAGAATAATTGTGGAGACCTAACCCAGTGAGCTTTCGAGCCTTTAATCAATTCAGAGGGTTATACAACAATTCTGAGTCACAAGATGACTCATTATTCTTCTTGCCCGCAATATTTGTTGAGAGATCTCATTACCCTTTTATTTGATCATGGAACTCAGAACGACATCAACATTGGATTACTATGACAGAACCTTCTCTGTATCTAGTCAAGACAGTGTTACATGATAGTGCAAACCTTAAAAAATGATTAAGGCCATCTTTCTGAACCGTTTAGCCTTTTTACTCACCTGAATTATACTTCACTAGAAACCCTTTGAACCTTTCTATAAAAGCCATTTCTTGTTAAGCCCATCAACCTAAAACTCAGTCCAACTACGAGATATGACGAGATACCCAACTTTTGAGATGAATGGAAGAATAATGGATATGGGTGTATTATGAAAAGTCAAGAAATATAAAAGAAAAAGACAAGTGGTTCAGATTGAAAAGAATGTATGGAAAAAAAGTATGAAAAAGAGCTAAAAAAGAAATTAAGCAGTCTCAAAAATATCGAGAAAAAGAAAAAAAGAAAAAATAAATACGAAAGAAGGAAAATGAAAAAGAATAGGGCTACACTCGTAGGAAAAATATAAGAAAATAGAGATATCTTCTCAGAACTTTGAAATCCTGTATTCCCTTATTTTTCTACAGCTAACCTAAGCCTCATTACAACCCAGGAAAGTCCTACTTGATTCTAGGATAGCACAATCATAAAATGTGGAGATTGGAAAAGGAGAAGCTATAGAGTTTGATCTGACGTTCCCGAGTGAAGTGGTATTCCCATCATGAGATCTTTTTCTGTTAAAGATGTCCTTCCTTTAAATAATACATATGTGAGATCTTTACTTTCATATATCAACACATTTCCTCACATATAAATTAAGAGAAAAGAAGAAAACCCTTCTTGTGTGATTCTATTCTGAGTGCTAAACAAGTGAGATTTGAGGTCGAGGCATAAAAACTTAGAGGTGATCTGGAAATCTTTACCGTCGGATGATGAGAATGTTGAGCACACACACATGCAGAGTCTGACTATTCTGGGTCCTGATTATCAGTCTATAGTCTTGCCGAAACTTCTCAACTCTTTGCTAGCATGTGACTATTTTTGCATCTATTCGATAATTTGACAAACGGTGTTTTCCCTGAGCTAATATGAAAAAGTGTGCAGCATGTGTAGAGCCCTTTAAAGCTCATATATTTTGCACTAATTACCAAGGGTTGGCAATATGCTGGTTGGGGATTGTGATATTCACTTAAAAGTGCGTATTTTGCACTGTTATCTTCTAAGCGTTATCACACTCTCCTACGTAAATTGCTCTAATTATCTACTTTTCTACGTAAGAGTTTGTTTCATTGCGTAGAATACACTTTTCTGGACGAAATGATATATTTGCATGCATTAAACGCATTTTTGTAAGTCTAGATATGAAGACATTTTGATCAAATCTCATTACATGCTCTTCTCTTGCAGGAAACTCGATCGGGCTATTCTCGAGACTTGTAGGCCTACGATCAACCACTGAAGCCTAATATCAAAGCTTAAAGAGCCAACATGCTATGACTAGAAGATATGGGCCAAGTACAGGTCGAGCCAGATAATCAAAGTGCTAGACCAAGAACTAAGAGAGAGAATGAGCTAGTGGACCATGTTACTGAACCCACTAATAAGACTAGGAAAGTCTATCAAAAGAAAGAATTTAAAGCATGATAGAAGAGAGCACATACGTGACACAGCTAAGGAAACCTATCTAGGGGATCTTCAAGATTTCTGACGCAATGACCAAAACTCGATGACAAGCCCAGGGCCAGCATGTGTTGACCAAGGATATGCAGACCATGGATATTGACATTGATGAGACACAACATTAAAAGGTCGGCGACTGAGGGAAGAAAAAAAAAATATACTACTCATGGACCAACATGTGGGCCACATCTGGACCAATGTGACTAGATACATCGAAAGGAGAGCATGGACAATATGTCAAACGCGTCTTAATAAAAGTGGCTAAGTGAGCGCTATTTTGAAAAAAGAAAAAGAAAAGAATAAGTGGTAAATTGGCGGACCGAAGACATACATGTATGGGAAGGCATATAAGTCGGCACAATGGTGTGTGATTGAAACCGTTGGATGACTTGGCTTGTTGACAAAAGCTGCCCAATTGTTTATTGATAACTAGATTGAGGGCCCAGATCACTTAGAGTTGGTGGCAACGTAAAATGGCAATATGCTAGTTTTTAAGGGTAAAATGGTCAAAAGTATGTGAGATTTTCTCACACACATAACCCTAAAGCAGTATAAGAGAAGAGACTCACGGTCTCATGCTCTTCACCTTACCGTTTCATACTCTTCTCCAAAAAAAAAAAAAACCCAGCAGCTCTTGTTTTCTCTCTCTTCCACGCCCCATTCTCTATCTCTTCACCATCTCATTCCATCTCCTCTCTCTCATTATCTCTTCCCTTAAACAAGCCGCCATCACCACCATCGTCTCCACCCGTTTCTCCACCATTGCTGCTCATCACAGCAGCACCCTTGCACACACGTTCTCCCATCTCCATCACCAAACTGCTCTACCCTTGCCTGTATCTTCCTCTCTCCAAAGGGATTCCCAACCGCCACCTCCTATCTTCAACGTTGCTGGAGTTGCAACCTGCAACTCTAGTACGTTTCATCCAAAAAAAAAAAAATAGAAAAAAAAGAGAGAAGAACTAAAGAAAAGAAAAGAGAGAAGAAGAAGAGGAAATAAGGAAGATTGCCCCTACCTGCCCATCTCTCCACCATCGCCTGCTGCTAGTATCCTTCCGCTTGCTGCATCACCAACCACCAACGCCCCAGCCACCACGGCCTGCTAACTTGCAGACCATCCTCTCAACTACACCTGCCGGTCCTCCTTGCAACCATCCACTAGTCCGCCTTCACCCTACAGCCCCACTCATTTTCTCATTCCAACACTCTCCCACTCTTTGATCTCAAGCCTTCACCCCAAAAGAAAAGAAAAAAAAAAAAGAAAAATTCAGAAAGAAGAACAGAAAAAAAAAAGAAAAAAGAAAGAAAAGAGGTGAATAAAAAGAGAGGAGGGAGCCGTTAGCTTCCTCCTTGGATCCTGCTGGTCGCCTTGCTACCACCTGCTGCAAGTTCTCTCTCACATCGCCACCATCATCCTCCCCAAGCAGCCAGAAACCTCCCTGGTTCACCACTCCGCCGTGCAACGGCCCTGCTCCTCCCATATCGTCTCATCTCCACCGTTTTCTCCAGTGCTGTTGTGCAACGTCTTCATCCACTTTCATGCCCTTCGTTACAGCACCCACCAGCAGGTGCAACTTGACCAGAAAACTAGCAACCCGGCTTCCCAACGATCACTGCAATGCTTCCATCTTTCGCCAAAGCATCTCAGCCTCAAGTGCCTCCACGAGGAACCAACATTCACGACCCTGCAACCCTTGCAGGCCGTGATCTTCTTCACTAGTGGGTCCATCTTTGGTCGTCCGCCAACAACTCTCTATGGTAAGTGTGAAAAAGGTGAACACTCTCTAGTTTTCTCTTTCTAGAATCCTAACCTCTTTCTCTCTCCTCTATAGACTCTCTCTCTCTAGTTTTCTCTTTCTATGGTGAGTGCTTGTTTTTTTTAAGAATAATAATTTTGAATTTATTTGTTTATTAAGCTCTTTCATTAAGAATCGATCTCTGAAATTAAAATAAAAAATCATGTTTTAAACTTCGATCCACCCCTCTCATCCATCCATCGAGTTCTTTAGCATGCTCCGTCATTTTATAATTCTTGTTTGCGCTAACTAAACCCTGAGTGCGTATCGACATCTGACATGAATCCCTATGATAGAATCTCTGTATTTTGCAGGATAAAATTGGATAAATTACAAAATCTTGTTGAGATTAGGGTTTCCGATCCAACGATACGGAAAAATCTTAGTTTCAGCTTCCTATACAATAAATAATTAAATTACAATCCAAACCTAAATAAAACATTAAGCATCAATATATATGAATAACATAATCTTAGTAGATTTTGAACTGTTAGTCTTACTCAATAAATGGAGCAACTTCGGTGCAATTGATGAGCACATGAAGATGAACTTGTTCCTAGTCAGTGTTGCTTAGCATGCGTGACGTAGCCATCCCAACGGCATGGCCAGTTCTTATAAAAGTGGATACCTTAGCAGGTGATTAAGCATCAACAACGTCATTATTCCGCTCCAGTCGGTTGAACCTTGTCTCAACCCCATGCAAGTATCTCGAGCAAAATGTCAAGGATTCTTTGCATATATACCCTTCCGTTATTGAACCCTCAGGATAGTTTTTATTTCGGACATCTGTCTTCAACCCGTGCAAGTACCTCTCTATTGGATACATCCACCGGTACTACGCTGGTCCGGCTATCTTGGCGTCACCAGCTAGATGAATGGGCAAGTGCACCATAATATCAAAAAAAGCCGACAGAAAAATCATCTCTAATTTACGAAGTGTTACTACAATCTGCGCTTCAAGTTGTTCCAGTTCTCCTACCTTCAATACTTTCGAACATAATTGCCTGAAGAACGTGGACAACTCAATCAACGTTGAACAAACGTTCTTAGGTAAGATACCATGTACTGCAAGCGGTAGAAATTGTTGCAAAAGAACAGGATAATCGTGACTCTTCAGCCCTGAGATCTTGCACTGTTTGACCTGCACACATTGTAAAAAGTTCGACGAATAATTATCTGGAACCTTGACCTCTTTTAACACTTGACAAAACTTCTTTTTTTCAATAGTCGACATTGTGTAGCATGCCGGAGGTAGTAAACATTTTCTCTCGTCCAATTTTGGGTGAAGTTCTTTCCTTACACGCATTCTCTTCATATCTAAACGAGCCTTCAAGTTGTCTTTTGAACCCTCCATGTCCAACAGTGTCCCGATCACATTATCACAGACATTCTTCTCAATGTGCATAACATCCAGATTGTGCCGCAACAAAAGATCTTTCCAATATGGCAATTCGAAGAAAATGCTCATCTTTTTCCAATTCTTTGATAAATTATAGTCATCCCTCTTTCTCTTCCTCCCACTGATATCCGTATCTACCTTGCCAAATGTGATCTGCTCATAATCATATAATTGATTGAGCACATTCCTGCCAGTCAACGGTTTGGACGCGTTCATTATTTCTATTTTGCCATCAAACGACCTTTTGTTCTGTCGAAATTTATGATCATGTGGAAGAAATCGACGATGTTTCATGTAGCATTCTTTGCGTACTTCTGTCAATCTTACCGAACATGTCTCCATGTGGTAAGAGGGACAAGCAAGTTTTCCTTTAGTGCTCCATCCCGACAAGTTCGCTAATATAGGGAAGTCATTAATAGGCCATATAACTCCTGTACGGCATCAAAAATTTTGCTTTAAAGAGGTGTCGTATGCCTCAAATCCATCTGTCCACAATTCCTTCAACTCCTCTATTAATGGTTGCAAGTATACATCAATGTCGTTCCCGGGAGCTTTGAGACCAAGAATAAGCAACGTCAACATGAAAGACGTTGGCTTCATACACATCCACGGTGGCAAATTGTATGGAATAAGAACTACAGGCCACGTGTTGTGTGGAGTGCTCGTATAACTAAATGGGGTGAAACCATCACTCCCTACTCCAAGTCGAACATTCCTCGGTTCAGAATTGAATGCCGGGTATTGCATGCTCAAAGTTTCTCAGGACTTAGAGTCTGCTAGATGTCTCAATACACCATCTTTCATACGACCCTCATCATGCCATCTCATTTGCTCGGCTATTTTTGAACATATAAACAACCTCTGAAGTTGCGGTTTCAATGGAACATAACGCAAAATCTTTGTAGGTATTTTGGTACCCTCTACAGACGAACTGGAAGTTTCTTCAACAGACGGACCTGTAACTGATTTCCACTAGGATGCACCACATATGACACATTCATTTGTATTCTCATGCTCCTTCCAGTATAGCATGCAGTCATTTAGACATGCATATATCTTCGTGTAATGCGGACCAAGATCTTGAAGGATCTTTTTTGATTCGTAATGATTCTTTGACAATTTTCACCAGTTGGTAGTGTCTCTTTTAATAATTCAAGTAACATGTCGAACGATTTGTTACTCCATCCGTTTAGACACTTCAGGTGTAATAGCCATACAAGGAAAGATAGTTTCAAAAAATTTTGTGCAACCTGGATACAATTCAGTCTCAGCATTCTTCAACATCTCATAAAATTTATTCGCTTCCTGATTTGGCTCAACTAGTCCAGTCTCAGTTGATTCATTCTCCTCTTCATGATCAGGAGGGGATATTCCAAATGCATCTTGTAACATTCCTTGCATATCATCGGCCTCACCTTCAAACTCACTCTCACCACCCTCATCAATCTCATTCCTCATATATTCACCTGCATTTAGAGACTCCCCATGGCGAATCCAGATGGTGTAATCCGTCATTATTCCATACCATAATAAGTCACCATGTGCGTCTTTTCTATCATTTACGATCGCATTCTTGCATTCAAGACAAGGACACCAAATCTTGTCCCCAAACCCTATATTAGCAAATGTAAAATCCAAGAATTGCTCGACTCCAGCTAGATACTCACGGGCATTTCTTGGCTTCTTAATCCAACTTTTATCCATCAGTATATTCCTTCAGAGCGACCTCACCTTCACCAGAAAGCACATTGTCAAACACGACTCAAGGACACATGCATGCATCATGCTTCCTATCTCCTCTCTAACAGGTGGGTTGTTCTTATCCCATTCAGGAATGCATAATCTCTGTTACACTCAATAGTCAAGTGGTTATTTTCATCTGAAGGAAAATTTCAGTAGCATTTTCCAATAGTTCTCTAAGTACACGATTTAGACTAGGGACAAATATGTCACCTTGTCTAAATATGTACCCAGAGAACAAAAGGAATGCTTGGCGAAACTGTCCTTCAAATAGAAATAACCACTTTTGCTACTGACTGTACTAGAGATTATGCATTCCCAAAAATCTCCAAACTGGACAATTCAAGAATCAACAGCAGACAATTACTCCTCACTACAAACAAGACAAAAAAGTTGTTCACTGTACAACTAATCTGTCATATGTAGGTGATAAGGCACAATTGTCACACAACGATTCTTGAACGGGAGATCTAAGGTTCAATGCATGTATATGCATGATGTGTGTGTGTCAACTATTTACATGATATACAACATAAAGTGAGGAATGATTGAAACTTTAAAATATTGCACTTCAATATTAGCCTTATATTATATACAGTAACTAGCATACAATGAAGAATTTGGTGGTAAAATAATGAAATAAACATTATTATAAGCAATTGAATATAAAATTAGATAGAATAACAGGTCATGAAAAATTTAACAAAAATACATGCATATAGTAGACATGAAGAACAAATCTTATATTTTAATATCAAGATGTCCTAAGAGCCATACCTGCAATTACAAACGAAGCACCAATAGTCAGAAATCACTAACTTGACTAGTCTTCGATCAGTATGTCCATCTACGATTTAGCCAAACATCCATACGGTCAGAAATCACTAAGCACAATCATCTTGGGTCTATATCTCCATCTACGAATCGGCTAAACATCCATACGTTCAGAAATCATCAATAAAAATGATTTTGGGACTACGTCTGAACATCCATAGCATCTCAATAAAGTCAATAAAAGATGACTTTTAAACTGAGTTTGGGACTTTGTATAGCATCTCAATTATAACAGCTAACAGAAGACTTTTCTTTGTATGGCATCCCATTTCCCAATTGGCATGCATCAGCCTATCTACAGCTAGTTTAATGACAAAAACATTTTTTCCTATTCCACCCATTTTCAACTTCTTCATATATTCCTTGTATTCCTGACATCCTTCTTTATCTTCCATTTGAATGTTATATCTGAAACATTATTTATCAGATGATGTATTCTATGTCAACCCTATAGTTAAAAAATTTTAAAAAAATATGTACAACCTAGAGTCAATCTAAGCCATATGACATAGACCATGAGGACCTATCATTCACTATACCATGGGTATAGCAGAGCAGAGTCAGGGCTGTTACAGGTTGATGAATCACCTAATAAATGCAATTACTTGACTATAAATTAAACACAATTAGAACAAAGTAAACCTAATTAACAAATTAATGCAATGTAAACCTAATTAACTCTTCATCTAATAAATATAACTACACTGCAGATTCTTAAAAAATAAAACAAACTTAGCACAGGAAAAATCTATAAATTTAAAAATGTCAATGCTTATAAATCATTAATTAGGCTGATTTTAAGAAAATAAGATAAATCAAATAGAACGAAAGGCTCACTAGATGTCGAAAAGCACAAGTCCAGCCAACCAATACAAAAAATCCCTCAGATTGAGCCTCGCACTCTCACTATGTCGATACTCACATTCAATTCCCTGAACGAAACAATATCTATTAGATTACCAAAAAAATAAAAACCATTCGACAGAAAACCCAATTTACTACACTATATGATGACTATATGGATGTTTGGCCAATCCCAAAGTGTATACATACATATATATATTAGGATGGGATAGGGTGACTTATGCTATTCTTACTAATAGAATGACTAATGGACGTGGGGACCACATGAAGATGAGTTAACGGCTAATTTTTGGTGATGATATTCTTCTCGACATGGATATCAGCCACACAAAATCAGTCCATACCAACATTTTCAGCCTTGTGCAAAGTGGATTGCAAATTGAAAAATTTTGGACCATCCATTTGCACCGTTAAATTTAGGTCCATATTTGATAGGGTTAGAAGTTTTAAAAATTTCTGATTTTTGGTGAGGATGATCTCCATGGTTTTAACTCAAAAATCATCCTAACCAAAAATTAGGTTTTAACTCACTGCATGTGGGCCCCACGATCCTTAAGTGGAACAAGGTATGCCTGAAACTTTTTCAAATGGGGAAGCACGATTTTTGCTACTTATTAACCAGTGTCATCTGGGCCCACTGACCGCATGGATGTTTATCCCATCTCTTGGTGGATATACACACCAAAGATCACCCTGACTGGTAATTTATAACCATTAGATTTTAGCACTTTTAAGGCATTCTTATAGCCGTTGAATGCAACCATTCTTTTAGTACTAAAACCAATGGCTAAAAATCATCAAACAAGCTAATTTTTTGTATGAAATACTACTAAGGGGTGAGCTAAACATCCATGCGGTCAGTGGCCCTAGATGATAGCGGTGACTACCAAAAATGTCACTTTCGCATTTGAAACGATCTCAGGAACACCTTGTTACATCATGACCCTATATATAAATTTTGACTAACTACATGGAAGATAAATAAATGGCTGATTTTTAGTGAGGATGACCTCCTCGCCATATAGATTATCCCTACTAAAAATCAACCTATTCTAAAATTTCTAACCCCATCAAATGTGGGTTTAAGTTAACGGTAAAAAAATCCATACTTCTTCAATGTAATACCCTGAACTTTCGTTCTAGGGTATTATGGTAAATTAACATAATAAATGAAAACTTAAAACTTTTTTAGACTCCTTTTATTATTTTTATTGTTTAATATCATGTATGAGTATGTGTATTTAATTTAGTTTCATTCTGACAACTTTGAAAAAATTGCTATTTTTAAAACTCGCTCTTTAGGACTAAATTCCTGTTAAAAATAATGAATCATAACTTGCAGGGGACTTTTTCTTTCCCCAGCTAACATTCAAGAACTTTTATAAAAAATTATTTTGTGGGCCCGAGACACAAAAAATATTCCTATTTTATCCTTACCAACTTACCTGTGAAATTTGGAACCTTTTTTGAGGCATGAAAACTCTAGTCGAAGATTTTTGAAGATTTTGATAAAATAGTATTTTCATAATTTTTTAAACTTTTCTACTATTCTTATATTTTTTTAAATTAATATTTAATTATATTTTATTTATTTAATAGGAGTGTGGGACCCGCGAATCACTTTCAAGTCATTCCGATGTCATTTGACACTTTTCTGGGGCTTTGAACTTTTTTGTGATTTTTGTATATTTAGACTATTTTATGTTATTTATGTGTGTGCCATGTGTCAATACCTTATTGTATGAACTTTTAAATTATGTAATATAATTTAATTTAATTAATTAATAATTATTTGTGTTATGATTGTTGGGTGGGCCTGTATGGTCAATCTAGAGGTCTTTTGGGTTTAATAATATTCTTAAATAAAGCCTAGTTGATGTATATGGGCCTTGGGCCCATTTTTAACTCATTAGTAATGTAAAATATAAGTTTTTTAGGGTTGAAAAAGTCATCCCTTTGATAGTTACGAATTTCACTAATATAGAAACCCTAATCCTTTGCTAAACTTATTTATGAAAATCCTAAAACTTTAAAAGTTTTCACAAACCAAATTCTATTAAAGAATAGAGAAACCTCCATTAAACCTTCATCCGGGCACCGATCGCACCCGAGCAAGAAGGGAGATTTGACGAGGACTCTGAATGGAAGAACATACCCTGAAGAGAGGACGATCTGACGACTTTTAAATTTGAAGAAACTATTAATTTTCATTAAAGTTCAAAAAATCTTAAGATAAGTGTGTTTGATACATCCTATACTTATTTTTCTTCAAGATTTCGTTTATCTTTCATTAGATAATGGTTGATGCTCATAATAAATTAATTTCAACAATATTTACTTTATTCTTATTGGGTTGATCTTTATTTTGGGCCATCATGATGGGTTTGGCCATGGTTTCTTTTACACCTATAACGGATGACTATGTTCTTTATCATTTTTGTTATATTTTTATAATTATTTTTCCTAAATACCTCTATGAATCTATTTTCCAAAATCATTTAGTTTGTATTGTTTTGATTTATATTTATTTAATTATAAATTTTTTAAGTTGTTGGACTTTACAAAATAACCCAGAATTTCAAATTTTATACAGTCCACTTCACTTGGGATTTTGATATATATTTTTTAATTAATTTTCATAGATACCTATATCAATCTAGTTTCTAGAACCTTTGAGTTTGTATTTTTTGAATTTATATTAATTAAGTTATGATTTTTCAAACATGCTGGACTTTTCTGTAAAACCTAGAATTCTAGATTTTACATGGTCCAATTCACTTAAGATTTCAGTCTATATTTTTAATCTAAATATTTTTCTAATTATTTTTCATAGATACCTCTATCAATCTAGTTTCTAGAACCTTTAAGTTTGTATTTTTTTAATTTGTATTAATTAAGCTATGATTTTTCTAATTTGTTGGACTTTACCAAAAAATTTAGAATTTAAGATTTTATACATCCATTTCACTTGGGATTTTGATATATATTTTTAACCTAAATATTTTTCTAATTATTTTTCATAGATACCTCTATCAATCTTGTTTTTAGAACCTTTGAGTTTGTATTTTTCTTATTTGTATTAATTAAGTTATAATTTTTTAAACGTGCTGGACTTTTCTGTAAAACTTAAAATTCTAGATTTTACATAGTCCACTTCACTTGAGATTTCGATCTATATTTTTAATCTAATTATTTTTTATAGATACTTCTATCAATCTAGTTTCTAGAACCTTTGAGTTTGTATTTTTCTGATTTGTATTGATTAAGTTATGATTTTTCTAAGTTGTTGGACTTTACCAAAAAACCCAGAATTCTAGATTTTACATGATCCACTTTACATGGGATTTCGATCTATATTTTTAACCTAAGTATTTTTTTAATTATTTTTTATAGATACATCTATCAATCTAATTTCTAGAACCTTTGAGTTTGTATTTTTTTGATTTGTATTGATTAAGTTATGAGTTTTCAAATATTCGAGACTTTTCTATAAAACTCAAAATTCCAAATTATATCCGACCTACTTCATTAAGGGTTTCGACCTATATTTTGAATCTGAATGTTTTTCTATTTATTTTTTTTTTAAAAATGTCTGTGAATCTAGTTTTTAAATCCATTGAGTTTATATTTTTTAATTCATATTTATTTAGTTATGATTTTTATAAAGCAGTACATTTTTTGTAAAAAACCTATCAATTGTTAGTGGTACGGTCATGACTTATTGACTATTAAGGGGTTTATCCCTTGTTGTTTGACTAAACCCTAGATGGTTTGACCTATATTTGTATGCATGGGGATCTCACCCATGTGTCTTGGATCCCTCATAGGGTTCGGCCATAGTGTGTTGGATTCTCTTACGATTTTCACTTATATTGTTCACTCGTGTTGATCGTGACCTTCGGTGATTGTTATATGTTATTCATGTTTAACCCTAATTCGTTCCCATGTTATCACTTTTGATGATAATCTGTTCATTTTATATTCTTATTTAAATGTTAAATACGTGTGTTCTTATGCCATGTAGCCCTAGTACCATCTTGTTGTCATACCATGATCATCATGTCATTTTATATAAAGGGTGTATAAGGGAATATGGTTGAAGTATATTATATACGTTTATATTGGTTTTTCTTAATTAATCGGGGTTCGGTACCCTAGGGTGAAGGCCCCAGACATTATTATATCCTGCAGATGGGTCAATGAGATCACTCTCAGTGCGGGAAGGAGATGGAGATCCTATGTGGTTATAGGTACTAGTTGCACGTACTCACTTGCATTCACCCTCATATTCATGTCATCCTTATTATACGATTGAGATGCATACCTTGATTAAAATAAAACTTGTATAGTATGATATCATACCATGCACACTGTTGTATTACTGGGCTTCGGCTCACGATGCTACACCGATACCATTTTCAGATTTTGAGGAGCCGGGTACGTGAGATAATTTTGAGGCGAAAGACTCCGGTACATTCGAGGAGGTCAGTGAGGATTTGGGAGTCGATCTCATACTTTAAAAAGCTGTATTTGATTATTTTATAACATTATTTTATTTATTTTCACGGGCATGTAGGCCTTTGATTGAGAGCATGTTCTCACCTCCTTCTCTCCACATTTAGTTGATTGATTGAATTATGAATTATTTGTTTTCTACATCTAGACTTTTTTTTTACGTAGTGAGTTTTTGAATGAACCTTAGTAGTCTAATTGACCTAATTGGACCACTAGGGGACATTCATGGATCACCTCTGGGTTCGAGTACAGGTCGATCCATGGATTTTCGGGTCGTATCTGGGTATCTAGATTCGGGGCGTGACATTCAACATGTAAACCATGCTATGAATATCAGAATGATTTGAATTTTTGTGAGGGTGATCTTCTCACCATATAGATCACACATACAAAAAATCAGCCCATTCTGGAATTTCTACTACCATCAAATGTTGGTTTCAAGTTAATAGTAAAAAATATACAATCCATAATTCTTCAACTTGTAAACCAGCCTATGAAAATAAGAATGATTTTAATTTTTGTGAGGGTGATCTCCTTACCATATAGACCACACCTACAAAAAATTAACCCATTCTAAAATTTCTAACACCATCAAATGTGGGTTTCAAGTTAACAATAAAAATAGACAGTCCATAATTCTTCAACTTGTAAACCAACCTATGAATATAAGAATGATTTGAATTTTTGTCAGGGTGATCTCCTCACCATATAGACCACACCTGTAGAAAATCAACCCATTCTAAAATTTCTAACACCATCAAATGTGGGTTTCAATTTAACAGTAAAAATAGACAATACATAATTCTTCAACTTGTAAACCATGCTATGAATATCAGAAGGGTCGGGCTCCGTTGATAGTTATAATTGAAATTTACCGGTCCATTCTCTTTAACTCAATAAACCTAGAAAGGGGGGTTGATTATGTAAGGAATATTTTCATATTCAATTTGACAAAGATTCTGTTTGACATAAAAATATTATTGTAACCGTTCCTACTAGCACTAGTGTAGTGTGAAGATGTTATGGTATGCATACTTTGCCAACTACGTTAAAACTAAAAGACAAAGAAAGCAAGAATCAGACGGTTGATGACAGGAGTCATCTGAGTAACTGCCAATTTATCAGTTAACGATCGTGTACGCTCGGTTAGGAAGTGAAAGTAGGTTTTTTCGCGTCGTTGGTTACGGAAACCCTAATTCCAACACATTTGTAATTTGTCCGATTTAATTCCTGCAAAATATGAACTCTTGTATAGGGATTCGTGTCGGATGTCGATCCGCACTCGGGGTTAGTTAGCGCGATTCATGAACATGAAATAATAGATTTATCTTAGAAATTGTGGAGGGGTGAGAATGTGAAAGTAGGATTTTTCCGCGTCGTTGGTTACGGAAACCCTAACTTCAACACATTTTTAATTTATCCGAGACTTTTAACCTGTAAAATGAGCAATTTTGCACAGTGGCTCGTGTCGGATGTCGATCCGCACTCGGGATTAGTCGGATTAGCGCAAATAAGAACATAAAATGACAGATTTTTCCATAGAAATTGATGCGAATGATGGTGGGGTGAGAGTGGTGGATAGATCGGATTAAAATATGCTTTGATTTAGAGAGAGAGCCATGAAATTAATAACCTAACTAATGCGAAATAGCAAAATCATAATAACCAACATTGAAATCATCCATTAATCTAATAAAATTGTCAATTACATAACTTCTGAAATAAATATGCCAAGAAGAAAGCTAATCTATAAAGCATTCGTAAAGGAATAGAGAGAGAAAGAAATAGTGAGAGAAGGTCTAGAGAGAGAAAGTGAGAGAAGACCTAAAATGACTTAGAGAGAGATAGAGGGCTTTAGAGAGAGAAACCTAGAGAGATAGGGTTACCTCGTGATCTTACGGTGGGTGATGGCCGTTGTGCAAGCTGAGTTGCATGTGAGTTGCAGAAAGATGGAGGCAGCAAGGTGAGGGTGACTGGTGTTGCTGGTTGGTATACCAGAACAGTGAGAAGGGTGACTGGTGTTGCTGGTTGGTATACTAGAACAGTGAGAAGATGGTGGATTCCGGTGATGGATGCGTGGGGGTAGGCTAGTGGAGGCGTTGAGGGTAGCAGCACGTTGCTGCAACTGACTTGGACTCACTTGATGCACGTAGAGGCAGCCAATCTCCTGTGAGAGATCGTGATGGTGAGGTTCTTCCTGTGAGATGGCGGAGGAGGCAGCAACGTTTGTGGTTGCTGATGTGCTCCACGGTATGAAGATCACCGTGGTGTGCAAAGGTGAGGACGGTGGAGAGATGACTGTTTTGAGCGGTGGAACAGGCGTAGGGATGGAAGCTAACGGCTGTGGTGCATGAAACGATGGCTGTGGCGCATGAGACGGTGGCTACAAGTGGCTGGATGTAGAACGCAAGTTGAGGGCAGCTGTGTGTGAAGGAGAGAGTGGAGAGATCAGCAACCGATCGAGATCTGTTTGTAGGCCAGCAATAGTGGACGTCTTCCTCCTTTTCCAATGGAGAAGATGATCCAGATCCATCAAAAGAGAAGAGATGGAAACGATGGTGGCTGTTGGAAGAACAGTCACCGTCGTTCCAAGGGAAGGTGAGGCGTTGTAAGGAGGAAGGAGAAGACGGTGGTGGAGGGGCGTTGCAGGTTGCAACTCGTGGATGGGGTGATGGCCGCGATCTGATGCACGGTTTCAGGAATGCCTTAAGTGCAGGCAGAAGAGGGAGAAAGAGGAGAAGGAAATGGAGAGGAAGAAGGGGAGATGGCCGGAGTTGTAGACCTGCAACTCCGGCGATAACTTGATGAAGAAGACGGTGATAGAGGAGGAGGCAGCACGGTTCTGGTGTTGCTGTCCGGGCAGCAAGAAGAAGAAGAAGAAGAAGAAGAAGAAGAAGAAGAGGAGGAGGAGGAAGACCCTGATGGCCGGAGTTGCTGCCTGCAACTCCGGCGAAGATGAGGAGGAAGAAGAAGAAAAAAAAAAATAAGAAGAAGGGAAGATGGGGCCAGAAGGAGAAGAGATCTGTGCGGGATTGATAGGGGGAGAGAATGGAAGAGAAAGGGGGGGGATTAGGGTTCGAATGAACCCCTATCCTTCTCCTTTTAAAGCTCCCTATTTCCTTTAATGGAAATAGGGTATTTTTTTGAAAATAAAAAATACGAAAATTTTTTTTTTTTTTTTAAGTAAAAACCTACTTTTCTATGGGGAATCTCCCCAATTAGTGGACCCCCCATTTTTTAATTAAAATTATTTTGAAATTCACGGGGTCCACTAACTGGTCGGACAGCGGGTCGATGATGATGGGCCCGGCTATTGGCCCACATGGACTGATGATGTCCATCGTCTCACAAGATGATGTGACAGACATTCTGATGGCGATCGGATGGATGGTGACTTGATTGGGACCCAGATTGGTAGATCGACGGATCTAGAGAGATCCAACGGTCCGATTGAAGATCCAACGGTCCGATGGAAGATCCAACGGTCAGAAAGCTAAGGGAGATGAGATAGAGCCGAAGGGTAGGAGTTCTGGGGTTAAGTCAGTAGATTCGAGGATCGAGAGATGAAGAGAGAGAGAGAATAAGAAGAGATGAGATAAAAAGTATCAAAAAAATGGAAAAAAGCACTGGCGGAGGGTCTGGAACCCTGGTCTTCACTGTGACCATCCTCACGCTTCTCCAGTAGAGTCGACTATCATTCCTTGCTGACTCATGTGGCTTTAAACGCTTTGGTCCGTCTCTTGGTCATTGGCTCTCCTGCTCTCTTCGTTCTTTGGGCCGGCTTTTTGGTCCTCTTATTCAACCCATATTTGGCCCATATCTTCTAGTCATAGCATGTGGGCTCTTTAAGCTTTGATAATGGGCTTTCATGATCGATTTGGGCCCACAAGTCTCGAGAATCATCCCATCGGGGTTTCCTGCGACAGAAGAAGCGCGTAATGAGACTCTATCAGAATGACTTCATATCTAGACTTCCGAAAATGTGTTTAATGCATGCAAATATACCATTTTGTCCAGAAAAGTGTGTTCTACGCAACAGAAGAAACTATTACGTAGAAAAGTAGATAAATAGAGCATTTTATGTAGGAGAATGCAATAACGCTAACAGGATAATTGCTTAAAATAAGCACTTTTGAGCGAATATCAGAATGGTGAAGCGATTTAAAACATGCTTAGTGATTTTTAGAGAGAGAAATTACCACAAACAACCAAAAACACAAAAGTAAACTAACAAATGTAAAAATAACAATTTTATTCATCCTCAATGAGTTCTTACAAAATCAAATTAAATTCAAAAACAATCTAGAAAGCCATAAACAGATTTAATCTAGAGAGAGAATTGAGAAAGAGAATGAGAAGGTTAGAAATAGGATGAGAATGTTAGAGAGAGAGAGAGACTCACCTCAGACTTACCAAATATACTTTTATTGAAGATGGTGGCCCTGAGAATGGTGGATGTGGTGGGGTAGGGCCCGCAAGTGGACTTCCGGCCATGCCGTGGTGGCTACTCATGATGGCACTAGTTGGTGAAGAAGTTGAAGGCATGGCTAGGAGTTCTCGTCAGAGTTGCAGGTGGTAATGGTGGTGGACACAGTGATGGAGGAAGAACCAATGGCTCACCGTGGGTTACCAAAGTGGAGCAGATTTGCTAGAGGTGGCTGCTTGAGAGGAGGAGTTTGCGGCTTTGCTTGCTGGAGTGGTAGAGTGAACCAGCAAATGGAAGAGCGTGCTATTGCTGGAGTTGTAGGTTGCATCAGCAGGTGCAACCGTGGGTAGAGCCGCCTGAAAAGTTGAAGACGTGGAGAGGCAGAGGAGGAGATCTCACCCCGAGAGTTGCAGATCTCGTGCGTGGAAGGGGGAGATGGCTGAGGTTTCTTGAACTGCAGCAAGAAGAACACTTCCACGTGGAGGAGAGGCCGACCGACTGAGAGAGTTCTTGAGACGAGGAGGTGGAAAGGGTTGCAGGTAGAGCCAGTTGTAGTAGATCTGGCCAGAGTTGTAGAAAAATGAACGTTTAGGTGGAGAGAAGAGTTGCAGGCGATAAGAATAGGAGAAGATGAAGGCGTGATGGCTTCTTGGAGATGTAGAAGACGGTGGAGATGGTGTGGGATGTGCAGAGAGGAGGGCGGACTTGCCGGAGTTACAGGTCCAATAAGCTATTTGAGAGGCTGCACGGTGGTGATGGCGGTGCTATTTTGACAGCACGGAGTTTGCAGGTTCGGGTGATGGCTGAGGGCGGTGGACCTCCAAAAGAGATCGTGGAGGACGCTGGGATCGGGAGAGAGAGAATGGAGGAGAGGGGGCAGTCAAGAGAGAGGTACGTGGAGCAGTGCACCTGCTGTGGTAGTGGCCGGAGTTGCAGGCTGCAACTCCGGTGGAAGATGGTGAAGAAGATGACGAAGAGGAAGAACGAAAAGAAGAAAAAGAAGGAGAAGAAGAAGGGGAAAACGTGGGGAGAAGATTCGGGGAAGGAGAGGAGAAGAAAAGAGGGGGATTAGGGTTCCAAAGAACCCTTCTCCTTCCCCTTTTAAAGCTCCCTAGTTTCCATTAATGGAAATTAGGGAATTTTTGAAATAAAAAAAAAAAAAAATATATATATATATATATATATATTTTTTTTTTAAGTAAAATGCTACTTTTCTTTGGGGAATGTCCCCATTTAGTGGACCCCCCATTTTTTAAAATTTAATTAAAATTATTTTGAAATTCACGGGGTCCACTAACTGGTCGGACAGCGGGTCGATGATGATGGGCCCGGCTACTGGCCCACATGGATTGATGATGTCCATCGTCTCACAAGATGATGTGACAGACAGTCTGATGGCGATCGGATGGATGGTAACTTGATTGGGACCCAGATTGGTAGATCGACGGATCTAGAGAGATCCAATGGTCCGATTGAAGATTCAACAGTCTGATAGAAGATCCAACGGTCAGAGAGCTAAGGGGGATGAGATAGAGCCGATGGACAGGAGTTCTGGGGTTAGGTCAGTAGATTCGAGGACCGAGAGATGAAGAGAGAGAGAGAATAAGGAGAGATGAGAGAGAGTATCAGAAAATAGAGATAAAAGTATTGGCAGAGGGTCTGCAACCCTGGTCTTTACTGTGACCATCCTCACGCTTCTCCAGTAGAGTAGACTATCATTCCTTGCTGACTCATGTGGCTTTAAACGCTTTGGTCCATCTTTTGTTCATTGGCTCTCCTACTCTCTTCGTTCTTTGGGCCGACTTTTTTTTTTTTTTGGTCCTCTTATTCAGCCCATATTTGGCCCATATCTTCTAGTCATAGCATGTGGGCTCTTTAAGCTTTGATAATGGGCTTTCCTGATCGATGTGGGCTTGCAAGTCTCGAGAATTGTCCCATCAGGGTTTCCTGCGACAAAAGAAGCGCGTAATGAGACTCTATCAGAATGACTTCATGTCTAGACTTCCGAAAATGTGTTTAATGCATGCAAATATACCATTTCGTCCAGAAAAGTGTGTTCTACGCAACAAAAGAGACTCTTACGTAGAAAAGTAGATAAATAGAACATTTTAACGTAGGAGAATACAATAACACTAAAAGGATAATTGCTTAAAATAAGCACTTTTGAGCGAATATCAGGAAGGTAAGTGACTTAGTGGACATAGGAGTTGATTAAAATAAACAAAATATAATGATCAAACTTAGTCTTTGGACAAAACCGAGTCAAAGTCAATTTTATTGACTAGTGGGATAGTCCAATCGATTGGACATGTATCCCCAATCGATTGGACATAGCCCAATCGATTGGAGACACTGTGTAATCGATTGGAGACTACGAGGCAGAAACTTATTTGAGCACAATCGATTGAAGACTCTGTGAAATCGATTGGAGCCTTCCGGACAAAAATCTTTTTGAATACAATCAATTGGAGACTCTGTGTAATTGATTGGAGCCTTCGGGACAGAAAGTTATTTATGACAAATCGATTAGAAAACCCTGTGTAATCGATTGGTGCCTTCGGAACAGAAAACTTATTGAGCCCAATCGATGGACACTTATCCTCAATCAATTGGACATGGCCCAATCGATTGGACCAAGTATACAATTGATTGGACCTTGAACATATTGGTCTTTCTCAGATCCGAAATTCTAGGTTCCATCATCCCACGTTCCACACGACTTAGGGTCTTGGAATTCTATAAATAAAGCCTTTGCTTCTTTCTCTTAAAGATTGAGTCACTCTGTGTGTATTTAGAGAAGGCATAGAAGGGTTCTATTTATAAAATTCCAAGACCCTGAATCGTGTGGAACGTGAGATGATGGAACCTAGAATCTCGGATCTGAGAAAGACCAATTCTGTTCAAGGTCCAATCGATTGTACACTTGGTCCAATCGATTGGGGATAAGTATCCAATCGATTGGGCTCAATATGTTTTCTGTTCCGAAGGCACCAATCGATTGCACAGGGTTCTCTAATCGATTTGACATAAATAACTTTTTGTCCTAAAGGCTTCAATCAATTACGCAGAGTCTCCAATTGATTGTATTCAGAAAGATTTCTATCTCGAAGGCTCCAATCGATTTCACTGAGTTTTCAATCGATTGTGCTCAAATAAATTTCTACCTCGTAGTTTTCAATCGATTACACAGTGTCTCCAATCGATTGGGCTATGTCCAATCGATTGGGGATACATGTCCAATTGATTAGACTATCCCACTAGTCAATAAAATTAACTTTGACTCGATTCTGTCCAAAGACTAAGTTTGACCATTATATTTTGTTCATTTTAATCAACTCCTATGGCCACTATATCACTTACCTTCCTAACCGAGTGTTGATATTCGCTTAAAAGTGCATATTTTCCACTGTTATCTTCTAAGCGTTTTTACACTCTCCTACGTTAAAATGTTCTATTTATCTACTTTTCTACGTAAGAGTCTCTTTTGTTGCGTAGAACATACTTTTCTGGACGAAATGGTATATTTGCATGCATTAAACATATTTTCGGAAGTTTAGACATTGAGTCGTTCTGATAAAGTCTCATTACGCGCTTCTTCTATCGCAGGAAACTCCGATGGGATAATTTTCGAGACTTGCGAGCCCACATCGATCAGGAAAGCCCATTATCAAAGCTTAAAGAGCCCACATGCTATGACTAGAAGATATGGGCCAAATATGGGCTGAATAAGAGGACCAAAAAGCTGGCCCAAAGAATGAAGAAAGTAGAAGAGCTAATGACCAAGAGACGGACCAAAACGTTTAAAGCCACATGAGTCAGCAAAGAATGATAGTCTACTCTACTAGAGAAGCGTGATGATGGTCACAGTGAAGACCAGGGTTCCAGACCCTCTGCCAGTGCTTTTCTCTCCATTATTCTCTCTTCTCTCTCTCTAAATTCTAATTTTCTCTCTCCTAACTCTAACCAACTCTCTCTCTATGACTCATCACCATCATCCACCTCCACCGTTCTGACCATCTGATCGATCAATCGATCATCGGATCGACCGACTGTCCAGGTCAATATCCCATTCCTTTCTGCTATCAAACAAATCCCCTCTTATGCCAAATTCCTCAAGGACTTGTGCGCAGTTAAGAGGCGTACGCATGTACCCAAAGCTGCCTTCTTGGCTGAAAAAGCTACCGCGTTCATTCAACGCAACAGTGTGATCAAACACAAGGATCTAAGTAGCCCAATTGTCCAATGTGAAATTAGAGACAACTTTAGCTGCACTGCCTTGCTAGATTTAGGGGCTAGCGTTAACCTCATACCATTCTCGGTATATCAGCAGTTAGGACTGAAAGATATGAAGCCTACCAATGTCACCCTGAAATTGGCTGATCAGTCCATCAAGATTCCAAGAGGAATCATTGAAGATGTCCTAGTAAAAGTCGCTGACTTTTATTATGCTGTGGACTTTATCATTCTCGACACCGAACCGTGTCATGATAACCGCATTCCGGTCATCTTAGGCCGTCCATTCCTTGCCATCGCGAATGTACACATCGGGTGCCGAGACAGAAACATGTCCATCGCTTTCGGTAACCTCAAAGCTGAGGTCAACATCTTTCGATTAATGCAACAAGATGCCGATTGCGATGTAGCTGATGAAATGTGTGCCGTTGAGAGTCTAATCCCGGACTCCACCGAAGATATTTTTAAGTAGTGTTTAGCACACTTTGGGGCTGACTTTGCCACAGAGTCAGTCATTTCTGATCTCAATGATCTTTTGGAGACTACTCCACTAATAGAGATCCCCGCTCCACTCATCGAGTTCGAGCCTCTGATAACCATGGCCAGAGAACCCATCTTTCCGTTACCTACTGAAGTCAAACCTCTTCAATCCGTTTCTTCTGTGACACCTAATTCAACTCCATCTACTCCAACATTGGAGCTCAAGCCACTTCCAACAGATCTTTCCTATGCCTATCTTGGTCCTAAGGAAACCTACCCGGTCATTATTGCTTTCGCTTTGTCTGAGAGTGAACGTAAGAAACTTCTAGAGTTGCTCAACGAGCACAAATCTGCGATAGGTTGGACTATAGATAATATTCGAGGCATAGACCCCTCGGTGTGCCAACATCACATCTATCTCGAGGATGAATCCAAAGCCTCTCGAGAACACCAGAGGAGGTTGAACCCCGTCTTGAAGGATGTAGTCTGGGACGAGGTACTTAAACTGTTAGATGCGGGTATCATTTACCCCATCTTCGATAGCAAATGGGTGAGTCCTATTCATGTCGTCCTTAAAAAGGCAGGATTCACAGTTGTGGAAAATGAGAACAAGGAAATGGTCACCCAGCGCATGAAGAAAGGGTGGAGAGTCTGCATCGATTACCGATGACTCAACACCAACACTAGGAAGGACCATTTTCCTTTACCCTTCATCAACCAGATGTTGGAGAGACTAGCAGGTCACTCCTATTACTGCTTCATTGATGGTTACTCAGGGTATAATCAAATACCCATCGCCCCTGAGGATCACGAGAAGACAACTTTCACCTGTCCCTTTGGCACTTTTGCCTACAAGCGCATGCCCTTTGGCCTCTGCAATGCACCCGCGACCTTTCAAAGGTGATGATGAGCATATTCTCTGACGTAGTGGAAAAATTCCTCGAAGTCTTTATGGACGACTTCTCAGTTTTTGGGTCATCCTTTGATGACTGTCTGAACCATCTAGGGCTTGTACTTCAACGCTGTCAGGACAAGCGACTTGTACTCAATTGGGAGAAATGCCACTTCATGGTGAAGAAGGGCATTGTTCTGGGACATGTCATTTCCCATCAGGGCATTGAGGTCGACAAAGCTAAAATCGATATCATCTCCACCTTGCCTACCCCTAACTCTGTCCGTGACATCCGGTCCTTTTTAGGACACGGAGGATTCTATAGGCGATTCATCAAGGACTTCTCTCAAATCGCTCGACCTCTATCCCATCTTCTAGCTAAAGATAGTCCTTTCGACTTTAATGCTGACTGTGTCAAGGCCTTTGAGCGTCTCAAATCTGAGCTCACTATTGCGCCCATTATCCGTCCCCCGGACTGGACTCTACCTTTCGAGGTAATGTGCGATGCTTCTGACTATACATTAGGAGCCGTTCTAGGGCAGAGAGTTGACAAAAGGTCACACGTGATCTACTACGCGAGCAAAACTCTTAACTCTGCCCAAATGAATTACTCCACCACTGAGAAAGAACTCCTGGCGGTAGTCTTCGCCCTTGATAAATTCTGTCAGTACCTCTTAGCCACTAAGGTGGTCGTGTACACTGATCATGCAGCCCTTCGTTATCTCATGTCGAAAAAGGAAACCAAGCCTCGATGGATTCTCTTACTGTAGGAATTCGACCTCGAGATTAAGGATAAGAAAGGAACTGAGAATGTAGTGGCTGATCACTTGTCTAGACTGACTTTAGAGTCATCCTTCGACACCTAGCCCATCCCTGAGACCTTTCCAGATGAACAACTGTTCGCTATCTTCGTTCAACCATGGTATGCTGACATTGTCAACTACCTTGTCACTAAGAAATGCCTTCACACTGGTCAAAACAGGACAAAAGCCAATTCCTAGCAAGAGTTAAGTACTACTCTTGGGATGACCCTTATTTGTATAAATACTGTCCTGACCAGATCATTCGTCCCTGAGTCGGACCAACTCAATATCTTGTCCTCGTGTCATGACCAACCTTGTGGTGGTCATTTCAACACTAAGAAGACTGCAGAAAAAGTGCTGCAATGCGGATTCTATTGGCCCACATTATTTAAAGATGCCCACATCTACAGCAAAACCTATCGTAATTGCCAGCATCTAGGCCGCATCTCCCAGAGGAACGATTGAACATCGTGCCCTGTGGGCCATTAAGAAGCTTAACTTCGACCTAGAAACCGCAAGGGAGGAGAGGAAACTTCAAATGAATGAGTTAGAAGAACTCAGAAATGATGCCTACAACTTGTCTAAGAATTACAAATCAAAGATGAAGTGGATACATGACAAGAGCATCCTCAGGAAAGAGTTCCATCCAGGACAGAAGGTCCTTCTTTATAATTCTCGTCTCCATATCTTCCCTGGGAAATTGAAATCTAGGTGGACCGGTCCTTATATGGTCACCGCAGTCACACCCTTCGGGGCAATCACTATTGAGGATCCTAAGGATCACTCCTCATTCCAGGTAAATGGCCAACGTCTAAAGCAGTTCCATGAACTTGATGTGTCGTTCATTCAGACTTTTGAGATTGATCTCATCGATCCTGTCTATGTCAACTCATGATCCACTCAGTCTCCTGTGCTCCAACTTGGTTGGGGGTACTTGATATACCCCCGTCATGTCTGGCTGAAGATGTAAAACTTAGCGCTTTCGGAAAGGCAATTCCAGTATTCCTAGAGAACATGAGTCTCATGCATTTGTTATTATTATTATATCTTTAGAAATGCAGGTACATTCATTCTTCCGATCATCAGGTATCACACACTGTCGAGTTTCTGCCGACTTGGTAACATCCTCCTTGAACCTTTGCATCATCATCATCGATTTTTCATCATTTTATATCCCGGTCATGAGCACCGAGGACGATGCTGTATTTTGGTTGGGGGTGGATATTTACCAAAACTCATGTCTTCATTTAAAAAAAAAAAAAAAACAAAACAAAAAAAAAAAAAAGAAATTTTCTTGTTTTTGGGGTGATTTCTGATTTTCTTCAAAAGTTTTCTAGAATTTCAAAAATGTATCAAATACCCTGACTTTGATTAGCTAAAAACCTTCGTTAAGTCAGTATTGAGGATGTCGATTTTTGTTTAAAGTTAGCGTCGAGTCAAGTCAGGCGTGACTACAGCAGGTTTGAAAACTCAGAAAAACTCATATTCGGCACAATTGTACACTATCAATATCAGAGTCATCCTAAGTTTATAAATTCTAGAGATCCTGTGAGAATAATTGTGGAGACCTAACCCAGTGAGCTTTCGAACCTTTAATCAATTCAGAGGGTTATACAATAATTCTGAGTCACAAGATGACTCACTATTCTTCTTGCCCGAAATATTCGTTGAGAGATCTCATTACCCTTTTATTTGATCATGGAACTCGGAACGACATCAAAATTGGATTACTATAACAGAACCTTCTCTATATCCAGTTAAGACAGTATACATGATAGTGCAAACCCTAGAAAATGATTTAGGCCATTTTTTTCTGAATCATTCAGCCTTTTTACTCACCTGAATTATACTTCACTAGAAACCCTATGAACCTTTCTATAAAAGCCTTTTCTTGTTAAGCCCATTAACCAAAAACCCAGTTCAGCTACAAAGTGTTATTAGCTAGCCTACTTTTGAGAAGGATAAAGAATAACTGATGTGGGTGTACTGTGAAAAGAAAAGTAAAGAAGAAAAATCAAAAAGAAAAGAAAGTAGTTCAAGCTGAAAATAAAATATGGAAAGAAAGTATGAAAAAGAGCTGAAAAGAAATTGAGCAGTCTCAGAAATATCAAGAAAAAGAGAAAAATACGAAAAAAAGAAAAAGAACCAGATAATGGTGTTACGCCGTAGGAAAAATTCAAGAAAATGGCAATATCCTTTCAAGATCTTTGAAATCCTGTATCCCTTTATCTCTCTACACCTGACCTAAGCCTCATTACAACCTAGGAAAGTCCTACTTGATTCTAGGATAGCACGATCATAAAATGTGAAGATTGGAGAAGGAGAAGCTATAGAGTTTGATCTGACGTTTCCGAGTGAAGTGGTATTCCAATCATGAGATCTTTTTCTGTTAAAGATGTCCTTCCTTTAAATAATACATATGTAAGATCTTTGCTTTCATATATCAACACATCTCCTCACATATAACTTGAGAAAAAAGAAGAAAACCCTTCTATTGTGATTCTATTCTGAGTGCTAAATATATGAGATTTGAGGTCGAGGCATAAAAACTTAGAGGTGATTTGGAAATCTTTACTGTTGGATGATGAGAATGTTGAGCACACACACACGCAGAGTCTAACTATTCTGGGTCATGATTATCAGTCTGTAGTCTTGCCAAAACTTTCCAACTCTTCGCTAGCATGTAACTGTTTTTGCATCCATTCAATGATTTGACAAACAGGGTTATCCCTAAGCTAATACGAAAAAGTGTGCAGCATGTGCAGAGCCCTTTTAAGCTCATTTATTTTGCACTAATTGCCAATGATTGGCAATATGCTGGTTGGGGGTTGTGATATTCGCTTAAAAGTGCGTATTTTCCACTGTTATCTTCTAAGCGTTTTCACACTCTCCTATGTTAAAATGTTCTATTTATCTACTTTTCTACGTAAGAGTCTCTTTTGTTGCGTAGAACATACTTTTCTGGACGAAATGGTATATTTGCATGCATTAAACACATTTTCAGAAGTTTAGACATTGAGTCGTTCTGATAAAGTCTCATTACGCGCTTCTTCTGTCGCAGAAAACTCCGATGGGATAATTCTCGAGACTTGCGAGCCCACATCGATCAGGAAAGCCCATTATCAAAGCTTAAAGAGCCCACATGCTATGACTAGAAGATATGGGCCAAATATGGGTTGAATAAGAGGACCAAAAAGCCAGCCCAAAGAACGAAGAGAGCAGGAGAGCCAATGACCAAGAGACAGACCAAAGCGTTTAAAGCCATATGAGTCAGCAATGAATGATAGTCTACTCTACTGGAGAAGCGTGAGAATGGTCACAGTGAAGACCAGGGTTCTAGACCCTCTACCAGTGCTTTTCTCTCCATTATTCTCTCTTCTCTCTCTCTAAATCCTAATTTTCTCTCTCCTAACTCTAACCAACTCTCTCTCCATGACTCATCACCATCATCCACCTCTACCGTTCTGACCATCTGATCGATCAATCGATCATCGGATCGACCGAGTGACCAATCAATCTCCATTTCTTTCACTGACACCACACAATCGCCATCCGATTTCACAATCTCATCTCCTGTACGCATGATTTCCTAGATCTCCACTTTAGACCCCCCTTCGACCATTCGATCACCATCATAACCCTATGATCACTCACAATCCAATGGTTCTCAACCACTTAACACTGTCTCTCTCTCTCCTCTCCATCACATTTTCTCTCTCTAAAAAACTAACCCTATCTCTCACCTATTAGAGCACAACCCAATCATGTGGCTCACGGCCAAGTGATCCACAAGTCGCATGGTCTACAGCCCATAAACCACGAACCCGAGCCCGCAACCCACTAATCACTCTCAAAATAAAAGTAAAATAGAGGAATAAAAAAAATTAATAAACAAAAGAAAAAAAAAAGAAAAATAAAAAAATAGAAACAAAGGAGAGAGAAACCGTGAGTTTCTCTCCCACGTTAAGGCTTTCCCCCCTCTTCCACATCCATTTCTTCTTCCCCTCTATCCAACGGTCATCATGACCCCAAAACCCACTAACCCTAGAGATAAATAAAGAGAAACCGAACCCTCATGGACGGTCTCCTCCCCCCTTCTTCTTCTTCTTTTCGTTCTTCTTCCTCTTTCTTCTCTACAGCTCCTCCCTGGTTTTGCCTTCACGTTTTGCAGCTCTTTGGGCACCACCTCTTCACTCTTCAAGTGCAGCACGTTGCTGCAACTTCCCCCAGCAGAACCAGCAGATCGGTTGCCCCTAACGTTCCATTTGCCATTGCTGGCCGGACCTGCAACTCCGGCCAGCTCTTCTCCTCACTATTGTGCTCTTCACCAGCGTACTCCTCCATCACCATTTAGATCATCACAACCCTCGTTTCCAGCAGGTAAGGATCTCATTCTTCTTCTTATTCCTCTTCTTCTCCTCTTCTCTTCTTCTTCTTCTTCATCACCTCCACCGGAGTTGCAGACCTGCAACTCCGGCTTGCCGTTTCAGGCGTCTCCATCAGTCGTTCCTCCATCACTGGCAACACGGGATCCTCCCTTGGAGATCCACGGCCAACCCGTCCACTAGTTGGGCATCCAAGCTGCTGCCACAGTCACAAGAGGAGCCATCTATCTTCCCTGTTTTGGACTCTTCACTTCAACCACCATTTTTTTCCTAGTAGTCTGCATCTCATCAGAAAACAAAAAAAAAAAAAAAAAAAAAAGGAAAAGAAAAGAAGAGAAGAGAAAAGAGGAAGGAGGAGGAAGACGTCCTCTCTTTCCCTTACCGCCAGCTACAGCCCATCATCCTCCATTGTTGCCGAAGTTGCAGGTCTGCAACTCCGGCGTTAATGGTGCCGCACCCCAGTTTTGCAAGCCATCTCTCCATTCAACCATCACCGCCCCACACCACAAGCTAACTGCCCATGATCCTTTGCTCCTCTTCATCCTCACAATAGACCTGCTACTGGTCGACTTTCCTGCACCATTCACAAGCCTCCCCTTGCTTGCAAACCACCGAATCACCATCATCATGACCGAGCAAGGCCGGACAACCACCATCTCATCCATCACCATGGGCCGACCTTCTCTCATGCCCACGGTAAGATAAAAAGGTGGTCATTTTCACCCTCTCTCTAGTTTCTCTCTCTCTTCTTTCATTTTCTCTCTCTTACCTCACATTCTCTCTCTAAGTTCTCCTATCTCTCTCTCTTCTTCTATCTTCTCTTTTCTTTAGTTTCTCTCTCCTAGAATATCTTTCTCTCTCTAAAATGCCTTTCCTCTCATCTTTTTTTTTCTACCACTCTCTTTTATCACTACAATGTCACTTTCTCTCTCTTACCATTTCTTTTCTCTCTAAGTTTCTCTCTCTAGGGATCCTTTTCTCATCATTTCTCTCTCTAGAACTCTCTTTCTCTCTCTAACCCTCCTTTTTTCTCTCTTTACTTTTTCCTGCTTACTAGTTGACTTTGATTATTCATGATGAGAAGTTTTGATTATCAGGCTTTGTAATCGACATATGATTTAAATGAATTAATTTGATGTTGATGGTGTTTGATTATTTTAATGTTTATTTAATCTCACTCATTTTTAGTGTTCAAGATCTTCCGAAAATCTCAAAAGAATGTTTTTGAAATCACTTTTATCACCATTCTCACCCTTTCATCCTTTTACTTTTAGTTATTTTTGAGAAAAATCTATTATTTTATGTTCTAACTTGCGCGAACTAACCCCGAGTGCGGATCGACATCTGACACGAATCCCTATACAGATCTAAAATTTTGCAAGATTTAAGAATCGGATCAATTTACAAATCTTGTTGATTCTAGGGTTTCCGTAACCAACGACGCGGAAAAAACCTACTATCAAGTGTACACGATCGTTAACTGACAAATCGGCAGTTACTTAGATGACTCCTGTCGTCAACCGTCTGATTCTTGCTTTCTCTATCTTTTAATCTTCACGTAGTTGGCGAAGTATGCATACCATGACATCTTACTATTGCTCGTAGGAACGGTTACAATAATATTTTTATGTCAAACGGAATCTTTGCCAAATTGAATATGAAAATATTCCTTACAATCTCTCCCTTTGGCAATTCCGTGACAAAAAATATTTAATCATAAAGAAGGTAAAAAATAGAAAATACAATCCCGCCCTCTTACATGATTCACTCACTATCTCACCCTCTCTTGGAGATAATCGAACAGATATAGTGTAATGGCTTTTGATCTGTTCCTCGCACATTCTAAACAATACATACCATGTAATATCATCAGCAATCAATAAATCATATAAAATGCAGTGAGTTTAATTTTGCACATCACAAGTAGAGAAATTGGAAAAATAATGAAAGAAATTTTTTTTCTCCCTAAATTTCTCTCCCCCTATCTCATGCAACAACTTATTTTTATCGCTATGATTTTGTCTCCCCCTTTTTGTCACAGATTGACAAAGGTATAGAAATAAAAGCAAATAGTAAACATGCAATGAAGATTATCATGAGAAACAAGTGCAATATATACATCCATAACCAAGTACATACTGGTTTATACCCTATAACACAATATAACACATGTAGAGTATAACCATACATAATCTGAGTTTATCAGTGTACAATAATAACAAAAGTAAAAACACCCGATAACTCTCTCCAAGAGTCTATGTAGATGGTCCAGCACCATCATGCTGATTAGGGCCATGAGCTGGTGGATGCTATCCAAATCTCATCATGGTGAACTGGTACTCCATGTATTGCTGCATATCATACATGGAGCCTGACATCCTCTCCTGTCCCTCCTCTAATCGACGAAAGCTCTGTGCCATCCGCTCCTTATGCGCTGTGAGACGCTGGTCGAATCCCACCATCTGATGATGAAGAGACTCAAATGAGTAAGGAGCAGGCATCTCAGGAGGCTGGACAAAAGATGATTGTGGCTCTAGAGGATGCATCTCAGTATCTGGCTGCTGAACCCCTAGCTCGGTATCATCCCCCAATTCCTCATCGAAGATATCATCGAAGTGTGAAGGTACATCTGTCACTCTCCGAACCTGAGACATGCTCTTCCTGATAGTCGAAGGCTCAATAGGCCCCATGGGAGAGCACACCTCCTCATTGGCTTGAATGGCCACATCCAGATGAAGCAAGATAGAGCTCACCAGTAGAGGGAATGGAAGACAAGGATGGTTAGCCAACTGGCTACCTGCTCTAACTATGGCTCTAAAAGTAAACCTCAGAAGGTCAATGGCAAATCCAGTACCAAGATGGTAGAGAAGCTGAAGCCGATTAATGTTCACCTGTGCCCCATGGCCAGGTGGATCAATGTTGCACCCACAGATGAGGTGCAACAGACGATACTCAGGGAGAAGAGATGTAAGAGGTATGAAGGTACTCCAGTCAAATATCTACCCTATGAGAGTCTCGGTCAAGGTGACCCTAGAAGTCGTCATCTCAGGAGTCCTAAGAATGTATTCATATAAGGTAGACGGATGAGGTATGTCCAACAAAGTAGAGATAAGATCAGGTGTAATAGTCAGGTAAGCCCCAGAGACAAAAGTCTAGAAGGATAGCTCACTCGGGTCATCATATTGAATGGCGTGCATGTTGGCATAAAAAAATTTAACTAAGACAAGGTAAAATGGAATGGTCAAGCGAGTGATAGGAATCTACTCGCGAGATATGAACAATGAATGGACCATAGTACCCAAAATAGTGCTAAACTCAACTACTCTCTCAGTAGTAAATTTTCGACCAGAGAAATGCTCAAAGCGATCTCTCGCGGAATCGAAAATGAATGGGGAGATAGGAGCACTCACCGAAGGAATATTGCTATGACGGTCCCGACCCCGAGCTCTCATAGATCCTCTAGATGATTCACCCCACTCAGAGTGTCGCGACCCACTGAGTCGACCACCCTCTTTGACTTGTGATTGAGTCCATTGAACCAGGGGTTCTTCATTAGCACTTTCTTCTTCAGATACCACAATAGCTCTTCTACGATGAGGATTCGTCGCCATGACACCATAAAAGGAAGAAAATACCAAAAAATCTCCATTTTTGCTTAGAAACTCCCCAAAGAACCAACGAAGAGGGTGAAGTGGAAAACAAGAAAATTGAGAGAATTGCTCCCCAAAACCTTATGTGAACAGTAGATCGGGCACGTGCGATCGATTGGGAGAAATCTGAGAGGCGATTGGATCGATTGTGGTTGAAAATGACTCATTTTGGGTTTTATAAAACTGAACGTCGCACTGTCCAATCGATTGGACTAAGTGGCCAATCGATTGGAGCTTGTCCAATTGATTGGGCTATACTCTCCAATCGATTGGAGATGTCCAATCGATTGGGATGTACCCTTCAATCGATTGGACTGGTCCGGGAAGAGAAAAAAAATTTTAAAAATTTAAAACCAATAGGCTCATTTTCCAAGACCCCCAAGAAAATCTTTTCAGGTCAAAAGATCCTTTTTAAAATGCTCAAAAAAAGATAAAATGTCAGAAAAACATAGAATTCACTTCATGAAAATAATTTTGATAAGCAATAAACGCTGATTCTGATTTGAGAGAATTAATTAACACGTTAGTGCAATATTTCTCTTCATAAATATTAATTCTTTTAGACATTAGCACAAGTCACAGATCACTAATAATCATAGATTCAAATATCAACAATAATATCATCACGTGTAAGTGATCTGAGTCTATCTGTGGTACCGGATAAAATCTCAGTAATAATTTCTCATAAGTATCAGAATCTGGAGGTATCCTGTATCCGATCATAAAATCCTCATTAAAGTTATTTAGGGATCTCACATACTCTCATGTATATGGGTATTTGCTGGTGGATAAGAATTTTTCTAGCAAATTGGCTGTCTTTTACACCCTTTTTATTCAATATGAATATAGGTAGCTTTCACTCTCTATGTAGGTAGCCCTTTTCTGTAGTAATGAGAATCAGATTTCAATTTTAAACAGGGCCATACAGATGGCATACACTCTAACTTTTGTGGAGGTAGCTATTTTTTTAACATAATAACTCTCATTAGGAAGCCAACAGTCGACTATAATGCAGTTTCGAAATCAACTGAAGGCAGAAACACTACTAATTTGAAGTTATAATCAGTAGAGGTTTGTTCCTAATTCTAATAATATAAGATTTCACACCTCTATCAAATTTATTCCCACAGAAATACTCAATGTGCATGTGAATGTGAGATATACTATTTCAATAATCTTCTAATACATACTAGTAAAAATTGACCAATCATAACAATTAAAATATATAATACCTGGATTAGCAAAATTTTTACTAATAGTTAAGTCATTTTTCTTGGAATGTCTCAGAAATTATTGCTCATCAAAATTGTATAGAATAATAATTTTAACATTCTTCTGAACACTTGATCTTATGATTTTTCTGAAATATTATCAATTTTTATTCTTCAAAATGAAGCAAAATAAAAAAGAAACAAAAATCAAAAGAAATAAATCGGCAGTCATTTGAGTAACTGCCGATTTGTCAGTTAACGATCGTGTATGCTCGATTAGGAAGGTAAGTGACTTAGTGGCCATAGGAGTTGATTAAAATGAACAAAATATAATGGTCAAACTTAGTCATTGGACAGACCCGAGCCGAAGTCAATTTTATTGACTAGTAGGATAGTCCAATCGACTGGACATGTATCCCCAATCGATTGGACATAGCCCAATCGATATGTCCAATCGATTGGAGACACTGTGTAATCGATTGGAGACTATGAGGCAGAAACTTATTTGAGCACAATCGATTATAGACTCTGTAAAATTGATTGGAGCCTTTGGGAAAGAAATCTTTCTGAGTACAATCAATTAGAGACTCTGTGTAATCGATTGGAGCCTTTGGGATAGAATGTTATTTATGTCAAATCGATTGGAGAACCCTGTGCAATCGATTGGTGCCTTCGGAACAGAAAACTTATTGAGCCCAATCGATTGAACACTTATCCCCAATCGATTGGACCAAGTGTATAATCGATTGGACCTTGAACAGAATTGGTCTTTCTCAGATCCAAAATTCTAAGTTCTATCATCCCACGTTCCACACGACTTAGGGTCTTGGAATTCTATAAATAGAACCATTCTATGCCTTCTCTAAACACACACAGAGTGACTCAATCTTCAAGAGAGAGAAGCAAAGGATTTATTTATTAGAGTGTCCATTCGAAGAGCAAGAAGCTTGTTTTCCATTCACATCTTGTGAGCTTGTTCTCTTCTCGATCAAAGCCAAGAGCTTGATCTTTACTCAGCCTAGGTTTTCCACTTCTACATTCAACCTATTAAATCTGAGAGTACCATTGTGACTCAACACCTTTTGAGGAACTTGGGGTTCAGGGTGTACTGAATCCTTCACCTTTTGTAAAGGCGGGAGTGTTGAGAATTAAGATTGGAGGAGCTAATCGACAGTAGGTTTGGGGTATACCAAACTGAACAAATGGATAAGGCTTCTTGGCTGAAAGGGTGCACATGGATTCGTGGCGTTGATTCAAAAGATGTAGACGCATCGACAGTAGGCCTTAGCTAAGGTTGGATGCTGTATTTGCAACGGTACTGCGTATGTAACCTTTGTTTCATTTAACTTTTCAGTTAGTGATACTTTCCATCTGGACATGGTCTCGTAGTTTTTCCTTGGCTAAGGTTTTCATGTAAAAATATCTTGTCTTGTATGATTGTTTGTTTGTATTCCGCAATCTATCCTGATTAGATCAAACGACAAAAAGACAATATACCATGGAGGTATATTTGATTTGAGTCGGTTATAATAATCCTTTATCAAACAACCAAGACATATGATTTTATCCCCTTACCATCGACCGGTAAAACTGTGTAGGTATAATTAATTTTAAATTCCTAATCAACCCCCCCTTCTTGGTATATCAAGTTAAAGAGAACGGACCGGTGGAATTTCAATTGGTATCAGAACAGGTATTTCTATTTAAGGTTTAATCACCTGAATTTAGATTCTTGAGAAACCAGTCCATTTTCATTAATTTGTCAAAATGCAAAGAGAAGGTGGTAATACATCCAGACCTCCATTGTTTGATGAGGAAGACTATGCCTATTGGAAGGCTAAGATGAGGGCTTTTCTAAAGTCCATTGATGAAAGAGTTTGGATGTCAGTAGTGGATGGTTGGTCACCACCTACAATGAAAGTAGGAGATAAAATCATTCTTAAACCTAAGAACGACTGGACTAAAGAGGACATAGACTGTTGTTGTCTTAACAGCAAAGGTTTAAATGCTATTGATAAGAATGAGTTTAAAAGAATCTCTACTTGTTCACTAGCTAAAGAAGCATGGGACATTCTTAGAGTCACACATGAAGGAACGCTAGCCGTTAAGATCTCCAAACTTCAAATGCTGACGTCTAAGTTTGAATCCATGAGAATGGAGAAGAACGATACCTTCACTGAGTTCTATGCTTAACTCAGTGATATTGTGAACTCTGCACACAACTTGGGTGAGGTCATTCCTGAATCAAAAGTTGTTCAAAAAATTTTGAGGTCCTTACCTGATAGATTTCAGGCTAAGGTCACTGCAATTGAGGAGAGCAAAGATGTTGACTCTCTCAAAGTTGATAAGCTGGTTGGATTCTACAAACTTATGAGATGAATTTGAGACAGCCAAAGAAATCAAAAGAAATTACCCTTAAAGTTTCTGAAGCTCAAGATTCTAAGTCAGATGTTGATTCTGAAGTTGAAATGGCATTATTCGTGAAAAAATTCAAAAAGTTCTTTTGTTCAAAAAACGATAGGTTCAAGAACAATAAATAGTTTGATAAAACTGTGGAACATGCCAGACCTCATGAGAGAGGTAGCAGAAGTGACAGGAACCCTAGGAAAAGTTGCTCAAGCGAACCCCAATGTTTCAAATATAAGGGTTTAGGTCACTTTACAAATGTGTGCCCAAACAAAGAAGAATATAAGGGCAAGACAAAAGCATTCAATGCCACATGGGATGAAGAATCAGAAGATCATTCTGATAATTCAGATAGTAATGAAAAGACTGATAAGTATACAGCTTTTGTTGCTCGTTTCAATAGTCCCTATAGATCTTATGGAGAGTCCAAGAAAAATGATGATGAGAGTTTGGAAGACTCTTACAATGGGGACTCGGATGACTCGGCAGTTGGTGTGAAAGAACTGTACGAGGAATCAATAAAATTCATCAAGGCTAACAAAGTTTTATCTGAAAAGGTTAAATATCTTGACTCTGAAAATGCAGCCTTAGTAATTAACACTGAAAAATTAAAAGTGTTGATTACTGATTTAGAGCAAGAGAATGAGTCTCTGCTAAAGAGGAACAAGTCACTAGAATGTGAATTCCAAACTTGCATGACAGGCAAGGAATCCTTAGAGAATGAGGTTCTCAAATCAAAGAGAGATGTGTCAGGATTCTCATCCAGCTCTGCAAAGCTTGATGAGATTCTTCGTGTGGAAAAAGTCTATGGAGACAAATAGGGTTTGGGTTACAAAAACAATCAAGAAAAATGGACTTCATCCAAGATGATTTTTGTTAAAGCTCAAGTTATTCCCACATAGAGCAATGACCCAATTAAAATCGTAAAAAGTAATTTTCAGTGCAAGTACTGCAAAAACATATGTCATGTGATTAGAGACTGTCACAAGTTGAGAAGAGGACATCAAAATCCTCTAGAAAAAATGGTGAATACCACTCAGAATGTGAAAAGTCAGAGAATTCCTATGAAGACACATTATGAGAAATTATTTGGATGTGTTATCTAGGAAGATGAAAGACCTACTGGAAAGGTCTAGAGAATTAATCAAGGAGATTGAGTCTCTTGAAAAATTCAAACAACCTCAAAGTTATGTAACTCAAAAGAGGAAAGGTCCTAAGAGAATTGATCCATCTGCCAAACTCACATCTGTGTGGGTTAGGAAAGATTCTCTGAAGGAGAAATGTTCGTCTAGGCCATATCTCTGAGCAATGTGCTCTCAATCCCCTCTGGCTCGCAAATTCTTATGTTTTGAGGGATTGTTGTTTCTTTTTTATTTTGCTTCGTTTTGAAGAATAAAAATTGATAATATTTCAAAAAAATCAAAAGATCAAGTGTTTAGAAGAATGTTAAAATTATTATTTTATACAATTTTGATGAACAGTAATTTCTGAGACATTTAAAGAAAAATGACTTAACTATTAGTAAAATTTTTGTTAATCCATGTATTATATCTTTTAATTATTATGATTGGTCAATTTTTATTAATATGCATTAGAAGATTATTGAAACAGTATATCTCACATTCATATGCACACTGAGTATTTCTGTGGGAATGGATTTGATAGAGGTGTGAAATCTTGTATTATTGGAATTAGGAATAAACCCTACTGATTATAACTTCAAATTAGTAGTGTTCCTGTCTTCAGTTAATTTTGAAACTGCACTATAGTCGACTGTTGGCTTCCCAATGAGAGTTATTATATTAAGAAAACAGTTACCTCCACAAAAGTTAGAGTGTATGCCATCTGTATGGCCCTGTTTAAAATTGAAATTTGATTCTCATTGCTGCAGAAAAGGGCTACCTACGTAGAGAGTGAAAGCTACCTATATTCATAGTGGATAAAAAGGGTGTAAAAGACAGCCGATTTGCTAGAAAAAATTCTTATCCAGCAGCAAATACCTATATACATGAGAGTATGTGAGATCCCTAAATAACTCTAATGAGGATTTTATGATCGAATACAGGATACCTCCAGATTTTGATACTTATGAGAAATTATTTCTAAAATCTTATCCGGTACCATAGATAGACGTAAATCACTTACACGTGATAATATTATTGTTGATATTTGAATCTATGATTATGAGTGATTTGTGACTTGCGCTAATGTCTAAAAGAATTAATATTTTTTGATGAAGCAAAGATTGCATTAATGCGTTAGTTAATTCTCTCAAAACAGAATCAGTGTTTGTTGCTTATCAAGATTGTCTTCATGAAGTGAATTCTATATTTTTCTGACGTTTTATCTTTTCTTAAGCAGTTTAAAAAGGATTTTTTGACTTGAAAAGATTTTCTTGGGGGTCTTGGAAAATGAGCCTATTGGTTTAAAATTTTTAAATTTTTTTTCTTTTCAGACCAGTCCAATTGATTGGAGAGTACAGCCCAATCGATTGGACAAGCTCCAATTGATTGGCCACTTAATCCAATCGATTGGACAGTGCGACGTTCGATTTTATAAAACCCAAAATGGGTCATTTTCAACCCCAATCGATCCAATCGCCTCCCAGATTTCTCCCAATCGATCGCAGGTACTCGATCTACTTTTCACATAGGGTTTTGTGGAGCAATTCTCTCGATTTCCTTATTTTTCACTTCACCCTCTTCATTGTGTTTTTGGGCAGTTTCTGAGCAAAAATGGAGATTTTTTGGTATTTTCTTCCTTTCTTGGTGCTCATGGCGACTAATCCTCATCATAGAAGAGCTATTGTCGTATCTGAAGAAGAAAGTGCTGATGAAGAACTACTAGTTCAACAGACTCAATCACGAGTCAAACAAGGTGGTCGACTCAGTTGGTCATGACACTCTGAGCAGGGTGAATCATCCAGAGGACCTAGGAAAGCTCAGGGTCATGCCCGTCATAGCGATATTCCTTTGGTGAATGCTCCTATCTCCTTGTTCATTTTCGATTCCGCTAGAGACCGCTTTGAGCATTTCTCTGGTCGGAAATTCACTACTGAGAGAGTAGTTGAGTTTAGCACTATTTTGGGTACTATGGTCCATTCATTGTTCGTATCTCGCGAGTGGGTTCCTATCACTCATTTGACCATTCTATTTTACCCTGTCCTGGTTAAACTTTTTTATGCCAACATGCACGCCATTCAGTGTGATGACCTGAGTGAACTATCCTTCCAGACTTTTGTCTTTGGGGCTTACCTAACTATTACACCTGATCTTATCTCTACCTTGTTGGACATACCTCGTCCGTCTACCTCATATGAGTACATTCCTAAGACTCGTGAGATAACAACTTCTAGGGTCACATTGACCGAGACTCTCACAGGACAGATATTTGACTGGAGTACCTTCATACCTCTTACGTCTCTTCTCTCTGAGTATTGTCTGTTGCACCTCACTGTGGGTTCAACATTAATCCACCTGGCCATGGGGCACAGGTGAACATTGATCGTCTTCAGTTTATTTACCATCTTGGCACTGGATTTGTCATTGATCTTTCAAGGTTCATTTTTAGAGCCATGGTTAAAGCAGGTAGCCAGTTGATTAACCATCCTTGTCTTCAATTCCCTCTACTGGTGAGCTCTATCATGCTTCATCTGGATGTGGCGATTCGAGCCAATGAGGAGGTGTGTTCTCCCATGTGGCCTATATGGGCCTTCGACTATCAGAAAGAGCATGTCTCAGGTTCGGAGAGTGACAGATGTACCTCCATACTTCGATGATATCTTAGATGGGGACTTGGGGGATGATACCGAGCCAGGGGGTCAGTAGCCAGATACTGAGATGCATCCTCTAGAGCCACAACCATCTTTTGTCCAGCCTCTTGAGATGCCTGCTCCTTACTCATTTGTGTCCCTTCATCATCAGATGGTGGGGCGGTACAGAGCTTTCGTCAAGTAGAGGAGGGACAGGAGAGGATGTCGGGCTCCATGTATGATATGCAGTAATACATGGAGTACCAGTTCACCATGATGAGATTTGGATAGCATCCACCAGCTCATGGCCCTAATTAGCATGTTGGTGCTGGACCATCTACATAGACTCCTGGAGAGAGTTATCTTGAGAGTTATCGGGTGTTTTTACTTTTCTTATTATTGTACACTGATAAACTCAGATTATGTATGGTTATACTCTACATGTGTTATATTGTGTTACAGGGTATAAACCAGTATGTACTTGGTTATGGATGTATACATTGCACTTGTTTCTCATGATAATCTTCATTGCATGCTTATTATTTGGTTTTATTTCTGTATTTTTGTCAATCTGTGACAAAAAGGGGGAGAGAAAATCATAACGGTAAAAATAAGTTGATGCATGAGATAGGGGAAGAGAAATTTAGGGGAAGAAAAATTTTTCATTATTTTTCTAATTTCTTTACTTGTGATGTGCAAAATTTAATTTACTGCATATGGTATGTATTGTTGGTAGAATGTGCAGGGAACAGATCAAAAGCCATTACATTATATTTGTTCGATTGTCTTCAAGAGAGTGAGATAGTGAGTGAATCATGTAAGAGGGTGGGATTGTATTTTCTATCTTTTACCTTCTTTATGATTAAATGTTTTTTGTCACGGAATTGCCAAAGGGGGAGATTGTAAGGAATATTTTCATATTCAATTTGGCAAAGATTCTGTTTGACATAAAAACATTTTTGTAACCGTTCCTATGAGCACTAGTGTAGTGTAAAGATGTCGTGGCACGCATACTTCGCCAACTATGTGAAGACTAAAAGACAGAGACAGCAAGAATCAGACGGTTGATGACAAAAGTTGATATTCGCTCAAAAGTGCTTATTTTAAGCAATTATCCTTTTAGCGTTATTGCATTCTCCTACGTAAAATACTCTATTTACCTACTTTTCTACGTAAGAGTCTCTTCTGTTGCGTAGAACACACTTTTCTGGACGAAATGGTATATTTGCATGCATTAAACACATTTTTGGAAGTCTAAATATTAAGCTGTTCTGATAAAGTCTCATTACGCGCTTCTTCTGTCGCAGGAAACCCCGATGGGACGATTCTCGAGACTTGTGGGCCCAAATCGATCATGAAAGCCCATTACCAAAGCTTAAAGAGCCCACATGATATGACTAGAAGATATGGGCCAAATATGGGCCAACTAAGAGGACCAAAAAGTCAGCCCAAAGAACGAAGAGAGTAGGAGAGCCAATGACCAAGAGACGGACCAAAGCGTTTAAAGCCACATGAGTCAGCAAAGAATGATGGTCGACTCTACTGGAGAAGCGTGAGGATGGTCACAGTGAAGACCAGGGTTTCAGACCCTCCGCCAGTGCTTTTTTCCATTTTTTTTGATACTTTTTCTCTCATCTCTCCTTATTCTCTCTCTCTCTTCATCTCTCGGTCCTCGAATCTACTGACCTAACCCCAGAACTCCTGCCCATCAGCTCTATCTCATCTCCCTTAGCTTTCTGACCGTTGGATCTTCCATCGGACCGTTGGATCTTCAATCGGACCGTTGGATCTCTCTAGATCCGCCGATCCACCAATCTGAGTCCCAATCAAGTCACCATCCATCCGATCGCCTTCAAAATGCCTGTCACATCATCTTGTGAGACGATGGACATCATCAGTCCATGTGGGCCAGTAGCCGGGCCCATCATCATCGACCCGCTATCCGACCAGTTAGTGGACCCCGCGAATTTCAAAAATAATTTTAATTAAATGGGGGGTCCACTAATTGGAGAGATTCCCCATAGAAAAGTAGGTTTTTACTTTAAAAAAAAAAAAAAAAAATATTTAAAAATTATTTTTCTTATTTTTTTTATTCAAAAAATCCCCTATTTCCATTAAAGGAAATAGGGAAGCTTTAAAAGGAGAAGGATAGGGGTTCGTTCGAACCCTAATCCCTCTCCCCTCTCCTCCTCTCCTTCCCCAAAACCTTCCCCGAATCTTCTCCCACGTTTTCCTTTCTTTCTTCTTCTTCTTCTTCTCTCTTCTTCTTCGTCTTCTTCACCTATAATTCGCCGGAGTTGCAGGTTTGCAACTCCGGCCGTCCTTCTTCTTCCTCCTCTTCTTCCTCTTCTTCTTCCTCTTCTTCTTCTTCTTCTTCCTCTTCTTCTTCTTCTTCTTCTTCTTCTTCTTCTTCTTCTTCTTCTTCTTTTCCTTCTCCTTCTTCTTCTATCGTCTTTGTCTTCTTCTCGCCGGAGTTGCAGACCTGCAACTCCGGCCGCCAGCTGCGTTCTCCACCTGCTGGACCGCCCCTCCTTGCTCGCCGCTCCACCTCCTCTACCACCAGAACCCAACTGAGGTTCCCACATCGCTGCAACTTCGGTTGCCGCCCCCATCAACGACCTGCAACCCCCCTCCTCGACTGTTGCTCTCTCCTCCACGAACTCCATTGCCGGAGTTGCAGGCCTGCAACTCCGGCCGCTAGCTGCTGCTGCTTACAGCCAGAAAACAGCACCGCCTGCTGCCCCATCCCCTGCGCTGCCACCTCCGTTTACAACCACCGAACGCCCCTGCTCCTCCTCTACTGCCCAGCACTTCATCCACGCTCAAGCGACCTCCATTGACGCTGGCGCAACCAGCGCCTCCACCACAGCCATCAAACCCTCTCTCTACCTCCTTCTCTCCTTTCTAACCATCCTTCTTGCTGGTTTACTGGTCGAACCAGCAAGAAAAACTTGCTGCCAAGCCGTTGCACACCAACGGTTCTCTCCACCACGTGTGCATCCACGCTCAAGCGTCACCATCTTCTCCACCCATAGCCACTGTTCCACCACCTTCTCCAGATCTCCACGGTGGCTGTTCTTCCAACGGCCACCACGCATCCGTCTCTGCAACTCTCCCCTTTCCTATAGCGGTTTGCTCCGCCTCCTTCAGCCAACACCACCGTCTACAACTTGTTGTAGATGGTCTACCCCCTGCCTCGCTGAGCCATCCACAGTTCACCATACTCTTCTCTTGGACGGCAACTCCTTCCTCCATTATTGGCCAAACCAGCAACTTCTTCATGGGCATCTTCTTCACCATTTTGGCCATTCATGGTCAAACTTCAATGCCAACATGGCCGAACTCTTCGGGGCGATCCAAGTAAATCAAAGGTGAATCCTCTATTCTCTCTCTAGATAGGTTTCTCTCTCTACATATTTCTCTCTAGATCTCTTTCTTCTCTCTCTAGAGATCTCTCTCTAACTTTCTCTCTCTACTTCATTTTCTCTTTTCTTTCTCTCTTTAGGTTTTACTGCTTTCCTAGATTAATCCCTATTTGAGCATTTTCATTTGATTGGATAACATTGTAATAGAATAAATTTGTTTGAATAAATTTTAGTTTTCGATTAGTCTATGTTTCATCTTGAATATTTTGTGCATTTGGAAAATTTCAATTTCACCAGGAATCTCTCATAAAAAAAGAATATTTTAAATCCCGGATTCACCACTCTCACCCCCACCATCATTCTCATCAATTTCTATGGAAAAATCTATCATTTTATGTTCTTATTTGCGCTAATCCGACTAATCCCGAGTGCGGATCGACATCCGACACGAGCCACTATGCAAAACTGCTCATTTTACAGGTTAAATGTCTCGGATAAATTAAAAATGTGTTGAAGTTAGGGTTTCCGTAACCAACGACGTGGAAAAACCCTATTTTTAAAAGTCATCTGAGTAACTGTCGATTTGTCAGTTAACGATCGTGAATGCTCGATTAGGTAGGTAAGTGACTTAGTGGCCATAACAAAATTCCACCGGTCCATTCTCTTTAACTTAATATACCTAGAAGGGGGGTTGATTAGGTATTTAAATTTAGATACACCTATACAGTTTTACTAGTCTATAGTATAGGGATAAAATCTCATGCCTTGGTTGTTTGAAAAAGATTATTACAACTGACTCAAATCAAATATACCTCCATGGTATATTATCTTTTTATCACTTGATCTAATCAGGATATAATGCGGAACATAGACAAACAATCACACAAGACAAGATATTTTTACATGGAAACCTTAGCCAAAGAAAAACCACGGGACCACGTCCAAACGGAAAGTATCACTAACTGAAAAGTTAAACGAAACAAAGGTTACCTACACAGTACCGTTGCAAATACAGCATCCAACCTTAGCCAAGGCCCATTGTCGATACGTCCACGTCCTCTGAGTCAACACCACGAATCCATGCGCGCCCTTTCAACCAAGAAGCCTTATCCGCTTCTTCAGTTTGGTAAACCCCAAACCTACCTGCGACCGGCTCCTCCGATCATAATTTTCAACACTCCCGCCTTTGTAGAAGGTGAATTCAGTACACCCTGAACCCCAAGTTTCTCAAAAGGTGTTTGAGTCACACTGGTACTCTCAGGCTTACTAGGTTAAGTATAGAATTGAAAAACCTAGGCTGAGTAAAGATCAAGCTCTTGGCTTTGATCGAGAAGAGAACAAGCTCACAAGATTTGAATGAAAAACAAGCTTCTTGCTCTTCGAAATGGACACTCTACTAAATATAGCCTTTGCTTCTCTCTCTTGAAGATTGAGTCACTCTGTGTCTCTGTGTGTATTTAGAGAAGGCATAGAAGGGGTATATTTATAGAATACTAAGACCCTGAGTTGTGTAGAACGTGGGATAACAGAACCATGAATTTTGGATTTGATAAAACTGATTCTGTTCAAAGTCAAATCGATTGTACACTTGGTCCAATCGATTGGGCCATGTCCAATCGATTGGGGACAAGTGTCCAATCAATTGGGCTCAATAAGTTTTCTGTTCCAAAGGCACCAATTGATTGCACAGGGTTCTCCAATCGATTTGATATTTATAACTTTCTATCTCAAAGGCTCCAATCGATTAATGAGAGTCTCCAATCGATTTGCCATTTATAACTTTCTGTCCCGAAGACTCTAATCGATTAATCAGAGTCTCCAATCGATTTGACTCAGAAAGATTTCTATCCCGTAGTCTCTAATTGATTACACAGTGTCTCCAATAGATTGGGCTCAATTATGTTTCTGCCTCGTAGTGTTAAATCGATTACGCAGTGTCTCCAATCGATTGGGCTATGTCCAATCGATTGGGAATACATGTCTAGTCGATTAGACTTTCTCACTAGTCAATAAAATTGACTTCGACTTGGGTCTGTCCAATGCCTAAGTCTGACCATTATATTTTGTTCATTTTAATCAAATCCTATGGCCACTAAGTCGCATACCTTCCTAATCAAGCGTACACGATTGTTAACCGACAAATCGGCAGTTACTCAGATGACTCATGTCATCAACCGTCTGATTCTTGTTGTCTGTCTTTTAGTCTTCACGTAATTGGCGAAGTAAGCGTACCACGACATCTTCACGCTACACTAGTGCTCGTAGGAATGGTTACAAGAATATTTTTATGCCAAACAGAATCTTTGCAAAGTTGAATATGACTTTCCACTTCTTAGGGTACAAGACAGATGTTAGTAAAAATCTAAATACTTTACTCAAAATTTAGAGGTATCCTGTATTCAATCATGAAATCATCATTAGATCTAATAGGTTCTCGCTAACTCTCTATTTATAAGTGTATTTGCTAATGTGATTTCACATTACTTTTGTAGCAAATATGGCTATTTCTTACTCACTTATTTTACCAGAATTTCATTTTTTAAGTTCTCATCTTTTGACACTTGGTCGGTTTGGTAGCTTTCACACTTGGTCGGTATAGTATCCTCTACATTATTATGTAATCAGATTTTTATATAGATCGGGGTACAGATTTTACCACATCCACTTGAGGTAGCTCTTTCCAAGGAGAACTATCACACAGGGAGGCCAACAGTCGATTATATTGCAATTTTGAAATCAACTGAAAGTAGGAATACAACTAATTTGAAGTCATAAAAAGTAAAAGTTTATTCCTGATTTCCATAGAGTACTAGATTTATTACCTCAATCAAATCCAGTCCCAACCAGAGTCAGTTAGTGTGCATGTGAATAACAAGTTAAAACTTATGAACATCCACTAACTGAGAATTAGTAAAATAGACCAATCTTCTAAAGATTCTAAAATTTTCTACAATGATCTAGCCTCAATTTACCTTGTGTCAAGTCCTGGTTCTAGAATTTTGTAGAGTCAATGCCCATCATATTAAAAACAATTATGTAATGCACAACTCAAAAAAAAATTCTAAACAAGACACAAAATAATTTTTGATTTTCAAATTTTCTATTTTTGTTTTTAACTATATGAACTCAAAACAATGTAAATAATCACAGATCTAAAACGAATAAAAAACTATGAAAAAAACAAAATCCTAAAATAAAACAACACACTTAACTCATAAACGATATACAATCATAAAATAGGGAAGAGTGTAAAGAACCACATTTATTCAATCAATGGGACAAGTGCCACTAGACTTCATAAGGAATTTACTCCAAATTGAATATAAATTTGTCAGTCATTCATTTCTCACCCATATGGTCTTATACCTTGTAGGTGAGTTCTTTTTCTTTGCCATTTGTTTAGGTGGTGAAGGAGGATCGACATTTTTCTTTTTATTTGTCCTCTTATTCTGAGCCCTTTGAGTCTGGGTGCTCTTAAGTTTCATAAGGTTATCAATCTCTCTACTCAAGGCATCCGACTTCTGATGCAAGACTATCATTTTATGGAGTAGATCTCCTTGCTTCCCATATGATTTTCTCTTGGGAGGAACCATGGTATCTCTCTTTTTTTGAAAGCAATTCTTGCTCAGGTGACCTTTACCCCTACAGTAATTACAAACATGCACATGTATAACTGATTTGGGTCTAGGTTGATCAACCTATGGTGTAGAAGGAAATTTGGCTTTTACAAATTTAGTTCTTGAAGACGATGGGGTATCAGCATTATCAACATATCCAAGTCCCCGCTTGTCTCCACATCTTTGTCCCACACTTAGAATCTCATTTAATTTCTCAGTGTTTTGGGAAATATACGGTAAGTCATTTTTCAGTTGAACTAGATCAAGTTCAAGTGACTTCCTCTTCTCTAGACCTTCCTAGTAATCAGTTTTAAGAAATTTAACTTTGTCTTGGAGCATAGCTTTCTCTTCTTCATGCTGTCTAAAAATAGTTTCATATTTTTCATGTTCACTTTCAAAAGAAATTTTAGAATCCGTACAAGTTTGGAACTCGCATTCTAAGAACTTGTTTCTTTCTTGAAGAGATTTCTTCTCTTCCCTAAGCTGACCAACTAGCATAGATAATTCATTATTGTCTAGTTTAGAAGTAGAATTTTCAGAATCAAGAAATTCACCTCTATTAGTCAATTTCTTATTTGCTTTGGCCAGTTTAAAGCTTTCTTTATATAGCTCTTGATAAGCAGTATAAAGATCTCCTTGATCTTCACTGTCTAAGTCACTACGACTATTGATAGTGAACCATTCTTTAGGCATATTTATAAATGAAAAGAATGAACTGGTTTTGTAGGAATCTAAATTCAGGTGATTAAACCTTAAATTGAATAACCCATTCTGATATCAATTGAAATTCACCGGTTCGTTCTCTTTAACTCAATATACCTAGAAAGGGGGGGGGGTTGATTAGGTATTTAAAATTAATTATACTTACATAGTTTTACTGGTCGATGGTAAGGAAATAAAATCGCATGCCTTGGTTATTTCATAAAAGATTATCACAACTGACTCAAATCAAATATACCTCCGTAGTATATTGTCTTTTTGTCGTTTGATCTAATCAAGATAGATTGCAGAATATAAACAAACAATCACACAAGACAAGAGATTTTTACATGGAAACCTTAGCCAAGGAAAAACCACGGGACCACGTCCAGACGAAAAGTATCACTAACTAAAAAGTTAAACGAAACAAAGGTTACCTATGCAGCACCATTGCAAATACAGCTTCCAACCTTAGCCAAGGCCTACTGTCGATGCATCCACATCCTCTGAAACAATGCTACGAATCTACCATCAATTAGCTCCATAGGTAAGAAGGTGAAGGATTATTCGCTTGTTCAAGAAGCCTTATTCGCTTGTTCAGTTTGGTACACCTCAAACCTACCATCAATTAGCTCCTCTGATCTTAATTCTCAACACTCCCGCCTTTGCAGAAGGTGAAGGATTCAGTACACCCTAAATTTGGACGTTAATTGGGAGAAGCTAAGGGTTTAGGGTGGTGATCAGTTTGATTTTTTTATTATTTTGAGTTAAAAAATATGGTTTGTGTTTCAAAAAACCAACACAAATTTATTAAAGTTTAAATGTGCGTTGTGAATGTGTTGCTAAAGTTATCCTTCAAACTCATTAATCATTTGCTTTAGTAGTCTATTCAAATAACATAATTGAAAATAATGTTTGCAATTCCAGAATGTACTGTCTTTGCTATTTGTGCATCTGTTGTGGTACTAATTTTTATATCTTCTTCTGTTTGCATGTTCATTCTACATTCAGCATTTACAATAATATACCATGTCCAAGCAAGTTATCCGTAGGAGTGGACTTCCATTGTTTAGAGCACAAAATTGAGCCGAGGGAGTGGACCATAAACTTTTCTAGAGGGACGGCTGATATATGGTGCAGTTGTATACGGTATGCATTAGATTCTACTAGAACAATTTTTTGAATATGCCCCTCAATTTCTAAATACTTATCTATTAGCTGTTGGTGATGATTGGAGAAACACGTTACTTTTTAGTGGATAATATTTCATTTCTTGGGTTTGAATGCCTAAGGCACTCGAATTTATTTGTGCATGCTTTGTTTGGGAGTGCCATTGGCATGGGTCATTTAGGAAGTGGGTTTGAGTGCCGAAGGCACCCGTTTATGCATACACTTTGTTGGGGAGTGCCGTTGGCACGGGTCACCCCTAGTTATTAACATGACGGGATTAAGGGAGAATGTGAATATAATTGTACCCTTAATGGTCATTATGTGATTGCAAGTATTATGCCTATATCAGTTGATTATGATCTTATATATACTCATTGAGATATATTATTTTATTTACTTGCTAGTCGATTGGACTCACCCTCCTGGGATCTCTTATTTTTAGGTGAGCACGGACAATAGAGATGTACACGTGATTGGACTTAGTACCCAGGATGTCCTTAGAGTAGTTATTTATTTTGAGAGACATATGTAGTGAGGCTTAGGATGTATTTACATTATTTCAGATTTTGTGGCTAATTGGAGTATTAATTTTAATTCAATGTTTTAGACGCGCGGTTCATGTATTATCAACTGGCACTACATTATTATGGCATATTTTTGGGTATCCATTCCCAACTCGTGCCTCGTGATTCGTACGTGGGTAGATATTCTGGCATACGAGTTGAGGGGTGTGACACGAATGCTTAAAGCCAAAAATTTCCCTCGTTTTCAAGTTAGGAAAAAAGCTAACGATGCATGGTGCTGGAAGAGTATACTTGAAGCTAATGAGTCGATGAAATTGGGTTTCTTATGGATGATAGCTTTAGAAACCAATGTTTATGTTTGGAGAAATCCCTAGATAAAAGATCTGCCTGAGTTTAAAATTCAGGGTCCTCGCCCCCTAGATTTCATAGTACGGTTTATAACTGATTTGACCTCACCTCAGGAGAAATGGAACTCTTCTCTTCTTCACGATATGTTCCTCCAAGAGTTAACTCAAATGATGCTCAACACACCTATAAACCATAAAATGCCTCACGATAAAAATTCTATCAAAGAATCTCTAGATGTTTCTCCTAGAAACTATCTAGAATATCTACATATGATACATGTGTAGAGATTCCCTAGAACTCTCATGAGTATTCTAGACTCTTCCATCTTCTAGGGTTCTCCACCATACTCCAGAGTCCTCTAGAAACTTCCAGAGTACTCTAGACTCCTTGAGCCATAATTGGGCTTGGTTATGGGCTTGGAATGGGCCTCATTGGCGGCTTGAATCGGGCTCAACTAGTGACCCCGTGACACTCTCCCCCACCTAATTCCGCGACGTCCTTGGCACGTCGTCTCCAATGGTATTTGGTGATTTTGTCTTCAAATTGCCATAGTGTATCTGTGTGCTCCCAAGTAGCCTCATCCTTGGGTAATCCCTTCCATTTTACCAGATGCTCGATATATAGTTGGACTCCATGCCTATTCACCCGACGATCAACGAGTATGTAGTCCACTTCCTTGCGCTCTACGGGTCATCTCCTCGTATCCGTCCATTTCTTCCTTTTTGGTTGGCTCATGATAGCCTTCCCAGGTGGTGTCGATGAAGGTGACTTGACACCAAGCTTCATCTCAACTGGATGACCCACCTTTTTCCTAGGTGGTAGTGCTTTTGTTTGCTTAGGCGACATCATGTCTTTGGATTTTTCAAGGACTTTACCTTCTTTCTTGGGTAGTTCTCCATCTACCCTATCATCAAGATCTTCGACCATGCCCTTCTTGGATCCCATCGATAGTTGCAAGGCCGAGAGCATCTTCATTCTAATTTTGGTTCTATGAACTGTAGGAACCATGCAAAGAGCTCCCTCCTTGATGATACACACCGAGTTCACGAACGGCATAGGTATTGCCTTGACTCTCTTCAGGAACTCCATCCCTAGTACCACTTGATAGTTATCCATAGGAATGACTAACAAATCCATGAGCCCCTTCCATTCCCCTATGTGCAACTCCACCCCACGAACCGTGCCTTGGATAGGTTTGGCTTGTGAATTTACCGCTTTTATCCATCCTTCTTCCTTGGATGCTTTTAGTCCTGATATTCGCTCAAAAGTGCTTATTTTAAGCAATTATCCTTTTAGCATTATCGCACTCTCCTACGTAAAATGGCTCTAATTATCCACTTTTCTATGTAAGAGTCTATCTCATTGCGTAGAACACACTTTTCTGGACGAAATGGTATATTTGCATGCATTAAACACATTTTTAGAAGTTTAGATATTAAGCCGTTCTGATAAAGTCTCATTACGCGCTTCTTCTGTCGCAGGAAACCCTGATTGGATGATTCTCGAGACTTGTGGGCCCACATGGATCATGAAAGCCCATTATCAAAGCTTAAAGAGTCCACAGGCTATGTCTAGAAGATATGAGCCTATTACGGGCTGAACAAGGGGATCGAAGAGCTGGCCCAAGGAACCACGAGAGCGGGAGAGCTGATAACCAAGAGAAGGACCAAAGCATTTAAAGCCACATCAAATGATGGCCTGCTCTACTGGTAAAGCTCAAGTGAAGAACAATAGAAAATCAGGGTTCATGACCCTCTGCCAATACTTTTTTTGATATTTTCTCTCTCATCCCTCCTTATTCTCTCTCTCTTCATCTCTCGGTCCTCGAATCTATTGACTTAACCCCAGAACTCCTGCTCATTGGCTCTGTCTCATCTCCCTTAGCTTTCTGACCGTTGGATCTTCCATCGGGCCGTTGGATCTCTATAGATCGCCATCTGATCTATCAATTCTATGCATCCGACCATCCTATCGTGCTACCGATCAGTCGATCATCCATCCTATCAACCACCCGATTTCCATTGTAAAATATCAGTCCCTAGGGCAGGTTTGATTGTAGAGAAATGCCTCAGATGATTGATTGTGGCTGAGAGCGTAGAGCTCGATTTCCGAAGAAAGGAAAATACATTTTTCCTTGATGGGTATTTCAAGGGGAAAATGCATTTTTCTCCCCTGGCAACCAAACACACCCTAACCCACATCCATCGAGCCCAGTGGCCCACTATCCTTCTCACCTACCTTCTGGCCCATGGCCGATGCGCTCTGGGCCCACGATTTTTAGCGTTCCCATTGGCCAACCACTGGCCGACTCGTGGCGTCATCTCTCGGCCTAGTAATCAATCAGCCTTATGGCCAAACGGCCCATAAACCTCGAGCCCAAGCCCGCAAGTTCAAATATACAAATAAAAAATAAAAAATAAAATAAAAAAAAACAAAAAAATAGATTTTTTTTAGAAACCGTGAGTTTCCAAAAAGAGAAACCCACGGTTTCTCTATTAGAGGAGATCCTTCTCTTCTTTGGGGGCTCTCTTTTTCTCTCTCTCTCCCTCTTTCCCTCTTCTTTCTTCCTCCCTTCCACCTCTTCTCTCTTTCGGCGGATTCTTCCGGCGAGTGGGCGCCGTCTTCTTCTTCTTCTTCTATTTCTTCTTCTTCTTCTTCTTCTTCTTCTCCTTCTTCTTCTTCTTCTTCTCCTTCTTCTTCTTCCTCTTCTTCTTCTTCGTCTTCTTCTTCGTCTGCATCGTCGCCGGAGTTGCAGACAGCAACTCCGGTCGTCGTCTTCACACACCACCGCCAGCACGTCCTACTCCCCCTCTCCTCCTATCCTTCTTCTTCCTCTTCGTTTTCTTCTTCTTCTTCTTCTTCTTCTTCTTCTTCTTCTTCTTCTTCTGCTTCTTGTCTTTCTTCTTCTTCATCTTGAAGCTCGCCGGACTGGTTCGTCTTTTCTGACGAGCTTCTGTCCTCTCACTTGTCTTATTCTTCCATGACCTGCTCGTGCTCCACCAGTGCGTAGCACTGCCTGCTGCCACGAACAGCAACCTTCCGAGCTGCTGCACACCGCCCACAAGACACTCCACCATCGCTGCACACCATCCTCCACCTGCAATTCCGATCGCCCAATGCTCTATCCTCGCACACTCACGCCTGTTCCCTTCTAAAGGTTGCACCGCCTCTCCCTCCTCTTCTCTCCGGCAACGCCCCCTCCTTCACCACTAGCACCGCCTGCACCGTTCCCTTCCACCACCGTCATCCTTCACCTGCCGGACTGGTTCTTCTTCTCACCACCATTAACGCCTGCAACTCCTCCACGTTCTTCATCCCCGGCAGCGGCGCCATTTTACTGACTCGATCTGAGAGTTAGTCCACTGCACCCCTCTATCGCCTCTAATGGCAGATGAACGGCCTCTGTATGAGACCTACTACAGTTTCTATGAGAATCGAGGTGATCACTCTCAACAATGGTATGACAATTCTACGTATCATCATGATACTCCAGACTCGCACACTTCTATAGGGTATGATAATCACCGAGATCCGGAGTACAATTCTGTACTCCAAGAGCTTAAAAATTCAGTCTCTGCCCATCGTGCCGCAGTCCAGCAACCTATGTACCATTCCCAGTCTGTAGGATATTACCCTCCTATCCAGCAAGATGTCTGTACCTTTCCATCTCCAATGCAGACCTCCTATGACAACACTTATTATCCGGATAATAGGAGTCACCATAACTTTGGTTGGGAACAGTCTGCTATCCCTCAGCAACTGCAGCAGGATAATTATCCTTCCGGGTTCCATCAACCCAATGGAGAGTATGACTGGCAATACTCGCAATCCCAGTACCCGTCATATCCACAGAATGACTATTCTGATCAACAATGGGCCCCTCAGGATTTTCAGAATCAGCAACTAGTCCCAGACTCCACTTTGCCTTACAACTTTCATACCCAGTCGGACTACAATCAAGAGTTGGCACCTCAGCTCCCCTTGGTTGAACCACCTCCGTTGGCTACTAAACCTAGTCTAGAGGACCTTCTCTCTAAGTACATTGCCCAGCAACAACAGTATTTCCAAGGTCTAGAGCACCAACAACAGCAATCTATGGAAAGCTTGGAGCAACGTCTAGTTCAATTAGAAAATGAGAGAGAGGAAGTCAACTTCACTAGCCCACCAATAGCCTATCCTGAGGAGAATGATATGGCCACTGTCTATAATGAGGAGTCACACAATTGGACCAAGTACCAGAATTGCCAGGATGAAATAGAAGTTGTTACCACCCCTAGATCAAGCGCGATTATTAAGGAACCAGTGTATCCTTATACGGTGCCTTTAACAGCACCAAATCTTGAACCTACCTCAGAGCAACCTATTTCTCACTCTACCTCTAATGACCCTGATGTCGATGACACTAAGCTGTGTCTCGATCGCACGATCCCAACTGTCCTAGATCTACCGTTCCTCCCCACCTCCGTTGGATTGTTCAACAATTGTGATGAACCTGAGTCTCAATCTTTGGTGCCCTTAACAGCACCAACTTCTGGACTGAGCACAGAGGAACTTAGTCCCATCTCTATCTCTGATAATTCTCTCTCTGCTCTGAATGCAGACATTCCTACTGATGAGCCATGTCTAGAAAATGGGCCTCCTGCTGTCCTGGACCTACCGATCCCCACCGAGGAGGGACATATTGAGTGTAGGGATTGGAACATCCCTATCACATTAGGAAACATCGAGAAAGAGGTCAACAATTTTCACCCGTCACCCTACATCGATATTATCGATGACCCGTGTGCCGTAGAGAGTCTAATTCAAGACTCTCCTGAAGATAATTTATCCAAGTGTCATGAACACTGTGAGTTTGACTTCATCTCGGAGTCCAATATTTCTGGTATTACTGATCTGCAGGAGTCTGCTCCATTCAAATACATTCCCGCAAAACTCAATGAGTTTGCGGCTCTGCTAATCACGGTCAGAGAACCCAATACTACTCCCCTCTCAGTCTTTACTGAGAAGCTTCTATCCCTCCCCGCTGAACTAAATGTTTTTGCGGGTCTGCTCAGCAAAACCACTCCTACGCTCCTCTCAATCTTTACTAAGAAGCTTCGATCCCTCCTAGATCAACTCCGTACTTTTGCTGGTCTACTCAGAGAGTTCAATGCCCTTCTCTCAGTCTACACTGAGAAAGACCTATTTTACACAGGTATCCCTAGACAAGGGATAGGATAGTTGTTTCCGTTCCACCTTAGGTGTCAGGAAGACTGCAGATCCACTCAGTCTCCATGAGTTTTAACCTGGTTGGGGGTACTTGATATACCCCCGTCATGTCTGGCTGAAGACGTAAAACTTAGCGCTTTCGGAAAGGCAATTTCGGTATTCCTAGAGTACATGAGTCTCATGCATTTGTTATTACTGTTATATCTTTGGAAATACAGGTACATTCATTCTTCCGATCATCAGGTACCACACGCTGTCGAGTTTCTGCCGACTTGGTAACATCCTTCCTGAACCTTTGCATCATCATCACCGATTTTTCATCATTTTATGTCACGGTCATGAGCACCGAGGACGGTGCTGTATTTTGGTTGGGGGTGGGTATTTACCAAAACTCATGTCTTCATTTTGATAAAAAAAAAAAAAAATTCTTGTTTTTGGGGTGATTTCCGATGTTCTCCAAAAGTTTTCTAGAATTTCAAAAATGTGTCAAATACCCTGACTTTAATTAGCTGAAAACCTCCGTTAAGTCAGTATTGAGGATATCAATTTTTGTTTAAAGATAGTGTTGAGTCAATTCAAGTGTGACTACAGCAGGTTTGAAAACTCAGAAAAACTCATATTCGGCACAATTGTACACTATCAATATCAGAGTCATCCTAAGTTTAGAAATTCTAGAGATTCTGCGAGAATAATTGTGGAGACCTAACCTAGTGAGCTTTCGAGCCATTATTCATGTCAGAGGGTTATATAATAATTCTGAGTCACAAGATGACTCACTATTCTTCATGCCCGCAATATTCGTTAAGAGATCTCATTATCTTTTGCTTCGATCATAAAACTCGAAACGACATCAACATTGGATTACTACGACAAAACCTTCTCTGTATCCAGTTAAGACAGTATACATGATAGTGCAAACCCTAGAAAATGATTTAGGCCATTTTTTCTGAACCATTCAGCCTTTTTACTCACCTGAATTATACTTCACTAGAAACCCCTTGAACCCTTCTATAAAAGCCTTTTCTTTGTAAACCCATCAACCTAAAAACCAGTATAGCTACAAAGCATGACTGGCTACCCTTATTTTGAGATGGACAAAAGAATAACTGATGTGGGTGTACCGTGAAAAGAAAAGTAAAGAAGAAAAATCAAAAGAAAAAGAAAGTGGTTCAAGCTGAAAACAAAATATGGAAAGAAAGTATGAAAAAGTGCTGAAAAGAAATTGAGCAGTCTCAGAAATATCAAGAAAAAGAGAAAAATACAAAAAAAAAGGAAAAAGGAAAAAGAACCAGATAATGGTGTTACGTCGCAGGAAAAATGCAAGAAAATGGCAATATCCTCTCAAGATCTTTGGAATCCTGTATCCCTTTATCTCTCTACACCTGACCTAAGCCTCATTACAACCCAGGAAAGTCCTACTTGATTCTAGGATAGTACGATCATAAAATATGGAGATTGGAGAAAGAGAAGCTATAGAGTTTGATCTGACGTTCCCGAGTGAAGTGGTATTCCAATCATGAGATCTTCTTCTGTTAAAAATGTCCTTCCTTTAAATAATATATATGTGAGATCTTTGCTTTCATATATCAACACATCTCCTCACATATAAATTGAGAGAAAAAAAAGAAAACCCTTCTTGTGTGATTCTATTCTGAGTGTTAAACATGTGAGATTTGAGGTCGAGGCATAAAAACTTAGAGGTGATTTGGAAATCTTTACTGTCGGATGATGAGAACGTTGAGCACACACACACGCAGAGTCTGACTATTCTGGGTCATGATTATCAGTTTGTAGTCTTGCCAAAACTTTCAAACTCTTCGCTAGCATGTAACTGTTTTTGCATCCATTCAATGATTTTACTTACGATGTTTTCCCGGAGCTAATGTGAAAGTGTGCAGCATGTGCAGAGCCCTTTTAAGCTCATTTATTTCGCACTAATTGCCAAGGATTGGCAATATGCTGGTTGGGGGTTGTCATATTCGCTCAAAAGTGCTTATTTTAAGCAATTATCCTTTTAGCATTATCGTACTCTCCTACGTAAAACGGCTCTAATTATCCACTTTTCTACGTAAGAGTCTATCTAATTACGTAGAACACACTTTTCTGGACAAAATAGTATATTTGCATGCATTAAACACATTTTTAGAAGTTTAGATATTAAGCCGTTCTGATAAAGTCTCATTACGCGCTTCTTCTGTCGCAAGAAACCCTGATTGGATGATTCTCGAGACTTGTGGGCCCACATGGATCATGAAAGCCCATTATCAAAGCTTAAAGAGTCCACAGGCTATGTCTAGAAGATATGAGCCTATTACGGGCTGAACAAGGGGATCGAAGAGCTGGCCCAAGGAACCACGAGAGCGGGAGAGCTGATAACCAAGAGAAGGACCAAAGCATTTAAAGCCACATCAAATGATGGCCTGCTCTACTGGCAAAGCTCAAGTGAAGAACAATGGAAAATCAGGGTTCATGACCCTCTGCCAATACTTCTGATATTTTCTCTCTCATCCCTCCTTATTCTCTCTCTCTTCATCTCTCGGTCCTCGAATCTATTGACTTAACCCCAGAACTCCTGCTCATTGGCTCTGTCTCATCTCCCTTAGCTTTCTGACCGTTGGATCTTCCATCGGGCCGTTGGATCTCTATAGATCGCCATCTGATCTATCAATTCTATGCATCCGACCATCCGATCGTGCTACCGATCAGTCGATCATCCATCCTATCAACCACCCGATTTCCATTGTAAAATATCAGTCCCTAGGGCAGGTTTGATTGTAGAGAAATGCCTCAGATGATTGATTGTGGCTGAGAGCGTAGAGCTCGATTTCCGAAGAAAGGAAAATACATTTTTCCTTGATGGGTATTTCAAGGGGAAAATGCTTTTTTCTCCCCTGGCAACCAAACACACCCTAACCCACATCCATCGAGCCCAGTGGCCCACTATCCTTCTCACCTACCTTCTGGCCCATGGCCGATGCACTCTGGGCCCACGATTTTTAGCGTTCCCATTGGCCAACCACTGGCCGACTCGTGGCGTCATCTCTCGGCCTAGTAATCAATCAGCCTTATGGCCAAACGGCCCATAAACCTCGAGCCCAAGCCCGCAAGTTCAAATATACAAATAAAAAATAAAAAATAAAATAAAAAAAAACAAAAAAATAGATTTTTTTTAGAAACCGTGAGTTTCCAAAAAGAGAAACCCACGGTTTCTCTATTAGAGGAGATCCTTCTCTTCTTTGGGGGCTCTCTTTTTCTCTCTCTCTCCCTCTTTCACTCTTCTTTCTTCCTCCCTTCCACCTCTTCTCTCTTCCGGCGAGTGGGCGCCGTCTTCTTCTTCTTCTTCTATTTCTTCTTATTCTTCTTCTTCTTCTTCTTCTTCTTCTTCTTCTCCTTCTTCTTCTCCTTCTTCTTCTTCTTCTTCTCTTTCTTCTTCTTCCTCTTCTTCTTCTTCGTCTTCTTCTTCGTCCGCATCGTCGCCGGAGTTGCAGACAGCAACTTCGGTCGTCGTCTTCACACACCACCGCCAGCACGTCCTACTCCCCCTCTCCTCCTATCCTTCTTCTTCCTCTTCGTTTTCTTCTTCTTCTTCTTCTTCTTCTTCTTCTTCTTCTTCTTCTGCTTCTTGTCTTTCTTCTTCTTCATCTTGAAGCTCGCCGGACTGGTTCGTCTTTTCCGGCGAGCTTCTGTCCTCTCACTTGTCTTATTCTTCCATGACCTGCTCGTGCTCCACCAGTGCGTAGCACTGCCTGCTGCCACGAACAGCAACCTTCCGAGCTGCTGCACACCGCCCACAAGACACTCCACCATCGCTGCACACCACCCTCCACCTGCAATTCCGATCGCCCAATGCTCTATCCTCGCGCACTCACGCCTGTTCCCTTCTAAAGGTTGCACCGCCTCTCCCTCCCCTTCTCTCCGGCAACGCCCCCTCCTTCACCACTAGCACCGCCTGCACCGTTCCCTTCCACCACCGTCATCCTTCACCTGCCGGACTGGTTCTTCTTCTCACCACCATTAACGCCTGCAACTCCTCCACGTTCTTCATCTCCAGCAGCAAGGCATCCACACCTGAACCACCACCGGTCCACCCACTTCATCATTCCAGGCTACTGCCCACGTCTCCCCAACATCTGTTGGACACCACGCCCACGAGCCCGAGCGCCACCAACAGTCAGCGCCTCCTTCTCCATCCATCACCGCCGACCACCACCTAGCAGGGCCACCATCTCCACGGCTCGTCCAAGAGGAGTGGCTGCACCGTTGCAGACCTCATCGTCTCAATCAACACCTGCTACACGTCCAACAACTCCACCCTCTCCTAACACCGTTGCACCCTGCTCCATAGCCGGCCGAATCTGCTACTCCGACAAGATCCTCTCTCCAGGAGGTACCACCATGAGTTCTTCTCCACCGGACTGAAAGGGGTGGTTCCTCCCTTCTCTACCAATGTGCCACAAGCATGAGATGTGCTGCTGCCTTCTTGCACCTTCCATTTGCAGGTGCACCGATCAACACCTCCCTCTTCTAGGCGTTGCACATGCTCAAGATCTCTCCTCTTCAAGTAAGAGTTTTCTCTCTCTATTTCTCTTTCCATCTAATTCTCTTATTTTTCCTCTTTATCTCTCTATTTCTCTCTCTCTCTCTCTCTAGACTCTTTAGATTTTCCTTTCTCTCTCTAGTTCTCTCTCTCTAGGAATACTCCCTCACTTCAGTTTCTCTCTCTACCTCCCTCTCTTATTAAAATGCTTTCTAGTTTAGTTATTTTGTCAGATTTTTGCTGTAAAAGACAATTTTGATTAAATAAAGTTGATTTGAATAAAATTATGTTCCATTCTCTGCAAATTTCCCGTCATTTTATGTCATTATTGCGCTAACCTGACTAATCCCGAGTGCGGATCGACATCCGACACGAATCCCTATACAGAATCTCTGAATTTTACAGGATAATCGGATAATATTACAAATGTGTTGAAATTAGGGTTTCCGTAACCAACGACGCGGAAAAATCTCACTTTCAAGTCCCAATTGCTTTGCCTCTTCTCTTGAGACAAAGTTATGTATCGCCTCGGTGTCCACCATGATCCGTGTAGGCTTCCTGTTGATATGAGCTTCCATGTACATGAGTCCCTTGCTCATAGTCTTAGAAGACTCAGGTTGTTTCTTCACAGCATTGAGGAGTTGTAAGGATCCCATCCTTGGCTCCTCGTCGGTGTCTTCACTTTCACTACTCAACTTGGCAGCTAAGGCGTTCAATGCCTTCCTCTGTTGGCAGTCCCTTGCCCAATGATCCCCATCACAAAGGAAATAATTAGTCATCGATCTAGAGTGGTCCTTACCTTCCTTTCTAAAATTGTCATGCTTCGGCTTGGATGACCCCTCCTTGTGACTTGATATTTCTTTGTGACTTGATGCCTCATCTTCCCCACCTTTGACATGAATACCCTTGGGCGACTTTGGCTTAGAGGAATCATCTCTTTTAAATTCCAATAACTGTTCAGCAATGGCCATGACACTAGTGAGGTCTTGTATCCCACGTCGTCTTAGTTCCTATTTCGCCCATAGTTGGAGAGCATCCATGAAGTTGAAGAGTAGTTCCTTGTCCGGCATGTCTGGAATCTCCAACATCAGGGTTGAAAACTCCTTCACATAGTCTCGAATTGACCCCGTTTGCTTAAGCCATTTTAGTTTCCTCCTTGCCTGATGTTCAGCATCCTCCGGGTAGAATTGCTTCTTGATCTCCCTTCTAAAGTCATCCCAAGTATCGATCGTGCACGTACCTCGTTCCATGTCTGCATGACACCTTTGCCACCATAGAGTAGCCGTATCTGTGAGGTACATGGTAACCGTGCAAATCTTGGTCCTCTCATCACGTAAGGAGATGGCATCGAAGTACTGTTCCATGCCCCATAAGAAGTTGTCCAACTCCTTTGCATCCCTTGACCCACCATAGGTCTTGGGCTCCAGTGTCTTGATCTTGGGCATCTCCCGTGTGACCACGCTCTCATTGCCCATGGCCTTCTTGCATAAGGCCCAATCACTTCTCATTTCCTCAACTTGGTCTCTCAGAGTCTCTTCCATCCCTATCACTTGGGCTTGGAAGGCATCCTTTTCTTGCTGCCGATTGTGCACCAACTGGTTCATTGTGGCCAGCATGCTCTCCTTGAGTTCCTCAACTCCCATCTTGAGGTCCTCCATGCCCATGCCTAACTCGTCGAACCTGTCACGTGCATCTGCCTTGGCAAGCCTAGCTTCCTATTTAGCAAAGATGTCTTGGGACATATCCCTTTTCCTTCCCTTGGTGGGGTTGGGGTTGTGCCCATCACTTCCCCTTGTCTCTTCAGTGACCATCACTTCCCCTTGTCTCTTCAGTGACCATCAACATGGTGCCTTTTTGAGGTCACTCTGATACCACTTGTCACGGACTTAGTCTTTGACCCTCACTAAAGACCGTGCGGCACTTGAGTTAGTCGCTCCTTTGCTAGCTTAAGTCAGTTTTTCTCCAAAGTGACTTAGGACTTGGCCTTGCCTAAGCACTACTCTCAATCAAGAAGCACATAAGCACACAAGAACACAAGAGAGCTTAGAGAATGAGGAAGCTTATATTGCTCAACTCTTGATTCCTAAGAGTCCAGGATGAATATAAATGAGGGGGTTTGCCCCTTTATATAGGCTTCAAGCCTTATTCTAGAACTTTCCCTACAATTCTACCAAAAAATCTCTAGATGTTTCTCTTAGGAACTATCTAGAATATCTACATATGATACATGTGTAGAGATCCCCTAGAACTCTCATGAGTATTCTAGACTCTTCCATCTTCTAGGATTCTCCATCATACTCCAGAGTCCTTTAGAAACTTCCAGAGTACTCTAGACTCCTTGAGCCATAACCAGGCTTGGTTATGGGCTTGGAACGGGCTTTATTGGCGGGCTTGAATCGGGCTCAACTAGTGACCATGTGACAACAAGCTATCCTAGTGTGGCTCTGTGTGTGCAAACGGGCTGGAGTTTACTCAATTATAGTTGAATTCGATGCGAAGGAGCTGATTGGTGTTTTGGAGCAAAGATCCATGGAGGCCGGCTGGTTTTCCTGGGGACATGTGCTTTTATTCTAAAGATGGCAGTCTCTTTCTCAAAACTTTCTTTTAATTACTCTGGTCGTGTAACTAATTATATTGCTCATACTTGAGCAATTGGGCAGACTCTTTTCCTCTTGGCTGATTTCTTGTTTGGAGGAGAATAGAGTGCAGGCCCATACCATTTGGTTGATTTTTGGTGTGTTGTTAATTTATAATATTATGTGGCTCACAAAAATAAAATAAAAGCATTTTTAAGCTAAAGTAATCAAATAATTATAAAATCATAAAAAAAAAAAATGGAGTGATGGCAGTAGGCACTGTAGACCCATTTGACAGCTAAGATGGAAAGGGAGAGAGATGTTCAGATTATTTAATTTACATAATAATATATGGGGTGGATGGACGACTAGGGTTTAATGATCTCTCGGAAAAGGTAACGTGAGGGGGATCTCATCAGATCCTTTGTACTGATTTGCAGTACACTGCTTTGCATTTGCGGAGCATTAAAGGGAGTATGTTGGGGGCCCACACATCTGGGTAATGGTCTGACAGAGTCCGCGTGGTTGAGGAAGGTGAGGCTTAGATTGGTTTGGGCTTCAGTTATCCTTTTCATGGGCCCCAGTCGAAGTTATGAACATGGCCCCTCTCTCTCTCTCTCCTCTCAAGATTCTAAATTCCCGAGTTGGACAGACAAAGAAGTCTCCTTTGATCCTAAGTTTAGTAACTGCTTTTTTTTTTTATCTCATTTCTGTCTGTTTTATGTTCCACTACGGGGCAGGGCATGGGTTGCACGTGAGTGATTGTAGGAACTTCGTTTGATGACCAATCACATTTTGAGCCACGTAGGACACTCTTAGAGACCACTGACCGTATGGATGTTTAGCACATCCCCAGGTGGACTTACATACCAAAATTCAACCTAATTATTAATTTCCATTTGTTGGATTAGAATTTCTTTCATTGTTTATATGTAACCGTGGATTTTGAGTATTCTTTGGTGTACTCAGATCCAAAGGTTAGAAATCTCTAATCAAGCTTATTTTTGGCATGTAGGTCTACCTAGAGATGGGACAAACATCCATAAGGTCAGTAGTTTCTAAGAGTATACCATGTGTCCCAAACAGTTGTCCGTCATCAACGTTAAAGATTGATATCAATTATCAAAGTTCTGCTATGCTTGAGTGAAGCCCCGCGTAGAAGGCAACCCCGGTTTTGAGATTATAATATTAGGGTCGGGTTCCAGTGACCAACACTTTTGACAAACATTTTTGACCAACACCTTGGTGTACCCTCATAGAGGATGAATCAATGGCTGACTTTTGGTGAGGGACGATCTCCTCACCATATAGATCACCCCAACAAAAATCATCCCATTCTGAAATATCTAACCCTGTTAAATGTGGTTTTCAAGTTAAATGTTAAAAACGACGGTCCATAATTCTTTAACTTCTAAACATCAGACTGATTTGAATTTTTGTGAGGATGATCTCCCCACCATATGGATCATCTTCACCAAAAATCAGCCATTGATTCTTCTTCTATGATGGTACACCAAGCTGTTGGTCAAAAATGTTGGTCACCGAAACCCGACCCATAATATTATAGATGTAAAGTGTAGATTAGAAATTTTTTTAGGGTATTTTAGCAACAGCCACCCTGAAAATTGAAAGTAATTAGTAATACACCTCTTATACTTTCAAACTTTAGGATTACTCCCTTGACCTTATTTTTTAAGGGTTGGGCTCCGGTTACAGGACACAATATGAGCCACGTGGTATACTCTTAGAGGACTCTGACCGTATGGATGTTTGGCCAATCCCTTGGTGGACCTACAAACCAAAAATCAGCCTGATTAGTGATTTCTAAGCGTTGGGTCTTTGTACCTCAATTGCTGCTCAAATTTCACAGTTGAGATCAACTCATGAAAATAAGTCGAATCCAACACCTATAAATCACTAATCAGGCCGCTATTTAGTTTGTAGGTTCACTTAGGCATTGGCCAGACATCCATACAGTCCGAGTCTTCTAAGAGTGTGCCACGTGGCTCATATTGTGTCCTATAACCGGAGCCTCATTTTAGGATAGTAACGGGAGCCTCACCCATTTTTAAAAGTGGTTGACTGAAATTAAAAAGTACTTGAATCACACATCGTTAGCATTTTACTTGCAATATTATGGTACTTTCATAGGTGCATGATGCATGTCTCGTCTTAACCGCAGTCAAATGATAGTTAAAGCATTAAACTAGGTCAAGGGGGGTAATCCTAAAGTTTGAAAGTATAGTAGGGGTATTACAAATTACTTTCAAATATCAGGAGGTGTTACTAAAATGCCAATTTTTTATGATAAATAATCAATTGTGGAATTCTTCGTATGTCTTGAGAGAAATTGGGTTTGCTAGTTCAGACCATTGTCAGTAAATTCTCGAATTATATACAAATTCGAAGCGTACCGAAGAACGTCTTATTTGAAGTTTTGAAAAAATTAAAATTTGCGCATTTTTTAACATGATCGAATTATTCTCGAATAAAACGTGAACTTTTCTGAATTGTGACTGGAATTTTTAGTTTTGAACATAAAAAAAAATTCAAAGATCGATCTCGTAGTCAAAAAGAGAAATGCTGAAGGAGGATGGAATGTTGCTCCATGATCTGTCAATCTCACTTCTTATAGTGGCCATGACCAAATAGTCTTCGAGTTCGAGCGCTCTTCCCTACCATGGAATAAATTTTTGAGTATATCATCAACGATAATGACGGACTACACTATGAGTCACTTGGCATACTCTTAGAGACCACATCCCTAGGTGGACCTATAGACCAAAAGTCAGCTTGATTAGTCATTTGTAACTGTTGGTTTTTACCTGTCGGATATCTAGCATTATTTGGGCTACTAGGATCCAAAGGTTAGAAATAACTAATCGGGCTGATTTTTATTTTATATATAGGTCTACCTAGAGACGGGCCAAGCATCCATAGCATCAGTGATCTCTAACAATGAGCCACGTGGCTCATATCTGTCAGTCGTAAAAGATATGCTCCCTATCATGTTGCACGCGTCTCCTAGGTTGATTGTGTAACATCCCTAGGTCAACTTTCAATGCCACATATATACAAAAATGAACAGATGTGGCAAGGATCATGCGACTTAAAAACAGCTCAAGATATTATCATTGGAGGCAAACAGCTTACAAGATAGAAAAGAAAATAAAAATAAAAAGCTTACAAGACATATGAAGCCTCAATAATGGCATGTGGATGTTTCTCTCAAATTGTTTAATGCTTATGATGCTGATAACATCAATGTCATTTCCACTCACTGTGATGGTGTGTATTTGGAGTCTGCATATTCAATTCGTACTCGGCTCCCAAGTGGCGAAGAATTTTGGAGAAGCTCCTTTCAAGATTTTGACATGTCAAGGTGTCAAACTCCACCACATTTTTATTTTTTTATTTTTTTATTTTGTTTCAATACAATCAAAATATGTAATTATATATAAATAAAGATATCGAGCAGAACTAGGGGATAACAAAAAGTGTCATAGACCACCAAAAACAAGAAAAGACTACGATGCACTACTCAGTGCATCGCCTTCCATGAGAGTGTCAAATCGAAAAACCATGTCAGCAAAGAATATGCCTCTCGTCTCAAGGTGAATGCTCCCCCAGTTAGGGGTGTCAATTTTACCTGTTTAACCGAAACCAAATCAGAACCGGAAACACTGGTTCGGTTTCACATTTTTTTGGAACCGATTAAAAAAGAACTGGAACCGAACTGAAATTAATAGTTCCGGTCCTGGGTAGTTAGATATGGAACCAGAACCAAATAGGAACCGGAATTGATATGTAAGTATATATAGTGTTAAATTTGTAATATTATCAAGATTGAAACCAATATACCTGGAACTATAACCAGAATCGATCGGAATCAAATAATTGGTTCCGGTTTTGATTTCGGTTCCGGTTCCATCATTTTGAGTACCGGAACCGATAGGACCCAGAACCGATAAGAACCAGAACCATTAGTTCCGATTCTGGGTACCTTAGGAACCTAACCGGAACGGACCCATTGACACCCCTACCTTAACTGAAGAGGAAATATCACTACTAGACAAGAGGGATTTCGCGCTGGCGCTACAAAATATGTACTATGTCGGTTTCACAAAAAACCAACGCGATATGTTTAGAAAAAAATTTGTGTTGGTTTTTGGTAAAACCAATGCGATACGACGCTATAACACGTCACCGATGCAAAATCGCATTGATTTTAGAAAAACCGAAACGATAAGTCTGTTAGAAATATTTTTAACCCGCGCATTTCTATCTTTCCTCGCGCTAAAACCCTCTCATTCTCCTTTCTCTCCTCCAAAACCCTCGCCGTTCGCCTTTGCCATTTTTGTCGTCGCCGTTGTCCATTATTGCTGGCGAAACCCACCCCAAACCCTTGCCAACAAAAGGAGTCTATTTTTTCTCTTTCTCTTTCTCTTTCTATTTCTCATCTAGGGTTCAGCTTGGTGTTTAGCCGAGCCCTAAACGCACATACCGATGGTCAGGGAAGCCCAGACCAGCCATAATATGAGCCACGTGCTACACTCTTAGAGGGCATTGACTGTATGGATGTTTGGCCAATCCCTAAGTGAACATACAAACCAAAAATCAGCCTGATTAGTGATTTCAAACCTTTGGATCATTGTACCCAAATAATGGTAAATAATGCTCAAATTCCTACTGTTAAAATCAACCCATGAAAATGACTTCAACTACCGTGTAGAAATCACTGATGAGGTTGATTTTGGGTTTATTGGTCCATCTAAGGATTGGCCAAATATCTATACGGTTAGTGTTTGGCCAATCTGGGCTCACTGACCACATGGATAGGTCGTGATGTAACATGGTATACCTGAGATCTTTTCAAATGCAGAAGCGCCTATAGAGGACTCATGTAATCCCATTGCAGTCCATGCAAAGGACTCTTGTGTGAAATATCTGGGTATATGGATTAACGGGACTTAGAGGGGGTGAATAGTTCGGTTTAAATTAATTACCAATTAAAAATTAAGCAACCTATTAAATTATATTCGGTCGGTGATCTAAGATCTATTACATGCAATTTTTAAGCGGAAGCAAATAGATTGGTCTAACCAGATTTAATCTAAATATACAAGATATATATATATATATATCACAAATCTATTCAGCCAATAAAATAATAAAATAAATAAAGAAATAGACACGATTTTTACGAAGAAAACCCAACTGGGAAAAACCTCAAGACCATGTCCAGTCAAAATCACGACACTAATAGAAGACAGAGATACATACAGTTACCAATGCTACGACTCACAACTGAATCCAAATCCACACGAGTTCCAACCGCCAATTTACCATGTCGCCTTATATCTTCACGTTCCAAACCACACGAAATGCCTTTAGGGTTTGATATCGAATCACAACCAACTCGATCCACACAGTGGGGCAACTAACAAAAAGGTAATAAGATGAACCAATGTGTTTAATCATTCATAGAAAAAATAGATTCAACCATGAAGAGATCAACGCTTTCCAACGCTGATGATCAAAAGAATAAAACTTACTTGATCAAGTTCTTGAGCATCTAAGAGCAAAACTTAAGCTTCAATCAACAATGGAAGCTCTTGGATCTCTAAGTTTTCTTCTCTACTTTAGATGGGCTTGAATGGCTTGGAAGAATTCGATTTTCAACCTAAAAGATTATATATGTAGTAAAGCAAGAGTCCTAGAGAAATAGAACTAATTGGAGGCAATTTGGATAATTTCAGAGCTTTAAAAACCCATCATTCGTCAATCCAATAGACTGAGAAAAAGTCCAATCGATTGGACATAACACGGAATAATTATTTTTCTGTCGGGGCAAGTCCAATCGATTATACTCAGGGTCAAATCGATTGTACTCAGGGTCCAATTGATTGGACACTCTGTTAAATTGATTGGACTATTCAGGTAACAATTTTAGTTCAGTTAGCACAAGTCCAATTGGTTAAACAGAAAGTCCAAGAGATTGGACTTTTCAACATATCAATTGGACTATTCAAAAGTTGCCCGAAAAGCCTCGAATTGCTCTGAAAAGTTTCCTTTGCTACTATGACTTAGTTTTTCATGATTTTAAAGATTCTCAACCCTATTTCTATGGTATCTAAGTTACTTACCAACCTATTGGTGTATAGATCAATTAAAGCTTTGATTCTTCTGATGTATCACTCTTTTGATCTTCTGTCAAGCAGTCTTCAGTTATGAGACCATACTTAACCAATCGACTCCTAACTACCCACACACTAGGAAGGCTACAAACACATGTTTTGTCATACGGAATTTGCCAACACAAAAATCTCGACCATACATTGTGACCCTGCATAGATAATTTTTTTGACCTATTGACTGTGTGGATGTTCAACCCACCTACTGGTGGATAAACACACTAAAAAGCAGTTTGACTAATGATATATAACCATTGGATTCATTACTCCAAAAGACATGCTTGAATCCAATGGCTAGAATCAATCCTAACAAGTAATAAAATATATGGATAGAGATAACCAATCAGGTTAATTTTTTGTTTATACATCCAACAACAGGTGGGCTAGCTACACATACACGTGGTTAGTAGGCTGGGGCGACCACCTTATTGGCCTTATGGTAGAGATGGCCCTGTGTGGGATTACCTCCTTGATACGGATGTTTGTCCAACCACTAGGTGGACCTAAAAACTAGAAAGCAGCATGATTAATGATTTAAAACCTTTGGATCTTTGTACCCAAATAATGCTAAAATTCCAACAGTTAAAATCAATAACCCATGAAAAAAACTTCAATCCAACACTTAGAAATCAATGATAAGGTTTATTTTTGGTTTGTAGGTCCACCTAGTGATTAGCCAAACTAAAGTTAAAACAAACTTCAATTACATGCCGTTATTATTGTACATTGCATTATTATGGTCCTTTCATGGGTGCATTAACAAGCACATGGAGATGCTCTAAATTGTTGGAGCTTTTGTAGGGTTAAAATCAAAATGCATGTGTGCGGGTCTCTTGATAGTTTTATCACTTTGATGTGATTCCAAATTGGATTTATTATCACTTTGATAGTTTTATCACTTTGAGTTTTCTTTTTATGTTACTCGTATTTTATTTGTTTGTGTGCATGAAATGCTCTTTTTGTGGGTACTACTAGTTTGTGCCTATCCATGTTTTAGCTGTTGCTTATAAAGTTAAAATGCTTGATATTAATTTACATTTGCACAAAGCACTATAAGCATGAGATCTTGAAGACTCTATGGAAGATAAGAGGTTGCACAATATATACGCACTATATATGACCTGATTGAACCCTTTAATCTTATCCGGGATCCAATCTTTAATTTCTTATAAGAGTTAACATAGAATTATGCGCCCATTCGGGGATCATTATTTGTATGTATTGTAAAGAATAATTTTATATTCTAGTTTTGACAAAGATTATGTATGACATAAATGTGGGGGCAAAAATTGTAATCTCACCCTTTCATCCTCAAAGTCAACAGATATTCTTCTTTAAAAGAATCTTTTCATCCAATACATAAAGCCTCTTCACATTTCACACAGTCTTACAAATCACCAATAAAAAATGTCTGGCTCTAGGAAAGTCGTCTATGCAAGGTAGAAGTCAGTTGCCAACGAGAGAGTGGTTGTAGAAAGTCTCCTCCGTCTTCAAGACTCCATCCCATCGCCTGCTGCAACTCCAGATCTGCTCCTGCTCCACGATCACCTCCTTCGAAGCACAAGGGGTGGTGTACCTGCCAAAGACACTCCGACGATCAAGTCAGGAAATGCTCCACTGCTGCAAGACACACATAAAGGTTATCTCTCAAGGAAATGGGGTGGTAGTTTCCGATTTCCCCTTCCTAGATCTCTTTCTTTATTTTGTATCTGATTTGGTTTTCTTTTTTTATCCCCCGTGTAAGGAAGTCTTTTCCCTTCTCTTGTGAGGGAGTTATCTTGGAAAAAATCCCCTTTCTGTAAGGGAGGGGTCCTCTATTTATAGACCCCCTGTCTCTGTTCCTTTCTCTGTTCTATTTTCAAGTCTCTTTCCTTTGGCCGAGCCAGAGGTGGCCCGCGCACTTTTTGTTCTTTTTCTCTTCCATCCCCGCTTCATGTTAGTAGTCTTTCATGTGTTTCCCGAGCGTCCCTCTGTCCCAAAAGGGAGGGCCGACCCAGATTGCTCTTGTCTGTCTTAAATTTCCCTTTCTACGTCCTGGGCCCATTAGTATTTGGCAAGTATGGCTTGACTAGTGGATTTGCACAGTTCGATGGTCCAAGACCATCTGGTGGTCATGGTCCGCCGGTTGGTTATGGGCCGTCAGCTGGTTATGGGCCGCCAGCTGGTGTTGGGCCATTAGTTGGTTTTGGGCCGTTAGCTGGTTTTGGGCCATCAGCTGGTTATGGACCATCAACTAGTTATGGGCCGCTAGCTGGTCTGAAGTTCGTAAAAGTATCAAATGAAAGAATATCATGCCCTGAATCTACCACGTGCCATGGTGGTGAAATTATGGTACCCACATTGCCCCCTCTTGGGGTTAAGGGACAAGGTAACCATGATTTGTCGCTTATCTTCGAGATCGTGGAGAATGCATGTTGCTTGCTAATGACCGCCAGCTGGTTGGTAATCAGGTTGTCTCTGTCTAGCGTACTTCGTTGGATAGAATATTTTTCTTGAAAGGCGCTTGCTTGTATTCTCTTTATTGTTATGACCTGAGAGTTTCTCTAACGTCATTCTTATTTTGCTTAACCCCAGGTGGTCCCATTATAAAAATACTTTTGGGTCACTTTAGGATTCATTTTCGACTTTATCTTTTTCCCTTCCATTCTCTGACCCCAAGCGACCCTTCCTCCTTATACCAAGCTGCCAGCCTGCCCATTCGCTCATCTTCAACATTGTAAGGAGTAAACACGGCCGTCTGGTGGTTACTTCTTCTTTTGAGTCATTTGGTGCTAGGGAAACACCGTCTGTCTTTGCTGATGCCACTTGGAACCTAGCCACGAGGGGAGGGGGTTCCGCGGATTAGTCATCAGGGAGATCGGAGGCGGACGACATAGCTCCTAATCCTCTTGAAGCTCTTGGTGTTCTTCTGAGTCATCTGGTGCTAGGAAAACACCATCTCTCTTTGCGGATGCCACTTGGAACCCAGCCACGAGGGGAGGGGGTTCTATGGATTAGTCATCAGGGAGATCGGAGGTAGATGAAGTAGCTCTTAGTCCTCTTGAAGCTCTTGGTGTGGCGGGCACAGATGTGGCTGAGATAGTTCGCAACTACGCTATTTCCAACTACATTAATGTGCAATGCGGGCACCTTTTAGGCGAAGATGTGGCCGAGTCAGGGTAGATCAGTATCTGTCCTGCTCAGCTAGAGGCAGGGTTGACTTTCCCTTTGCATCCTCTGGTCCGTGAGCTTTTGATCTTCTACGATAGGGCTCCCTGCCAATTGCATCAAAACTTCTATCGTCTGTTGGATCGGGTTATGTTCTTCAATGACACCCGCCATACAAGGATTGGAGTTGCTGAGATAGATGCGGTCTACTACATGAAGAGTATGACAGTCTGCGGCTTCAAACACTGGTTCTACAGCTTGGCACTAAGGCTTGGCAAGAAGGAGTTTGTTGATGGTCTACCCAACTCCCACAAGAATTGGAGGGACGACCCTTTGCTCATGACTAGGGGTTGGGAATATGGAGATCTGGCTCGAGGTGGCCCATCTGCTCCTAGGGTGCTGACGCATTTTAACTTGCAGGGTAGGACTCACCCCGAGGCCATCTTCACTGACTTTTTGGACTCTTTTTCTTTCTCTTCTCTTTGCTAATTCTTCTTTTCCGTTGTCTATGTTGGTAGCCCTGATAACCAGAAGGGTCAAGATCTCATCGTCCATCCAGGACAACCTCGCCCATTTCTACGATACCGTGCCATTGAAGTGGAGGCAGTGGCTAGAAGAAAAGTCAACTACGTCGCCAGCTAGTCCAGTGCTCCGTGATCAACCTTCTGGCGGCCGTTTGATAGCCAGCCGTCAGCTGAACAGCCGCCTAGTGGTCAATCCAGGAACCAGCCGTCTGGTGGTCAGTCGTCTGGTGGCCAACCATCTGGTAGTCGACCATCTAGTGGTCATTCTCCTCTGACCCACTCTCCACGAGATCAATAATAGATCCGTCCATCTCTAAGGGACCAGCCGTTTGGTAGCAGGACTCCGATCTACTTTGGTTCGGACCCTTGGGCCAGGACTCCTACCAGACCTACTAGGCAAGAAGGGGAGCCAACTTCATCACGTCAAGGAGTCCCTGTCAGACTCTTCTATCCTCGTGCAGATGGTAGAGGATTTTTGACTAATCGACGGGCATGAGAGATCAGCTGCGCAGGTGTTCAGATCCACGTCCCTGTTCCTGGTGAGTTAGTCACTCTTTCTTAAGGCCTTGCTTCTGTTGAAGGGTTAGAGTCGGACAACAGATATTATCCTTTTCCAGATCTTGTAGCGGGGCCCTTATTGGGCCGTTTCCATTTGTTGGGTCCCTGCTCCTATAGCTGTGATGGAAGATATGGCCCTTGAACCACCAGTTCAGGCGGAGGCCAAGGTGATGAAGAAGAAGAAGAGGACTAGATCAAAGAGGGGAGGCCCTCCTCCCCCTCTTGCCTTTTAGCTAAAGGAGGTCACGGACACCACCTTTCAAGCCTCTCTTGCTTCTAACAACGTTCTCCAACCTAGCGACTAGGCGGGAGGTTGTGGCAAACTGGCGGGTGGCAGCCATCTGGTGGTGTGCCGCCAACTGGTCAGACGACGGCAATGGGTTCTCCTGTGGGGACGGCTCCCCCTCCTACTCCTTCTACTATCTTTGGGGATACCCTGGCCCCAATGGAGGAGATTTTCACGAACGAGCCCTTCAACGTTAGCTTTGGACATTTTGAGACTCGATCGGAGGCGGGTCCTTCTTCTAGGCCCATTTTTCTAGTAGGCCCATATGCCGTTCCTGGTGGCGTTTCGATCACCGGGGAGTGCTCCACAGTGGACCTCGACGTGGCAGTGAACATGATTGAGCAGCTATACCTACCTTGGGATTGACTCTACTATTCTATGCCTTCTGACCTATTTGCAGTCTATGATGGTATCAGTCGGGGGATCACCGAGGTAAACATCATCTCTCCCTTGTGGATTTTTCCTTTGATTTGTGTTGTTTTAGCTGACTCTGTGGCGTACCTTGTAGAGCATCATTGCATTTCTATGGCTTTGTGATCTTACTGATAATCTCCGCAACCAGCTCTACCCGGCCCTAGAGCACGAGGGAAAGCTTTCGGTCCAGGTTGAGTAGGGAAACCAGGAGGTCGCGAGGCTGAGGGGCGAGCTGGTAGAGGCTTTGGAGAGGGAGAAAAATGTGACCTATAATCTCAACTTGAATCGCTCCTAATTCGCGGAGGAACGTGAGAGGAAGAGGAAGGTCGATGAAGCACTTGTCAAGACAGAGGGCAATTTTGGGGAGGCCACGGAGTCTAGCACTGCAGCAGAATTGGCAAGTGCTGACCTTGAGAAGCAGTGTGACAGCCTATCCATGGGTCTCTCAACGGCTCAGGCCCAGACGGCGCACGCCCAATCCTTAGCGGAAGAGCGCCAAGTGCTGATCAAGAAGCTGAAGGCTGAGGTGAGGGTCATCAAGGCTGAATCACTGGCTCTCCAGGATGCGGCCTACCACTCCGGCTACCAGATTGGCTATGACATTGCCATGGTCGCGGTCGATGCTCAGGCTACCAAGGATGATCCTCCAGCCGAGTCCTGAGCATTGATTTTTTTCCCTTATATTTTGTAGATGCCGTATGGCGTTCTTTTTTTTTGTAATAAAAAAGGGGATTTTTTTTGTTAACTACTTCTGTTAGAATTGTGTTGGGTACGATACTAGATGAGCAGATGACTTGGTTGTGGTGGTGCCATCTGTTGAGTAGATGGATTTGGCAGAGCAGTCTGGCGAGCAAACGACTCAACTGTTCTAGAGCCGTCTGGTGGGCAGACAATTTAATTATGAGTGCTAGGTCATCTCTTGACCTATTTGGGGTGTCTTTTCCATTGGTTGGGACTTTTCTGAGTAATATTCTTTCTGTCGAGATCCGCGTACTGATCGACAATTGGATGTATTAGCCTTCTAAGAGGCTGATTGCAAATCTGAGTTGTTCGATGTTCCGTGCATCGGGGTCATTATAACCCTTGATGTAAGTATACACCGGCCTTCTAAAAAGATTTTCTGAGTATAAAGTCATTTCTTAGCTCGTCGAAATGCCTTTCCCACTGGTCAGACTTTTTTAGAGCAATATTCCTCCTGTCGGGGTCACCGTATAGATCGGTGGTCGGATGCAGTGGCCTTCTAAGAGGTTATTACAAATCTGAGTTGTTCAATGCTCCGTGCATCGGGGTCGTTATAACCCTTGATGCAAGTATATATCGGCCTTTTGAGAGGACTTGCTTTTGATGGGGTGTCATGTGGGCTGTTAGGAATCCCAGCCCATTGAAAGGACTTTACTGAGTGGTGGTTTGATAGCTGGACTGCTTTTGAGACTAAACAAGATCGTATTTCATTGATAAAAGATGGGTAAATTGAAGGCATTCCAAGATCTCTCGCCCTTGAGTGATTTTCGCACTCGCTGGCATGGATTTCTTGCATTATGCCTTCTGCCTCGCTTGGAATGACACACCTTAAGAGGGAACCTAGAGCAAATTTCATGTATAGCTCTTGACCTATCAGGGTGTACCTTCCTACAACTCGTTGTATCTTCTGGGCCCTCGATCTCTCGCTAGGAAGTTGTGAAATAGACAGGTATAAGCGTAATTCATCGACCCAGCTGGGGTCGCCCCCAGTGTCTGGCTACTGGCTTTTGGTGGTCAGCTGGTCAGTGGTCGTTTGTCGGTACTGTGCCGCCTGCTGGCTATTGGCTGTCTGCTGGTATTGTGCCGCCTGCTGGCTATTGGCCGTATGCTGGTATTGTGCTGCCTACTGGCTATTGGCCATCTACTTGTCAATGGCCATTTGCTGGTCAATGGCAATTTGCTGGTATTGTACCACCTGTTGGCTATTGGCCGTCTACTGGTCAGTGGCCGTCTGTTGGTATTGTGCTGCCTGCTGGCTCTTGGCCGTCTGCTAGTCATTGCACACCTGGCCAACGTCAGTAACCGTATGACCCTTTTCTTCCCATCTATCATCTGGTACCCTTAGATCCTCGAAGGGACGAATGCTGGGTTGCTCCTAATATTCCACTAATATCTTCCTTGAGAAGGTTCCGCCTAGCAACCTCATCTCATATAGCTATTTGCTTTTCGGGCGCATTCCTCCTTGGTTTTTGCCTCACCGAAGGATATTTTGGATCGACGTTTAGCTTATGGTAGGAGACTTCGGGGTAGATTCTCGGCATCTCTTCAAGTAACCAAGCGAACACATCTTTGTTTGCTGTAAGGAACTTTATTATTTCTTCTTTCTCTTCTGGGGCAGCATTGAATTGATGTAGGTTATTCTCGGATCTTCTTTGGTTCTGAGGTTCACCTCCTCTATCGGTTCTACTGTGGGCTTTTCCCGTTCTAGATTCTCCATTTCTCTTTTGCCTGGAAAAAGCCCTGTTGGCTGCTATGTTGGGATACTAGCTGGTGACCCTCCTCCTGAAGTATCGGGAAGGTCGGAAAGGGCTGTTGAAGTTATTTGTTCAATCAACGTATGTCGAGCCACCAGCTCATTATCTAGCTATCGGCTATCTACGAGCTCGCAGCTACATGCTTCTTCTGACATGTGTACATCGGGTAGTAGCATTCCATGGTGATCTCGCTCCGGACGACGGTGTTCTGCCTTTAGTAGCGAGCTCGCTGAGGTGAGGGTTATCGAGTATCACTTTTTGGCCAACATCTGGTCTCCCCTGAACTCCATCGTACCCTGCTCGGTGGGAAACCGAATCATCTGGTGGTAGGTGAAAGTAGGGTTTTTTCATGTCGTCAATTCAGAAACCCTAATTCAACAATATTTATAAATTATAATTATCTACAAAATATAAACTTGTATAGCAGTACGTGTCGGATGTCGATCCGCACTCGGTGTGAGTTAGCGCAATATGAAATTAAAACTAACAAATAATATACAGAGAAAAATGAGAATGGTGGGATAGATGAGAAGGGCGAGTCGATTTAAAAACATCTTTAAATTGAGATCCAGAAAACAATAAATTAACAAAAATCAAATTTTATTAATCATCGAAGGGTGAGTACATAAATTAAAATAACAAAAATAAAAAAAGCATGTAACAAAGCATGAAAAGGATTGAGAGATGAAGGGGTAAGGGAAAGAAACATTCATTGAGATTTCGGAGCTAAAGCGCTACCGATCAAGAAGAGGATCGTCCAAGATTCCGATGAATGCTTCAATCAAGAGAAGTATTTTGACAGAGAAGCATCCCATGATCCTCGGAGCTAAGGCGCTACCGATCAAGAAGACGATCGTCCAAATTTCATGGAATGCTGCTCAATCATGGTAATTCACATCGGATCTTACCGGCCGACAAGGTAGATGTTAATTGACAAATGTACGATGATGTGCCCTAAGAAGCTCACCTTTTCAATTGTCTAAAGGAGTCAGCCAAGTGAATAGGCGATCGGCCTAAGAATGTAGAGAGAGATACTAAGATTTCTAGAGAGATAAGAGAAATCTTAGAGAGAGAAAATGAGGGTTCAAGAGAGAGAACCTAAGTAAGAGACAAAAAATGATTTTGAAAGAGAGAATGAGGATTTTCAAACCCTACAGAGAGAGTTCTAAAGAGAGAAAGTAGAGAGAAGAGAAAGAAACTCACCAGAGTAACCTACTTTGGAGTGATCGGCCAATATGGATCGGCCATTAGATGCAAGTGGTGCTCCGTGGTGTGGCCGATGTGTATAGAATTGTCCGGCCAAGTGGTGGTGCATGATCCGGCCATGATCAAAGGAGATGGAGTCAGGTTAGATGGTGGCTGGCGAATGAGAAGGAAAGTGATGGCTTGAAGTTGCTGGATGCTATGAACTTGAGATTCTGTATTTCTTTGGTAAATCTCACATACATCGAAGGAAAACACTAAGTCAAATTCTAGATGAATTTCGACAGAGTATAGCCTTATCACAATAAAATAGGAGAAGATCCTTTTTTTTGTCCGCAGAGTCCTCTATTTATAGAGTTCTGAAGAGGGGTCTGCACATGTTGCAAACTCACCTTTATAAGGGAAAAATGATTAAAATAATGAAAAATCACAAACAATCTTTAAAAAATAATTACATACAGTTGTAGGGTTCCTAGAGATACACAACCGTATGGCACTAACTCTGGTAGATTCTACACACTTTTCGAAGAAAATGGCATGTATGCTTTTCTGTAAAAATAAGAGGCCCTTCTGTAAATATAACTTCATACGGTTGTGTAGAAGGAGGTCCTACACAACCGTATAGAACTATCTTTTCAATCCCTTGCACGAATCTCAAAGATAATGACATGGATACTTTTCTGGGGATATGAGGGGTATTGCTGGAAATATAATTGCATACGGTTGTGTAGAAGGAGGTCCTACACAACCTTATGTGAATAGTTTTTCATCCCACTACATGGATCTTGAGGAAAAATGCATATGTGCTTTATCTCATTTTCAACCGTAAATCTTCCAGATCTAACTCCATACCGTTGTGTAGCTTCCCTTCCTACACAATCATATCCAATTAGTTTTTCTGATCTGTGGGTGGTTGGCTCAGAAATTGAGGCATGCCCTTTATGGAAGAATCCAGTCCTGATTTGTCAAATCTGAGGGCATATGGTTGTGTATCCCTATGCCTTACACAATCGTATGTAGTTACTTTCTAAAAGTATGGGCTAGTTCTGATCAAAATTGACCATCTTTATTTTTCTTGAAATCCGCACCAGTTGTGTTATTTCGAACTGAAAATGGTTGTGTATTCTCATCTTTTACACAACCGTATGTGCTCATCTCCCCAGTAAAATACCCTCCACAAGTCCTCTGCTCTTGAAGAAATGACATTTGTAGTTATGTATCGGCAGTCGTTCTTCGCGTCCCTTGGTCGTGATTTTCGTAGCGATCCACATTTCACTGTCAACAGAGAGATAAGTGAAAAGAGATGAAGTGGGGAAATGAATAGAGGCTACGTGGGCTCTAGGTGAGAGGGGAGAATCACACGGTTTTAGAAACCTTAGGAACTCTCCTATTTTGGAATTTCTCTTCTTTTGGAATTTCTCTTATTATATTATTTTTATTTTATTTTGGGTTTAATTAGGTTAGTGGGCTGTGGACCGTGAGCCGTGGGCCATGGGTTGAGGTCTAGGTTAGTGGGTTTTAGGGAGGAATGAAAGGTGATGTGCTGTTAGTAGGCCGTGGGCTTTATGTGAGTGGGCCGTTTGACCATTACCATTGTGGGCCACCATTGAAGGCCTTGGGGCCACATGATTAGATGAGTGAAGATTGAGAGATGATGATTGGGTTGGGCCCAAGATTGGCGAACTGTCAAATCTAGAGAGATCCAATGGTCCGAAGGATGATCTAACGGTCCGATGGAAGATCTAACGGTGGAAAAGCTATGGAAGATGGGATAGAGCTAGAGGAGAGAAGATCGAAGGTTAGATGATGGAGATCTGAGGGTTAGGATGACAGATCGGGTTGATCGGATGATCAATCGAATGATCGGATGGTTAGAAAGGATGGTCAAAGGGATGATCAGGTGGTGAGATTCGGGCAGTTAGAGAGATGGAAGAGAGAAGAGAGAGAAAATGATACAAAATAAATGCAAAAGAGCTGGCGGAGGGTCTTGAACCCTGATCTTCAATGTAAGCCGTTATTTTATGTCATTTAGTGCGTCTTTGAATCACTTTGGTTCGTCTCATGGTCTTCAACTTTGCCTTTCTCTTGGTTCTTGGTCTATCTTCTTGTCATAGCCTGTTGGCTCTTTAAGCTTTGATAGAGGGCTTCTGTTGTTAATCATGGGCCCGTAAGTCTCGAGAATCGCCCGATCCGGTTTCTTACGAGAGAAAAGCGTGTAATGAGATTTTATCAAAACGGCTTCATATCTAGAGTTCTAAAAATGTGTTTAATGCATGCAAATATACCATTTCATCTAGAAAAGTGTGTTCTACGTAAGAAAGAGAATTTTACATAGAAAAGTGGATAAATAGGAAAGTTTTACGTAGGAGAGTGTGATAACGCTAAAGAATAATGGCTTAAAATAAGCACTTTTAAGCGAATATCAATAGGTAGAGGGGACAACCTTCATTTCGTGAATCCATCCTTTTTCGAGAATGGCATTATAGGGAGATTGAGTATTGACATAAACTGAGTCATGGTCGTTAGCAGGCCAGATCTGACTGGCAGCGTGATCGTTCCCCAAGCGTACACCTTCTGGCCGTTGAATCCGATTAACGGGATGCTGGGTCGCTCTAGTGAAGTAAAGGGTAGTCCCATTCTCCTGTATGCTTCAATGAATAGGATTTCAGCCGAGCTTCCAGGATCCACCAAGATGCAATGCACTTCATGCGTGCCAATCGGGAGGGTCAGGATCAAGGCGTCATCGTGTGGACGCTCTACCCCTTCTAGATCCTGTTGGGAGTAGCTGATGATGGAATCCATGTTTGTGTCAGTAGGATCTCTTGGCTCAGACATTAGGGGGCCTCGGCCTAGGTTATACACCTCTTTAGCTTCCTGAAGCTTTCGGATCTTGGCCCTCCATTGTCTTTCTTCCTCCTTGCGTGATAGCTGTCGGATGTCGCCGTGTATGACGTCGATAATCGCTTCGTGCCTAGGTAGTGCGTTGTGGTTGTTGTGAGCTGGTGGTGCCCCAACGTGGGGCCTGGTCCCCCGTTCTCCGGCTTCCCCTTGGGCTAAGAACTACTTTAGGTAGCCTTGCTCGATGAAATCTTGAATCCGATGTCTTAGGATCCAGCATTTATCGGTGTCGTGTCCATGATCTTTGTGAAAATCGCAAAACTTGTTCTTATCTCTCATGTCCTTCGTCTCTTGATTCATGGGCTGGGGCCATCTCAAGTATTTCTCATCTTTGATCTGATTGAGCACATGGCGAGGGATGCTTTCAACAAGGTGAACTCTCTTCGATCTCCGAGCCTCACTATCCCTAATGGTTTCGCCACCACCCTATCTTTTCCTTTTTCCTTTATGTCTTTCTTCAGTTTCTTTCCCTTTGGAGACTCCAACACTTCATGGATAACTGCTTCTGGCTTCTGTCCATGCCGATAGATGTCGTCTGCTAGCTTGGCGTATTTTTCTACTCTTTCGAATAAGGCCTCCATACTCACCGACCGATTCTTGGTCAAAGATCAATAGAGATCAGCGGTGATTGGAAGGGCTTTTTGGTAAGCGGTGATGGCATGCTTATCGTTACACAGCTCTACTGTCATCATCACCGCCCGAAATCTCTTGGTAAACTCTCTGATCGTCTCATTGGGGTTTTTCTTGATGTCGAAGAGTACGTCCACATCCTTGCTGCACGGCTTGTTACAAGAATATTGAGCGATGAACTGGGTGCTAAGCTCGGTGAAACTGCGGATCGATCGAGGAGGCAGCTGATTGAACCAAACAAGGGCTCATTTGCTTAAGGCAGAAGGAAACATTCGGCATAGTAGTTGGTCCTTGAACTTCCACATGGTCATTGCCTTTCTGAAGAGTAACACGTTGTTCACCGGGTCAGACGTTCCTGCATAGGTTAGATATTTTGGGTAAGAAAATGAGCTCGGAGCCTGGTATTTCTGAATATCCTCCACAAAGGGAGAATCCCGAGGTACGTGAGTTGCTATAGCTATCATCTTTTCGGCGAGGGTCTCCTTCTTGCCGAGTAGTTCCACAACCAGGTTTGCTATTTGTCCTTTAGTAACCAATTCTAAAGATTGGGAGCTTCCACCATAATAGGTGGGGTCTGGCTTTACCAACCTCCTAGTGAGGGATTCATTCCTTTCTTGTGCAGATAATTCCTGAGGTCGGACTCCTTTGAGGCAGAGTTCCTCTGGTGGCTCCTTGTTACGTTTCGATGCTTTATCGGGTGCTCCTTGCCGTTGTTATCTGATGCGTAGTCTGCGCTAATGGGCTGCTTCTCTATTTGGCATCTGAGCCGATCATTCTCTCTCCGTAGTCTCTCTATCAGCTATTGAGCCTCCTACTCATTCCTTGTTGTTCTTCTTTCTGTTGTGGTATCTCTTAGGTTAGCGTTGTGATCCGTGGCTTCTCTCCTTCAGGCACTGGTTTGCCGTGTTACCACCATTGCTTTTTCTCTATCGTGCTGTGAAGCTTCTTGTTGCTTCCCACAGACGACGCCAAAAGATGTCGGGGCAAAAACTGCAATCTCACCCTTCCACCCTCAAAGTCAACATATATTCTTCTTTAAAGGAATCTTTTCATTCAATACATAAAACCTCTTCACATTTCACATAGTCTTACAAATCACCAATAAAAGATGTCTGGCTCTAGGAAAGTCGCTTATGCAAGGTTGAAGTCGGTTGCCAACGAGAAAGTAGCTGTAGAAAGTCTCTTCCGTTTTCAAGACTCCATCCCATCGCCTGCTGCAACTCCAAATCTACTCCTGCTCCTCGATCACCTCCTCCGAAGCACAGGGGGTAGTGTACCTGCCAAAGACACTCTAGCGATCAAGTTAGGAAAGGCTCTACTAAGGCAAGACACACATAAAGGTAATCTCTCAAGGAAAGGGGGAGGTAGTTTCCGATTTCCACTTCCCAAATCTCTCTCTTTGTTTTGGATCTGATTTGGTTCTCTTTTTCTATCCCCCTTGTAAGGAAGTCTTTTCCCTTCTCTTGTGAGGAAGTTGTCTTAGAAAAAGTCCCCCTTCTGTAAGGGAGGGGTCCTCTATTTATAGACCCCCTGTCTCTATTCCTCTTTCTGTTCTGTTTTCAAGTCTCTTTTCTTTGGCCGAGCCAGAGGTGGCCCTCACTTTTTGTTCTTTTTCTCTTCCGTCCCCGCTTCATGTTAGCGGTCTTTCATGTGTTTTTCGAGCGTCCCTCTATCCCAAAATGGAGGGACGGCCTGGATTGCTCTCGTTTGTCTTAGATTTCCCTTTTTACGTCCTGGGCCCATTAGTATTTGGCCAGTGATATTTGCTCAAAAGTATTTGTTTTAAGCAATTATCCTTTTAGCGTAAGAGTTTCTCTCATTGCGTAGAACACACTTTTCTGCACAAAATGGTATATTTGCATGCACTCATACACATTTATTTGACCTACATGCGTAGTAGTTTAGTAGAATTCTCATTACGCGATTTTTTTATCGTAGGAGCACTAATCAGACAATTTCGATGGAATGCAGGCCCACAATCAATTTCCAGAATCTATGATCAAAGCTCAAGAGCCAGTAGACTAGGAGAAAAAGTTACAGGTCAAATGTGGGAGAACCAGAGAGGCGAAAGAGTTGAGAGACGACCAAGAGAGAAGGAGAAACAAGCCCTCAAAAAAGAGACTAAGGAGATTAAAGCTTATCAACTAACACAAGATGAGGACTTGCTCAGTTGGTAAAGCATGCAGAAGACCAAGTCTAAGACCAGGGTTCAAGACTCTCTGCTAGCATTTTCTCTTTATTTTATATTATTTTCTCTCTCCTCTCTATAAATCCTCATTCTATCTCTACTCTCAATATCAATCATCTGATCCTCTCTCTTCCGCAATCACTTGATCCTATGGCCTACTTTGGCTGACCTATCCTGGTCGATATCCATTGCCCGATCATCACCAATCCATCTCTATCATACGATCGCGAGTAGATCATCTGCTCACCATCTAATCATCCATCTGCCATCCAATGGCCCTCATCATTACTTGTTCATATCATATGGGCCAAAGCCGCGCTATAGTATGGGCCCATTACCCACGGCCCAACCATTCAGTGAGACTCACATGCCTAGCATGAATGGAAACTATTTTTAAAGAAGAAAAAGGAAAAGAGAACAAATTTTGGAAACTAAAAGCCTTAAAAGAAAGATTTTCAAATCAAAAAGGAATTTTCTTTCAGGATAATTGAGGTGGCAACAATTGAAGAGGGAAGATATAAAAGTATAAAACATTTTTGGCAGGGAATAAATCCAAAGGTTTTTTTTAAAGAAATAATAGAGAGGGTGAGTTAATGACCAAAAATAGGGGGGTTGAATAATGGGGTGGACCCAACGAGTTCCTCTCTCTTGTGTTTTATTCATCCTACACTGTTGGATCTCATGGGATCCAACGGTTCTCTCCACCATACCCCTAACCCTAAACATGCCCATATAAACTCTCATGAGTCCATTAACGCCTCTCTCTCCCCCCCATGTTTTCTTCTTAAAGAAAAAATCTTCTCTCTTCATCACCTTCCTCCCACGTTCTCTATTGGAAAAACCTAGCCGCCCCCCTCCATTCACTTGCATCCACGCTCCACCATCACTACAAGCCGCCCCTCCCTTCATCTTTTTTTTCTAAAAACTGCCACCACTGGTTCATCGCTCCACCTCTTGCCGGCGCTCCATGAACGATCTCTCCTAGCCGTTATCCATTCAGAAACAGCGCCCCCACCTGCTGGTCCTCCTTCACCTGCCACCATCTCCATCAAGCTTGATGCCACCCTCCAAAAGTCATCGGTGATTAGAGAAGGAGAAGAAGAGGAGCCATGGGATTTCTTCCAAAAGTCATCGGCGATCCACACCTCATCTTCTTCATGGCCTGCAAGAAGATGTAGGCAGTCATAACCATTATCTCCGCCTACCGATGCTCTTTTTGCTTCTCCAAGATCGCTATTATCTCCCACCTGCACCCACGATCTGCAACTCTGAGTTGCAGGTTTGAGATGTCTTCAATCGGTTGCTGGTGCTGCCATTCTCCTTTAATCGGTTGCCGGCGTTGCACCTGCACAAACCCAGCAACAGACTGTCCTCAATTGCTGTCCTTCAGTAATCGAGCACAACATTAACACCTCTTAAAAATCTTGCAAAATGGCAGCGCTCAAAACTTCTTCAATGCTCCACCTCCTCCATCGTTTGGACCTCGATAGCAATTCTCCAAGGTGCAAACCAGCAACACCATTGTTACTGCCTCATGTTCCATACCAGCAAGGTATCCTTTCTAGTAAAGTGCACCACATTTCTCCTTTTTTTCCTTAGTTTTTTTTTACTCTCTCTTTAGTTTCTCTTTCTTCACTACTTTATCTCTCTTGGAATTACATTTTCTCTCTCTTATTTGTTTTGTAGTTTCAATTTATTTGCTTTCCTTTTAGTTTATGCATTGTAATTCGAGTTTCTATCAATAAAGAAATTTCCCTTTTTTATTATAGCGTTTGCATTTTTTTAGTATTGCTCACATTAGTTTGGCAATTTCTCTCTCTAAAATCACTTAAGTTTTAAATCGATTCACCACTCTCATCTCTCCATATTTTCATGAATTTTCTATGTTCTAATGTTCCTTAATGCATCCAACTAATCTCGAATGCGGATCAACATTCGACATGAATCCCTATAAAAACTTGCATATTTTTTACAAGATAAAGATCTCGGATTAACTACAAATGTGTTGAGATTAGGGTTTTCGTAACCAACGACCGAAAAAACCCTAGTTTCAGCCAATATGGCTCAACTGGTGGATTTGCATAGTTCGATGGTCCAGGACCATCTGGTGGTCATGGTCCGCCAGCTGGTCTGGGGCCGTCAAGTGGTTTTGGGCCGTCAGTTGGAATTGGGCTATCAGGTGGCCTGGAACCTTCAGGTGATCTTGGGCTGCCTGCAGGTTATGGGCTGTCAGCTGATTATGGGCAATCAACTGGTGCTGGGCCGTCAGCTGGTTCTGGGCAGTCAGCTGGTTATGGGCCGTCAGCTGGTTCTGGGCCGTCAGTTGGTTATGAGCTGCCAGTTGGTCTGAAGTTCTCAGAAGTATCAAATGAAGGAATATCATGCCCTAAATCTGCCACGTGCCATGGTGGTGAAATTATGGTACGCACAATAAACATTCGTGTAACCGTTCCTATGAGCACCAGTGTAGCTTTGAAGATGTCATGGTATGTATACTTCGCCGAATACGTGAAGACTAAAAGACAAATATCGCAAGAATCAGATGGTTGACAATTTGAGTCATCTGAGGAACTCCTACTTGTCCATTGAAGATCTTGTCCGCTCGCATAGGAAGGTAAGTGACCTAGTGGCCATATGAATAGATTTTTAATAGATAAAAATATAATGGTCGTACCTTGTCACAGGACAGACCCAGGTCAATGTGTAAAAGAAGTAAAATATTGGCTAAGGGAAGTCTGATCGATTGGAGTGTACTCTACAATAGATTGGACAAGTCCCATCGATTGGACTCTCTGAGTATAATCGATTGGACTCTTAGGGACAGAACATTCTCTGAGTATAATTGATTGGAGTTTATTCTACAATCGATTGGACCAATCCGATCGATTGGACTCTCTGAGTACAATCGATTGGACCATCTGGGACAGAACTTCCAAAGTATACAATCGATTGGTCACTAAGTACAATTGATTGCAATAACGAACTAAAATCCCATCGAACGGTACAATCGATTGGACAAGAGTCCGATCGATTAGATCAAGAGTACAATCGATTGGACTTCGCAGAAATTGTCAAATTTCAGATCCAGTTTTTGTGGTCCCACTTTTCCATTACTTGCACGACCCTGTGCTTTAAACTCTTATAAATAGAGTTCCTCTTGGGCTTTATTATACACACACTGACAGACAACAAGAGTGAGTTTCTGAACAAGAGTTGTCCTTTATAAAGAGCAAAAGCCCCAGTTCCCATTGTTGTCATTGTGAGTTTTTCTTTCTCCTTCGATCAAAGCTTAGTGTTTGATCTCTACTCTGCCTAGGTTTGTAAGGAATATTTTCATATTCAATTTGGCAAAGATTCCGTTTGACATAAAAACATTCTTGTAACCTTTCCTACAAGCACTAGCGTAGTGTGAAGATGTCGTGGTACGCATACTTCGCCAATTACGTGAAGACTAAAAGACAGAGACAGCAAGAATCAAACGGTTGACGACAGGAGTCATCTGAGTAACTGCCAATTTATCAGTTAAAGATCATGTACACTCGATTAGGGAGGTAAGTGACTTAGTAACCATAGGAGTTGATTAAAATGAACAAAATATAATGGTCAAACTTAATCATTGGACAGACCTGAGTCTAAGTCAATTATATTGACAAATGGGATAGTCCAATTGATTGGACATGTATTCCCAATCGATTGGACATAGCTTAATCGATTAGAGACACTGTGTAATCGATTGGAGACTACGAGGTAGAAACATATCTGAGCACAATCGATTGGAGACTCTGTGGAATCGATTGGAGCCTTCGGGACAGAAATCTATATGAGGATAATCGATTGGAGACTCTGTGAAATCGATTGGAGTCTTCGGGACAGAAAGTTTTATAAGTCAAATCGATTGGAGAACCCCGTGCAATCAATTGGTGCCTTTTGAATAAAAATCTTATTGAGCCCAATCGATTGGACACTTATCCCCAATCGATTGGACCAAGTGTACAATCGATTGGACCTTGAACAGAATTGGTCTTTCTCATATCCGAAATTCTTGGTTCCATTATCCCACATTCCACACAACCCAAGGTCTTAGAATTCTATAAATAGAACCCTTCTATGCCTTCTATAAACACACACAGAGACACGGAGTGACTCAATCTTCAGAGAGAGAAGCAAAGGCTTTATTTATTAGAGTGTCCATTCGAAGAGCAAGAAGCTTATTTTATATTCACATCTTGTGAGCTTGTTCTCTTCTTGATCAAAGCCAAGAGCTTGATCCTTTCCTCAGCTTAGGTCTTCCACTTCTATATTCGACCTAGTAACCTGAGTGTACCAGTGTGACTCAACACCATTTGAGCAACTTGGGGTTCAGGGTATACTGAATCCTTCACTTTCTGTAAAGGTAGGAGTATTGAGAATTAAGATCGGAGGAGCCAATCGACGGTAGGTTTGGGGTGTACCAAACTGAACAAGCGGATAAGGCTTCTTGGCTAGAAGGGATCACGAGGATTCGTAGTGTTGATTCAGAGGATGTGGACGCATCGACAGTAGGCCTTGGCTAAGGTTGGAAGCTTTATTTATAATAATGTTGCGTAGGTAACCTTTGTTTCGTTTAACTTTACAGTTAGTGATACTTTCCGTCTGGACGTGGTCCCATGGTTTCTCCTTGGCTAAGGTTTCCACGTAAAAATCTCTTGTTTAGTATGGTTGTTTGTTTGTATTCCACAATCTATTCTGATTAGATCAAACGACGAAAAGAAAATATACCCCAGAGGTATATTCTATTTGAGTCGATTATTATAATTTTTTATCAAACAACTAAGGCATGAGATTTTATTCCCTTACCATCGTCTAGTAAAACTGTGTAGGTATAATTAATTTTAAATACCTAATCAACCCCCCCTTCTAGGTATATTGAGTTAAAGAGAACAGACCGATGAAATTTCAAGGCTTTCCATCTAGAATCCTAACCCAGTAAGTCAGAGAGTACCAGTGCGTCTCAACACTATTTGAACAACTTTGTGGTTCAAGGTGTACTGAATCCTTAACCTGCAGTAGCGTTCATTGAGTGAGAATTAAGATCGGGGTGTACTGATCGATGGTAGGTTTGGGGTGTACCAAACTAAACAACCGACAAAGACTTCGTGATTGGGATGGCGCGCGTGTGACTTTTAGTGTGGAGCCAGAGGACATAGACGCGCCGACAGTTGGCATTGGCTAAGGTTGGAAGTTGTATTTACAATGGTGCTGTGGATATAACTTCTGTATACTCATAACTTCCCAGTTAGTGATACTTCCCGCCTGGATGTGGTCCCGTAGTTTTCATTTGCTAAGGTTTCCACATAAAAACTCTTTTAGTTGTGGTTGTTTGTTTGTTTGATTTCTGCATAACTATTTGATTAACCCAAACGACAAAGAAAATAATATATCATGGATGTATATTTGATTCGAGTTAGTTGAGATAATTCTCCCTTTATCAATCAACTATTTTATTGTGGCATGCGAGTTTATTACCCTTACTTGACTAGTAAAACTATTTAGGTCAAAGTAAATTTTAATACCTAATCAACCCCCTTCTAGGTATTCTGAATAAAAAGAACTGACTGAATTTCATTTGTATATCTTATACAAATAGTGATCCTTGAATTGTCCAGTGTGGACTGTTTAAGAACTGATATTGTTTTTTATTGATCATTTTTAAAATTCGGTACTATTTTCCCAAATCTTCTCGTTATATACTATTTTTTGTTAGTTTTCATGTCTCGACTACTTTGGTAGTTGGATTGACATGAAAATCAACATAAAATAAATGTATATTAGAAGAAGTGCGGGGAAATGCTGTCGAATTTTAAATTAATATGGACACTACATATATGACCAATAAGAAGCAATATCATTTCTTGAATGGGTTAGGGAACTTTAGAGCTAGCAAATTTAGATAGAGACTGAAAACAAAATAGGGATAAATGTCCAAATACATTCATATTGTTCTTTATCTCAATTTATTTTGATGTGCACGGTATATTTCAAGAATTGTATAACACTAGGTCCAACATAATGGATAAATCTTTGATGATCAAAGATAGAAGATTACATGCATATAGTGATAGGGTAATCAATTTCTTAAGTTTGTAAGAGACAATGCGAGTGACCCCAATTTTATACGATGTCCATGTAGAAAATGTGGGAATCTCGATAAACATACTCTCAAAGAGAAAATGATATTTATTTTTTAATAGTATCAATCAAAATTATAATATTTGAGTTTGGCATGGGGAACAAGTTCCGAGTGAGACAGAGTCAAGTGTTAATGTACAAGATTTTATCTATCAAGAGATGGGAAGGACAGCTCTAAACTATGCTGGCGATGCAGTAGAAATGGTTCAAGCTGCATATGATGACATTACAAGTGATCTTGAAATATTTTGAAATTTTCTTGAAGATGTAAAGAAGCCCTTATATCTAAGTTGTTCAAAGTTTACAAAGTTATCGGCATTGGTCAGACTATGGAACTTAAAAGGTAAGAATTAGTGGTCTGACAAATATTTTTTAGAGTTACTATAATTATTGGGAGACATACTCTCAAACGATAATGAATTGCTCTTTTCCATTCATCAGGTGAAGAAAACATTGTTTACAATGTGAATGTCATATATATGAGAATATCCATTCATGTCCCAACGATTGCATACTCTATAGAAAGGAGTATAATGATGCAATGACATGTCCCATTTGTAGAATGTCAAGATGGAAGGTAAACAAGAATGGGACAAAGAGAAATAAGGGGGTGCATGCTAAAGAAATGTGGTATTTTCCACATATCCCGAGGTTCAAAAGGATGTTTCATTCTAAACAGATGGCAGAAGACTTGACATAGCATTATCATGAAAGACTAGAAGTTGATGGTCAAATACGTCATCTAGCAAACTCCTTAACATGAAAATTAGTAGACCGCATGTGTCTGAAGTTTGCCGAAGAACCAAGAAACCTTAGAGTAGCTATTTCAGTGGATGGAATAAATCCACATAATATGCAATCTAGCAAGCATAGTTGTTGGCTGGTCTTAATGGTAATCTACAACCTTCCACTATGGTTGTGCATGAAGAGAAAATTTATGATGTTGACAATGTTAATATCGGGTCCAAATCAGCTTGGCAAGGACATTGATTTTTTACTTGACACCATTGATTGAGAATCTAAAAATTTTATGGGAGGAAGGCATTAAAGTGTATGATGCATATCGACTGGAATCTTTTACATTCTACGCTATGTTGTTATGGACAATCAATGATTTTCATGCATATAGCATTTTGTGTGGTTGCAACGTCAATTGATATTATGTTTGTCCAAATTGGATGAAGAAATCTATTCTTATAGACTAAAACATGGAAAGAATAATATATATACAGACCACATAAGATTTCTTCCATTGAATCATCCATACCAAAAATAGAAGAATGCGTTTGATGATACACAATTGGTTAGAAATGGAACACAAGGACCTAGTCGACATCAATCAAAAAATTATATACAATTGAAAGTGGTTACAAATGGAAATTATACACAATTGATGATACAATATTGCCTTACTTGAAGGCAAATTATCGACATCAATCAAAAAATTAAAAGTGGTTACAAATGGAACACAACTGCACTTTTATATCGTGGATACGACAAAGGGTACCATAATTTATTGATGTTTGTATTTCTTACAAGTCGTAAATAAACATGCCTAACCATTCAAAACTTTTTAAGTTGAAGATGAATTAGGTGGTCAAAATAATATCTTGAATACCTTGAGGTGAATAACACAAGGACCTAGTCATAATATAATCAAATATCCTAGCTATATCATGAATGGTTGTCGTTATAACACTTCAAATCAGGATAATTCATGAGTGAACAAGAACAACGGAGTGAGCATAGTGGATGAAATACTTTAAATCGCTAGCGCAAAAGATAAGAATCCAATCATTGGACAAATGTATTTTTACTGTGTTATTAACAAGATATGGCGGCTTGATTACCACGTGCTCACGATTCTGATATTTAAATGTGATTGGATTGATAGCAAGAATGGCATAAAGAAATATGAGCTTGGTTTCACATCGGTTGAAGGAAAACTTGTGGTCATGTACGTGCTCAGGTAAAGTATTAAATTAGTTAGAAATGATGTTTCAAAATCTTACTTGTCATCTGATGTAATTGACTATTAACTTGTGGTCATGTACCAGATGGAGGGATTTCAAAACAAAGCTGAATGGAGAACATATCATTCCTTAGATGGCAGAGCCCAAACTTTTGAATATGAGGCCACTTAAGTACGATTTCATTGAGCAAGCAAATTGGGAAGCTTTTGTAGATTCAAGAATTAGAAGAGGGTAAAAGCGTATCGTGAAGCCCAGAAGGAAAGGCAAGCAATGAACAGATACAACCAGTGTTATGCCAATCTAGCTGAAGAGTTGGTAAGTTTTTTTTTGTAATTATAGAGTTGTTGTAATTATAGAATTTCCAGATAAACAACCACTTATGTAAATTGTTTATTTTATAACAGAAATAATCCAGTCAATCCGAAGAGGTGAGTTGGAGTGAGTTATGGAAGAGGGCTCGTCAGAATAATGTAAGATAGTATATAAATGATGCCATTAGGGAAACAACTATAGAATTGTAAGTTGCATCATCAATTAACTTGCTTGAACCTTATGAATTACATAATAAGCTATCAGAATTAATGCCACTTTATTTTTGCAAAATGATTTAAGAAGACAAGTTGAAAGGAGGTCCTTATCCATTGAAGGGAGTAATGATATATTGACAATGTCGTTAGAGACCCAAGAGCATCCTGGTAAGGTAAGGAGCATGGGACATTTCGTCACCCCTTTAAATTTTCAAGATCTCTAAATGTAGAAATGATGCGCACTTAGCTCAGTTGGATTTGAGCCAAGTAAATTTAATGTCACAAGTAGTGAGTTAAGCTCAAATGATAAAGGGGATATAAGCACAGATCGATCAGCTAACTCAACATATGTCATTGCCAAGATCTGAGAAGGTAGCCTCATGTAGCCATCCCACCACAAGTGATGGTATATCAACAGTATGTGCGCAGCAGAGGATTAGGTGTCTTTACCGGACCCCAAATGTAGGGGAGAATATGTACATAGTGTGAACCTTAATTTATTCAATTCATTTGAATTATCTTATTAATTTTCTAACTTTTTTGTTATAGGGAAAGCCATGTAGGCTGGCACTCATACTCCGCAAAACATTATTTCTAAGGACGTCATTTTGGATAGTGCACCTAACCAAATGGTACACTTTATTCCTTTTGGACTTGTGAAAGTAGGGATTTTCCGCGTCGTTGGTTACGAAAACTCTAGAATCAACAAGATTTGTAATTTGATCCGAGTTTTAATCCTGCAAAATATTGGATATTGTATAGGGATTTGTGTCGGATGTCGATCCGCACTCGGGGTTAATTAGCGCAAAGAGAGACATAAAATGACGGGGAAATTGCAGATAATGTAACACAATCATAATTAAATCATATTTATTTAACTGAACTTGTCTCTTACAATGAAAATCAAATAAAAATAACTAAACTAAAAAGCTTTAAGAGAAAATAGGCCTAGAGAGAGAAAGAGGGATCTAGAGAGAGAAAGTTCTAAGGAGATTTAGAGAGAGAAAGAGGGAAAAAGTTCACCATGTTTATTTACTTACCTGAGATTACCAATGGAGAAGGTGGATGGATCACGGGCAAAGGGATGGCCGTGAGGTGTAGAGTCATCTTGCCGCAAGTGCATGTGAATGTCAATCCTATCGGCAAGTGAAGGATTTTTTTTTTTCTTTTTTTTGTTTTTTTTAGGTGCTAGCCATGATGGTAGGGATGGTATTGTGGTGTTGCACCCCCAATGCAACAAGTGGAAAGATCACAGTTGAGAAACAACCGTAGGGTGCAGCCATCCAAGGGAGGATTTCCAAGGAAGAGATGTTGGGCTATTCTTTTCTTATATGGCAAGAGGAGATGAAGGAGGAGGTGGCTGACGTGGTTGCTTGCTTAGAAGATCGCTGCTAGGAAGGGCAGCAGGTGGTACGTGTAGGAGGCGGAGCAGCAAAGTTTGCCGGCGTTAATGGAGGTGACCGGAGGTGCATTTTGAGGAGGAGGTGCAGCAGGCGGCAAGAGGTAGTTGAAGTGTTGATCGAAGGCAGCAAGGAGAGGGAGATCTCGTCCTAGCTGGAGCAGCGTCGTGTGAACTGGTCCGTGGAAAGGAAACGGCATTTCTGACGAGCTGGAGAGGTGGAAAAGTGGTGAAGGCGGTAAAGGGGTGATGGAGCCGTTGATGAAGATGAGGACGATGCTGCTTATCACGTCCAATGGATGCAAGCATTCGGTAATGGAGGTTGACCGGAGTTGCAGGTTTGCAACTCCGGTGTGGAGTTCAGGCGGAGAAGAAGAGAGGCGTGGTTGCTGGACGGAGGACGTGGGGCGGTGCACCTGCAGGCGGTGACCAAGAAGGAGACTCTCCTTCTCCTCTTCTTCTTCTTCCCCCCTTCTTCTCTCCTCCCCTTTTTATTTTGTTTTCTTTCTTGCTTGAGAGAGGATGAAGATGGCGGCAGGAGAGAGAGGAGAGAGAGGCGTACTGGACTAGTTAGGGGGGGGCGCTGCCGGCCGGAGTTGCAGGCTGCAACTCCGGTAGAAAACGGTAATGACAAAAACGAAAATGAAAAATATGAGGAGAAGAAGGAGAAGAAGAAGAAGAAGAAGAAGAAGAAGAAGAAGAAAAAGAAGAAGAAGAAGGAGGATGAGAAGAACCAAATGGCCGGAGTTGCTGCCTGCAACTCCGGGGAAGATGGAGGAGGAAGAAGAAGAAGAAGATGGAAGAAGAAGACGAGAAAGAAGGAAAAGAAGAGGCGAAAACGTGGGCAGAAGATTAGGGGAAGGAGAGGAGAAGAAAAGAGGGGGATTAAGGTTTGAACGAACCCCTCTCCTTCTCCTTTTAAAGCTCCCTATTTCCTTTAATGGAAATAGGGTATTTTTTGAAAATAAAAAATATGAAAATATATATATTTTTTTTAAGTAAAACATTACTTTTCTATGGGGAATCTCCCCATTTAGTGGACCCCCCATTTTTTAAATTTTAATTAAAATTATTTTAAAATTCACGGGGTCCACTAACTGGTCGGACAGCGGGTCGATGATGATGGGCCCGGCTACTGGCCCACATGGATTGATGATGTCCATCGTCTCACAAGATGATGTGACAGACAGTCTGATGGCGATCGGATGGATGGTGACTTGATTGGGACCCAGATTGGTAGATCGACGGATCTAGAGAGATCCAACGGTCCAATTGAAGATCCAACGGTCCGATGGAAGATCCAACAGTCAGAAAGCTAAGGGAGATGAGATAGAGCCGATGGGCAGGAGTTCTGGGGTTAGGTCAGTAGATTCGAGGATCGAGAGATGAAGAGAGAGAGAGATTAAGGAGAGATGAGAGAGAAAGTATCAAAAAATAGAGAGAAAAGCACTGGCGGAGGGTCTGGAACCCTGGTCTTCACTGTGACCATCCTCACGCTTCTCCAGTAGAGTCGACTATCATTCTTTGCTGACTCATGTGGCTTTAAACGCTTTGGTCCGTCTCTTGGTCATTGGCTCTCCTGCTCTCTTCGTTCTTTGGGCTGACTTTTTTGGTCCTCTTATTCAGCCCATATTTGGCCCATATCTTCTAGTCATAGCATGTGGGCTCTTTAAGCTTTGATAATGGGCTTTCCTGATCGATTTGGGCCCACAAGTCTCGAGAATTGTCCCATCGGGGTTTCCTGCGACAGAAAAAATGAGTAATGAGACTTTATCAGAACGGCTTAATATCTAGACTTCCGAAAATATGTTTAATGTATGCAAATATACCATTTCATCCAGAAAAGTGTGTTCTACGCAACAGAAGAGACTATTACGTAGAAAAGTAGAGAAATAGAGCATTTTACGTAGGAGAATGCAATAACGCTAAAAGGATAATTGCTTAAAATAAGCACTTTTGAGCGAATATCAACTTGATTATTTGTGTGTCGATCAAAGTACCCATAGTGCCGGATGTTAAACTCCCGATACTAGTTCATGATGTGTTTACTACGATTTATATTGACTTTATGGATGTATCTTTGGTGTATAAAGTACAAGATGTGTACTTCATGAATATAATGTGCTACATTCTAATTAAGTTTATTTTGTTTTAATTTATTAGCCATGTCCACCAAATGTTAATTGAAAGACATTTGGTTGATTATATTAGGATGGTTAGTGCTCAAGCCATCAGTGCATCTATAACGCATAATCAATTTGTGGAATATCTTGTTAATACATTTGCATCTGTCTACAGCGAAGGGAAGACTTTGTTTATTCCCTTAAACATTGTGTAATTCTCTTTTTGATTGTTATTAGATTTATTCACTAATAACTTGTTGAATGTCTTGCTAATAACTTGGTTGTTGCTTATATATAGCCAACATTGGATTTTGATTGTCGTTGATCGATCATCGATGACAATCTCTTGGTTCAGATCGTTAAATAATACAATTGACTTATCTTTGAAAGCCCATGTCAAAAAGTAAGTTAATCTTAAATTAGTAAATTGAGTAATAGTTATACTGCAAAGATTAATTGAATGTTTCGATTTCTTTCTTGTAGGGCATTCAAAATATTAGAAAGCTATTTGGGCAAAAATTGAGGAAGAAATAATCAACATGGAGGGTAGTTGTGATAATTAAAATCTATGTACTAGTACTTGTAGTTTTTTAGTTGTGAGAAATTAATTTTTTTGGTTAATTAACAAATTACATGCTTGTACGTAGTGCCCAAAATAAAATGATATGAAATCTGGAAGAATTTTTGTGATGAGGTACATGAGAGACCCCATTAGCGATTTTGATCATGAGACAATTCTACCATCAGTGAGGCATTTGTTCTTTAACATATTCTTGATGTGTACATTTTAATAAATAAAATTAATTTATTAATTATCTCTACTTATTCTTCTGATTAATTAGCTCAAAACTTTGAAATCAAAAGCTCAATACGCACTTAAAGAAATTGTAGAATGTAAAGTTGAGTGGATTGTGCTCTTTCAAGAGAATTATAGAGGCATATATTGACATCAATCGTTTGTCATCATTTTTTTTCTCAAAGCTAATTCATGTGCATTTTCTGGCTCTAGCTAATTATTTTCCTTGATTTTTTTTTATTATAGACGATTATTATTCATTTTTTAAGGAAAGTTACTGTGGGTATCGTATTTTCATCCTATCAAAAGACTACACGTGTTCTTGCCATAGTACGAGCGGTATGAAAAATAGACACCAGGAATCTCGAAGCACGCATGAGTAAATGAGCCAACAAGACTTGCCCAAGATAGTCATCATCTTTTCAGCAGTATGCCAGGTGCATCAGAAAGAGCCATGTAATTAATTTATCGGTCAAGGCATTCAACCCTTCCCAGCAAGCCTTTCATTAGATACTTGACGGTCAATGCATTCAACCCTTCCCGGTAAGTCCTCCATTAAATACAATTGACGGACAATGCATTCAACCCTTCCCAGTAAGTCTTTCATTAGATACTTGATGGTCAAGGCATTCAACCCTTCCCGACAAGTCTTTGATTATATACTTGACGGTTAAGGCATTCAACCCTTCCCAGCAAGTCCTTCATTAGATACTTGATGGGCAGAGCATCCAACCTTTTCCGACAAGTCACAACATCAAATTCCACAAATAGATAACTATCCTGATCAATGAATTAAAGATAGATCAATATCTATACAGTATATGCCACTTGGCAATAGGTCTGATCATTATAGACATCCTCGCCATTTTTTCATTCAAATATTTGCTGTGTAAGTCACCACCTGCGCATTTCCAGATCTAACTGAATGAAAGAAGTTCAAATACAACAAGAAGAGGCTGCATCAGACAGATTCTTCCAAGATTGGATCTGGCCAATGAGAAGTGAACTCGTGGGATATGAGTCAAACCATGTACAAACTATAAGTATAGTCCTTCTAGAATTGGGAAAACGATCCAAACCCTGAGCTCCTGATCTAGAATTAATTCTTTTTCTCCTTCATCTGATCTTGTGTTTTAATCCTATGAGAAGGAAACATTCACTGACTTGAGCATCATAGTGTTGTCAACAGGTACACCACCTCTCTAGGAGAGATTATTTTATCATTCGTCACAAGGAGGAATCCAGATCTTGAAGCTTCAGATCTTTCCAATCTAACTGATCTACCTCGAGATACGAATCAAATTAACCTCGAAGATTGTGTGGGATAAGATCTAATATATTTTTTCCCACATCTTTTGGCGTTGTCTATGGGAACGAGAAGAAGTTCCTTATATCCAAGAGAAATTTGATTTAATCATGGTGGATACAAGGCAAACAAATCTCAGGAGCGAAAAAGGTAAGAATCATCCTGATGATCTCAAAGATACTATCACTGAGAGGAGGAGAGTCAACAGTAGACGATCGCTCAATTACAAGAAGAGAATGAAGAACTCAAAATGCGACTCGTGATCCAACCAACAGGTAACCACGTGTCTGAGAATATTGGAATCAATTGGAACAAGACACTAGGATTTCATTTGGAAAAATCAAATTTGAAGGAATCCGATCTGAGAAATCCAAGGAGCCGACATCGGGATCCTTACATCCCGGTACCTAGAGAAGCGACAAAGACCTGAGTCTTCCTACCAATGGAGCTCATATCATATTCAACCAGAAACCAGGGGATAGATCATTGACCTAGTAGCTAAAATGATAGAAAAAAAGAGACACTAGCCGGCAGAATGATAGCAATGGCCACGCGAGCTCCCCACGATTCTCCATTCATCGAGGAGATTCAGAGGTATAGAGCCCCAAAATCTTTTTCTTATCCTAAGTTTCCCATCTTTACAGGGACATCAAATCCCGTGAACCATGTTCTCCACCTTTGAAAAGCGATGACAATGTGGGAGTTCCATGATGAGTTGTTGTGTTGGATGTTCCCGTCAACCCTCAGCGATGATGCCCTCATCTGGTTCAATTAGCTGGCTCCTCGGTCTATTGTTGATTTTACCGAATTAAGTACTTTATTCATCACTCGTACTTGTGCAGCTGATTGCATAAGAATGATGTCAACGTATTATTCAACATACGTTGCAGTCTAAAGGAGATGCTATGGGATATCGTAAAAAGATTCTATACACTTATGACAATAGTGGAGGATTGCAATGACAAGCACGCAGTCACATCCTTTCAAAAGGCACTGCCTACTGGTTCAGGACTATACATGTCTTTGATAAAAAATAGGCCCATCGATATGGAAGCATTGTTCCAAAGAACTGAAAAAATACTCAGCTCGAGGATGATACAATCCAGCATGGCTACGGGACGACCATTTCAGTTCACGAGGTGAATTTCCACTAATTCTGGTGGATCTCAGAAGGGTAAACAGAAGGCCACCCAATATGTGGAACCAACAAAAGCTTCTCAGAAGGAAACAGAGAAGCAGCCAGAGTCAGGATCGATACCCCCGACGAGAAAAGAGGGTATTCATGCCTTTGAATAAGACTCATGGTCAGATTCTGGATCTGATAAAAAATGAGAAGTATCTCCAGTTCCCCCCGACCTATGAAGCCCGACACAAAAGGGGACCGGGATAAAACAAAATTCAGTTTCTTTTACCAAGAGATAAGGAACCTTATCGACAAATGTTGGGCGTTGCATCACAAGGTGGAGGATCTAATTAACTAGGGCTACTTGCAGTAGTATATCGCTTGCACAGAAGGAGCGATAGCTAAAGCCATGATCCCCAAGAAGAACATACCACCCTCGTTTTTCAGTAAGAACACGGGATGATCATCGACGTCATCCATGGAGGAGGACGCCAGATTTCTTGAGGAGAATCCGAGAAGCAAGAGAAGAACAAGATCAGGAAAATTGAACACAGGTCCAAGGCTCATAGACTCTGGATATGATGGGGAGCACTGATGAGGCAATTTTCTTCTCTGATAGAGATCTCGAAGGAATAAATCATCCGCATTCAGATGCACTCACACTCACTCTACCAGTGGGTAACTATGAAGTAAAGCAACTATTGATTAATCATGGCAGTTCTATCGAGATTTTATTCCCCGAAGCTTACAAGAATATGGGTCTACACCTCATAGACCCTATCAAGAGCGACACTCCATTGATCGGATTCAATGGTCAGAAGGAATATTTGCAGGGTAAGATAGTATTACTGGTGAAGATGGAACCAATCACGTCCATGGTGGAATGCATCGTAATCGATACCTCGTTACCTTACAATAGCATCTTGGGGCAAGGATGGATCCGTGAGATCAAAGGTGCTCCTTCAACGTATCATCAGTACTACATTTTCCTACTGACCACAGGATAATAGAACTAAAGGGAGATCAGGTAGTCTCAAAGAAAGACTACGCAATCGCCCTTAGAACTAATAGCTCTATTGATTCTGAGGAAGGTCCATAGGACGAAGGCACATCTATTGGGGTTGCCAGGCAATAGTAATCAAAGTGCATCCCAAGAAGAGTATAGCAGACCACGCCAAGCCGGGAGACTACTAAAACACCAATAGTATGTCCGAAAGCCAGCAATGTCCCTAAAATAGAAGAAACTGAAAGATCAACCTCGAAACAGATGAAAATCCGAAGGTTACATATATCGGAGCAAAGTTATCCCCGGGGGAGAAGAAGATCTTCATCGACTTTCTTAAATCTCACAAAGATGTCTTCACATGGTCTTTCAATGATATGTCAGGTATTCCTTCCAACATTTCATGTCATAAGTTAAAGGTAGATAATAATTATCAACCTGTGAAACAACAACCACGGAGAATCACTCCCGAGAAATAGAAACTCATCCAAGAAGAAATCAACAAACTCTTGGAGGCCGACTTCATCCGTTAAATCAAGAACGCTCAATGGTTAGCCAACATAGTGGCAGTACTAAAGAAGAGCATAAAGATTAGGGTTTGCATCGACTTTGAAACTACACTGGTCCATTCTCTTTAATCCATTATACCTAGAAGGGGGGTTGATTAGATATTTAAAATTAATTATACCTACACAGTTTTACTGGTCAATGGTAGGGAACAAAATCGCATGCTTTAGTTGTTTGATAAAAGATTATCACAATCAACTCAAATCGAATATACCTCCGTGGTATTTTTTTTTTCGTTGTTTGGTCTAATCGAGATAGATAGTGGAATACAAACAAACAATCACACAAGACAAGAGATTTTTATATGGAAACCTTAGCAAAGGAACAACCATGGGATCACGTCCAGATGGAAAGTATCATTAACTGAAAAGTTAAACGAAACAAAGGTTACCTATGTAGCATCATTGCAAATACAGCTTCTAACCTTAGCCAAGGCCTACGGCCAATGTGTCTACTTCCTCTGAATCAACGCTACAAATCCACGTGCGCCCTTCCAGCCAAGAAGCCTTGTCTGCTTGTTCAGTTTGGTACACCCCAAACCTACAGTCGATCGGCTTCTCCGACCTTAATTCTCAACACTCCCACCTTTGTAGAAGGTGAAGGATTCAGTACACCCTGAACCCTAGGTTGCTCAAAAGGTGTTGAGTCACACTGGTACACTCAGGCTACTAGGTCGAATATATGAGTGGAAGACCTAAGCTGAGGAATGGATCAAGCACTTAGCTTTGATCAAGAAGAGGAACAAGCTCACAAGATGTGAATGAGAAACAAGCTTATTGCTCTTCGAATGGTCACTCTAATAAATAAACCTTTTCTTCTCTCTCTTGAAAGATTGAGTCACTCCGTGTCTCTGTGTGTGTTTAGAGAATGTATAGAAGGGTTATATTTATAGAATTCGTGACCCTGAGTCGTGTGGGACGTGGGATAGTGGAACCAAGAAATTCAAATCTGAGAAAGACTGAGTTCGTGCAAAGTCCAATCCATTGTACTCTGGGTCCAATCGATTAGGTATAAGTATCCAATCGATTGGCCTCAATAAGTTTCTTATTCCGTAGGCTCCAATCGATTACACAGAGGTCTCCAATCGATTGGACTCAAATAAGTTTCTATCTCGAAGGCTCCAATCGATTTCAAAGAGTCTCTAATCGATTTGGTTTTAAACTAGTTCTGTCTCATAGACTCCAATCGATTACACAGAGTCCTCCAATCGATTGTACTCAAATAAGTTTCTGCCTCGTAGCTTCCAATCAATTACACAGAGTCCTCCAATCGATTGGACTCTCCCATTAGTCACAATCTTTAACTTAGACTTGGGTCTGTCCAATGACTAGGTTTGACCATTATATTTTATTTATTTTAAACCGATTCCTATGGCCACTAAGTCACTTACCTTCCTAATCGAGCGTACATAATTTTTAACTGGCGAATGGGCAGTTACTCAGATGACTCTAGTCGTCAATCGTCTGATTCTTATTTTTTCTATCTTCTAGTCTTCAAGTAGTCGGTAAAGTATGCGTACCACGACATCTCCACACTACACTGGTGCTTGTAGGAACGGTTACAAGAATATTTTTATGTCAAATAGAATCTTTGCCAAATTGAATATGAAAATATTCTTTACAATCTCCCCCTTTCACAATTCTGTGACAAAAAATATTTAATCATATAAAAGATAAAAACAATGAAAAAATACAATCCCACCCTCTTACATGATTCACTCACTATCTCACACTCTCTCGGAGATAATCGAATAGATAATGGAATAGCTTTTGATCTGTTTCCTACATAATCTACGAACAATACATACCATGTAATATCATCGGCAATCAATAAATCATTAAAATGCAATGAGTTAATTATGCACATCACAAGTAGAGAAATTAAAAAAAATAATACAACATAATTTTTTCTCCCCCTATCTTATGCATCTACTTACTTTTACCTCTATGATTTTCTCTTTCCCTTTTTTTCACAGATTGACAAAGGTAGAGAAATATAAGTAAATAATAAGCATGCAATGAATATCATCATGAAGAACAAGTGCATATATACATATCCAACCAAAACTCAAACTGGTTTATACCCTGTAACAGATAAACAAGTAAACACAACCAGAGTATAACCATACAAAATTTGAGTTTATCGGTGTACAATAATGTCTCAAAAAGAAAAAAACAACACCAGATAACTCTCAAGAAGTCTCTCTCTGGGAGACTAGGTCGATGGGCCAATACCATCCTGCTGATCCGGACCATGAAATGGTGGATGCTGTCCAAAACCCATCATGGTAAACTGATACTCCATATATCGCTGCATATCTATAAATGTGCCAGTCATCCGGTCGAAACTAGCATCCTGACGACGAAAACCCTGAGCTGTCCGCTCCTCATGAGACGTAACCGCTGTTCAAATCCCAACATTTGATGATGAAGAGACTTAAATGAGTAAAGTGCATGCATCTCTGGAGACTGGACAAAAGATGGGATGTGGCTCTGGAGGATGCATCTCAGTATTTGCCGGCTGGACGTCTGGCTCAGTATCATCTCGCAAGTCCTCATCAAAAAAATCATCGAAGTGTGGAGGAACATCTGTCACTATCTAAACCTGAGACATGCTCTTCCTGATAGTGGAAGGTCCCATGGGAGAGCAAACCTCCCCAGAAGCTAAAATCAGTACATCCAGGTGTAGTAGAATAGAGCTCACCAGCAGAGGAAATGGAAGACACGGATGGTTAGCCAATTGGCTACCCGCTCTAACCATGGCTCTAAACATGAACCTCGGAAGATCAATAACAAACCCAGTACCCAAATGATATAGAAGCTGAAGACGATCAATGTTCACCTGTGCCCCATGCCCAGGTGGATCAATGTTGTACCCATAAATGAGGTGCAACAATCGATACTGAGGGAGAAGAGATGTAAGTGGAATTAAAGTACTCCAATCAAATAGCTACCTAATGAGAGTCTCAGTCAAAGTGGCTCTATCAGTCGTCAGTTCACGAGTCCTGGGAAGGTACTCATGAGAAGTGGAGGGACGAAGTATGTCCAACAAGGTAGAAATCAGATTAGGTGTAATAGTCAGGTGAGCCCCAGAGACATAAGTCTGAAAGGATAGCTCACTCTGGTCATTAAACTGAATGGAATGCATGTTGACATAAAACAATTAAACCAAGACAGGATAAAATGGGATGTTCAACTGAGTAACAGGGATCCACTCACGAGATAAGAAAATAGAATGAACCTCAGAACCCAAAATTGTGCCAAATTCAACTACTTTCTCAGTAGTGAATTTGCGACCAGTGAAATGCTCAAAGCGATCCCTAGAAGAATCAGAAATAAAAGGGGGAATGGGAGCACTCACCGAAGGAAACTCGATATGTCCATAACGACCCCGGGAATGAGCTCTCCTAGAGCCTCTAGAGGATTCTCCCCACTCGGAATGACGTGAACCACTGAGTCGACCACCTCATTTTGCACGAGATTGGGTCCGTTGTGCAAGAGGTTCATCATCGGCACTCTCTTCTTTTGAGACCACAATCGTTCTTCTACAATGAGGATTTGTCGCTATAAGAACCAAAAATGGAAGAAAATACAAAAACAACTCCATTTTCACCTAAAAATCCCCAAAATCCAACGAAGAAGATGAAGTAGAAAACTGTAGAAATCGAGAAAAACACTCTACAAAATAGTATGGGAACAGTAGATCGGGCACCTGCGATCGATTGGGAGAAATCTGGGAGGCGATTGGATCAGTTGGGGTTGAAAATGACCCATTTTGGGTTTTATAAAAATGAACGCCACACTGTCCAATTGATTGGATTAAGTGGCCAATCGATTGGGCCGTACTCTCCAATCGATTGGAGATGTCCGATCGATTCGTCTGTAGAGTCCAATCGATTAGACTGTGGCTCCGAATAAAAAATATATTTTTTAATTTTTAAAACCAATAGGCTCATTCTCTGGGACCCCCGAATAAATCTTTTCAAACCAAATATCATTTTTAAACGGCTCAAGAAAAGATAATGCACCAAGATAATATTTAGAAAAATATTAGAATTCAATTCATGAAATCAATTTTGATAAGCATTAAACACTGAGTCTATTGAAGAAAAAATAACTAACACATTAGTTCAATCTTTTGCTTCATCAGAAATATCAACTCTTTTAGACATTAGCGCAAGTCATAAATCACTAGCAATAATAGATTCAAATATCAACAGTAATATCATCAAGTGTAAGTGATCTGATTTTATCTGTGGTACCGGATAAGATTTTAGTAATAATTTCTCATCAAAATCTGAATCTGAAGGTATTCTGTATCTGATCATAAAATCCTCATTAGAGTTATTAAGGGTTCTCACATACACTCATGTATACTGGTATTTGCCGATGGATAAAAATTTTCTAGCAAATTAGCTGTCTTTTACACCCTTTTTATTCACTTTGAATATAGTAGCTTTCACTCTCCATATAGGTAGCCCTTTTTTATAGCAATAAGAATCAGATTTTAATTTCAAACAGGGCCATACAAATGGCTTTCACACTCATTTTTGGAGGTAGCTTTTTCCTTAGAACAATAACTCATATTGGGAGGCCAACAGTCTACTATAGTGCAGTTTCAAAATCAACTAAAGGTAGGAACACTACTAATTTGAAGTTATAGTCAGTAGAGATTTATTTCTAATTCCAATAATACAAGATCTCACACCTCTATCAAATCTATTCCCATAGTAATAACCAGTGTGCATGTGAAAAATATGAGATATCCTGTTTCAATAATTTTCTAATGCACACTAGTAAAAATTGACCAATCATAATAATTAAAAGATATAATACTCAGTTTAGCAAAATTTTACCAACATAGTTAAGTTCTTGTTCTTTGAATGTTCTAAAAAATTACTACTCATCAAAATCGTATATTTAAATAATAATTTTAACATTCTTTTGAACAATTGATCTTTTGATTTTTTGAAAAAAAATTTAATTTTTATTCTTCAAAACGAAGCAAAATCAAAACAAAAACAAAAACAAAAACAAAAACAAAAAGATATCCCTTCAAAAAAATAAGAATAAAAAACACGAAGGGATAGTGAGCACAATACTCAAAGATGAGAATTTTTAGGATAGTTCTCCCTCAAAGAATCTTTTTTAACCCACACATATGTGATTTTGGTGGATAAATTAATTCTCATAGGATCTCTCCTCTTTTGTGTTACAGAACTCTAAGGATGTTTGAATTTCTCAAGAGACTTAATCTCCTTGATTAATTCTCTAGACCTTTCCAGTAGGTCTTTCATCTTCCTAGATATCACATCTAATTTATTTATCTCATAATGTGTGTTCATAGGAGACTTTTAACTCTTCATATTCTGAGTTGAGTTCACCTCTTTCTCTAAAGAATTTTGATGTCCTCTTCTCAGTTTATGACAGTCTCTAATCACATGACACAAATTTTTGTAGTACGTACAATGACAATTGCTTTTGACAACTTTGATTTGGTCATTGATCTGAATGGAAATAGCTCGAGCCTTAACAAAAATCATCTTGGAAGAAGACCATTTTTCTTGATATTGTTTGTAACCCAAACCTTGTTTGTCTCCATAGACTTTTTCCACACAGAATCTCATCAAGTGTTGCAGAGCTAGATGAGAATCCTGACACATCCCTCTTAGATTTAATGTGTCATGCAAGTTTGAAATTCACATTCTAGTAACTTGTTCCTTTTTAGCAGAGACTCATTCTCTTGCTCTAAATCAATAATCAACACTTTTAATTTTTCAGTGTCTATTAATAAGACAGCAATTTCAGAGTCAAAATATTTAACTTTGTCAGATAAAACCTTATTTGCCTTAATAAATTTTATTGATTCATCGTATAGTTCTTTCACACCAACTGCCGAGTCATCCAAGTCCCTATTATAAGAGTCTTCCGAACTCTCATCATCACTTTTCTTGGATCCTCCATGAGATCCATGGGACTATCAAATTGAGGAACAAAAGCTGTGTACTTATCATTCTTTTCATTGCTATCTGAATCATTAGAATAGTCTTCTAATTATCCATCCCATGTGGCATTGAAAGCTTTTGCCTTGCCCTTATATTCTTCTTTGTTTGGGCAAACATTAGCAAAGTAACCAAAACCCTTACATTTGAAACATTGGGGTTTGCTTGAGCGGCTTTCTCTAGGGTTCTTTTTACTTCTACTACCTCTCTCATGAGGTCTGGCATGTTCCTTAGATTTATCAAAAGTTTTATTATTCTTAACTCTATCATTTTTAGAACGAAAAAACTTTTTTGAAGTTTTTCACAAATAATGTTATTTCAACTTCAGAGTCAACATCTGGCTCTGAATCTTGAGTTTCAGAAACTTTGAGGGCAATACCTTTTGATTTCTTTGGTTGTCTCAAATCTATCTCATAAGTTTGCAAAAACCCAACCAGCTCATCAATTTTGAGACAGTCAACATCCTTCTTCTCCTCAATAGTAGTTACCTTAGCCTTAAATCTATCAGGTAAGGATCTAGAAATTTTCTGAACAACTTTGGATTCTGGAATGATTTCACCGAAGTTGTGTGCAGAGTTTATAATATCACTAAGTTGGACATAGAACTCAGTGAAAGTATCATTTTCTTCCATTCTCATGGATTCGAACTTAGTAGTCAGCATTTGAAGTTTAGAGTTTTTAACAGCTGGCGTTCCTTCATGGGTGACTCTAAGAATGTCCCATGCTTCTTTAGCCAAAGAACAAGTAGAGATTCTTCGAAACTCATTCTTATCAACCACATTGAAAATAGCATTTAGCCTTTTGCTATTTAGACAAGAACAATTTATGTCCTCTTTGCTGTAGTCGGCTTTAGATTTAAGAATGGTTTTATCTCCTATGGCTATTGTGGGTGGTGACCAACCATCCACTACAGACATTCAGACTCTTTCATCAATAGACTTTAGAAAAGCCATCATCTTAGTCTTCCAATAGGCATAGTCTTCTCCATCAAACAATGGAGGTTTAGACGTGTTTTCACCTTCTCTTTGTATTTTGAGAAATTAATGAAAATTGACTGGTTTCACAGGAATCTAAATTTAGGTGATTAAACCTTAAATAGAATAACCCGCTTTGATACCAATTGAAATTACACTGGTTCGTTCTCTTTAATCCAATATACCTAGAAGGGGGGCTGATTAGATATTTAAAATTAATTATACCTACACAGTTTTACTAGTCAATGGTAGGGAACAAAATCGCATGCCTTAGTTGTTTGATAAAAGATTATCACAATCGACTCAAATTGAATATACCTCCGTGGTATATTTTCTTTTCGTCGTTTGGTCTAATCAAGATAGATAGTAGAATACAAACAAATAATCATACAAGACAAGAGATTTTTACGTGGAAACCTTAGCCAAGGAAAAACCATGAGACCACATCCAGACGGAAAGTATCACTAACTTAAAAGTTAAACGAAACAAAGGTTACCTATGCAGCACTGTTGAAAATACAGCTTCCAACCTTAGCCAAGGCCTACTGCTGATGCGTCCACATCCTCTAAATCAATGTTACTAATCCACACGCGTCCTTCCAGCTAAGAAGCCTTGTCCACTTGTTCAGTTTGGTACATCCCAAACCTACCGTCGATCGGCTTCTCCAATCTTAATTCTCAATACTCTCGCCTTTGTAAAAGGTGAAGGATTCAGTACACCCTGCCCTAGGTTACTCAAAAGGTGTTGACTCACACTGGTATACTCAAGCTACTAGGTCGAATATATGAGTGGAAGACCTAAGCTGATAAATAGATCAAGCACTTAGCTTTGATCAAGAAGAGGAACAAGCTCACAAGATGTGAATGAGAAACAAGCTTCTTTCTCTTCGAATGGACACTCTAATAAATAAACCTTTTCTTCTCTCTCTTGAAAGATTGAGTCACTCTGTCTTTGTGTGTGTGTTTAGAGAAGGTATAGAAGGGTTGTATTTATAGAATTTGTGACCCTGAGTCGTGTGGAACGTGGGATAGTGGAACCAAGAAATTTGGATTTGAGAAAGACTGAGTTCGTGCAAAGTCCAATCCATTGTACTCTGGGTCCAATCGATTAGGCCATGTCCAATCAATTGGGTATAAGTGTCCAATCGATTGGCCTCAATAAGTTTTCTATTCCGTAGGCTCTAATCGATTACATAGAAGTCTCCAATATATTGGACTTAAATAAATTTCTATCCCGAAGGCTCCAATCAATTTCATAGAGTCTCCAATCGATTTGGCTTTAAACAAGTTTTGTCTCACAGACTCCAATCGATTACACAGAGTCCTCCAATCGATTGTACTCAAAGAAGTTTCAGCCTCGTAGCTTCCAATCGATTACACAGAGTCCTCCAATCGATTGGACTCTCCCATTAGTCACACTCTTTGACTCAGACTCAGATCTGTCCAATGATTAGGTTTGACCATTATATTTTATTCATTTTAAATCTTTTCCTATGGCCACTATGTCACTTACCTTCCTAATCGAGCATACACGATCTTTAACTAACAAATGGGCAGTTACTCAGATGACTCCTGTCATCAACCGTCTGATTCTTGTTGTCTCTGTCTTCTAGCCTTCAAGTAGTCGGTGAAGTATATGCATACCATGACATCTCCACACTACACTAGTGCTCATAGGAACGGTTACAAGAATGTTTTTATGTCAAACAGAATCTTTGCCAAATTGAATATGAAAATATTTCTTATAGACTTTACTCATATGAATAAGGCATGTCCTAAGGATTCATATGCTTTACCAAGAATAGATAAGCTGGTTGATGCCACCTCGAGTTATGAAATTCTATCCTTCATGGATGGATATTTAAGGTATAACCAAATACCTCTACACGAATCAGATCATGAGCTTACGACCTTTATGACTGATAGAGGGGTCTTCCGCCACAAAGTCATGCCTGTTAGCCTAAAAAATGCAAGAGCAACCTAACAGCGACTAGTTAACAAAATGTTTCACAACATGATTGGGGAGACAATGGATATATATATAGACCACATGATGGTCAAAACCATATCTCGGGATCATCATCTGATTGACTTCTGAAAGACTTTTGACCAACTACGAGAATATCATATGAAGTTGAATCCTGCCAAATTCATCTTCCGAGTAACTTTGGGAAACTTCCTAGGCTATCTCATTAGAGCTCTGACAGTAATGCCATCATCTCAGAATAGAAAGGAGGTGCAGAAGCTTGCTAGGTGAGTGGTAGCTTTAAACCGCTTCATAGTGGGATCTTTTGATAGATGCCGACCTCTATTCTGACTTTCGAGGAAGAATGGAAAGTTTGATTGGACAGAAGATTGCGAAGAAGCATTTTAGCAACTGAAATAGTATCTCTCCCAACCACCTATCCTTTCAAAACCAGATCAAGGAGAACCTTTTGGTTTATATCTTGCAACTACTGACGAATCCATCAACGTCGTCCTTTTTTGAGAGCTCAATCCAAAAGAACGGTCAGTCTACTTCATCAGCAAGACCTTGATTGAGGCTGAGACTCGATATGCCACCATAGAGAAAGCTTAAAGAGCCCATTATCTTAGCCTGAAGCCTTATTTTGAAGGACGAACAATCACAGTCTACACTAAACATCCACTGAAATCTACCTTGGAGAAGACTTGTTGGAAAGGATGGCTAAGTGGGCCATTTATTTAGCTCAACACGATATTCAAATTTCTCCAAGAACTTCAGAAAAGGGACATGCACTAGCCGGCTTCTTGGCCGATTTCCCAATACAAGACTTCACAAGCACTAGGGGCGAAGACAAGGAAATTCCATCGCTCCTGGAGTTGTCAGAGATGTTAAATCCAAAGACTAGTTGGAGATTGTTCATTGACGGTTCGGCCAGTTAGAACATCTCTGGAATTAGCATAGCTCTGGTAACACCCGAGAACACAAGATTGGAGAAATCAGTTAAGCTCGAGTTTTTGACATCCAACAACGAGGCAGCATATGAAGCTGTGATCATAGGGCTACAAACAACCTTAGATATCGGCATTCGGCATCTTACGGTATACATTGAGTCACAGTTGGTGGTCAGTCAATATGCCGAGACATACCAAGCAAGAGATGAACGAATGGCGACTTATCTAGAAATCTTGCAACATATGATGACCCAATTCGACAAAGTGGAAATTCGACAACTACCTCGGATAAGGAATCAACATGCTGATGCCCTGACCTATCTATCAACTATGTTGGGAGATACAGAATCAAGAAGCCTTCCTGTCAAATACCAAGAGCTCCCGAGCATTCATATGTCAATCAGGATGCACTTAGCACCTGTACATATTGATCCTGGCACAAGCTGGATGGATGACATTCATAATTTCCTATAGATAGGAAGTCTTCCAACTAACAGAGAGGCTACGAAGAGAATTCAAAGGCTTGAGAAAAGATATAGGTACCATGGTTGGTCAAGAACTCTACAAAAATCTACATTGGGTCCCCTCTTGAAATGTATTACCCCTAGTGATTCACAACAAATTTTTCAAGAAATACATACTAGAGAATGCAGAAATCACTATCAGTGAAGGATATTTCTAGCCATACATGTAGAAAGATGCAAGAATCCTTGTCTAAAAAGGCGAAAAGTGTTAGAAATATGTCCCGTTAATCAAGGATCCTACAGAGGAATTACTTTCTGTGTTCAGTCCATGGCCATTTGCGAAATGGGGGTTGGACATCATGGGACCGTTTCCAACTGCACCCGACAACATCAGATTTTTATTGATGGCAACAAATTATTTCACCAAATGGATCGTGGTTGTTCCATTGGTTCAGGTTTAGGTTTCTCATGTCAAGACGTTTCTATGGGAGAATATTATTTGTCGATATGGCATCCCACAAGAAATTGTCACTGACAATGGAGCTCAGTTCGACTCCACAAAAATTAAGGCATTCTGACATGTCTTGAATTTAAAGAAATGCTTATCTGCTCTGAGATATCATCAAAGCAATGGGTTAGCAAAAAGAGTAAATAAAGCCATACTCAATAATTTGAAAAAGAGATTGGATAAAGCTAAAGGAAAGTGGACCGAGGAGTTACTTGGTGTCCTTTGGGCATATCGAACAACACCATGACGGACCATAGGAGAATCATCATTTTATTTAGCTTATGGAACGGAAGCCGTCATCCCTACTGAGGTCATAGTCCCGACTTCTGGAACCAAGGCTATAGAAGAAGGATAGAATGACGATATCCTAGCCCGCGAATCAAATTTACTTGAAGAATGATGGGAACAAGCAACTATCAAGTTGAAAAATTACCAGCAGACAATCAAACATGTAAGGAATATTTTCATATTCAATTTGGCAAAGATTCTGTTTGACATAAAAACATTCTTGTAACAGTTCCTACGAGCACTATTGTAGCATGAAGATGTCGTGGTACGCTTACTTGGCCAACTACATGAAGACTAAAAGACAGAGACATCAAGAATCAGACGGTTGACGACAGGAGCCATCTAAGTAACTGTCGATTTGTCAGTTAACAATCGTGTACGCTCGATTAGGAAGGTAAGTGACTTAGTGGCCATAGGAGTTGATTAAAATAAACAAAATATAATGGTCAAACTTAGTCGTCGGACAGACCCAAATCAAAATCTATTTTATTGACTAGTGGAAAAGTCCAATCGATTGGACATGTGTCCCCAATCGATTGGACATAGCCCAATCGATTGGAGACACTGTGTAATTGATTGGACACTATGAAGCAGAAACATAATTGAGCCCAATCGATTGGAAACACTGTGTAATTGATTGGAGATACAAGACAGAAATCTTTCTGAGTCAAATCGATTGGAGACTCTGATTAATCGATTGGAGTCTTCGGGATAGAAAGTTATAAATGTCAAATCGATTGGAGCTTTCGAGACGAAAAGTTATAAATGTCAAATCGATTGGAGAACCCTGTGCAATCGATTGGTGCCTTCGGAACAGAAAACTTATTGAGCCCAATCGATTGGACCAAGTGTACAATCGATTGGACTTTGAACAGAATCAATTTTATTAGATTCAAAATTCATGGTTCCATTATCCCACGTTCCACACGACTCAGGGTCTTGATATTCTATGAATATACCCCTTCTATGCCTTCTTTAAAAACACACACACACACACAGACACAGAGTGACTCTATCTTCAAGAGAGAGAAGCAAAGGCTATATTTAGTAGAGTGTCCATTTCTAAGAGCAAGAAGATTATTTTTATTCACATCTTGTGAGCTTGTTCTCTTCTCGATCAAAGCCAAGAGCTTAATCTTTACTCAGCCTAGGTTTTCCAATTCTATACTTAACCTAGTAAGCTTGAGAGTACCAGTATGACTCAAACACCTTTTGAGTAACTTGGGTTCAGGGTGTACTGAATCCTTCACCTTCTGCAAAGGCAAGAGTGTTGAAAATTAAGATCGGAGGAGCCGGTCGAAGGTAGGTTTGGAGTGTACCAAACTGAACAAGCGGATAAGGCTTCTTGGCTGAAAGGGCGCGCATGGATTCCTGGCGTTGACTCAAAGGACATGGACACATCGGCAGTGGGCCTTGGCTAAGGTTGGATGCTGTATTTGCAATGGTGTTGTGTAGGTAACCTTTGTTTCGTTTAACTTTTCAGTTAATGATACTTTTTGTCTGGACGTGGTCCCATGGTTTTTCCTTGGCTAAGGTTTTCACGTAAAAATATCTTGTCTTGTGTGATTGTTTGATTGTGTTCCGCATATTATCCTGATTAGATCAAACGACAAAAAGATAATATACCACGGAGGTATATTTGATTTGAGTCGGTTGTTATAATTCTTTTTCAAACAACTAAGGCATGAGATTTTATCCCCATACCATAAACTAGTAAAACTGCATAGGTAATTAAGATTTAAATACCTAATCAACCCCCCCTTCTAGGTATATTGAATTAAAAAGAACGGACTGGTGGAATTTCAATTGGTATCAAAGCAGGTATTTTTAATTAAGGTTTAATCACAAGAATTTAGATTCCTGAGAAGCTAGTCCATTTTCATTAATTTGACAAAATATAAAGAGAATGTGGTAATACATTCAGACCTCCATTGTTTGATGGAGAAGACTATGCTTATTGGAAGGCTAAGATGATGGCTTTTCTAAAGTCCATTGATGAAAGAGTCTGGATGTCAGTAGTGGATGGTTGGTCACCACCCACAATGGAAGTAGGAGATAAAATCATTCTTAAACTAAAAAATGACTAGATTAAAGATGACATAGACTGTTGTTGTCTTAACAGCAAAGGTTTAAATGCCATTTTTAATGCCGTTGATAAGAATGAATTTAGAAGAATCTCTACTTATTTCCTAGCTAAAGAAGCATGGGATATTCTTAGAGTCACACATGTAAGTATGTCAGCCGTTAAAATTTCCAAGCTTCAAATGCTGACATCCAAGTTCGAATCCATGAGAGTGGAGGAAAATGATACATTCACTGAGTTTTATGCGAAACTTAGTGATATTGTGAACTCTACTCACAACTTGGGTGAGATTGATATTCGCTCAAAAGTGCTTATTTTAAGTAATTATCCTTTTAGCGTTATCGCACTCTCCTACGTAAAATGCTCTATTTATCTACTTTTCTACGTAAGAGTCTCTTCTGTTTCATAGAACACATTTCTCTAGACGAAATGGTATATTTGCACGCATTAAACATATTTTCAGAAGTCTAGGTATGAAGACGTTATGATCAAGTCTCATTACGTGCTCTTCTCTTGCAGGAAACTCGATTGGGCTATTCTCGAGGCTTGCAGGCCAAAATTGATCATGAAAGCCCATTATCAAAGCTTAAAGAGCCCACAGGCTATGACTAGAAGATATGGGCCAAATATGGGCTAGATAAGAAGACCAAAAAGTTGACCCAAAGAACGAAGAGAACAGGAGAGCCAATGACCAAGAGACGGACCAAAGCGTTTAAAGCCACATGAGTCAGCAAGGAATGATGGTCTACTCTACTGGAGAAGCATAAGGATGGTCACAGTGAAGACTAGGGTTCCAGACCCTCTGCCAATATTTTTATCTCCATTTTCTGATATTTTCTCTCTCTTCTCCCTAATTTTCTATCTCATCTCTCCTTGTTCTCTCTCTTTTCATCTCTCGGTCCTCGGATCTACTGACCTAACCCCAGAACTCCTGCCCATTGGCTCTGTTTCATCTCCCTTAGCTTTCTGACCGTTAGATCTTCAATCGGACCGTTGGATCTTCCATCGAACCGTTGGATCTCTCTAAATCCGTCGATCTACCAATCTGGGTCCCAATCAAGTCACCATCCATCTGATCGTCATCAAATTGTCTGTCACATCATCTTGTGAGAGGATGGACATCATCAATCCATATGGGCCAATAGCCGGGCCCGTCATCATCGACCCGTGGCCCGACCATTTAGTGGACCTCGCGATTTTCAAATGCTTTAAATTAATTGTTTTTAAAGGGGAAGGAGAAGGGTTCGTTTGAACCCTAATCCCCCTCATTTCTTCTCCTTTCTTTCTCCGAATCTTCTCCCCCACGTTCTACCCTTCTTTTTGGCCGTTTTCCCTCCTCTTCTCCACTTTTTTCTTCATCTTCTTCACCACGTCATTGCAGGAGTTGCAGCCTCTTCTCCACCTTCTTCTTCATCTTCTTCACCACGTCATTGCCGGAGTTGCAGCCTCTTCTCTACCTTCTTCTTCATCTTCTTCACCACGTCATTGTCGGAGTTGCAGGCTGCAACTCTGGCCAATTAAGAGCTCCACTACCACTGTTTCTTGCTATTTTTGAACAGCCTTCTCAACCACCGGACTGCCCTCCTCCAGCCGCTCTCCTCTCTAACACCCTCATTCATTTTTTGGTTGCCACCTACAACAGCCCCCCCCCCAACATGCAGCATCACCGTTGCTGCATAGCATCACCGTGAAAATGGTCCGAACTTGTAGCCTTGCATGTTTCATCTCGAACTCCGGTCGGAACACTCTGGCCAACAACCTGTGCTCCTCTCGTGCTCCATTCCACTACCGCCTTCCCCTCCTTGTTCTTCTTCCTCGTTGTCGGACAGCAGCTCAACACAACCATGGTGTTCTCTGCTTGCTCCCCCAACTGGTCTACACCTCCTTGGCGATCGCTCCTCTGTGCATAGCCTGAACTAGCACCATCACTCCGCCCAATAGCGGAGATCTTCTTCTTTTCACATCACCCAGCCGTCTCTTCGATCCGCCCTTCATCCTCCACCATTAAAACCGGCAACTTGCAAGTGCTCTTGGTGGGCTCACAGCACCTCTCCATCTCCGCCCTTTCTCCTTCACACGATTGCCCCTTCTTAACTGCAACTCCAATTGCCCCTTGTTGCTATCAAATCACCCTACAAGTCATTAAGACACTCCATCAACGTTGCTACACTCTGCCGGTATCTCTTCACTGCCCAAAACCTTCTCAAGGCGTTATAGCAGCCCTCCATCTTGGCACCTCCACCACACTGGTGCATTACAACTTCTCACCACTACAGGTTGTGGCCGTAGCAACCCGATTCCCCCCTCTTGAAGGAGTTACAACGCGTGCACCACTGAACCACCTGGCTGGACTTGCAAAAAAAAAAAAAAAAACCACCAACCCCCTCCACCGTTTCCACTTATCAGGTGCTAGTGTTGCAACCTGCAACATGAAGCGATTCAGCATGTTACATTCCCTCCTTGGAATGCACCACCACGTCTTCCAACGGTAAGCCTTTCTCTCTCTTGCTTTTCCGCGCTTTCTCTCTCTCTTTAGAACTCTCCCTTTAGTTGTTCTCTCTCTAATTTCTCTTCGTTATATTTGTCTAATTCTCTCTCCCTCTGGATGGTTTCTTTACTTGTGTTATTTCATTATGCAATTTCTATTCAAGAAGAATTGTATTTCACTTTTCATTATTTGAATAAATGCTAGTTTATAAATTTTGAGCATAATTAATTCTGAATCTCTTTTCATCCATGTTCTAGTGATTTCATGACGGGCAATCAAAAAGAATATTTTAAAACCACTGTCTACATTCTCATCTCTCCACAAACTCTTGTAGCATTCTCCATCATTTTGTGTTCATTTGTGTGCTAACCCAGCTAATCCCGAGTGTAGATCGACATCCGACACGAATCCCTATACAGAATCTCTAAATTTTGTAGGATAATTTGATAAAAATTACAAATTTATGTTGAAATTAAGGTTTCCAAATCCAACGACACGGAAAAACCCTACTTTCAGAGATCATTCTGGAAGCAAAAGTTGTTCAAAAAATTTTGAGATCCTTACCTGATAGATTTCAGGCTAAGGTCACTGTGATTGAAGAGAGCAAAGATGTTGACTCTCTTAAAGTTGATGAGCTGGTTGGGTCTCTACAAACTTATGAGATGAATTTGAGACAACCTAAGAAATCAAAAGGAATTGCCCTTAAGGTTTCTGAAACTCAAGATTCAGAGTCAGATGTTGACTCTGAAGTAGAAATGGCATTGTTCGTGAAAAAATTCAAAAAGTTCTTTTGTTCGAAATACGATAGGTTCAAGAACAACAAACAGTTTGATAAAACTGTGGAACATGCCAGACCTCATGAAAGAGGTAGCAGAAGTAACAGGAACCCTAGGGAAAGCTGCTCAAGCGATCCCTAATGTTTCAAATGCAAGGGTTTTGGTCACTTTGCAAATGTGTGCCCAAATAAAGAAGAATACAAGGGCAAGGCATAAGCATTCAATGCCACATGGGATGAAGAATCAGAAGATCATTCTGATAATTTTGATAGCAATGAAAAGACAGATAAGTATACAGTTTTTGTTGCTCGTTTCAATAGTCCCTATGGATCTCATGAAGAATCTAAGAAAAGTGATGATGAGAGTTCGGAAGACTCTTACAATGGAGATTCAGATGACTCAGCAGTTGGTGTGAAAGAACTGTACTAGAAATCGACAAAATTCATCAAGGCTAATAAAGTTTTATCTGACAGGGTTAAATATCTTGACTCTGAAAATGCAGCCTTAGCAATTAACACTGAAAAATTAAAAGTGTTAATTACTGATTTAGAGCAAGAGAATGAGTCTCTGCTAAAAAGGAACAAGTCACTAGAATGTGAATTCCAAACTTGCATGACACGTACAGAATCCCTAGAGAATGAGGTTCTCAAATCAAAAAGGGATGTGTCAGGATTCTCATCTAGCTTTGCAAACCTTGATGAGATTCTTCATGCGGGAAAAGTCTATGGAGACAAACAGGGGTTGGGTTACAAAAACAATCAAGAAAAAGGGTCTTCATCCAAGACAATTTTTGTGAAAGCCCAAGCTATTCCCACACAGATCAATGACCCAATCAAAATGGTCAAAAGCAGTCGTCAGTGCAAGTACTGCAAAAATATGGGTCATGTGATTGGAGACTGTCACAAGTTGAGAAGAGGACATCAAAATCCTTTAGAAAAAATGGTGAATACCACTAAGAATGTGAAAAGTCAGAGAATTCCTATAAAGTCACATTATAAGATACAGTATTTGAATGTGCTATCTAGGAAGATGAAAGACCTTCTGAAAAGGTCTAAAGAATTAATCAAGGAGATTGAGTTTCTTGAAAAATTCAAAAACCTTAGAGTCATGTAACTCAAAAGAGGAAAGATCCTAAGAGAGTTGATTCTTCTACCAAACTCACATCGGTATGGGTCAGGAAAGATTCTCTGAAGGAGAAATGTTCGTCATTGTCATATCTCTGAGCAATGTGCTCTTTATTCCCTCTTATTATCTTATTCTTATATTTTGAGGGATTTTTGTTTCTTTTTTATTTTGCTTCATTTTGAAGAATAAAAATTGATAATTTTTCAGAAAAGTCAAAAGATCAAGTGTTCAGAAGAATGTTAAAATAATTATCCTATACAATTTTGATGAGCAGTAATTTCTGAGACATTCCAAGAAAAATGACTTAACTGTTAGCAAAATTTTTGCTAATCCAGATATTATATCTTTTAATTGTTATGATTGGTCAATTTTTACTAGTATGCATTTGAAGATTATTGAAATAGTATATCTCACATTCACATGCACACTGAGTGTTTCTGTGGGAATGGATTTGATTGAAGTGTAAAATTTTATAGTATTGGAGTTAGAAATAAATCTCTACTGATTATAACTTCAAATTAGTAGTGTTCCTGCCTTCAGTTGATTTCAAAACTGCACTATAGTCGACTGTTGGCTTCCCAATGAGAGTTATTATTTTAAAGAAAAAGCTACCTCCACAAAAGTTAGAGTGAATGCCATCTGTATGGCCCTACTTAAATTTTGAAATCTGATCTCATTGCTGTAGAAAAGGGCTACCTACATGGAGAATGAAAGCTACCTATATTCAAAGTGAATAAAAAGGATGTAGAAGACAGCCAATTTGTTAGAAAAATTCTTATCCATCAGCAAATACCTATATACATGAGAGTATGTGAGATCCCTAAATAACTCTAATGAGAATTTTATGATCGGATACAGGATACCTCAAGATTCTGATAATTATGAGAAATTACTACTGAAATCTTATCCGGTACCACAGATAGGCTCAGATCACTTACACGTGATGATATTAATGTTAATATTTGAATCTATAATTACTAGTGATTTGTGACTTGTGCTAATGTCTAAAAGAATTAATATTTTTTGATGAAGCAAAAGATTGCACTAATGTGTTAGTTAATTCTCTCAAATTAGAATCAGTATTTATTGCTTATCAAGAGTGTAATCTTGAAGAAAATTCTATGTTTTTCTGACATTTTATCTTTTCTTGCGTAGTTTTAAAAAATAATTTTCTCTGAAAACATGTTCTTGGGGGACTTGAAAAATGAGCCAATTGTTTAAATTTTTTAATTTTTTTTTATTTCTTGGACCAATCCAATCGATTGGAAGAAATAGCCTAATCGATTGGACATCTCCAATCGATTGGAGAGTATGGCCCAATCGATTGGACAGTGCGACGTTCGGATTTATAAAACCCAAAATGGGTCATTTTCAACCCCAATCGATCCGATCGCCTCTCAGATTTCTCCCAATCAATCGCAGGTACCAGATCTATTGTTCACATAAGGTTTTGTGGAGCGAATCTCTCGATTTCCTTGCTTTCCACTTCACCCTCTTCATTGAGCTTTTGGGATTTTTTGAGAATAAATGGAGATTTTCTGGTATTTTTTTCCTTTCTTGGTGCTCATGGCGACGAATCCTCATCGTAGAAGAGCTGATGTTGTGCTTTATGAGGAGAAAAGTGGTGATGAAGAACCACTGATTCAACGGACTCAATCGCGAGTCAAACGGGGTGGTTGACTCAGTGGGTCGCGACACTCTGAGTGAGGTGAATCATCTAGAGCACCTAGGAGAGCTCGGGGTCATGCCCGTCATAGCGATACTCCTCCAGTGAGTGCTCCTATCTCTCCATTTATTTTCGATTCCGCTAGAGAGTGCTTTGAGAATTTCTCTGGTCGGAAATTCACTACTGAGAGAGTAGTTTAGTTTAGCACAATTTTGGGTACTATGGTCCATTCACAGTTCGTATCTCGCGAGTGGATTCCTATCATTCGCTTGACCATTCCATTTTACCCTATCCTGGTCAAACTATTTTATGCCAACATGCACGCCATTCAGTGTGATGACCCAAGTGAGTTGTCCTTCCAGACTTTTATCTCTGGGGCTTACTTGACTATTACACCTGACCTTATTTCTACCCTGTTGGACATTCCTCATCCGTCTACCTCATATGTGTACATTCCTAGGATTCATGAGATGACGACGTCTAGGGTTACGTTGACCGAGACACTCACTGGGCAGATTTTTGACTAGAGTACCTTCATACCTCTCACATCCCTTCTCCCTAAGTATCGTTTGTTGCACCTCATCTATGGGTACAACATTGATCCACCTAGTCATGGGGCACAGGAGAATATTGATCGTTTGCAGCTGCTTTACCATCTTGGCATTGGATTTTTCATTGACCTTCTGATGTTTATCTTTAGAGCCATGGTTAGAGCAGGTAGCTAGTTGGCTAACCATCCTTGTCTCTCATTCCCTCTACTGGTGAGCTCTATACAACTACATCTGGATATGGCTATTCGAGCCAATGAGGAGGTGTGCTCTCCTATGGGGCCTATTGGGCCATCGACCATCAAGAAGAGCATGTCTCAGGTCCGGAGAGTGACAGATGTCCCTCCACACTTCGATGATATTTTCGACGAGGACTTAGGGGATGATATCGAGCTAGGGGGTCAGCAGCCAGATATTGATATACCTCCTCTAGAGACACAGCCATCTTTTGACCAGCCTCCTGAGATGCCTGCTCCTTACTCATTTGAGTCTCTTCATCATCAGATGGTGGGATTTGATCAGCGTCTCATAGCGCATGAGGAGCGGACTGCTCAGAGTTTTCGCAGATTAGAAGAGGGTCAGGAGAGGATGACGGGTTCCATGTACGATATGCAGCGATACATGGAGTACCAGTTTACCATGATGGGCTTCAGACAGCATCCTCCAACTCATGGTCCCGATCAGCATGATGGTGTTAGACCATCTACATAGACTCTTGGAGAGAGTTATCATTAGAGTTATCAAGTGTGTTTATTGTCATTATTGTACACCGATAATCTCAGAGTTTGTATGGTTATACTCTGCGTGTGTTATATTTTGTTACAGGGTATAAACCAATCTGTATTTAGATATGGATGTATATATTGCACTTGTTTATCATGATAATTTTCATTGTATGCTTATTATTTGCTTATTATTCTGTACCTTTGTCAATTTGTGACAAAAAGGGGGAGAGAAAATCATAGTAGTAAAAATAAGTGGATGCATGAGATAGAGGGAGAGAAATTTAGGGGGAGAAAAATGTTTGATTATTTTTCTAATTTCTCTATTTGTGATGTGCGTAATAATGCTCACTGCATTTTATATGAATTATTAATTGCCGATGATATTACAGGGTATGTATTATTGGTAGAATGTCCAAGGAACAGATCAAAAGCCATTACATTATATCTGTTCGATTATCTTCAAGAGAGTGTGAGATAGTGAGTGAATCATGTAAGAGGGTGGGATTGTATTTTCTATTTTTTACCTTCTTTATCATTAAATTTTTTTTCTCACAGAATTGCCAAAGGGGGAGATTGTAAGGAATATTTTCATATTCAATTTGGCAAACATTCCGTTTGACATAAAAACATTCTTGTAACCGTTCCTATGAGCACTAGTGTAGCGTGAAGATGTCATGTTACGCTTACTTCGTCAACTACGTAAAGACTAAAAGACAGAAACAGCAAGAATCAGATGGTTGACGACAGGAGTCATCTGAGTAACTGCCAATTTGTCAGTTAACAATCGTGTACACTCGATTAGGAAGGTAAGTGACTTAGTGGCAATAAGAGTTGATTAAAATGAACAAAATATAATTGTCAGACTTAGTCATTGGACAAACTTGAGTCAAAGTCAATTTTATTGACTAGTAGAAAAGTCCAATCGATTGGACATGTGTCCCCAATCAATTGGACATAGCCCAATCGATTGGAGACACTGTGTAATCAATTGGACACTATGAGGTAGAAACATAATTGAGCCCAATCGATTGGAAACACTATGTAATCGATTGGAAACTACGAGATAGAAATCTTTCTGAGTCAAATCGATCGGAGACTCTGATTAATCGATTGGAATCTTTGGGATAGAAAGTTATAAATGTCAAATCGATTGGAGATTCTGATTAATCAATTGGAGCCTTTGAGATAGAAAGTAATAAATGTCAAATCGATTGGAGAACCCTGTACAATCGATTGGTGCCTTCGAAACAGAAAACTTATTGAGCCCAATCGATTGGACACTTGTCCCCAATCGATTGGACCAAGTGTACAATAGATTGGACTTTGAATAGAATTGGTTTTATCAGATCCGAAATTCATAGTTCCATTATCCCACGTTCCACACGACACAAGGTCTTGGTATTCTATAAATATACCCCTTCTATGCCTTCTCTAAAAACACACACACATACACATACAGAGACACAGAGTGACTCAATCTTCAAGAGAGAGAAGCAAATGCTATATTTAGTAGAGTGTCCATTTCAAAGAGCAAGAAGCTTATTTTCATTCACATCTTGTGAGCTTGTTCTCTTCTCGATCAAAGCCAAGAGCTTGATCTTTACTCAGCCTAGGTTTTCAAATTCTATACTTAACCTAGTAAGCCTGAGAGTACCAGTGTGACTCAAACACCTTTTGAGCAACTTGGGGTTCAAGGTGTACTGAATCCTTCACCTTCTGTAAAGGCGGGAGTATTGAAAATTAAGATCGGAGGAGCCGGTCGAATGTAGGTTTGGGGTGTACCAAACTAAACAAGCGGATAAGGCTTTTTGGCTGGAAGGGCACGCATGGATTCGTGGCGTTGACTCAGAGGATGTGGATGCATTGGCAGTGGGCCTTGGCTAAGGTTGGATGCTGTATTTGCAATGGTGCTGCGTAGGTAACCTTTGTTTCCTTTAACTTTTCAGTTAGTGATACTTTCCGTCTGGACATGGTCCCGTGGTTTTTCCTTGGCTAAGGTTTCCACATAAAAATATCTTGTCTTGTGTGATTGTTTGATTGTGTTCCGCATTATATCCTGATTAGATCAAACGACAAAAAGATAATATACCACGGAGGTATATTTGATTTGAGTCGGTTGTGATAATTCTTTTTCAAACAACCAAGGCATGAGATTTTATCCCCATACCATAGACCAGTAAAACTTCATAGGTAATTAAGATTTAAATACCTAATCAGCCCCCCCTTCTAGGTATATTGAATTAAAGAGAACGGACTGGTGAAATTTCAAAACAATTATGCGATCGACGAGTTCGATGAAGAACTTTCAAATTTGACGACTTGGTACTCAAAAAGGTCTTCGAAAACACTAAAGAAGTCGGCAACGGCAAATTGGGTTCAAATTGGGAAGGACCCTATCTTGTCGATAGAATTGGGCAGAATGGAGCATATCATCTGAAAACTAAAGATGGAGATGTACGTGAGAGACCTTGGGACACATTTAATTTGTGAGTATTTTATCAATAAAGGAATCTCATTTCTTCTATCTCAGACTTGCTACCAGCATTTTACAAAAGACCTAGCAGGGAATCTTGCGTTTATACACATCTTAGCTCAATTGCCTTGATATAAACTTAAGTGTACAAACCGGAAGGCTGGAAAAATCTAAATATTCTAAGTCAAATGACTAGAATTAACAATACTCCCAACAATCTCTGTTCAAAGACCTAGCCAGGAATCTTAAGTTTATACACATCTCGGCTCAATTGCCTTGATTTAAACTTAAGTGTACAAATTGAAAGGCCGGAAAAATCTAAATATTCTAAGTCAAATGACTAGAATTAACAAAAATCATGATAACTATTCTATAAGAGACCTAGTCGGGAATCTTAATTTTATACACAGCTCGTTACCTTGATATAAACTTAAGTGTACAAACCGGAAGGCCGGGAAAATCAAAATATTTTCAGTCAACTAACTAGAATTAACGAAAATCCTAACAACTATTCTATAAGAAACCTAGTCGGGAATCTTAAGTTTATACACATATCGGCATTACCTAAATATAAACTTAAGTGTACAAATCGGAAAGCCAAAAAAATCTAAATATTCTAAGTCAAGCGACTAGAATTAACGAAGATCTCGATAACTATTCTATAAGATACCTAGCTGGGAATCTTAAGTTTATATACATCTCGGCTTAATTACCTTGATATAAACTTAAGTATACAAACTGGAAGACCGGGAAAATTTAAATATTTTAAGTCAATCGACTAGAATTAGCAAAAATCTCGACAATAGTTTCTTACTATATATAAGTTCAATGAAAGTTACTATCAAAATAAAAGCCTTCATGTCATCTACATATTCCGCCCTTAGACGATAAAAAAAAATGAGAGAGAAAAATACTTTTTTCATACTGAGCCCTTTGGCATCAATTTTGCTCCAGACCCTACTTGTCTACCGGCTAAGTAACAGAGATAATTTCATCCCCTTGAGATGGAGGTACAACTGTTGGAAGAGATGATTCGGAGACAACAGAAAGATTGACTTCAGACAAAGAAGGGTCGGCTGCCACTAAAGTACTTGTTGCAAGTAGGATTACCTCAGGATTGGCCTCAGAAGTTTGCCCGACCTCGAGGGCAGGCTAAATTATCGCAGACTCATCTTCTTCAGCATCTCCCTCTTCATCCGCCTCACCAAGATCAAATTGACACATGTTATAACCGTCATACCATCCTTTTTTAAATGAGTCCCTTTGAAGAGCATTCGAATCCTTTTCAATTTCATCTCTGTCAACCGTCATCCTTTCCAGATCATCCCTCAACTGATCCACCAGTTCTCGGGAACCATCTGCTTCCTTTTTAACCTCTCATACTCACCCAGATTCTTGGCTAAGTTATCCTCAGCACTCTTCTTGGAGATCAGAGCCTTAGCCACAATTTCTTTTACTAAAGCAACCTTGGTCTTGGCAACTTCAGCCGATTGGATAGCAACTTGGAGTTGTTCTTCGCGGTGTTTTAGAGTAGCCTCCAACTCTGACACCTTCTTCGCAAGACTGTCAAAATTGGTGAGGATATAATTGAGATAATCTTTAAGCAGGACGAAGGCATGAACACTCTATGAATAGAAGAATCATATGAGTAAACATAAAACTTGAAGATATCGACAACATAACCAAGAAGAAGAGCATAGAAATTACCTCCAGTAGGGAATGGCTCAAAACATCGTACGAACTGAGGGAGTGGTCAGATCTACATATCGTAGTCTATCTCAGGGAAGACAAATCTAGTCAATCAGACTAACAGCCACCCCAACATCAACTATGAAGCTCAATTCTGAAATTGGCTTCCCACCCGGTAGAAGTCCAGATGACATAATATACGGCTTTTCCCCACTGAACTCTCTCAGACCTACAATCGGGTGTATTTTGTTGTAGGCCTCTTTCTTGGAGATCCATGCATCAATCATGTCAAAAATAATCCCACACGGCTTCTCACCTGTAGATGTACTCATCCAGGCAATATCCTGGAGTTGAGCAGGGGCTAGGGGAACCCGAACAAGAGAAGATTAGACTTGTGGGCTTTGGATTTGTGGGATTATAGGGAATCTTGGAGGAGAAGATGGGAGAAGTGCTGAAGGAACCCCAGGGAACTTTGCCGGCATCTGAGAAGTTTTTGGCACAGGGGTTAAGACAAGGAGAAGAGCAGTCCTGGCCTCAGCAACGGCAGAGACCGCGAACTACGGATCGTAGTCCTTCATGAGCCTTCTCTTCTTCATTTTCTGAGGGATCATATTGGGTTCAACACAGACGGTCCGCCTCATTTTTTCCATCTTGTCACCCATCTACACAGAAGAGGATTAATTAGCCCAAAGATTAATTTGACATACAGAGGATCAGTTAACAGAATCTACCTCCAGTTGCTCAATTTCTTCGGCCCTCAAAAGTTCTCGAGCGTAGTCATTCAAGGGTTCTTGAAAACTGCCTAGATGTTGAAGAAACTAGGCAACTGGTTGGCTACACAAGAATGAATCAGGACGAGGTTCCGACGTTGTAGTCGGCTTGAAGGCAAGTAGTCGAATCTTCTTTCAAACTAATGGTTGCTCAGGACTTACTCATTCCTCCTCCCAGTTCGTTTGCCTTATCAAAACTGTAGAGAGAGGGAGCTCTTCACATGCTGAGGTTGATAAAAAACCCTCCCGATCACTGGTGCAAAAGACCCGACACTTCCAGAGATTACCCTAGGAGGTATTTGCCCGACAATTTGGCAGGCCTTAACCACCTTTGGGATTTTCTTAAGTATATAGTCGACCTTTATATCAATCCCCTTGGGATATCTCAATGGGCGTCGGACGAAGTCTGCAACAAATACAAAGATGAATCAGATATTATGATACACATTTTTCCCCTCTAAAACAACACAGACGAGATGTAGAGAGGAGCATACCATAGAGATTGAAGTTTGTACGCACTCTTCCACTCGCAGAGCTCACCTCTACACGCTCATCGAATTCCCAGCCTCCCGTCACCAGCAAAGGATCAACATGCCACCCTTTATGAGAGTCAAGCAAGCTATTAGCGATCTGCGCAACTTATCTTACGCATCCATTGTCCAGAACCAGTCGGGATAGTGACTATCTGGACATCTCTTCAGAGTGTATAGATAGTCAATCTTGGGAAGACTGATCTTGCTAGTACTGACCGAGTTCATATATTCAACCCTGTTCATCAGATGCCAGAAATTCCAATGAATCTCGCTAGGAGCTCTATCATAAAACTAGAGTACTTCTCTCACAAGAGGAGTGGGAGGTAAATTCATCCCAAACCTCAATTGAAGCCGGGATATGCTAATTTCACAAGGATTGGTTCTCTTCCCATGAAGAGAACCAAGGGTAACGAAAACAGAGGTGGGTATGCCAAATTCTGCCCTTAGACCCATTATGTATGGGTCATTATTATTAACAGGACCCCTCACTATGGGCTCTTCGAGAATGACAACTTCAGCCACAGGAGCTTCAGAATATGCGTCAATCGCCCTATCTAGAGAGACGGAAGAAATTTCCTCCTTAGGAGCATTTGCTCCCTTAGACTCATGACGAGTCGACTCCTCGCAATCCTCAAGAACAACTCTTCCTCTCATAATGAAAAATAAAAGGATAAAAAAAGAGGAGAACTAAACACAGAAAATGAGCGAAGAATAGAAGAGAAGGCACAATATCGTTCAAAAGTCCAAAAATTGCAAAATGGCCTAGAAGCACTGAGAAAACTGAAGAGATTGATCACTCCGGTCAGAGGGTCAAGAATAGAGCTCGAGATCAAGAAGAAGATGAACTAGAACGGAATCGTATTAGAGCTTAATCAAAGAAGCAAAATGGTGAAAATGAACAGCTTCACCCTATTTATAGAAGAGAGACGAGGGATTAACAAACCAACTGTCTGGCGATATCGTTCCCTGGGCTCCAAAATTTGAAAAACATTTCGACGATTCGACAACTTCGTATGTGGGGATTCGCACATATCAATCATTCCATTCGACCGCCGTACTTCAGGTTCCACGCTCGTACGACACGCCAGCACATCAGGAACACCAACAGATGCTACATTAAATACAATGAGAGATGGTTGAGTGACTGATAAAGGAATCCAACGGCCAAGAAATTATCACGCGCTGTGAACGGGTGAGATCTTTTGCTGAAGACACAACAGAGATTCCTTGATCTTCCCAAAAAGGGGCGATGTGGGTGTTGTATTTTTTAGCCTATCAAAGGACTACACGTGTTCCTGCCATAGCACGTGCAGCATGAAAAATAGACACCTAGCACCTTGAGGCACGCGTGAGTAAATGAACTAACAAGACTCGCCCAAGACAATCATCTTTTCACCAGTATGCCAGTTGCATTAGAAAGAGCCACGTGTATGATAAGACGTCTGAGGAGATACATCTTGGGAAAGGCAAGTAACGAAAAGTATTTAACTTAACAATTAATTTGTCGATCAAGGCATTCAACCCTTTCCAGCAAGTCTTTTATTAGATACTTGATGGTCAAGGCATTCAACCCTTCCTGGCAAGTCTTTTATTAGATACTTAACGGTCAAGGCATTCAACCCTTCCCGACAAGTCTTCCATTAGATACTTGATGGTCAAGGCCTTCCCAACAAGTCCTTCATTAGATACTTGATGGGCAAAGCATCCAACCTTTCCCGACAAGTGACAACATCAAATTCCACGAACACATAAGAATCCTAATCAATGAATTATACACTACACCAAAATAGCTAATTTGCAATGTCAGGATTTTAGAATTTGAAATGGTTCAAAATCATTGTAAATTAGCAACGGTTCATGACCGTACCTAATCTTTAGAATGGTCCATAACAGTTTCTAATACAGTAATTGAGATTATTTAAAATGGTTTGTAACCATTCTAAATATTTATCTAGAACCGTTGCAAACTTGTTAAAACGGTTTTGAGGATATGTTAAAACGGTTTTAAGTCATTTCAAAGTTTTTAAAGTTGTAAAAAAAATTTGTCCCAGGAACAATTTTCGGCAATATAAGATATAAGTTGCAAGAGTATAAAAGGAAAATTTTGGCACACTTATATTTTGCACTCCCAAAATCCCCAAATATCGATCTCTCAAACCCTTGCTCCTTTTTCACACTCAAACCCTAGAATCTCCCTCCTCTCAAACCCTTGCTCCTTCATCACTCAAACCCTAGAATCTCGCTCGTCGAAGTTGATCTCCTTTCTCTACTTGTCGGTCTGTTGCCATCGATCTTTCCTTTGACCGCATCTCTTGTGGTCGATTCTGTTGGCGTCAAGCTTGCCATCGATTCTGTTGGCATCTCTCTTGTTGGCGGCCCTCTCTCTCTTCTTGTCTATTCTGTTGCCCCCCTTCCCTTCTTCAATCGTAAGTGATGATCAAGGATTTGCTTGATCAGTGTTGATTAGGGTTAGTTTCAATTCTGTTGAAACTTTGAGATTGACTAAAGTCGATCAGATGATTAGGGGTTTCTAATGGGTTTGCTGTCATCATTGTAGGTTAAATAACCTTCCAAAGAACGATCATCTTGAATCTGCACTTTTCATCCTCGAAGGTAAAAGATCAGTGCAAGGCTTGTACGTATGAACAAGATCTTTCGATTGGTGTTTGGTTCCTTATGAAGGCAGCATGTTCTTGAATAATATTTTTGATTGGTGTTTGGTTCCAAATGCTACTTGAACAGACTTTAAGGTTCTGTATGGTTTCCTTGAATAAGTTTTCTAGAATGAATTTTGCATATAAATGTCATGAAAAGTTTTCTGTATGCGTTATCTCTTCACAATGACGATTTAATTGATTCGTGATGGGATACTGCTATACCTCACTGCTTGTTTATCAAACATGGTATGTGGGTTGTTAAATGATTTTATCCAACTATGATATTATAGTATTGATTGCTTGATAGAGACTATGTAGTTGGTGTATATTATCAGAAATCTAAAATTTCATAATTTTACTACTCATATATGGACTGTAAAAAAGGAAGTACAGTGTGAGCCTGATGATATTGGACCTAGATCTGAAGTTGAGTGCCTAAACAGACACTTATGGTGGACGTTTACTTTTGACTAGGATTGTATGAACAGATTCGAAATCTCAATTGGCACTAACTTATGTTTGGGTGTCAAAATAATAATTGATATGCAGAGCATTATAACGTGGATTACATATTGATTATACCTCCTGACGTTCAGAATGTTTTTCTTATAGTATGTACCAGACATGATGTTATTAAATGTACTACTGATCATAATCAGTTTGTTGTTGAATCCAAATAGTCATAAATGTTCTAATCTCATCATAGAATAAGTGTCTTCAAGCAATTTTTGGATCATGGGATGCAACATTCCCAAGCTAGACTAAGCATAAGATTTGGGCAGAATGGTGATCAAGGTTTCCTCTAGTATGCATAAAATAAAAATTGGTTTGTTTCTTACTACACCAAGGTGACTAAGATTAGTGATCGATTGTACCCAATTAAGTGGTGTCATGTAACACTTCAGAATCGCTACTGATTGTAGTGATGCATGATATTAGAGACAGCATAGATGGGGTCGAGTTCAAGCTTGTGTATGGGTGGACTGTCATAACAAGCTTAATTACTGATCATCACGTTAGTGATCAGCGTCATACTATATATTAATGTGAAGGTAATGGTGCTGCTGACAAACTTGCTAATTGGGGTTCAAATACTGATGGCTCTGCTATTTTTGGTGGAACTCGACCCCTCCTTGTGCCAACCAAGAAGTTCTCTCTAATTTATTGTGCCAATCGGCCTTTCGATTTTGCTCATTCTAGGCTCTTGGGTTTTCTTTCGGATTTAAATAGTATAAATGATTTTCTTGGGATTTCTAGTTTGGTTGTCTAGTAATTGCTCCTAGATAAGTAAGCTTCTAATCTTAAGGTGATATACTCGTTATTTCCGGTCCCGGAGTCTTACTCTTTTGAGTTTCCCTTTGGTTGTATTCAACTTTTTATTATTAATATATATCTTTTCTTGTTTAAAAAAAAGGGAAGGCTCCAATCTCTTATCTAGTATGTAAAAATAAAAAAAAATAAGACAGACAGCCCATGGATGTATGTAACACTTTGTCATGCAAATCTTCTTTCTTTAAAATGTTTTGTTGATCACCATACATAGCCTAGATAAAATTTAATTATTCAATGCACAAGAAGAGTATAAAAACTTGAATTAGTCTTGGGTGTTTACAATAATGAATACAAACTTTACTCATCCTTACCAATTTTTTGAGTTCCTTCCTCTAAAGAGCTAAAGATGGAAATTAACTAAACCCTTTTGGTTATGTATGTAACATGGTGAGTTATGTCTAGTTTTTTTTTGCTTTATTGGAAATTGGGATTTTTAATGTATTAGTGTTATATATATCTTATGGATGGAAGGTGCAAATTTGGTGAGTAATGCATGTCATGGGTGTGAAGAAGGTTGCCTCAAAATGCATTTGGACCACATTGGTTAAACCAATGAATGGCTTCATTAAAGAAACATAACAGGTTCTATGTTTCAATAGACTATCTATTTTGTGTACTAGTTTAATTAGTAACTATGAGCTAGAATTGATCACCTTAGTTTGTTGCATATGTCATTTTTGTTCAATCACCTTAGTTTATTTCATTTGTATCCTATCGATATTTTCTGTTTAGTTAAAGATTTAATGCTTATTTTACTTTTCTCTTTTTAATGATACATGAGATTTTAGATAAAGATTTATTTGCTCTAATCTTTTATTATTTTTTATGAGTTTTTGGGGTATGTTTAAGGTTAGAGTTCTATCTCTGTGCATCTCTCCCTGCATAATATGTAAAAACAACATGCTATGACTACTTTTATTGGTGGATGTGATGTTCCCTAGCTAGTTTATGAATTTTTTTGATTGGTCTATGTCTATTGATATTCGCTCAAAAGTGCTTATTTTAGCAATTATCCTCTTAACGTTGTCACATTCTCCTATTATCAACAATTCTATGTAAGAATTTCTACATTGCGTAGAACATACTTTTTAGATGAAAATCGACTATTCGCATGAATTAAACGCATTTTAGGAGGTGTACATGCAAAGCCGTCTTAATTAAGCCTCATTACATGCTTTTTCTATCGTAGGAAATCCAAGCGAATAATTTTGATGAAATGCGGGCCCACAATCAACCTCTAGAACCTATGATCAAAGCTCAAGAGTCAACAGGCTGAGGATATAAGAAGATGTAGGCCAAGTGCGGGAAGAGCCAGAGAGTCGAAAAAGTCTGAGAGAAGATCAAGAGAAAAGGAGAGCCAAACACCCCGAGAAGATATTAAGGAGAATAAAGCTCAATCAACTAACACAAGATGAAGACTTGACTAGTTGATAAGGCTTGCAAAAGACCAAGTCAAAGACCAGGATAAGACCCTCTGCCAGCATTTTTCTCTTTATTTATGTAATAATTTCTCTCTCCTCTCTCTAAACCCTCATTCTTTCTACTCTCAAATCTCAATTATTCGATCCTTTTGCCCTTTTCAATCACTCAATCCTACAACCTACCTTGGCCAATCTCCACCATTCGATGAACCATCTGATCATCCAACCGATCACTCGCTTCTTATCCGATCGTCATCCAATCTCATCTGACGGCCTTAGAGACATTTATAAAAAAAAATGGAAAGATTCTTTTAAAATCGAATTTTAGAAAATTTTAGAAATCAAAATTTGTTAAAGAGAAAAAATTTTACATTCGATTTCAGAATAGCATCTTTTTGAAAATTGTTTTAGAAGAATGCCATTTTTTGGTATGGAATACTTTTTCAAAACGAATGGTTGTGATCTTTCGATGGAGAATCTCATCTTTAAAATAGAGGTGGCATTAAATCTTTGCAAAGAAAGTTGTAAACCTGTTTTTAAAAAAACCGTGAAGAATTGATGGCATGATTTCAAAAGGGAAATAAAATCTAAGAGGGAAAAGAGGCTTTCAAAAATTTAGAAACGATTGATCCCTATTATAAAGAGGGCACCAAGTTTTCTAAAAGGGGGATCCATTCTTGCATTTTTTTTTGCTTACCACGTTTTGGCAATTCTCCACATTTTCAAAAACCCTAAAAATCCTTTCCATACTCTTCTCCATTCTCCACGAACAAGCCGTCCTCACCATTCTCCATTGAAGAATCTCTCTCAGCCTTTCCCCTTATCTTCTCTCAAAGAAGAAACAAAAAAGATTAAACAAAAAAAAAGAAAAGAGGGCCGCTATCTTCTTCTTCTTGGACTGGAGCGCGTCTTCCAGCCACCTACCATCATCAGAACCACCATGCTCCTCCATTGTAGCGTCTCAACTGGCTTGCCGCGCTACGAAGGAACTAGGGCGATCTCCACCCAATTGCCCAACTGAATCTCTTACCTGGGCGTCATTCTCACCCACCTAGCACCACCACTAAGCAACCCACAATTGCTGCTATCCCTAATAGTAGTAGTAGCACCTGCAACTCGCCGGAACCACCATTCAAGCTGCCCACCACCATGAGCATCTCCTCAAGCAACGGACTGCCTCCCATAACCACTTTGCTTCTCAGCACTCTCACTCGATAGACCCTCCTTGCAGCAACTCCCTTACAGCCTCCTTCCTCCATCTCGATCTCCATTGTCGGCAGTCCAGCAGGTGGATCTTCTACCTCTTAACCCTGGCAAGCTTCAAGCCACCCACGCACCAATCACCATCATGCCACCACCATTGGAGGCACTCAACACCACTGGTTTGCCCTCCCCTTTGCAGTCCGTGTCCATCACGGTGCATAAGCTATGCATCGACACCTGCAACTAATCACCTACTTGGAGGCTGGTGCTACCCTCATCACTTGCAGACCGCCATCAACGCTTCTCCATCTATGCAAACACCCGTGCATACTATGCACCATGCTCAGCACCACCATGTTCTTCACTAAGGTAGGCTATCCTCCTCTTTGTTACCTCCTTAGCCACGACTCCTCATTGGGGTGAACATCACGCCACCATCTCCACTTTACTAATCATTCACTTGGCCACCACTTCATGGCCATGCCCTCCAAAAGCTGCAATCATTAACGCTGCCTCTGGTAAGTATTCACAAGTGAGGATCTTACTTTCTCTTTCTTCTCTTGCCCTCTCTAGATTTTCTCTCTATCGTACACTTTCTCTCTCTAGGTTTGGTAGGTTCTCTCTATCTCTAATGCTTTCTAGTTTCATTCTTGACTGGATTTTATTCTCTTAGTTATGTTATTTTTTTTTGTTGCAATTCTTGTAATTTTCTTTTGATCAATAAATGATATTTTCGCATGATTTGTGTTTCACTTTTGTTACTTGATTCATGTACGTGGTTGTTATTGGTCTCTTTGATGGTTTTAGCGTGATACCATTCAACTAATAAATCATATTTTAAAATTCGTGATCACCACTCTCACCTCTCCACATTCTCTAGAAAGTTCCGCCAATATTGTTCCGTTATTTCGTTAATCCCGAACCCCGAGTGCGGATCGACATCCGACACAACCACTGTGCCAATTTGCTCATTTCTACAGGATAAAAGTCTCAGATCAAATTACAAATTTTGTTGAGCCAAGGGTTTCCGAATCCAACGACCGAAAAAATCTTGTTTCATCTATGTCTGATATGGTCTATGGAGACATCAAGTGTAGCTTATTGAATTCCTTGTTACTCTACTTCTAGTTCCTCCATGATTGGCATGTCTACAAATACTTACAATGAAGCATTTGGTCACTTCAGTCTATTTTTATAGAGAAAGAGCCATAGAAATGGTCATCTATTAATAAACAAATGGTGCCTACTCTTATTACCAAGATCATGCAGCTTGATCAAATGATTAGGTAGTCCGGTTCTATTATAACTATTTTAACACTAATGGTGGCTAGTCTTTATCACCAAGATCACATTCATCAAATGATGTAAGATTATTTTTACAACTAAATATTTTCTTGTAGTTCTTGAAACTATACACCAAGGGAATATATTTTTATTTGCATATATTGAGTTACATGAGGTGGAATCTGATATTCGTAATCATCTAATTGAATGCAGCTCATAATTAGTGGCAACTCAAAATCAAGTGATTAATTGGACAGTTAGGATCATCCAAATGGTGTGAGTTATGAGATATGGTGAATCAAATAGCTGCCCAATGGTAAAAAAATTTTGGATTGATGGCACATGTACTAGTTCAAGCTTTGTAGCAACCTTTTTCACACACCTTTCCACAACTTTGTTGAGATGTATCCTTGGCATTCTCCCATTCTCCCGATCAACTCTAGCAAGTTTTGAAGCTGCTGAAATTTAGTAACAGCTTTGAACCTTTTTGATAATACTGAAGGTAAATACTATACATGGGGCTACCACTTGATGGGTATAACATTCCCATAAGACACCGGGTTGTTCTATCCACAATAACTCCATAAATTCTTCATTGGGGAATATAAATCTATATTATTTGACTCAGCTTCAATTCTTAAATCAGGTATAAGAATCCAATTCTAATTTTATATTGAACATGGTAATAGATATCCTTACAGTAGTGTGTATACTTTCTCTTTCTTTTTCAAAAATTTCAGATTTTTTTGGTTTTCAGTTGCAGTCCCAAAGTCTATCTGCGATCCAAGTCCCAACCCAGCAGAAACAGAAGGCCAAATAAAAAAAGAAAAGAAAAAATGCACCCACTTTTCTTTGGTACCTCTTTTACTGTTTTTGCAAATACCCAGTTAGTGAATTTGATTTTTTGTTAGATTTAAGCCAGCATTTGATTATTCTGAGGGTTCAATCAACAACCCATTTATGGTGTATGGTCTTTATAGTACTGGAACCTTACCCACTTTAGTTTTTGTATAATTCAAGTAGAATTTGTTACTTTTAGGGTTTTGTTGATACCCATTTGTGTAAATTTCAAAAGGGATTCTGCTACTGACCTTTTTTTCTGGGGGTTGTTGGATATTGAATTTGAAGCTTCAACAACTATTTTGCTTTTATTAGGGTCTCTAAACACTATTTTTGTTGTTCTCCGTATTATTGATTAAAGCTTCAAGCCTTATTTGGATTTGAATTATAGAAGTTCAAGCTTCAAAAGTATGGTTTTCTTTATAGATCCATCATCAACTAATTTTTGGTTTGTTTCACTTCCTCATCATGGCGCCAATAGACAGAGTCTTCAAGAATGTGAATGCAATTTCCATAGCTGGAAATAGTAAGTTCGATCTGTGGGGGTATCTTTGAACTACAATTGCCTGCCTGCCCCATTCAACAGTCTGAAAAACGAGGACGGTATCCTTTAATTTCAAAGTTATAATTCCAACAACTAGTGTGATTCTATCATTTTGAAGCCAATCTTTAATTATGGTGCCATGATCTTTGATATTTTTATGTTTGTAAGTGACTCAGTATGATCCCGTGTGTATAACTTTGGCCAGACGGGCTAGAATTGGCAGGTAATAGGATCAAAATTCACATGGATCAGATGATCATATACAGGTTATATACAAGTTCATAATATATATGCATTTCATATATAATTCAACGATGCAAGTATTATATACATGTTCTAATTCTGTAAAGGTTCTAATTCAAGAATGTCATTATATACAGGTTCTAATTCAGACATGCAGTCCAAAACCTAATTATTTTTTAAAAATTTTTCTAAGTTTTGCAACGGCTCAAAACCGTTGCAACCTACTAAAACTGTTTCAAATATATGCAACTGTTCAAAACCATTTCAATTCGTATAAGAAACTGTTTCGTTACGTTATTGCATTGCTTTATTGAAAATAACGTTACAACGGTTTTGAACCGTTGTGAACTTAGACACGGTTTAAAACCGTTGTAAAATAGAATGTAGCAACAGGTTTTAACTGTTTCATAACTTAAGCAACTGTTGTATATGACATATTTGCAACGGTTACTAACTGTTGCTTAATTAGAAACAATTCCTATAATACATAATTTAGAAACGGATCAAAACCGTTGCGAAGACCTTGCAATGGTTTTGAACCATGTCAAAGAGAAATCATTGCAAATAAGGTCTTCACAACATTTTAAACCGTTTCTGAATTATATTTTACAACGGTTTTGAACCGTTTCTATGTTAGCAACGGCTTATAACCGTTCCAAATCTATTCTCTAACCCATGAAATTCAGCACAAAAAGAATCGTTGCTAAAGTAGTTTGCAATGGTTTTGAACCGGGGTAAAACATTTAAATTGCAACTATTTACAACGGTTTTGGACCATTGCAAAATGAGTTTACAACTGTCCAAAACCATTGCAAATCAGCTATTTTGGTGTAGTGTTATAAATAAATCAATATTTATATAATGTATGCCACTTGGCAACATGTCTGATCATTATAGACATCCCCGCCATTTTTTTATTCAAATATCTGCCACGTAAGTCACCACCTGGGCATTTTCAAATTTGATTGAATGAAAGAAGCTGAGATCCAACACGAAGAAGTTGTATCAGACATTCTTCCAGGATTGGATCTGGACAATGAGAAGTGAGCTCGTGAGGTATGAGTCAAACCATGTATAAACTATAAATATAGTACTTCTAGAACTGGGAAAAGGATCCAAACCTTGAGCTCTTAATCTAGAATCAATTCTTTTTCTCCTTCATATAATCTTGTGTGTTTTATCCTGTAAGAAGAAAACATTCACTGACTTGAGCATCGGAGTGTTTTTAACAGGTACACCACCACTCTGGAGAGAGATTATTCTATCATACGCAGCAATGAGGAATCCAGATCCTGAAGCTTCAGATCTTTCCACTCTAACTGATCTACCTCGAGATACGAGTCCAATTAACCTCAAAAATTGTGTGGGATAAGATCTAATATTTTTTTCCCACAGGTACTACCTTAATTTGTATAATTTTTCTTACCAAGCCATTTAAATCTAGACAATTTTTCCTACTAAGCCTAAACTTCATTTCTTCCTGAAAATACACCTTTATATTTCTTACATGATTGAAATATGTGTTCTTAGTTGCAATCAATCAGACTTATTGGTTATCTCTAGCCATAGTTTAACACTTACTTAATTTAGGATTGATTCTAGTTGTTGGATTCAAGCACGTTTTTTGGGTACCTAATCCAATGGTGAATGAATGTGAATGAATCAATTTATGAATACATGTATATGTACTGCAGGTGTGGCAGGGTTTAGGTGACATAGCATCAATAGTGCTGAAAAAAAAAATAGAACATATGGCGTCGATTTTTCGAAAAACCGACGCTATATCGTTACTTTTCGCGTCAAATTTTTGGAAAACCGATGCGATAGATTATATATAGCGTCGATTTTTCAAAAAATCAATGCCAAATGTTTCCTTTTCGCGTCGTTTGGAAACCGACGCAATACCTTTAGTGTCGCCCGTAATTTGCATCGATTTTTGAAGAAAAAAACCGACACTAAAGGGTTACGGCGTCAGTTTTAAACCGCCGCGTAGTAGCCTTAATACTTAAGAGAGTGTCATGGAGTGTGCTTTCCTTTCCATTAAAACCCTTCCATTTCTCTCCATCCAGATATCCTAGATGACCGCGAATGGAACCATCCTCAGAGTTGAACTTTTAAGCATAACAACTACATGCTTGATCATTAATTGGAGGATTTATTTGGGGTCCTCACATTGATAAAAGTATTATTACCCATATTAACTATGAAATTTTTAAATTTAAACATTTTTAACTGTGTTAACCCGCATTTCAAAGAGTATACGACGGTCAAATGACGCCCTTGAGACTTTTTCCTCACCGTATCTTTGATGAAAAGTAGAGTCCAAAAGAGGAAAAAATACCAAATCTCTTTTGTGCACGGGGAATTTCGAAGAATCTTGGAACAAGGTATATACTGTTCGTATGATTGATAAATATTATAAAAAAACAGAGATAAAGATTCTAGAGATTTGTTGTTTTGGGGGAGGGGGGCTTGTACTTACCCTCGTGTGCCTGCTAAAAGGACATTGTCCAGTTGTAGTGGATGACGAGATATGACTTCGGTCTTGCAGGAAGTGTACTTAGATTCTCTCCACTTCATACTCAAAATTCCAAAATTTATAAAAATATAAAGATGTAGTAGTATGGTGCATACTGCATAGTTTAAAAAAAACGCCATTATAACCGTTAGGAATAACCTCCCCCGTTACGTTGTGTACTGTTCTAATACTAAGAAATTAACGGCCGTTATTTCGTTATAACTGTCATTATTTTCCATTATAATGAAAAGAACGGCCCTTATTTTCCAAGGTATTTTTTGTTATTTTCTCATTTTCCCCTTTTTTGCCTCTGTGGGTTACAATCCGTTGCGAAGGCCGGCCATTATAACAGAAAAATGGCAACGCCACCAGTCTGTTATAGCATTATAACGGTCACTTTTAAACCTTGTTATGGTGCACCAAATAATTATAAAAAACCAAACTACTACTTACTTAATTATCCCATCTTCTATTTCCATCATGGTTGAATCTGTTGAAAAAATGGATGGGTACAAATGGTGTTTCTTGCAACGTGCTAGCATTCTCCCTCTAACTCTCTCTCTCTCTCTATATATATATACAAGTATTTGATGAATCCCTGTAAGATGACCCTAGCCATCGATCTTCTTTGTTCTTTTTATGATTAAAAGAATATGATGAACGGTGTACAAAGAAACCCTCGGACTACATGGTTAGGAGACTAGGGTGAACTTTTTGACTCAAGAGATTCTCTTTGATGGGACAGATGGGATGAGGGGTCCAACTCGAAACCACGAGAAATTTTTGATAGATGATGAGTACTGCACCCTGGTCCCTGGGTGACTGCATTCTGGAGCCCAAAAATTAAAAAATAGAGTAGGAAAACCCTAAAATATCTTAGGGATTTTCTTGTCTTTTGTGGGGTTGCATCTTGCAACGCACGCCTTGCTTGCTTCCATTCCTCTTAGTGTTTAGTTTTAGACCAGTAATATAACCACTTGTCCAACAGCTATCTCCACCATCCATCATTGGGATGTTGTAGGGTCACCTATCATTAGACAGTTAAAGCGTCCAACAGCAACAAAATTTCGAAACGTGGACCGAGAGCCATATGCTACCTATGGAATCTGTTCGTGTTTCTTTTTTTTCTTTCTTTTTGAAGAACATGCAGAAAAAAGAGAAAACCGATTGACAAGGTTTCTGGTTTCCAATGTACACGTGGTACAATTATATTGGTGGTAGATGTTTTTTTTGTTTAACGTGGTTGGACCCAACAATTATCCTTTAGGGTTTTGTAGGAGAGAAACGTAGCTAAGGATCTCTCTCATGGCAATTCGATTGACGTTCATGGGTGGGTTAAGATTTAAGAAGAATTTTTTTTTTGCAGTAGTTGAGAAGAGTTACCACTAGAATTCAGATCCCACATTTCCTTGTTTGCCACGTATTCCATGTTTTAATGATTGAGAAAACAGAAATTATATAAAAAAAAAACTGAGTACGTGGTGATCAAAGAGGTGAGACCCAACACCATTTGGTCCCCCATATATATTGAATTAATGAATTAAATTGTGAAGAAAGGAATATATAAAATCCCCACTTCTCTTCTTCCTATCCTTCTGTCTGTCTCTCTCTGGTGGTTTTAGTCCCGTAGTTCTCGTTCTCTGCTTCTTTCTCTCCCTTGGAAACCATTTATCTCAAGTGGATAAGACTCTCTTAGTCTTCCTAGTTCCCACCATTTAAGGAATTGCTCAGCATATTCTTCTTTAGATGAGAGAAATTTAGCATCAAATCTCGGCCTGATCGATCTCTCAGTTTAGACTAGAGAGAGAGAGAGAGAGAGAGAGAAGAGAGAAAGAGAGATTATGAGTTCTAATCTGAGTTTACAAGAGCTATTTGGTATTTCGTTTCTTTCTGTTTTCTTCTGTTTTGCTATTTTGAATGAGAGGTCTCTGAACTGAATAGATACAAATTAGTTTTGGTAACTTTTCTTGGATTATACTGCTCATGGACTGCGAGAGAGAAATGGAAGGCAAAAGAGTTCATGATCAGTTCGACAAGAATACGATAAAAAATGCAAGATGTGTTTGGGTGCCAGGTCCAGTCATCGTCGGTGCTGGCCCATCGGGTCTTGCTGCAGCGGCCTGTCTAAAAAATAGAGGCGTTCCGAGTTTGATCCTAGAGAAGGCTAATTGTATAGCTTCTTTATGGCAGCTCAAGACTTACGACCGTCTCCGCCTTCATCTTCCCAAGCAATTCTGTGAGCTACCCTTCATACCATTTCCCGTCAGTTTCCCAACTTACCCAAGCAAACAGCAATTTGTCTCATATTTAGAGGATTACGCGAAAGGATTCGATCTACAGCCAAAGTTCAACGAAACGGTGAAGTGTGCGGAGTACGATAAAAGTCTTGGAATTTGGCGGGTGAGGACTGCTGGACTGGAGGAGGAGATTGAGTACATGTGTCGGTGGTTAGTCGTGGCAACTGGAGAGAATGCAGAGGCTGTCGTGCCAGAGATTGAAGGAATGAGAGAGTTTCAAGGACCAATTGTTCACACGAGTTCGTATAAAAGGGGCGACATATATGCTGGGAAGAGAGTGTTGGTGATTGGATCTGGGAATTCAGGAATGGAGCTCTGTTTGGATCTCTGCAATTATAATGCTCGACCATACCTTGTCGTCAGAGATACAGTAAGCATACTTAACCATGGCTCTTCATTTTACCGTATCTTTCATAAATGAAAAGTAGGACATAGTTAAGGAATTTTCTTTCCCATCCTTTCTGTCTCACAAACCAAACAAGAAGGAAACTTAATATTCCAAACACAGTAGGCAATTATCCAGTCGGAACTTCCAACTTTCTCGAAACACCAAATAGATATAGATACGAATTTGGTTTTTTCATTTCTCTTTATTGTTCTTTAAAACTCCAAAGATAATAGGAAAACCTGTAAGTCTTCATTTCAAATTTGTAGCTAGAAACGTAAGAAATATGTGAGCAAAACCCAGTTAAGATTTTGACTGTTTATTCCTTAAATCAAAATTCGTTCCGAACCCATTTAAAATTTGTACTCTCTTTCTCTCGTGCAAGTTTCTTATCTGAAGTCTGAATCCTGAAATCATCGTTTAATTCCTACAGCTTATTGACTGTTTTTTTCGAGAGAAAACGGAATTGTGTGATTATTATTAAGTTTTCAGATCTTTGTTCTTTTACTTTCTTGGGATTCGCCCGCATGCGCAATATGAGTTATGATCTATTTAAAGATACTATATTTTTTCTATAATTTCTCTCGTCAAAGAAGAACCACACACACAGACAAAAGTATGAAAAATGTATGAAGTCCCGAGCAAACCCCTACATATGGGAGGGGGGCTCACCCACCATCCCATCTTTAGTCTCTTTTTAAAGCGTTTTTGGATCCTTTTTCGGTTGCAGGTGCACGTCTTGCCACGAGAGATGCTGGGGGGATCAACTTTCGGTCTCTCCATGCGGCTACTCAAGTGGTTCCCCGTACGCATTGTTGATCGATTTTTACTCTTGGTATCGTCGCTCATGCTCGGCGACACAGCTCGATTCGGCCTCAATCGGCCTAAACTTGGTCCGCTTGAGCTGAAGAGCATGTCTGGCAAGACACCTGTATTGGACGTCGGAACACTAGCTAAGATCAGAGCTGGGGATGTCAAGGTTCGAATCTGATTTTGAATTATCAAACTTTTTTTATCATTTTCATTAATGAGAACGAAGATATATACCGATGAATATTCTTAACGGTGCAGGTGTGCCCGAGCGTAAAGCGCCTAACAAAACACAAAGCGGAATTCGTAGATGGAAGAGCAGAGGAGTTTGATGCCATCATCTTAGCGACTGGTTACAAAAGCAATGTACCTTCTTGGTTAAAGGTGTGTTTCTCTTTCTTTCCTTAGATCTTCACTTGATAAAGAAAATTTTCATTCCTAATTAAAGGATTTAAAAAGAGAATGGGTTTTGAAATATGTCTACAGGAGAGAGATTTCTTCTCAGAGAAAGATGGGCTGCCTCGGAGGTCACTCCCGAATGGTTGGAAAGGTGATTGTGGGCTATACGCGGTGGGGCTCACTAGACGTGGGTTGTTCGGTGCATCGATGGATGCCAGGAGTATAGCAGAAGACGTCGAGCGTTGCTGGAAGTCTGAGGCCAAGCATCTCACCGCCTTCACTCGTCCCCTACCGTCATCAACATAAATTTGAGGACCTCTTAGAGATTGAAGATCTTAAAGGAGGATATTTGGGGTGCTATTGTAACTGCAAAACAATGGCGTTACCAAAGAATGTGCTCCTCCATTTTGAAGCAAAGAGTTTGATCTGTGATTCGCGCCATATTGTTTCAATGACCTGTGCCTTGTAAGGAGGAACTGAGTGTGAAAGAAGGTTGTGGACGGGACCTCAACTATCTGTACATCTTGTATATTCCAATTTTTCTCTAATTAGGGATGACTTCTGAGAGAGAGAGAGAGAGGGAGAGAGAGAGAGAGAGAATGAGAGAGAGAGAGAGAGAGAGAGAGAGAGGGTTTCGAAGGTGTTGGTATTGGTGATGATTGTGTTTAACCTATATATCCATGGTGAGTTCATGAGCAGAGCATAGAAATCTAATGGTTTCCATATTAAAATCCTTTGTATTATCCATTCTCGATTGAGATCTAACCTAAGAGACTAATTATCCTTCTTATGGTCACTTGTGGATTCAGTACATGTATAAATCTCTTGTGGATTCAGGTATATATAACGTAGTGGTCGACTTCCAAGTTTCAGTTCGAGATTAGACTGTTAAGATCATTTGATAATTGGACTGTGGCCCATTTAAGGGTTGGACGACAGACTAAACAATCTTGATTAATGCACTGGTGGGAAATGTTTGATAAGCAATAAGTACCATGAACTTTTTGAGTTCGAAAGGAGAAAAAGTGAAGGAAAAAAACAAAAGTAAAAGTCCCGGTGGGAGCCATTTACAGGGTCCATGGTCCATGGAGAGGAGGAAAGTAGCACTGAAGCTGCTAATGCAAATTCACTGGCTTCACATTGTCAACCCTTCTTCATCATCTTTATTGTCATCAGTTTTTTTTTGTTATCCTCATCTCAACTGCGAAGTCTGTCTATCCACAAATACAGGAAAAAATTTCGAGCGGGGTTTTGTAATGGCATCACATCCGATCAGCCCTCCAAATCTTTAGAATCTTCACCAGCTGTGCATAGCCAAACCGAGTCTACCGCACCCCAATCTTCACCAAATCTTCTCCTCTGATTGAGGATTCTGTTTTTTTTTTTTTGTAATCTTGGAATCCCAGCCATTAAAGGAATGTAAACTCTATATACAATCATAGTAATTAACTGTAAAGAATACCGGTGAACATTCCATTATCAAACCGTCTCTTTGAATTTTACATAGTATCAAAGCAGGAGGTTCCAATAGGTCGCAGGTTCGAGTCTCGGCAAAGTGCTGAGGGGGCCAGCACTCCGCCTTTGTTAGACCCGTGGATCGTTTGCTTTACGTTGTTACGCCTCCCTCTAAACAGCTTAAGCTTTTAGAGTAAAGTGGCGCTCAACATGTCATCAAGCCTATTTTTTGGATATTAGATCCGGACGGTTAGAAATCATATATAAATCAAGCTGAAAATTGGTGTATATCCATGAAGGGGTGGACTAAACATCCATGCGGTTTGTCAGCCTAAAAACATGCATTAGGTAGGGCCACGGATCAACTGGAGCAAAACCCGGTTGAAGCAAAAAAAATTGGAAAACACGGGCCACCAGTACTTGCTCAAGAATGATATGATCCCATGCTTTAATAAGAGAAAATCCTGTCTGTCGTTTGCAGGAAAATGTTTGTCGGCACATATTTGATAATCAAATGTTTGCAACAATGACAAACATTTGTTCGGAAAATATTCCAATGTTTGGGGAGGGGAGAGCTGTGGGGGGGAGACAATGGGATGAAAGAATATAATCATTTTCCTTTTGTTTTTAGCTGTTTGCAGCCACTTTTTGGTCCCAAGCATTAGACCACTTTTAGGCAAAAATGATTGGATATAATGCAAATACTTGTTGGATGTTACGCCACCAAACACACACACATGACTTTAACCGTTTGCGCACAAACATTTGTAGTGCTACCAAGCAAGGCCCGAGGGACCATTTTTCCTGTGGGGGCATGGGACACATAAGATGCCCATGTGGCACAGTCTTTCGGTCCCATTGACCCAGGAATGATTGTCCAACTCCTTGATGAACCTACACACCAATAATCAAACTTATTGGTGATCTGTTGATTTTTAAAGGTTGGATTCGAGCATTTTTGTAGGTAATAGATAAAATGGCTTGAGATTACCAATCAGACTAATTTTTGGTGTGTAGGTCCATCAAGGGGTGGGCCAATCATTCATGGGTGGGTGGACCAAAAGACTGCCACATATATGGTGCATTCCGTAAGCCCCACAACCCAGAGGAAAATATTGGCCCATCAAGCTAAATTTTCTCCTTTCATCACCACCACACTTGCTGGGGCCGGGTATGCTAAATATTGAAGAAAGAATAGGTACATTTATATACCAGATCGTCGTACCTGGCTAATATGTACTAGTGGTGGAGATTTGCGGTACGTATTTTTAGAGGATATTTGAGTTAAGGGTCGGAACCAGTGGACACAAATTTTGGGACTAAAATTTTGACCCAGAATCTCGTCGGTGGATGCCGAGAATCCAACAGTGGTTAACAGTGTTGAGCTGGCATTCACTTTTGCCAAAGCAAAACCATCGTTGGAATCTTGAAATCCCCGCCCGAGATTTTGGGTGAAAATTTAAGTTCAAAATTTTGAGTCCTCGGAACCAGTCCCTAGAGTTAATGCATGGTGGGGTGAACGGACGATTTTAGTTCATGAAATGAAATCTTACTTGTTTCCGGTAGTTTACCAGTTTGATTCTAAGAATGGATACATAAAATAGAGACGGAAATACTAATTCATAACTTCTTTACGACAGAAAATGACATTGTAGACCTAACGGACTAGGTATAGAAACAAGGATCAATATAATTTAATTACTATTATAGTTAAAAGTTTACCAGTCGTGGTACCACATTGATAACCGGACAAAAATATGTGTTGTTGAGACCATTAACCGTTCCATTCAAGATATCCACGTCTCCGCCCGCGAGGCAACAAACTATTTTATACTTTGCAGTTGCTGCCTCCTGGACTGTGGATCTCTTGAATCCAATGGTCAATAGCCTGAAAGGCATACTTTTAGCATTTTCCAAAGTTTATTATCAGTTGTTACATTAAACTCAGCGGACACATATTTTCACACATGCAAAACAATGGTGGAGGGGCAATATATAAATTAGAAGTTTTGGAATGGAATGATTTTTGGTGAGGATGATCTCTATGGAGAGGAGATCAGCCTCACAAAAATTCACATAATTCTGATATTCATATCATGGTTTACAAGTTAAAGAATTATGGACGGTCTATTTTTTACTGTTAACTTGAAACCCACGTATGATGGTGTTAGAAATTTCAGAATGAGCTGATTTTTTGTATGGGTGGTCTATATGGTGAGGAGATCACCCTCACAAAAATCCAGATAATTCTGATATTTATATCTTGGTTTACAAGTTGAAGAATTATGGACCTTCTATATTTTACTGTTAACTTGAAACCCACATATGATGGTGTTAGAAATTTCAGAATGAGCTGATTTTTTGTATGGATGGTCTATATGGTGAGGAGATCACCCTCACAAAAATTCACATAATATACTGATATTCATATCTTGGTTTACAAGTTGAAGAATTATGGACCTTCTATATTTTACTGTTAACTTGAAACCCACATATGGTGGTGGTGTTAGAAATTTCAGAATGGGCTGATTTTTTGTAGGGGTGATCTATATGGTGAGGAGATCATCCTCGCCAAAAATCAGCCATTGATTTATCTTCCATGTGGGTACACCAAAATTGTGTGTGAAAATATGTGTTCGCTGAGCCTGACCCTTAAACATGAAGCTGAAACTTGAAGGAAAATATAGCCTGCATTTACAGCTACATGTCTATGTGTATGGGTACCAATGTATATACAATTGGTAGAAAATGTATGGTGGGTGTGTATATGAATATGGGTCAGACCATAATGGAACAAGGGAGGGGTTGGTTAGGGTTTTAAGACTTGTAGGTGATGGGGTTTATTCCGACCGAATGGGGTTGATGAGCACATCTCATATCGAATCCTTGGCTTCAGAATAATGACACTGGACTCCTAGATAGATAGAGAGAGGATGATTTTCTTAGACTATCAACATCAAAGAATACTATTTAGGGCAAGCAGCCAGGGCTACAAATAATTGCATGGCCCATCACATTCCATAAGGCCATCCCTACTAGAGTAAAATTTTGATGACATTGGGCTGTCACCAAATCCACGACTACCAATGAGTTCTCGGCACCTACCCCACGTGCCCAAGTGAGTATTTTTTTGAAGTTTTTTTTTTTTAATTTTTATTACAAAAGCAAAAAAAAAAACACATGGGTAGGTGGCAAAAAAACACTCATTGGTAGTCAGCGGCATCGTTTACAGCCCGGCCACTGTCATCAAAGTTTTACTCTCCCTCTATTGTGTCACTGTAGCTTTTACTACTATCAACTGCCGACTCTTTTAAATTCTTCTTTTGTTTGGCAATTATATATAACGTTAAAAAAAATAATTTAAAAGCATGACTGCTCAACCAACTCTTTGGCAATTATTATCTACCTTCATTAGTGGTGTTCTCTATGTAATTATCCTTCAGCCCCGTGTCTCATTTTCATTGTACAAATAGGAAAACTTGGGCTCCGGCCGTGCAAGTCAATTCCTTTTGCACGTTTCTGGCATAAGGTAGACCTTATGGGATCACCACTCGTATATGAATATCAACCACAAGCTGGGTTTACCGTGATGTACAAATGGTCCACACACTCGTGATAGCCCCCCAGGGTCATTATACAAAGCGACCTGGCTGGTTGCTATCGTATACACGGTGAACATGTTCGTCGATCTGGACCATCGAAAGAAATGGGTTCAGTGCTTTTATTGCATGTGGTCCAAAAATTGATAATCCTAACCATTTGATAAATATACTTAGTTTGGACAATTTTTTCACGTCTCTAGTGATCGTTAGAAGTCGGTATCGGATCAAACATTCCGAATTGATGATAGTGTGCTGACCTTAATTGGAATAATGAGATACGGGATGGAGGCTATCATGGGGAACGACTGCAAATTATAATTTTCAAACAGAAAATATGAATTGAAAGACCCCTGCCATGCTTGCAAGGCATTAACATGCAAAAGAATGGAAAACCCGGTTGGCAATTTGGCAGTCTCCCGCTTTCCTTAGGTATAGGTAACACACAACTTTATTGGCGTTGAATACTTTTTATGTCCAACATCGTTCGTTGACACTCGACAGTAGAATTATCCTTTCATCTATTTCAGTTTGCGCGCCGAGAAAAGCAATTAAAAACAAAAAGGAAAAAGAGTTAAGCTATTTGCGTTTACGTTTAATACAGTGCTCATCACTTTCTGCAAAAGGAAAATGATGGTATCATCATCCTCATTAATTTGTGCAGTATGAACCAGAGGACCATTAAGGACCTGGACTTATGGAGGATGATAGGGACTCTTTCCAGACCCATTGATGTATGACCCCACTTCGTAAACCTACTCACCAAAAACCTTTCTTGTTCTTAGATGACGGCAACTAATCACGCCATTAAACTACTCGAATCCATCAGCTAAACATTACTAAGTAAGCTGATTTTTGGGTGGGTAGGGCAAACACAAATGGCTAGTGGGCTCAAAAAGAGTGTGCCACGTGACATTTTGGGGCGGCTAGTGGGCTCAAAAAAGTGTGCCACGTCAGATTTTGAGAGGGGGACTACAACCGTAAACTTGTGCTCGTGGGTGTCTACTACTTATGAAAGTCAGGTGGGGATAATTCAAAAGTCGTCTAATGTGATATCGATACTGAGGTGGGGGGCTTGGAAGAACTATCTCTCTCTTTCTCTGTGGCTTTATTACGTAGATGAAAACGGCAAGACATGCAGGCGCGGTGTGCGATATAGAGTACAACGGGTCGTCAGAAACTTGGAAGGTTACTAACAGTCCACGAATGACTAGATCCGTTATTCATCATTTGTTCTTCTCTCACTCACTCTCTCTCTCTCTCTGTCTCTATGGGACCGCCACTTCCAACTTGTCCACCATCTTTCCTCAATCATTAAGGGATTCTATAGTGAGAGGAGTTGCAGGTCAAGATACCTTCCCCTTTGGTGAAAAAAGAAAGAAAAAAAATTCTCTAGTGTACAGCCTATAAGCTTTAAACTTAATATATATGAAAATATCACCTTTCTTTCTTTGTTATATAATCCAAAGAAATCTGAGTAAACAAACAGCGAAGATTTATTCTTCTTTTCATCTATCTGTGTGTTTGTGTGTCTTTCAGAGAGACGCGCCTCTTTATCTAAGGGTTATGTGCATGCTTAAAGGAGAGCAACCCCCACTTGGTCACTTTTCCAGAGGCGTTTTGTCTTGAGAATCTTCAATAGGAAGCCACCTAAGTACAAAAAGCTCACACGTTTTCTTTCTCTAGACCCCTGTTTTGGATTTTGTGTTTCTTTGAATTTGAATTGGAACAAATTCTCTGTTTTGGCCCAACCCTTGGTGGACCTTTATACTAAAAAAGAACTGTTTGATGATTTCTAGGACCTATCCAGCGTGACTAGAGTACTTACCCTATGAAAGGAAAAAATTTAGAGGCAGAGGACTTTGGATGTCGATGAAGAGGGCTCTCAAAGCCCTACATAGGTTATGTTTTTGGGCCCACCCCTTGGTTGATATACATACCGAAAATCAGTCTGGTTGATAATTTTAAGCCGATAGATTAAATACTCAAAATATGCAAAAAAATATTGCTAGAATCCAACGACTAGAATTAATCCTAAACAAGTGCTAAAATCTATGGCCACGGAAACCCAAACAGACTGATTTTTGGTATGTATATCCACCATGGGGTAGACTAAACATCTATAAGGTATGCAGGGCCACGATAGCCCTCTGCATGCATCCAATGTCCGCTGCATCTAGACAGAATCCAGCTGCTAGAATCATCCCTTGAAAAATGATCGTGATTGGCCGATTTTTGGTCTGTAGATCGACCAAGGGGTGGGCAAAAAATCCATGGAACATTGGGACCAAAGAGTGTGCCACAGAGGATTTGGGGGAGGGGATAGCGAATTCTCAGTCATGGAACGGAAGTAGTAGGGAGGGGATCGGGCAAGTTGACTAGAGATCCCTAAGTCACCTCTCTCTTTTTTGATATTCTCCTTTTCGCTCTAGTTTAATAAGTGAATTAAACGGCTGATCAAAATCAATTATTCAACCATGATCGCGAACTTGGGCAATTTTGATTTTCCATTATTATAAAACCATGTCAACTGGAGCATGAACCCTGGACTGAAATCTTGTGTTTACTATGAACACGTAATGGGAAGAGTTGACAAATGTCAAATAGCAACAACGTTGGCTCTCTAGAAAGGTATCAGCTCTACCTACTTTGTGAAATACTCTGTAGCTACTACTATCCAGATATAATTCTTACTTGAAGCAAGATTGACTCTTCCAGTGAGATCAAGCTCCCAAGTCTGAAAGGGCCAGTAGAAGTAGACTGGTATAACTTGACTGGGTATTGAGTTCTAATGTCATTAGCAACTACAACATTTCCTAGCATAGCTCAATAATCCTTATGCAATGTGAACCAATAAAATCCACCATACAATATCGTGGATGAGTTGACACTACATGGGGATGAGATGACACTACACCATAATTTGCCTTTTATGGTGTTTAAAGAAAATGCCATAATTATAAGGGACATTTATAGCATTCAAAGGACATAAAAGGCTATGCTATCTTTTCTTTTATAGCATTCAAATGAACACCGTGAACATAGTGTTCAAAAAACACTATCTTTTACTAAACAACGCATAATTGTTAGAGAATTTTGGCCGAGAGAGGTATAGCGGAGGATCAGCCGGGTTCATCCAAACCATAGTACCAACCCTACCCACTAGCACATTCCCAGTAGTAGTAGAGACAACATCCACATATTCAGTGCCAAGAGAGAAGTAAACGTTCAGGGTAGGCTAGATATGGCCAATAGAGGAAGAGCAAAGGATTAGCCAAGGTCATCCGGACCACAGTGCCGACCGTACCCAACACAAGATCCTCAACTACAATAGAGAGAACATCTGCAGATTGACTCAGTATTTGTTGAGGCCACAGCTGACAACATTAAAGACCACAGGGTCAGGCACCCATGCCTCATGGACAATCAAGACAGACAACACCCCCATAGAGACAACAACCATAGGAAGTACAACCATAGAGAGCACAACCTCTGAGATAGACAGCATCTAGACAACTATAGTGCTCTAGTTGTAGAGAGATAGGGCATATCAAGAGGCATTGTCTCTGAGAGGTTCAACAAATAGGAATAGAACAGAGTAGAGTGACTCGGGCGGATGTTTTTACTCACATAGGGTGATGTAGTGGCCACAAACAACGTGATCAAAGGTACTTGTTGATTTAAAGCAGTTTGGTGCACGTTTTGATAAATACAGGCTCTACACAACACCACACCTAGTAGAGGCATTGGGTTTAATACCGTCGCGTACTGGTAGATTTCTCTCTTTAATGACACCTTTGGGGGATAGGAATTTCTGAGTGAGATATGCCGATCATGTATAATCAGGATTGGTAGTATGGAGATGTCATCATATTTGACTGTCCTTGACATGCATGATTTTGACGTTATCCAAGGGATGGATTGGTTAGTAGCATTCTATGCACAGGTGGATTATTTTGAAAAGATGGCCAATTTTCATATGCTTGGGTAGCGAGTTTGTTCATGTTTTCTAAGAATACTAGACATATTTCCAAATGAGTTGCTAGGATTATCTCCAAGGTGAACCAGTAGAGTTAAGAGAGCTTTAAACCTAGATTGAAGAGCCATTGAACATTGGTTTTATCAGGCCTGGTACTTTGTCATGGGGAGTTCCAATGCAATTTGTAAAGTAGAAGGATGGATTCCTCAGACTGTTTGACTAGTTGGTACCCAATACTTCTCAAAAAATTGATCTCAGATTTGGCTACCATTAGTTGAAGATCAAGGAGGAGGATATTCCTAAGACAGCTTTCAGGACTCAATATGGCCACTACGAGTGCTTAGTGAAGTCATATGGGTTCACGAATATCCCAACAACATTCATGGATCTAATGAATGAATTATTCTAGAAGTACTTAGATCAATATGTCATTGTGTAAATCGATGACATTCTGATATATTCTCAAACCCAAAGTGAGCACGAGAAGCATTTGCAGATTACCCTTCAAATTTTGATGGATCACCAGTTGTATGGAAAGCTTAACAAATGCAAGTTTTGGATGATTGACGTGAAATTCCTTGGTCATGTGGCATCTTGCAATGGTATTTTGGTAGATCCAGCCAAGGTTGAAGTAATGCTCAATTGCTCAAGACCTAGGAGCTTCTTGGGATTAATATGCTATTACCATCATTTTGTAAAGGGTTTCTCATATATTGCAGCACCCTTGATTAGATTGACTTAGAAGGATGTGTGTTTTGATTGGGATGAGTGTGAGTAAGCTTAAGTTTTTCAAGAGTTGAAGACTTAGCTCGCCACAACACCTGTATTGATGATACCTACTTTATGAGAGGGGTTAGTCCTTTACAGTGATGAATTCTAGATGGGTTTTGAAGTTCCCTTGATATGTATAAAAGAGACTTAGAAGGGGGTGAATGGGTCTATTAATTTTAGCCTAAGTTGATTACTAATATGCTTAAACAATTTGATCAACAAAAGTGATATGAGTAAATAGACAACAATCCAGAACAAAAATATTTATAGTGGTTCGGTGTATCAACACCTACGTCCACTCTCCAAATAGCTCCACTGAGCTTAGCACCTTTTTAATTCAATATTTAAACATAGTTAAAATGGTCTCGATCTCTTTATGGTGGATTATATAGACTTCATTTGGATCCTAGCTTTGATTATAACATTTTAACTATGCATGGTAATATTGGCATGAAGCGTGGTATCGTAAATGAGAAATGCTCTATGTGGCATAGGAGATTGGGACATATCTCCATAGATAGAATCAAAAGGTTAGTGAATGAAGGAGTCATTTGGGCTCTTGATTTCTCTGACTTTGGTATTTGTGTGGACTTCATAAAGGGAAAGCAGACCAACAAAACCACGAAAGGTGCCAAGAGGAGTACTTAGACTTTGGAAATCATACACACTGATATATGTGGACCCTTTCCTACTCCATGTTTAAATGCTCAAAGATACTTCATCTCATTCATAGATGATCATACACAATTTATGTATCTATCTGCATTATGAGAAAAGTGAGGCACTAGATGCTTTCAAAATCTATAAAGTAGAAGTGGAGAAACAAATAGAAAAGAAGATTAAAGTCGTGAGGTCAGATAGAGGTGGAGAATATAATATTATAGGTAATTCACTAGTGCAAGACAAAAACCAAGTCCATTTTCCTTGAGGAACGTGGCATTGTTGCCCAACATACGATGCCAGGCTCGCCATATCAAAATGATGTAGCCGAAAGAAGGAATCGTACATTGATGGACATGGTAAGGAGTATGCTTTTTATCTCCACACTCTCCCTTTCCTTGTGGAGTGAGGCCTTAAAAACCATTGTGTACATCCTGAACAAGGTTCCCACTAAAGCAGTTCCTAAAATACCTTTTGAGTTATGGAATGGTTGGAAACCAAGTTTAGCACATGTACACATATGGGGTTGTGCAGTTTAGGTCAGGGTGTACAATCCACAAGAAAAAAGTTGGACCTAAGGATAGTTAGTGGATAGTTCATTGGCTATGTAGAATGGTCCAAGGGATTTAGGTTTTTTTGTCCTACCCATACACCAAATATTGTTGAGGAAAGAAATGCTAAATTTCTTGAGGAATTGCGGGATCAGATAGCTACACTTGCAATTATAGAAGGGTTGCCCATTTATAATGATTATTATCTTGATGTCATACAAGATTGACAAACAACTCAAGAAAACCTACCCCATCAGGAACAAGTTGTCATAGAAGTTGTTGTTCAACATACACAAAATGTGGATGTAGACATGGCATTAAGAAGATACTCAAGAATAAGGAGACCTGTGATTTCTTTTGACTATGTTGTGTACAAGAATTTGACTATGATATTGGAGTTGAAGATGATCTCGTTACGTTTTCACAAGCCACGAGTGGAAATAAATCCACATTTTGGTATGATGCCATGAAAGATGAAATGAATTCAATGGCTAACAACCAAGTGTGGGATCTCATTGAATTACTTAAAGGAGTCAAGACCATTGGTTACAAATGGGTCTATAAGACCAAAAGGGAGTCAACAGGGTATTATAGAACGATATAAGGCCAGACTTGTAGCCAAAGGGTTCGCTCGAAAGGAAGGCATTGATTACCATGAAACCTTCTCTCCAGTTTCAAGGAAGGATTCGCTTAGGATAATCATGGCATTGGCAGCTTATTTCGATTTAGAGCTACATCAAATGGATGTGAAAATAGCCTTCTTCAATGGGGAATTGGAGGAAGAGGTCTACATGGCTCAACCTGAAGGTTTTTACTCAAATAAAGGAGATCACCTAGTTTGCAGACTTAAGAAATCTATATACGGACTGAAACAGGCTTCCCGACAATGGTATCTTAAGTTTCACAATGTCATTTCTTCATTCGTAATTATGGAGAACGTCATTGATCAATGTATATATATATACCTTAAAGTCAGTGGGAGTAAATGTATCTTCTTGGTCTTGTATGTGGATGATATTCTGCTCGCCAGTAGTGATTTGGATTTGCTTCATGAGGCAAAGCAGTTCCTTTCCAAAATTTTGATATGAAGGATCTGGGTGAAGCCTCTTATGTCATTAGCATAGAGATTCACAGAGATAGGTCTCAAAGGACTGCTCGCCTAGTGTGGCACCCATTTTAAGGGTGGCAAATTCAGTCTAGATCAATGCCTGAGAAATGATCTAGAAAGGGAACAAGTGAATAACATTCCTTAAGCATCCGCGGTTGGAAGTCTTGAAATTCAGTCCATTCTCTTTATTCAGAATACCTAGAAAGGGGTTTGATTAGGTAATAAAATTTACATTACCTAAACAGTTTTACTAGTCTGGTAGGGTGATGAACTTGCATGCCACAATGAAACAGTTTATTGATAAAATAAAGATTATCTCAACCGACTCGAATCAAATATATCTCCATGATATATTCTCTTCTTTGTCGTTTGGGTTAATCAATTAAAACAATTAGAGAAACAAACAATCTATAAGATAGAGTGTTTACGTGGAAACCTTAACAAAGGAAAAAACTATGGGACCACAGCCAGATGGAAAGTATCACTAACTGGAAAGTTACGAGTTACAGAAGTTACCTACGCAACACCGTTGCAAATACAACTTCCAACCTTAACCAACGCCAACTATCAATGCTTCCACCTCCTCTGGCTCCACGTTACGAGTCACACGCGCGCCCTTCCTATCACGAAGCCTTTGTCGCTTGTTTAATTTGGTACACCCCAAACCTACCTTCGATCAGTACACCCCGATCTTAATTCTCAACACTCTAGTCTCTATTGAAGGTGAAGGATTTCAGTACACCCTGAACCCCAAGTTGCTCAAATGGTATTGAGTCACACTAGTACTCTCTGACTAACTAGGTTAAGGTTTTAAATGGAAAACCTAAGCAAAGTGAGGATCAAGCACTAAGCTTTGATCTTAAGGAAGAGAAAAACCTCACGAGGTAAATAATGAAAATGATGGTTTTTTCTCTTCAAACATGGACTATTCTTAATTTAGAAAGCTAACTCTTTTCTCTCTTATTGTGTATTTTGTTTAGATCCAGAGTGCTCTATTTATAAGAATATGGAACCCCTAGGTTGTGCAAGTAATGGATTAGAGGGAGCACAAAAACTGGATCTAAAATTCAATAATTTCTATGAAGTCCAATTGATTGTACTGTACGCATGGGTTCTTGTTTGTAATTACAATCGATTGTATTCAGGGTCCAATCGACTGTATACTTTGAAAGTTATCCCAGATGGTCGATTGGTTCTTGATATTCGCTCAAAAGTTCTTATTTAGCTGAACCACCACAGTCTGCTACTAAACCTAGTCTAGAAGAACTCCTCTCGCAATACATTATCCAACAACAGCACTCCATGGAGAGCTTGGAACACCGTCTAGGTGAGTTAGAATCTGAGAAAGAGGAAGTCAACTTCACTAGCTAGCTTGGCTTATCTAGAGGGGAATACCACGGCCACAGTCCATAATGAGGAGTCGCACAGTGATATTCGCTCAAAAGTGCTTATTTTAAGCCATTATCCTTATAGCGATGTCGCATTCTCCTCTGTAAAACTTGTCTTTTTGTCGACTTTTCCATATATGAGTTTCTTCCATTGCGTAGAACGCATTCTTTAGACGAAAATTGACTATTTGCATGAAATATACGCATTTCGGATAGTCTAGTATCAAGGTGTTTTAGTTGAATCTCATTACGCGCTTTTTCACTTGTAGGAGACCCTATCGGGCGATTCTCGAGGACTGGCGGGCCTACGATCAACCACAGAAGACTTCTATCAAAGCTTAAAGAGCCAACAGGCTAGGATAAAAAGATAGAAGACATATACGGACAAAGCTAGAGGATCGTAGAGCCGGAACAAGGACTAAGAGAGAGAATAGCTGGAGAACAAGAGAAGGACTTAGGTGTTAAAGGCCACACCAATTGACATCAAATGATAAGTTTGACTTATTGGTGGAGTAGACGAGAGAGAATAAAGAAGACCAGGGTTCAAGACCCTCTAATGCTTTTATTTTTATATTTTTCTCTCACCTCTCTCCTATTTCTCTCTTTATCTATCTATCTTGGCCCATGACATAGGCCCATGACCTAAGCCTATGACCTAAGCCCATGCCCATGACCCATGACCCATGACCCATGACCCATGCCCATGACCCATACCCATGACCCATGCCCATGACCCATACCCATGACCCATGACCATGACCCATGCCCATGCCCATTTGCAACAAGAAGAGAGAATTGGTCTCACTTGACCGATTCTTCTCTCCCCATATCTCTCTATCCTAGTCACTCTCTCTCTCATCTAACTAACCCATTCCCAACCGTTGGATCTCTCTAGATCCAACGGTCATCATTTTTACAACAAGCAAAAAAGAAAAAAAAAAAAAAAAGTCTATAAGAGATTCATTCTCTCTCCTTCTTGGGTTGGTTCCCTCCCCCTTCTCTTCCTCTCTTTCTTCCTTCTTTCTCTTCTTCTTCACCCTTCTTCTCCGGTGAGCAACTCCGGCGAGCTCACCATTAACGCCTCCACCTCGAAGTGCAAAGTGTCAAACAGCAACGTCTCCTTGCTGTCCATTCCATTCGCCACAATCAAAGGCTACAATCCTCAATCCCATTGAGTTTTATCCAATAGAAGTTGCACCATCTACCTCTTCAATGGTAAGCTTCTCTTTAATTCATCTCTCTAAGCTTCCTACCTTCCTTCTCTCTCTTCTTTCCCTCTCTACCTTTACATGCTTTCTAGGGTAATATTTTAATGGTTTTCTAGATTAATTTGGTTTAATGTTATTTCCGTTGTAAAGCATTTGAATAAGCATTGTAAGCATTTGTTTTTAGTTTAATGAACAAGTTTTAAATTCAAGTTTAAGTTGTTTTTATTTATTGTGTTTTTCATTCTCGTTTCTCTTATGTTTTTTTCTTTCTAATAGTTTTAACAACAATCTCAAGCATATTTTAAATCAACCTCCACCATTCTCACCCTTCCATTTATTCTGAGCATTTTCTGATTATTCTTGTTTCTTATTTTGCTAACTAATCCCGAGTGCGGACGATATCCGACACGAGCCACTGTGCAAGTCTGCTTATTTGCAGATTAAGTGAACCAATTCGGAGAAATTATAAATATTGTTGAAATCAAGGGTTTCCGTAACCAACGACGCGGAAAAAACCCTACTTTCACACAGCTGGACCTAGTACCAGACTTTACAAGAGGAAATTGAGGTTGCTACAAACGAAGGATCGGACTACAATATTGATGAGCCAGAGTCTCCATCTTCGGTGTCCTTCAAAGCACCGACTTCTGAACTTAGCTTAGAGGAATCATCTACCTCTATTATTTCTATCTAGGACTCTGAAGAAGTTATTCATAACATTGAGCTGTGTCTTGACTATAGGATCCCAATTGGCCAAGACTTACCTATCCCCACCACCCTTGGATTGTGCAACAATCATGATGAACCCATGTTTCCATCTATGGTGCCCTTACAGGCAGCTACTTCTACACCGAGCACAGAGATACCCAAATCCATCTCTATCTCTGATGATTCTACATCTGCACTGGATGCAGATATTCCTACCATTGAGCAATATCTAGAAAATGGGATTCCAGCTGCCCTGGACCTACCGTTCCCCACCGAGGATAAACACAGTCGCATGCCGTTTGGCCTCTGCAATGCACCTGCGACTTTTCAAAGGTGTATGATGAGTATATTTTCGGACATGGTCGAACGGTTCTTAGAAGTTTTCATGGATGACTTCTCCGTCTTTGGATCCTCTTTCGATGACTGTCTCCAACATCTGAGTCTAGTACTCGCAAGATGTCAAGATAAGCGACTTGTCCTAAATTGGGAAAAATGCCACTTCATGGTAAAGAAAGGAATCGTGCTAGGACATGTCATTTTTGATAAGGGTATTGAGGTCGACAAAGCTAAGATTGATATTATTTCGACCCTACCAATTCCTAAATCTGTGCGTGATATTCGATCTTTTCTTGGACATGGAGGATTCTACAGGAGATTCATTAAGGATTTCTCCCAGATAGCTCGACCCCTATGTAGTCTTCTAGCTAAGGATAGCCCTTTTGACTTCAATGCTGACTGTGCAAAGGCATTCGAGCGTCTTAAATCTGAGCTTACTTCTGCGCCCATCATCCGCCCTCCTGATTGGACCATACCTTTTGAGGTGATGTGTGATGCATCCGACTATGCTCTTGGAGCAGTTTTGGGCCAAAGAGTCAACAAAATGCCACATGTGATATACTATGCGAGTAAGACTTTAAACTCGGCTCAGTTAAACTACTCCACTACTGAAAAAGAGCTTCTGGCCGTTGTTTTGCTCTGGATAAATTCAGACCATACTTATTGGCCACTAAAGTCATAGTTTATACGGATCATGCGGCTCTGAGATATCTAATGTCCAAAAAGGAGACGAAGCCGAGATTGATAAGATGGATCCTTCTATTACAGGAATTCGATCTAGAGATCAGGGACAAGAAAGGAACTGAGAATGTTGTGGCTGATCACTTGTCAAGGCTGACTTTAGAGTCTAATTTTGAATCTCAACCCATTCTCGAAACTTTTCCTGACGAACAACTGTTCGCTATCTCCGTCACCCCATGGTATGCTGACATTGTCAATTACCTAGTGACGGAGGAAATACCATCTCATTGGTCAAAACAGGACAAAAATCAATTCCTGGCAAGAGTTAAGTATTACTCTTGGGACGAGCCTTATTTATATAAATACTGTCCTGACCAGATTATTCGTCTCTGTGTCCCTGAATCTCAGCAATTAAACATCTTGTCCGCTTGTCACGACCAACCATGTGGTGGTCACTTTAGTTCCAAAAAGACGGCTGAGAAAATCCTACAATGTGGATTCTACTGGCCTTCTCTGTTTCGATAAACACATATCTACTGCAAGGCCTGCCCTAATTGTCAAAACCTTGGCAGAATTTCTCAGAGAAATATGATGCCTTTGAACCCTATTCAAGTCGATGAGATATTCGATATGTGGGGTATTGATTTCATGGGGCTCTTTCCTACATCCAATGGTTTCCAATTCATCCTCCTAGCTGTGGACTATGTCTCTAAGTGGATTGAGGCAATTCCTACAAGAACCAATGACCATCAAGTTGTGGTGAGATTTTTGAGGGAGTACATTTTCACAAGATTCGGAGCCCCCAAAGTAATTATAAGTGATGGGGGTAGCCATTTCTGCAATAGAGTTTTTGAAAAGTTAATGAAAAAGTACGGTGTAACACATAAGGTTGCCCTTGCTTACCATCCGCAGACCAGCGGTCAGGTCGAGGTCTCCAATCGGCAAATCAAGCAGATACTGGAAAAGACAGTCAATACAACTCGTAAAGACTGGTCTACACGCCTCTCAGATGCTCTATGGGCTTACCGAACAGCTTATAAAACTCCCTTGAATATGTCCCCATACCGGTTGGTTTATGGTAAACCTTGTCATCTCCCGGTTGAGATTGAGCATCGCGCCCTATGGGCGATCAAAAAACTCAATTTTGACTTAGACGCAGCAGGAGAGGAAAGGAATTTACAACTCAATGAATTGGATGAACTGAGAAATGATTCATATGCCTTGTCAAAAAAGTATAAAGATAAAATGAAATGGATACATGACAAGAGCATTCTTAGGAAGGATTTCCACCAGGGACAGAAGGTCTTACTTTACAATTCTAGACTTCACATCTTCCCTGGAAAATTAAAATCCCGATGGTCAGGCCCATTTGTTGTTACTGAAGTCAAGCCCTATGGGGCTATAACTATTGAGGATCCGAAGGATAATTCAACCTTCCAGGTCAATGGACAGCGTCTCAAACCTTTTCAAGAATTAGACGTGTCATCTATTCAAACCTTCGAGATAGATCTTATTGATCCAATATATGAAGACTGATGTTTCTGTCAGTCTCTCTGAGCTCCAACTTAGTTGGGGGTGAATTTCACCCCCGTTGTGTCTGGCTGAAGACATAAAATTTAGCGCTTTCGGAAAGGCAATTCCGGTATTCCTAGAAGTCATTGAGTCACATGCATAATTCTTATATTTCATATATTATTATGGCTATACAGGTACAATTTCTCTCGCTACCATCAGGTATCACCAAATATCAGCCATACTGGTATAACTCTTCCTCTAACATGCATCACATTCAGAGTTTTCATACATTTTTGTCCCTGTCAGAGCACCGAGGACGGTACTGTATTTCAGTTGGGGGTGGGGATTTATCAAAACTCATGTCTTCATAAAATAAAAAAATAAAAAATAAAAAATAAAAATAAAAATAAAAAATTTGAGAAAAATGAGAAAAAGATGTATTTTGGGGTGATAACTTGTGTTTTACAAAGTTTTCTGAGTACTTTCAAAATGCTTTTCAAATCCTTTACAATGATGAGTACAAAATTTTCGGAAAGTCTATTTATTGAAAAGGATGTCTGTTTTGAAAAATCACTTATTAGCTCTTCATTCAGTTTGAAAGCAAACATTACTACAGTGGATTGAAAAATCTTTGAAAACTCAGATTCAGCAAAAAATGTTCACATATCAACGTCAGAATTATCCGAAGTTTAGATTATCCAGAGATCCAAGAAGAACAATTGTGGAGACCTAACCTAGTGAGCTTTTGAGCTTTAATTTTCATTATTTCTGAGGGTAATAAAATTATTCTGAGTCACAAGATGACTCACAATTCTTCTACTTCCGAAATATTTCCATTGAGTGATCTCATTAACCCTTGCTTTGGTCATGGAACTCAAAACGACATCAAATTCGGATTATTACAGAAAGAATCTTCTCTATATCCATTCGAGACATCGAAGATGAAAGTACAAACTCTAGAAAATGATATAGGCCATCTTTCTAACCAATCAGACTTTTTAGCTTCCCTAACATCTATACCGTTAGAAACTACATTTGAGCCTGTTGATGAAAACCTTTTCTTGTTAACCCATCAACTAAAAACCCAATCCCAAAAAAGAGTTCAATACGATAACCTACTTCTGAAAGGGATCAAAGAGTATTTGGTATGATCATGAAAAGATAGTAACCAATAAAAAAAAAAAAAAAGAAAAAAAACAAATGGTTCGAGCTGAAAAGAAACATGATCAGAAAAAGAAGAAGGAAAGGTTGAAGAATAGCCAAAAAGATAAAAATTAGAAAAAGAAAAAGAAGAAAAGTCAAGAAAATATTACCCCTGGGAAAAGTTGTAAAGAATAATTAGATACCCTCTCAGAATTTTTGAATACCAGAATATCCTTCTTTTCTGAACCTATCCTAAGCCTCAATACAACCTATGCAAGTCCTATTTGATTCTAGATTTGTACCATCCTCAAGTGTGGAGAATGGAGAAAAGAGAAATTATAGAGTTTGATCCGACGTTCTTAAGTGATATGACATTCCAATCATGAGATCTTCTTAAATCTTCTTAAATCTTCTTATACCCTCGATTCAAGAACTATATATGTGAGACGTTTGCCAGTTTCTATATTCATCTCCTCACATATAATTTGAGAGAAAAATATAAAATCATTTCTGAGTGATTTACTTCTGAGTGGTATACAAGTGAGGATTGAGGTCGAGGCATAGAGTCTCTAAAGAGATCCAGATATATCTACTGCCAGATAAGGATGATGTTGAACACACACACACACACACTGAGTCTGAGTAATCTTTTGTTTGAAGGTCCATTTATAGAAGTGTTGCATTTTGCTAATTAGTTCTAATTTGTGAATGATTTCTTGCATCCTTAAAATAATTTGACAAAACGGAGTTTTTTCTGAGTAATGCAAATAAGTTTTCTAGCATGTTATGCCTAGCCCTCTTTCGCTCACTTATTTCGCAATAATTGCCAAGGATTGGCAATATGCTAGTTGGGGGTTGTGATATTCGCTCAAAAGTGCTTATTTTAAGCCATTATCCTTATAGCGATGTCGCATTCTCCTCCGTAAAACTTGTCTTTTTGTCGACTTTTCCATATATGAGTTTCTTCCATTGCGTAGAACGCATTCTTTAGACGAAAATCGACTATTTGCATGAAATATACGCATTTCGGATAGTCTAGTATCAAGGTGTTTTAGTTGAATCTCATTACGCGCTTTTTCACTTGTAGGAGACCCTATCGGGCGATTCTCGAGGACTGGCAGGCCTACGATCAACCACAGAAGACTTCTATCAAAGCTTAAAGAGCCAAAAGGCTAGGATAAAAAGATAGAAGACATATACGGGCAAAGCTAGAGGATCGTAGAGCCGGAACAAGGACTAAGAGAGAGAATAGCTAGAGAACAAGAGAAGGACTTAGGTGTTAAAGGCCACACCAATTGACATCAAAGGATAAGTTTGACTTATTGGTGGAGTAGACGAGAGAGAATAAAGAAGACCAGGGTTCAAGACCCTCTAATGTTTTTATTTTTATATTTTTCTCTCACCTCTCTCCTATTTCTCTCTTTATCTATCTATCTTGGCCCATGACATAGGCCCATGACCTAAGCCTATGACCTAAGCCCATGCCCATGACCCATACCCATGACCCATGCCCATGACCCATGCCCATGACCCATACCCATGACCCATGACCATGCCCATGACCATGACCCATGCCCATGCCCATGCCCATTTGCAACAAGAAGAGAGAATTGGTCTCACTTGACCGATTCTTCTCTCCCCATATCTCTCTATCCTAGTCACTCTCTCTCTCATCTAACTAACCCATTCCCAACCGTTAAATCTCTCTAGATCCAACGGTCATCATTTTTACAACAAGCAAAAAAGAAAAAAAAAAAAAAAGTCTATAAGAGATTCATTCTCTCTCCTTCTTGGGTTGGTTCCCTCCCCCTTCTCTTCCTCTCTTTCTTCCTTCTTTCTCTTCTTCTTCACCCTTCTTCTCCGGTGAGCAACTCCGGCGAGCTCACCATTAACGCCTCCACCTCGAAGTGCAAAGTGTCAAACAGCAACGTCTCCTTGCTGTCCATTCCATTCGCCACAATCAAAGGCTACAATCCTCAATCCCATTGAGTTTTATCCAATAGAAGTTGCACCATCTACCTCTTCAATGGTAAGCTTCTCTTTAATTCATCTCTCTAAGCTTCCTACCTTCCTTCTCTCTCTTCTTTCCCTCTCTACCTTTACATGCTTTCTAGGGTAATATTTTAATGGTTTTCTAGATTAATTTGGTTTAATGTTATTTCCGTTGTAAAGCATTTGAATAAGCATTGTAAGCATTTGTTTTTAGTTTAATGAACAAGTTTTAAATTCAAGTTTAAGTTGTTTTTATTTATTGTGTTTTTCATTTTCGTTTCTCTTATGTTTTTTTCTTTCTAATAGTTTTAACAACAATCTCAAGCATATTTTAAATCAACCTCCACCATTCTCACCCTTCCATTTATTCCGAGCATTTTCTGATTATTCTTGTTTCTTATTTTGCTAACTAATCCCGAGTGCGGACGATATCCGACACGAGCCACTGTGCAAGTCTGCTTATTTGCAGATTAAGTGAACCAATTCGGAGAAATTATAAATATTGTTGAAATCAAGGGTTTCCGTAACCAACGACGCGGAAAAATCCTACTTTCACACAGCTGGACCTAGTACCAGACTTTACAAGAGGAAATTGAGGTTGCTACAAACGAAGGATCGGACTACAATATTGATGAGCCAGAGTCTCCATCTTCGGTGTCCTTCAAAGCACCGACTTCTGAACTTAGCTTAGAGGAATCATCTACCTCTATTATTTCTATCTAGGACTCTGAAGAAGTTATTCATAACATTGAGCTGTGTCTTGACTATAGGATCCCAATTGGCCAAGACTTACCTATCCCCACCACCCTTGGATTGTGCAACAATCATGATGAACCCATGTTTCCATCTATGGTGCCCTTACAGGCAGCTACTTCTACACCGAGCACAGAGATACCCAAATCCATCTCTATCTCTGATGATTCTACATCTGCACTGGATGCAGATATTCCTACCATTGAGCAATATCTAGAAAATGGGATTCCAGCTGCCCTGGACCTACCGTTCCCCACCGAGGATAAACACATTGAGTGCAGGGATTGCAACATCCCTCTCACATCAGGAAACCTCAAGGAAAAGGTCCACAGTTTTGACCCGCCACCATACGTCGATGTTGTCAATAAACAGTGTGCCGTAGAGAATCTAATTCAAGACTCTCCCGAGGAAAAACTCTCCCAGTGTGAAGAACACTTTGTGCCTGACTTCATCTCGGAGTCAAACAATTATGCTATTACTGATTTGCAGGAGTCTGCTCCATTCAGATACATTCCCACTAAAATCAATGAGTTTTCAGCTCTGCTAACCATGGCCAGAGAACCCACTACTGCTCTCATCTCAGTCTTTACTGAGAAGCTTCGATCCCTCCCAGTTGAACTACATGTTTTTGTTGGTCTGCAAAGAGCACTTACTATCCTTCTCTCAGTTTACACTGAGAAAGACCTATTCTATACAGGTATACCTAGACAAGGGATAGGATAACAGTCTCTGTTCTACCTTAGAAGACTGCAGATTCACTCAGTCTCCATGAGTTTTAACCTAGTTGGGGGTACTTGATATACCCCCGTCATGTCTGGCTAAAGACATTAAACTTAGCTCTTTCGGAAAGACAATTCCGGTATTCCTAGAGTACATGAGTCTCATGCATTTGTTATTACTGTGATATCTCCGGACAAGCAAGTACATTCATTCTTCCGATCATCAGGTACCACACACTATCGAGTTTATTCCGACTTGATAATATCCTCCTTGAACCTTTGCATCATCATTACCTATTTTTCATCATTTTATGTCCCGATATTGAGCACCGAGGACGGTGCTATATTTTGGTTGGGGGTGGGTTTTTACCAAAACTCATGTTTTCATTTTTAAAAAAATAAAAAAAGAGAGAAACCTTGTGTTTTTGGGTGTGATTTCATGTGATTTTCGAAAATGCATTGACTTGATGAGTAAAAAGTTTCTGGAAAGTCTATTTATTGAAAAGGATGTCTATTTTGAAAAATCACTTAATAGCTCTTCATTCAGTTTGAAAGCAAACATTACTACAGTGGATTGAAAAATCTTTGAAAACTCAGATTCAGCAAAAATGTTCACATATCAACGTCAGAATTATCCAAAGTTTAGATTATCTAGAGATCCAAGAAGAACAATTATGGAGACCTAACCCTGTGACCTTTTGAGCTTTTCATTATTTCTGAGGATTATAAAATTATTCTGAGTCACAAGATGACTCACAATTCTTCTAGTCCCATAATATTTCCATTGAGTGGTCTCATTAACCTTTGTTTTGGTCAAGAAACTTAGTACGACATCAAATTCAAATTATTACATAAAGAACCTTCTCTATATCCATTCGAGACATCGAAGATGAAAGTACAAACCCTAAAAAATGATATAGGCCATCTTTTTAACCAATCAGACTTTTTAGCTTCCATAACATCTATACCGTTAGAAACCATTTTTGAGCCTGTTGATGAAAACCTTTTTTTGTTAACCCATCAACCAAAAACCCAATCCCAAAAAAAGAGTTCAATACGATAACCTACTTCTGAGAGGGATCAAAGAGTATTTTGGTATGATCATGAAAAGATAGAAACCAAGAAAGAAAAAGAAAAGAAAAGAAAATAAATGGTTCGAGCTGAAAAGAAACATGATTAAAAAAAAAAAGAAAAAAAAAAGAATGAAATTGAAGAATAGCCAAAAAGACAAAAATTGGAAGAAGAAAAGTCAAGGAAATTTTACCCCTGAGAAAAGTTACAAAGAATAGTGAGATACCCTCTTAGAATTTGAATTCCAGAATATCTTTCTTTTCTGAACCTATCACAAGCCTCAATACAACCTATGCAAGTCATATTTGATTCTAGATTTGTACCATCCTCAAGTGTGGAGAATGGAGAAAAGAAAAATTATAGAGTTTGATCCGACGTTCTTAAGTGATATGACATTCCAATCATGAGATCTTCTTAAATCTTCTTATACCCTCCATTCAAGAAATATATATGTGAGATGTTTGTCAGTTTTTATATTCATCTCCTCACATAAGTTTGAGAGAAAAGTATAAAATCATTTCTGAGTGACTCACTTCAGAGTGGTATACAAGTGAGGATTGAGGTCGAGGCATATAGTCTCTAAGGAGATCCAGATATCTCTACTGCCAGATGAGGATGATGTTGAACACACACACACACTAAGTCTGAGTAATCTTTTGTTTGAATGTCCATTTGTAGAAGTGTTGCATTTTGCCGACTAGTTCCAATTTGTGAATGATTTCTTGCATCCTTAAAATAATCTGACAAAACAGAATTTTTTCTAAGTAATGCAAATAAGTTTTCTAGCATGTTATGCCTAGCCCTCTTTCGCTCACTTATTTCGCAATAATTGCCAAGGATTGGCAATATGCTAGTTGGGGGTTGTGATATTCGCTCAAAAGTTCTTATTTTAAGCCATTATCCTTATAGCAATGTCGCATTCTCCTACGTAAAACTTATCTTTTTGTCGACTTTTCCATATAAGAGTTTCTTCCATTACATAGAACGCATTCTTTAGACGAAAATTGACTATTTTCATAAAATATATGCATTTCTGATAGTCCAGTATCAAACTGTTTTAGTTGAAACTCATTACTCACTTTTTCACTTGTAAGAGACCCTATTGGGCGATTCTCGAGTACTGGTGGGCCCACGATCAATCACAGAAGACTTCTATCAAAGCTTAAAGAGCCAACAGGCTAGGATAAAAAGATAGAAGACATGTACGGGCAAAGCTAGAGGATCGTAGAGCCGGAACAAGGACTAAGAGATAGAAGAATTGCTGGAGATCAAGAGAAGGACTTAGGTGTTAAAGGCCACACCAATTGACATCAAAGGATAAGTTTGACTAATTGGTGGAGCGGACGAGAGAGAATAAAGAAGATCAGGGTTCAAGACCCTCCAATGCTTTTATTTTTGTATTTTTCTCTCACCTCTCTCCTATTTCTCTTTCTATCTATCTTGGCCCATGACCTAGGCCCATGACCCATGACCCATGACCCATGACCCATGACCCATACCCATGACCCATGCCCATGCCCATGCCCCGTGCCCATGCCCATTTGCAACAATAAGAGAGAATTGGTCTCACTTGGCCAATTCTTCTCTCCCCCATATCTCTCTATCCTAGTCACTCTCTCTCTCATCTAACTAACCCATTCCCAACCGTTGGATCTAGAGAGATCCAACGGTCATCTTTTTTACAACAAGCAAAAAGGAAAAAAAAAGTCTAGAAGAGTCTACGATCTCTCCTTCTTGGGTTGGTTCCCTCCCCCTTCTCTTCCTCTCTTTCTTCTTTCTTTCTCTTCTTCTTCACCCTTCTTCTCCGATGAGCAACTCCGGCGAGCTCACCATTAACGCCTCCACCTCAAAGTGCAAAGCATCAAACAGCAACATCTCCTTGCTGTCCATTCCATTCGCCACAATCAAAGGCTACAATTCTCAATCCTATTGAATTTTATCCAATAGAAGTTGCACCATCTACCTCTTCAATGGTAAGCTTCTCTCTAATTCATCTCTCTAACCTTCCTATCTTCTTTTACTCTCTTCTTTCCCTCTTTACATTTACATGCTTTCTAGGGTAATATTTTAATGGCTTTCTAGATTAATTTGGTTTAATGTTATTTCCGTTGTAAAGCATTGGAACAAGTATTGTAAGCATTTGTTTTTAGTTTAATGAACAAGTTTTAAATTCAAGTTTAAGTTATTTTCATTTATTGTGTTTTTCATTCTCGTTTCTCTTATATTTTTTTTGCATTCTAATAGTTTTAACAACAATCTCAAACATATTTTAAATCAACCTCCACCATTCTCACCCTTCCATTTATTCTGAGCATTTTCTAATTATTCTTGTTTCTTATTGTGCTAACTAATCCCGAGTGCAGACGATATCCGACACGAGCCACTGTGCAAGTCTGCTTATTTGCAGATTAAGTGAACCAATTCGGAGAAATTACAAATATTGTTGAAATCAAGGGTCTCCAATCCAACGACACAGAAAAACCTTAATTTCAGTTCTCACAGTCTAATCGATTGTACTTTTGGGATTTTCCATCCTGTAGGGTCCAATCGATTGGTTCTCACGGTCCAATCGATTGGTTCTCGGACTCCAATTGATTGGACTTCCCTTACTCAATCTTTTACTTCTTTTACACATTGACATGGGTTTGTCTTCTGACTAGATACGACCATTATATTTTTATTTATTAAAAATACATTCCTATGGCCACTAGGTCACTTACCTTCCTATGCGAGTAGACACGATCTTCAAGGGACACGTAGCAGTTCCTCAAATGACTCATGTCGTCAACCATCTGATTCTTGCAAACTTTGTCTTTTAGCCTTCACGTAGTCAGTGAAGTATGCATACCAGGACATCTTTAAAGCGACACTGGTGCTCGTAGGAACGGTCACAATAATGTTTATGTCACACGAAATCTCTGCTAAAACTAGAATATGAATTTATTTTTTACAATCTCCCCTTTTGACAATTCCAAGACGAAAACATTAATCACATAAAGAGTAAACAAAAATAAAAATTACATCACATCCATTTACATGATTTTATTCACTTTCTCATATTCTGTCAGAGATAACAAACAGATAATAGATATTAATTTTGATCTGTTTCCTTCACAACTACCAACAATACATACCATGTAATATCATCGGCAAAAATAAATAATTAAACTCATGTAGTGAGTAATTGATTGCACATCGAATTAACATGTGTAGACAAGGTAGAGAAATTGGAAAAATAAACAAGAATTTTTCTCCCCCTATCTAATGTATTTCCTTGTTTACCTCTTTGGATTTTGCTCTCCCCCTTTTTGTCACAGATTGACAAAGGTACAGAATTAATGGCAGATAACTAGCATGCATTAAATATAGAACTGAAGTATAAGTGCAACAATCTATATAACAAAATAGGACGGTTGTCTACGGGGTAAGTAGTGGCTGAGATCCACTCTATCTTTGATGGCTGAGATCCATTTTTGGGCTCACCTAACCCAACTCCTCTCACATAATCACCTAACCTACTCCTCTCTTCACCTCGCCTGCAACTCCATTTGCTGCTTGAATCTGAGGAGTTTCCTCCTCGCCTACAGCTCTCTCTCGCCTGCAACTCTCTCTCGCCTCAAGTAATCTCTCTCTCTCTCTCTATAGTTTGGGTTATGATTTGGGGGTTTAGCGAACCCATTTTGAGCATTATTTTGGGGTTTGTTTTCCCATATCTGCTTTTTATGATTTGGGTTACAATTTGGGGGTTTGGTTTTCGATTTGGGGTTTATTTTTCCCGTTTCCAATTTTTTCTCGATTTTTCTCTACCAGCTCTGATTTGGGTTACGATTTGGGGGTTTGGTTTTCAATTTGGGGTTTATTTTTTCCATTTCTGATTTTTCATTTCTCTTCTTTAAATTTTTGGACCAGGTTTTGGTCTTCCACCCTTTTCTTACTGAACAAGAAGAAGAAGAAGAAGAATAATCCACTCACTATCATCGTCTCTCTCTCTCTCTCATCGTCTCCACTTCTTGCCGCTATCGCACCTCTTCCCCCTCACGCCTGTAACTTTGTCTTCTTTCTCAGGTATGTCTCTCTCTCGGGTTTTGGGTTCGTTTGTGTTGCGATTGGGTTAGGTTAGGGTTGTGTCATTTTGGAGAGAAACCCCCATGACTTGAGCTTAGGGTGGGTCTTCCAACGCCGTTTCTGCATAAGATATTAGGTTCTTGGCCTCTTTTTATTTCACTTTTTAGGTTTCTTAAAGTTTGTTTATGCATTGGAATCTTGGATTAATTGAAGTTTGTGTTGAAAGTTCTGAAAATTGAAGTTTGAACCTCCTTTCTTATTTGGTACAAACTTTGATTTTACATTTGCTGATTCTGTTTTCCTTTGCTAATTGTTTGGGCAGAGATACTTATTTATGGGGTTTTTTTCCCTATTTTATTTTTGAAGCTCCGTTGAACGTTGTTGGAAAGAAACTCTGATCAATTGATTAAATAGCTAACAAATACCTGCTAATTGGAACTTCTTTTCTCTTTTATATCATCCTTTTCATAAATCTAGAAGTGTTTCTCTTTGACATTAGTTGGAATACAGCATTAAACATTATAAGTATCATTTATTCTGTTGTATTAATGGTGAATAGCCAAAAAATTCAGAAAAATTAATAAGAGAAGGAAGAGTGGGGAAGAATATCGTTGTATTAATGGTGGTGAGGAAGATGGTAGGGACCCATGCGGATTCAACTAAGAGGTTGATGCCCACCATTCAACTCCAAGTCCATCTCTGTGGGTGGTCTTGTCATTTTTGGTGGTTTCTAACTGCTTTCCTTTGCCATTGTGCGGGATGGAGTCAGTCCATCATTATGTGTGCAAATCCATATATGTTTGGTGTTTCATAGTGGTCTGTGATAAATCATGGATGCGTGGGTGCAAATTTGTCTGTGCCCTCGACATTCTGGTTTTTTGAGATGCATTTTAGGCTCTCCATCTACTTGAAATTTTTTTTTATCGTGTTTGCAACATTTTCTCATATTGATATTGTTTGGCTAGCTAGAAGTATAGATGTGTATGCATTGAAATGTTCAAAGAATTTTGCTCAATTCCATAATGGATTTTCTGTTTCCAAGTTTCACTCAACCATGACAACGAAAAGCTCATGGATCATGATGTAGGAGAGTTTGGTTAAAGCTTAGAGCTTTAAAACTGATTATAGAGCAGCATAATTTTATCACCTTTATCCAGCTCATGGATCATGATGTAGGAGAGTTTGGTGAAAGCTCAGAGCTTTAAAACTGATTACAGAGCAGCATAATTTTATCGCCTTTATCCAAATCATAGACCTTCTGTAATTAGGATATAGGGTATGGAACATTCTGGGATTTTAGGCTTTTCATAGGCACATAATATGTTTCTTCCAAATTCATATAATTTGGTAGTTCTTTTATTTATGTTAGTCCTTTTTGCCAAATTTTCTATTGGGCTACTGCTATCCTAAAGATTCAGATAAACTCATGTTTCTCAACAAAGCAAACAAGCCTCACTTGAGGCTTGGTACCCACCATATTCTTCTTCGATCCTATAAATTTCTCAACATTTTCTTCTATCGATTATGAAAAACTCGATTAATTTTTTTATTTATTTTCGGTAATGCATGTATCTAACTGTTTGGTCTCCAATTTTTAGTTTTTTATTTGCTTTGTTCTCTTCTTTATGTTTGATCTGTTATACACTGTTGAATGTTATGGTTGTCATCTCTCTCATCTGCAACATTGAACACATTATCTTTCTAATATTCATCTCATGTTGCTTTTGTGAGTACAACATAATATTCAACACATTCTTATCCTATGTTAATCTTTCCAATATTCAACAAATGTTGTTTTTGTGTACAGCATCTGCTTTTAGCATATGTATGTGCTGATTTAGATTATGTTGTTAAGAATATGTATGTGCTGATTTATATATTAGTTACTATGTACGTCATCTACTTTTAGCATATGTTGTTAAGTATATGTATGCGCAAATCTTTTTCCAAAAAACATTTCTGTGAGTTTAGTTGTCATTGCCCAAATGCAGATTGATTTGGAGGAGACAAAAGCCCAAAAAAATGCCAACTTACAAGATGCTTTTGCAAAGAAATTTTGATTTTTTTTCCATTTTTGGGCTTAAAATTTGGGTTAGATGCTTTGAGAGAGTTTGGATTTCATCTATGGGGCACAATTTCAGTTTGGAAAGAAATTTGGGTTAGATGCTTTGATGGTAGTTTTTGTCATTTTAGTTGAGCTTCGATAGCTAAGACGCTTATCATTGACACATCCTTAATTTTTTCTATTTTGGGTTAGATATTCTTTTTTGCTCTGTTTTGTGAAACCTTTCTTCATTTTTGTTGTTTTTGGATTTCTCATATATGTTCTTGCCTTACCGTAGTGCTATGATTCTGCCACATGTTTCAGTAATGTTCATGGGTTCAATAATCATGGATTCTCCAAGTTTCAGATTATAAAGTTCAATCGAAGTCTTTCAAGGATTCTCCATCAAAGTCTTTTAAGGATTCTCCATCGAAGTCTTTCGTTCTTTAAAAGGTTCAATCGCTCAAATTTCTTTCAGTTACTTTTCAATTTAATATCTTTTGTATAAGAAAGCTTTTGAAATATCTTTTTTCCTTGGTGCAAAAATGGCAATTGAAATAGGCAAGAATGTTTTGATATCTGAAACTGTTTGTAATTCAAGTGCAAAATATCAATTTTTTTTTAAAATGCCAACCAATCATTCTGTTATTTTCGTTGTTTTTTGTTTTTGTCCATGATCGTTACAATTCGTTATAATGGCCATTATAACGGAAAAAACGATAACGCCCCAGTCCGTTATATCATTATAACGGCCCCTTTTAAACCTTGATTTAGACCACACGGCTAACTTTAAGTGACCATTGACCATATGGATGTTTGGCCCATTCTTAGGTGGAGCTACATACCAACAATCAGCCTAATTAGTGATTTAAAATGTTTTATCTTTGTACCACAGCCCCTTTTAAACCTTTGTTTAGACCACAAGGCTAACTCTTAGAGACCGCTGACCGGGTGTTTGGCCCGTTCTTAGGTAGACCTACATACCAACAATCAGCCTAATTAGTGATTTTAAAAGTTTTATCTTTGTACCATGGTTAGGAATCACTAATCAGGCTAATTTTGATCTTTTGGTTCACCGAGGGTTTTGCCCAACATACATAGTCACAGATCTCTAAGAGAACTGCACGGTCCACCGTGTACCACCTAGCCTGACCACCCATAATATAAGCCACATGGTACACTCTTAGAAGACGCTGACGGTATGGATGTTTGGCCAATCTTTAAGTGGACCTACAAACCATAAATTAGTGTGATTAGTGATTTCAAAAATATATCACATACACACCTAATGCACTAAAAAGATGTCTATGTGCATTGGACGCTTTGTCGGGGAGTGCCGTAGGCACGAGTAACGACTAGGAAGGTAGGTTTTTAGCATTTGGTTTCATTGTTGTTTTTGTTTCTTTATTAAGTGTATATTCAATTTTTGGCTGTTATATTAGGAAAGGGCAGAGCACAGCATTTTTTAGCATAATCATCTTGATCTAGATCAAGAAATGGTAGTCATCCTTTGGTTTAGTCATCCTTACCAAACCAAAAATCAGCCTGATTGGTGAGTTTTAGGTGTTGGATTGGACTTATTTTCATGTGACTTATTCTCCAATAATGTATTATTTTCTTATGAAACATTTAATTGGTAAAGTTGTGTATTGTGTCTTTTATGCTTATTTCCTTTCTCTCATGCTTTTGAATTCACTACATTTACTTCGTTTCTTTCAAGGCTGCATATTTGAGAATCTGTTGTTGCAAATGTGACAAAGTTGTGTTTCTTTTAAGATGTGGTATGGGTTTGCTACTTTATTTACCTTGAGGTGTAATGTTCTACTTAGGCTTTAGAGTGTGGCTTTTCCCACAAATTGAATAGTTACAATTTTATAGATTCATATGTTTTCATACATTATTACTGAATTCAAAACTTGAGGTTCTTTGTGTGACGATATAGAGTCCCTTCTTGCAGTTTGAAGTTCTTTTTGTTTCCCACATGGCGAACAACAAGGCAATTGCAAATATGGTAAGGGGATTTTGTTTCTTTAATCTTCATTGATATTTAATGGATCAATTGTCCTTTTATACTTGCCTTCAACGGTGAATCGTCAATTCTTTTTTCCTCAGTTTTGTTGCATATCCATTGTATTTGTGTGGTCTTATCACATAATCTCTTCACATTTTTTCTTTCTGATATCATAGTTTGCCAGGTTTATGGATTAATAGTTACTTAAATGAGTGTGTTGTCTTCAGAAACATATATAGAGTCACAAAAAATTAGAGCTATTTTAGGCACCTACAAATCTAATGTAGCTGAAAAAGGTCATTTAAATTTAAATAAATGTAAGGTTAGTTTAATCCCTTCTTCTGAATTTGCAGATTCTGCTAAGTGGGAAGCATTCAATTCTTGGAAGGACAGTTGTTGTTCATGCTAATCCCTACGATCTTGGCATAACTATGGCATTCATCTACACACTTCATTATTTTTTCTTTAGTCTACAACTCTCCCATGATTGTAGTGTTCACAACTCTTAATATGTTGGATTAATTTTCACAACTCTTATTATGTCTTAATCTCAGAGACATTCAAAAGTTCTTTTATGTGTAATGTTCTATTTAGGCTTTAGAATGTAGTTTTGATGTGCGGTTTTTTCCACAAACTGGACTACAATTTTATAGATCTATATGTTTTCAGACATTATTGTTTAATGTGTACAATATACTCTATTTCTTTTAGGTTTACTAATTCAATGGTGCTCTTCAACTCAAATTCTATTAATTGAAAATTAATATCTAATATTCTATAAATTTGAACATAAAGACAAATAAATCAACTGAAACCAGTTTGTCCGGCGAGCAAGATAACACGACTTTGGAAGTATGCATGTTAAGCAACCAAGAAATATCACAACGTGCGTTATCGTAATGTCTGAGAAGAGAAAGAGAGCAGAATGCTTCAAATGAAAGAACCATCAGCCCAAACTTGATAAACACTTACCCCAATAGACGGACAATATAACAACGGGCTCGGAGAGAAAGAGAAAATGTTGTATAGTCATCTATGGCAATGCCAATTCAGTTGGAAGAATCTCATCGAGAACCGAAGAGAATAAAGCTTACACAGTATGTCGCACAATCTTCAACAACTGGGATGGTTCTAAAAACACCAAATCGAATGGACATCTGTCAAGCAGCAATGACTCCACTTACTATGGATATCATGACGCGAAACCTTGGAGGAAATCTTTTAGCAATGCCTGAGTTCCCTATCCGTACACGAAACATAGAAGAAGAAATTCTTGGTGCTGAAGTCTGCGAGCTTACATCAATTGTCCGTGCCGTGTCGTCGCTTACCCAAATGGGAGAATCTCAAGGAGAACCCTTGCGAATGCAAAGTACCACATCATTTGTTCTATTTGGTTCAATCTTTTTTGAGTTATCTTTAATTTTTTTTCCTTGAACTTGAATTGTACAAAAAACTGTTAGTACAGTTGAAGTTAACAAGATCACATTAATCGCACTGAATCCATGCATCGCATCGTCGTAGAGTACCGCCCGCTCAACTGCGAGAATCTCAAGGAGAACCAAAGCGAAGAAAGCTTATGCAGTAAGTCTTTAACTCTATGCGTCATACCACAACTTTCTATCTCTCTCCCTATTATCTTAAAATAAGTTTAATTATCTCTTAACTTCTACTCATATACAGAACACAGACACTCCAACATTTTACTAAAGAAAATATTTACATTCAAGACGATGAGAATGATTTGTAACCCATTTCTTCTGCACAACAAGTGCATCTTTCGATTAATACATATGGGGATGGGCATCATTTTCTAGGAAACATGGATGTAAAGTGTTGCTTCTACTTAGCACTTCATTCGAGAGACGAATGGTTATCAAAATCATCACTAGCTCGCCCTCTTTTCGGAACATGCTGCTTGCAAGGGAAAATAAAGCTTCCTTTGCTTTCTCCGTTGCCCCCCAACGCTACAAGGATTATATGATGGCACCAATCAGCAAGCAAAGTATTTTAAAAAATACATTCGAGAGTATAATGCATCTAATGCGTTTACAAGTCTTGGTGCCACAATTGATCCAAGGGTACTAACTGGATGAGGTCTTATATCATTCACCATCCATGGAGAGTTGCGACATCAAATTGGAGCTTTGATACCAGATCCAAGGCAAACAGTAGTATATGCACAACTTTACATTTATGATCCGAGTGCAGCGTTAGATATTCGCCATCAACGTAATCCACATTTGGATAAGGAAGTTTTAAAAATTATTCAAGAAACTATACTGCATTATAACCCATTCTCCCAAATATATCACCATGTCTACGAGGTGTTGAATACAGCAATTGAAGAAGGTCACAACTTCAATGTGCCAGCTTACTTACATTACAGTTCTGCAAAGAATCGACGTTGCTACAATCTTCCAACAACGGATAAGATTGTAGTTATATTACTAGGAGATGGGAGTGAGGTAAGCAGTACACGAGATATTGTTATACATTTAAGAGGAGGGCAAGAATTGATGTGGATAAGTGAGTGCCACCCAACTTATCTACCTTTGCACTATATTCAAATGTTTCCTCATGGAAAACTTGGATGGGCACCTGATCTTAAGCATTGGGATCTTGTCAATAACATTAGTATGACTCAACGGTTAACTCAAATGAAATTCTATGCGTATTGTCTTTTTCAACGCCCCACAGAATATTCACCCATTCTGTGTGGAGGTAAATTGTTTCAAGAGTTTTTGGTAGATGCTTGGGCTGTAACTGAGCAAAATCGCTTACGTTACTTCAGAAACAACCAAGACGATCTTCGCGCAGAATTATATCAAGGTTTGACAGATATTGAATCAGAAGGTCTGAATCCTAACGAAGTTGGTCAACGAGTTATATTACCATCATCGTTCACTAGTGGCCCAAGACAAATGTTTGAAATATTCTAAGATTCAATGGCCATCACGCGCTACAACAAGCACCCGAATATATTTTTTACATTGACAGCAAATCCTAATTGGATAGAAATTCAAAATGCACTTTTGTTGTGTCGAAATGCCACAGATCACCCTAATTTGGTTTCTTGAGTCTTTGAGTTAAAGCGTAAAGCTTTATTAAAAGTAATAAAGGACAAACATATTTTTGGTAAAATTGTCGCACACATTTTTACCATTGAATTCCAAAAACGTGGGCTTCCACATATGCATGCGCTTTTCTTTCTGCGCCATGAAGACAAAATTCGTGGGCCAGCTCAAGTTGATCAGGTAGTATGCGCAGAATTTCCAGACCCAAACATTAATCCTGCTCTTTTCCAAACTTTGAAAAAGTGTATGGTTCATGGGCCATGTGGTCTTAGGAACATGAATGCACCATGTATGGAAAATGGCAAGTGCATAAAAAGATACCCTTGGGCCTTTACAGATGCAACAACTATGGATCAAGATGGTTATCCTATTTATCGTCGTCGCAATACAGGCGAAGTGTATATTGTCAAGGGACAACAAGTTGATAATATAGACATCGTACCGTATAATGCATATCTATCAGAGATGTTCGACTGTCATATTAACGTGGAAGTTTGTGCAGGACTTCAATGCGTTAAATATATTCACAAGTACATTTATAAGGGGCAAGACCGAATAACAGTAGTACTTGATGGAGAAGATGAAATTAAACAATATCTTGATTCAAGATATATTGGACCACCAGAAGTAGCTTGGCGATTATTTGGACATCAATTACATGAAGAGAGTCCAACAGTTGTACGCTTGGCATTGCGTTTGCCTGGGATGCACCGTGTTGCTTTCAATGCTTCAGAATCAATGGATTGTATTCTTTCAAGAGCTGAGCAACAGATGTCAACTTTAACTGCATTCTTTGCATACAATGCTTCTAATCAAGATGGGTGTTCATTTACATATCAAGAATTCCCCCAACATTTTGTTTGGAACAAGCAACGAAAAGTATGGACATCAAGGAAGCGAGGTTTTGCAATTGGTCGAATGTATTTTACAAGCCTAATTCTGGTGAGAGATTTTACATTCGTTTACTTTTAACCATTGTTAAAGGTCCACATTCCTTTGAATGTGTATGCACGGTAGGAAATATTTTACACGATACATTCAAAGCGGCATGTGTTGCACGTGGATTGCTAAAGGACGATCAAGAATGGATACAATGTCTACAAGAAGCTGCCATAATAAAAAGTGGATATCAGTTGGGAAGATTATTCAGTATTATTCTCTTGCAATGTTACCCTGTACGGCCACATGAATTATGGAGTGTAGTACCTACTGAAGTCAAACCTCTTCAATCCGTGTCTTCTATGACACCTACTTCAACTCCATCTGCTCCAACATTGGAGCTCAAGCCACTTCCAACAGATCTTTCTTATGCCTATCTTGGTCCTACGGAAACCTACCCTGTCATTATTGCTTCCGCTTTGTCTCTGAGTGAACGTAAGCAACTTCTTGAGTTGCTCAACGAGCACAAATCTGCGATAGGTTGGACTATAGATGATATTCGAGGCATAGACCCCTCGGTGTGCCAACATCACATCTATCTCGAGGATGAATCCAAAACCTCTCGAGAACACCAGAGGAGGTTGAACCCCGTCTTAAAGGATGTAGTCCGGGATGAGGTACTTAAACTGTTAGATGCGGGTATCATTTACCCCACACTACAACAAATAATGCCTATAATGGCATTAAATTCTTGGCATTTAGATAAAAACGTCGTAAATCCCTTTTTTGTTACGGCGTTTGCCTTCTAAACGTCATTAATAAGTGGTTTTAACCCCGTACACTCGTTAAAGACCGTGGGATATGGGCTTAAAAATATCCTCAACAATGTTTCGTATTCTAAATGCCAATAATCTTTTTTCTAAAATTCGCGACCCAAGTTCACTTTTCCCAAAACACCTTAACCCTACGCAGCCTTCAACTCCCATTTCGTTTTCATTTTTGGCCCTTTCTCCGTCTCCATGTTCTTCTCCTTCCTCCTCCTCCTCTTCGGCAGAAGCACCACACCACCGCTAGCCTTTGCCGTCGTCGTCGTTGTTTCCACTTTCGTCGGCAATATTGAAGACCATAGGTTGATCGCAGTTGCCCCTTTTTCTTCGTCTTCAAGCTTTTGCGGATTGGTTTGTGGAATGCTTTTGTGGAATGGATTTCTCTCTATTTCTACCACTAATGTCGCAGATCTCTTCCCATGGCCGTCTCTACCATAAGATGAGTAAGGCTACTGCCTAAGGCCCCAAAATTTGAGAAGGCTCCTGATTTACTTCCATTTTTAGGGGTTTCTTCAGACCTACAACATTTGGACAAACTCTCTCTTCACGTAACCTGCAAGCAAAATAAACTCTTGCAATTTCTAGCATTTCATGGCAAATTGATCTTCTTTTCTTTTCTTTGTTGTTATTTATAAAACAATTTCTCTATATTACGTACACACAACAACAGTTTCTGTATCTTTTGATGAGTAATACTTAGGATGAGATGTTTAGGCTTAGTAGGTTTGGGATTTTAGGTTTTTGGGCATCTGGGTTTAGGGTTTGAGAAGCACAACAGTTTCATTTTTTTCTTTTATTTTTTAGGTTTTAGGGTTTAGGCTTTGGGCATCTGGGTTTCGGGTTTTAGTTACAACAGCAATGTTGCTGTAAATGGCTTTTTTGTGTGGCTTGGCTACACTTTTCTTAGGTTTGGAGATTTGTTCATGGATGACTCATAATGGGAATGGGTTTAGCTGTTAATTTTGCTATTGTTAGAATGAAATGAGTATAGTGAATTAGGGATTTGAACATGTTTGTAGCAATGTTGTTCTTTATTTTATTGAATTTAAGCTTCTATGGATAAACTCCTGATATTGTATTAGAAAAGTAACAATGACAACATTAAAAGAGAAAACATAATTATTAGATGTATTGAGCCATCTATTTCATGGAAATGATCAATTGGTCCTCTGTAAGCAATATTGCCATCTGCTTCAATGGTTCTTTCTTTCCTCAAATATTGCACACTGGGGATTGGTGTAAAAACTCCAAGATATTGGTGCTGTTTTTTGAGATAAAAACAATGGAAGCAAGTACAGGTGCTGCTAACATCTAGTTAGTATCTGTGAAACTGAAGGTCCATTCAAGCTTGTTCGATCTCATGCAGTTTGTCATGTAAGTTATGACTGTTGAGGTTGCAAATAAGATCATCAAAAGGAAGTCAAGAGCCTGTTAAAACTATGGACCTTCACATCATCTACTTTCACATACACTGCAGACCATCTCATCTCTTGATTCATCTTTGTTAGATCTGAATTTGGTTGCTTTAGAGAACTAATGACGAAGCTCTGCCCTATTATCGGCGAGTTCAAAGTCAAGTGCTTGAATAATGTTTTTTAGATGGGAGGCTTTCTTAGATAGAGACAATTAGAGTTGTGCTTCCTTTCTTGGCCTTCTCGATTGCTTGTTTGGAGGCTCCCTCATCCTCTGTTTTGTAGCATTTTTCTTGCTTGAATAAATCTTATGCTTATCAACAAAGAAAAAAATGATGATGATGATGATCTTCGATCAATTTATAACATTTTATGGGACGTCTATATGTTTATACTTGAGCTGTTAATGGTAATAATAGTGACCGGAGAAAAAAATGGCAATATAGTGGAATTTATATGTCAATTGATTGAGGATGGAATATCCTTTATCACTTCAAAGGTTAGCATCTTGTTTTAACCATTTTGTTAGCATATTAGTCAATAATACAGTTTTATATCTCTGCATGATGGAATAACTAAGGTAAGGCCGGGCTCATTTGGATGCACCACAAAGCAGCACTATTATCAATTTGTACCAGCTGCATTTTGGGTACCTGTGCATTTGGATGGCACACATTTGAATTTTCCCCTTTGCAAGATGACCTCAAAACAATAGTAGCACCAAATTGGAAAAAAAAGTTATTTTTTTCTCCTCTCAACAACTTTTTAGGCCTATCTCATATTGTTTTATCTTGTCTTGTGCCTGTCCAAATGGGCCCTAACACCTTCATTGAAATGCAGGTTTTTGGCATTTGGAAACATTAGGAGAGTTGGGCAGTTTTTCTAGCCAAACAGAGGACCAGCTGCCCAAGTTGGAAGCAAATAATACTATGACACATCATGCACAAGTTGCTTGGAAAAGGCTTTCTCAATTGTGTTCTTACAGTGGGCCAACTTTTCCTCCAATAAGTAGGATTGCTTGTGCTGTGAGCCTGGCTTTGACCAGATCACACTTTTTAGCTCCTAGTGTTTTTGCCTTCATTATTGGAGAGGTAGCATGGACACAGAGGACTTGGGCAGATGCGGAACACTTCCCAACAAGGAATACTCTATACATGCATGCGCAAGATGGGCATGTTTATTTGACCTCATTCATGTTTTCAATCTTAGAGGCATTCATCGGGCTACTTTGCGGTTTCGGCACCCTGGTCAACAGGTCAAGCCCATTGTGGTTGCTATAAAAGCTAGACATCCTGGTGTTGGTGAAGCAATTAGGAGGGATTTTGTGATTATTAATTTATTTGCCAAAATTTGAAAGTTCATCCCTACGTTGAAGTGGTTGAGACTTGATGAAAGTGTACAGCAGTTTGCTGTTTTCATGTTGTCTCAAGTTGATCTTGCAAGGGAAGCTGCTCACTTAAGCTGTTTTATTTATAACTTCCGCAAATGGAAGGATGTATCCTTCCCAAAGCCTCTATATCCTCTTGTGCATCCTGCTGTTTTGGTGGAAACTTATGAGCAAGGAGAAAGTGTTTCACACTATATCGATGGGCTTGAAGGAAATAAACGAACTAAAAGGGCCCTTGCTCACATTGGGACTCATGCACTTCTAAAGATGCTTCTGGTACAATTTTTTATATTTTACTCTGTTATTAAATGCAATTCCCTTTTCTATTTCTGGAAGCTAGCGATTACATGGTTTCTATATATGTGATGAAGGTAAAAAAGTCAATAGTACCGTGTTTCTATCAGATATAGTGATTTTTATGCAATGGTTGATGTTAAGCTCTTTGGCTTAAATAAATGGATATCTGGACAATGATCACCATATGCTCCACCTTAGGGCCTATGATGATCTTTTGACAAGTAGTTGCAGAAATGAATGACATACAACTAGTGATATGCATACAAAAAACTATTTTCACCTTATGCATGGCTGTAACAGGATTTGCATTGTCATGGTTCTCTATTTACATGAACATCTAAGTGTGTGTATGCATGAATGACAGCTGAAACAGATCTAACACTAATTAGCAACCTAGATATCTAGTCTACATCATGATAATTGGCATTGACAACTCAATATGCTCTGTTTGAGCACCTTAATTTTAGATCTTTTAAAATCATAATGAACACATAGAGTCATTGCTGTATGTCAGCAGCCAATAAGATAGGAACATGAAGTCAACACTGGGAATTTAATTTTACTGGTTGATTGTTGAGTAAAAGTTTGAGCTGTAGGCATTTTGGTCATACTTGACATTTATGTTATACACTATTATAAATGAGAGCTATAAACAAAATACTAGCATGTTTTTGGTCATTTTTACCCTCTTCTATTAATGTTCTCTGTGTGAGACTGCTGAAAATTTTAATTTTTGTGGGTAACCAGCCCCCATCACATGCCTTCTCTAATCACTTGATCTTGGTTTTGTTTACTATTTCCGCCCCCATCATATCTGGCTGCAAGTGCATATTCTACGTGTCAAGATATCTATGTGGACTTATGCAACAATGCCAACATACTTTCTAATCTGAATTTTGAATTCAGGCTTAGCCAATTAGTGTTTAGTTAGTAGTAAAGCTCCAATACCATCTGTCAATTAATGGTTTTATATGTCGGATCCTTTTTAAGAGTTCTCAGAGAAGTGAATTGCCAACTAGTGTTTTTTCATCTTTTTGAGGTTAGTTACAGTAGCTTAAAACTTTAACTTTTGAATTCTTTTTTTTATTCTTTCCCCTAATTCAGCAATGCTTGCTTTCATTGTACACTATGGAACTTTGCTAGTTTCTAATTTTTCAGTTGCACATTTGTTAAGATGCCAAATTTTTTTATGGTTCACCCATGCAGTCACTTAACCATCACAGATTATGCAACATCCCTTGTTAATTATGGTTGACGGTGGTGTTGTAGTGGATTAAGACCTTAATATTTCGCAATGTGGTTATGGGTTCAGTCACATAGCTCATCGTCATGTTGTTCATCATCATTGCAACAATTGGAACTGAATGTGGGGCCATGGAAACAAAGAAGAGAGGGTCTAGAAAGTTGGGTCAGAAGCAACCAGTACATAGGAAGTCCATTGACACATTTAGGCAAGGACATCACAGTATAGAAGTTTTACAAGGTGAATTCAAACCTGTTTCTTCTCTCTTTCATTTTGTTTTCTTCTTTGGTTCATTTTTCCTAACTTTTATACAGGTTACATGCTCACTTCAGGCAGTAGATTTGCTATGCTAGGATGTTCAATTGCATATTAATATTAAAAAAGAAATAAATTCAAGGAAATGAGAGCAATGCAAAATCTTCCTCACTCATGCAGTCGTATTGAAAAGGTATTGTCTGATGGTGACCGGGAAAAAAGCCCAATTAATCATTATGTTTACAAGAATGTCTAGAGTATTCTTAAAAAATCACCCTCATTAAAAAATTGAACTAGTGTTTCATGATTTAAAGATGGCATGTCATTTCTTTCCTGTGACTGCCTACCATTTTCAATAAAGATGAAAATGTATGAGGACATGAAAACACATAGCAACTACTAAACTACGTGTGTACGTGTGCTTACGTGTGCTTAAGTGTATGAATGTATTTGGCTGCTAAGAAATTGTATCCCTAACAGTTGGATTCAACTCATGAAAAAGCACCATGAAGTGTGTGTGTGTGTGTGTGTGTGTGTGTGTTTGTTCTACAAATTGTTCGTTCTTCTTTAAATAATCCTTGACTACTTATCTTTCGATGTAATTCCACAGACGGCTTTCACTTCTAAGAAAGAATATGAGAAGGACGACAGGGAGGCAAAGTGGGTAATTTCTCAAAGAACTCTATAAGGGTTGCTCCCTTCAGAGTCAGAGATACTTGAGAGGTGATCTTCTCTGATTACTGAACAAGCCAGGCAGCATGCAGAAATAGCCAGGTACTGGAGTCTTGCACCCATTTGGCTATCTTCATTTATCCCATTTCCTTCATCTAGAACATGTTTTTTGTTTTTCTTTGTTGTATTTTGGTGATGAACCTAGAGGAGCTTGTCGAAAACCTAGACATAATAGTTTTTTGCTTTTCATGAGTCACTAGTTCTAGAACTCTAGATTATTCAGCTTTTTACCATCATACCAAAATCATATTGTCTTAACAAAACCATATGTGGTAGTCCAACTGAAGGAAATTCCTTAACTGGCATCAATTTGTAGAAAACATTAGTCTTTTACATGAATGCTCCATTTATTTATATTTTGTGGGGGATGAGAAGGTGCTCCAATGAAGTCTGTCTCCTACTGTGCTTGGCACCTATTGTGTTTAATTTGTCTATGGAAGGCAATTAGCTGTTTGTATGCTAGTGGGTGTAGAAATCTATTATATATTCAAATTAGTTATGAAAAGAGTGAAAGAGTAAATTACCCTTCAAAACTTAGAATCTGTATTATTATAAAGCCAAAACCATGGCAGCTATAGCCTACAGCTAGACAAAAAAATTGGCCACTTGGCCTTGTTCAGAAGAGTTACTACCTCTCCCCAGCATCTCTCCTTGGCTGTAGCGCTATAGCCCAAAGGAGATGTCAGCCACCATAGTCCCTAGATCATTTGGTTTGAGTCTGGGTCCATGTGAAAGACAGAAGAGAACAAAAGAGGGAGGGGGTCATCACGTGATGGATGGGTACAAGGGAAAATCAAAATACAAATTTGTTACCAAGGGAAAAAGGCACCTGGATTTAAGTTAGATTTGGATTTTTCTCAGATGAATGACCTTCCTATTCCCCAAAACAGGCGGATTATGCTAGTTTCTGAGAGTAGCAATGAAGAAAATAGCTAGGCAATAAAATCTCACTGAAACAGGTTGGAGAAAGGGATCTTAGGGAATCCTCCATATAATCAAAGAGATCTGACACTTGGCTTTAAATGTGCCTCGTGACTCATATTGTGGGTAGTCATGGCTTTGCTGACCATTGCCGGTCAGCCAAATTTATTTATTTTTCTTTTGGGGGCTGCATAGGGTGCACAACGATAGCATAGAAGCGGTTATATTGTAAGTATCATAGTAACTCATAATCAACCGTTGGTTTAAAAAAGAATCTCTCATAAAAGTTGTCCTAATATCCAAACACAAAGGGTTAGAATAAGGAATATTATATTAATGCCACCTACTGCATCAACATCATTAAGTTTTACTATATACTGACGTTCCACTTGCTCCAATGTGCTCTTTTTAGGAGTTCATGGAGGACCACAGTATGAGCCACGTGGTACACTCTTAGAGATTGCTGACCATATAGATGTTTGGCCCAACCCTAGGTGGACCTACAAACCAATAGTTAGCATGATTAGTAAGTTTGTAAATTTCTAACTAGTAAGTTTATAGTACATGTAAGCTTCACCTTGCAGCGTAGTCTATTGTGCACAGTGACTTACCATAGCATCCCCAAGAGTCTGCATCATGGTAAACCTTCTCTACTGCTACTAAACAACTGTGAACATTTTTCATTCTGTGGCATCATTAAAGCAACACTTGTCTTCTACTCTTCACTCTTTGTACTTGTAATTCTTCTCTTAGGTGGCCTTATGTTTTCCTTGAGCTATTGACTCCATGGGCACCTCTATGATAATTATTAGCTAGGTCCCTTTTGTCTTTCATTTTTTTCTGCTTTTTTCTCTGAGACAAATCAATTTACATCAATTATTAGAGGGTTTAAAGTTTAGGTCTATTTAGTATTTGACATAAATGATTATTTTTTTCTAGTTTTAGCTTTGTTGGGTTGCTTACATTAATTAGCATTGTTGCACTCTCACTTATATGAATTAATACTGACTTTCAGGTGGTTTAATCATCTTAATTCTGCCATAAACAAGGAGGGATGGACTTAAGAAGAGAAGTTGGCTTTGATTCACACTCATCAAATTTACTGGAACAATTGAGTTAACAAAGTCCTTACTTGAAAAAGAGCCAAGGTAGAGATTTCTTTTCTTGAGGGGGGAGTTGAGAATAGGAGCCATTGGGTCCTCATATGTATTTAATGAAAAAGAGGCTAGCATGGGGAATTACATGTTGTATTTAACACTTGAATCAAATTGTATTTTAATTGTTTAAGTTTTTAGTTATTAAATATGTTTCTTTATTGTATGGAATGTGAATGTCGTATTTTAGATTATGTATGAATCTTCACAGGTAATTATTATACTAATAAAGAGATTTATGACAGTAGTATTTAAAAAATTAAAAAGTAAAACAACAGCATTCATAGAACGCCATGGGTTTATAAAATTCAACAGGTGGCGTTCCAAAATGCCATGCTTTTGAACAAGCTAGCATTGTCTGAGGTAACAGCTCACAAGATGGCGTTCAAATTTCACTTTATGGCGTTCACAAACGACATGAGTTTATAAAATTCAATAGATGGCGTTCCATAAATGCCATGCTTTTGAACAAGTTGGCATTATCTGAAAGGGAAATAGCTCAAAAGACGGCGTTCAAATTTTACTTTATGGCTTTCACGAATGTTATACATTAATGGTGTTTATAGAACGCCATGAGTTAATGGTGTTCATTGAACGCCACTATTTAACTCTAAAAAGCATGGCATAGCCTTTTACAGCGTTTTCTATGGTGTTTGATGAACGCCATAAAATAGGTTTTATGGCATTTTTCGAACGCCATGGAAGGTCTATTTTGTTGTAGTGCCATCTCCGATAGCAAATGGGTGAGTCCTATTCATGTCGTCCCTAAAAAGGCAGCATTCACAGTTGTGGAAAATGAGAACAAGAAAATGGTCACCCAGCGCCTGAAGAAAGGGTGGAGAGGCTGTATCGATTACCGATGACTCAACACTAACACTAGGAAGGACCATTTTCCTTTACCCTTTATAGACCAGATGTTGGAGAGACTAGCAGGTCACTCCTATTACTGCTTCCTTGATGGTTACTCAAGGTATAATCAAATACCCATCGCCCTTGAGGATCACGAGAAGACAACTTTCACTTATCCCTTTGGCACTTTTGCCTACAAGCGCATGTCCTTTGGCCTCTGCAATGCACCCGCGACCTTTCAAATGTGTATGATGAGCATATTCTCTGACATGGTAGAAAAATTCCTCGAAGTCTTTATGGACGACTTCTCAGTTTTTGGGTCATTCTTTGATGACTGTCTGAACCATCTAGGGCTTGTACTTCAACGCTGTCAGGACAAGCGACTTGTCCTCAATTGGGAGAAATGCCACTTCATGGTGAAGAAGGGCATTGTTCTGGGACATGTCATTTCCCATCAGGACATTGAGGTCGACAAAGCTAAAATCGATATCATCTCGACCTTGCCCATTCCTAAGTCCGTACGTGACATCCAGTCCTTTTTGGGACACAGAGGATTCTATAGGCGATTCATCAAGGACTTCTCTCAAATCGCTTGACCTCTATCACATCTTCTAGCTAAAGATAGTCCTTTCGACTTTAATGCTGAATGTGTCAAGGCATTTGAGCGTCTCAAATCTGAGCTCACTACTGCACCCATTATCCTTCCCTCGGACTGGACTCTACCTTTCGAGGTAATGTGCGATGCTTTTGACTACGCCTTAGGAGCCGTTCTAGGGCAGAGAGTTGACAAAAGGTCACACGTGATCTACTACGCGAGCTAAACTCTTAACTCTGCCCAAATGAATTACTCCACCACTGAGAAAGAACTCCTGGCGGTAGTCTTCGCCCTTGATAAATTCCGTCAGTACCTCTTAGCCACTAAGGTGGTCGTGTACACTGATCATGCAGCCCTTCGATATCTCATGTCGAAAAAGGAAACCAAGCCTCGATTAATTTGATGGATTCTCTTACTACAGGAATTCGACCTCGAGATTAAGGATAAGAAAGGAACTGAGAATGTGGTGGCTGATCACTTGTCTAGACTGACTTTAGAGTCATCCTTCGACACCCAGCCCATCCTTGAGACCTTTCCAGACGAACAACTATTCACTATCTCCGTTCATCCATGGTATGCTGACATTGTCAACTACCTTGTCACCGAAAAAATGCCTTCACACTGGTCAAAACAGGACAAAAGCCAATTCCTAGCAAGAGTTAAGTACTACTCTTGGGATGACCCTTATTTGTATAAATACTGTCCTGACCAAATCATTCGTCTCTGTGTCCCTGAGTCAGACCAACTCAATATCTTGTCCTCGTGTCATGACCAACCTTGTGGTGGTCATTTCAGCACTAAGAAGACTGCAGAAAAAGTGCTGCAATGCGGATTCTATTGGCCCACATTATTTAAAGATGCCCACATCTACAGCAAAACCTATCCTAATTGCCAGCATCTAGGCCGCATCTCCTAGAGGAACATGATGCCCCTAACTCCCATCCAGGTTGATGAAATATTTGACATCTGGGGCATCGACTTCATGGGTCCCTTTCTGATTTCCTATGGTTTTGAGTACATTCTCCTCGCGGTAGACTATGTCTCCAAATGGATAGAAGCCATTCCCACCAAGACCAATGACCACAAAGTGGTGGTCAAATTCCTAAAGGAGTTCATCTTCGCCCAATTCGGTGCCCCTAAGGCCATCATTAGTGATTGGGGCACCCATTTCTACAATAGGATATCCGAGAAATTAATAAAAAAGTATGGGGTAACCCACAAGGTTGCCCTAGCTTATCATCTGCAGACTAGTGGTCAAGTAGAGGTTTCTAATCGTCAAATCAAGCAGATCTTGGAGAAGACAGTCAATACTAATATTCGCTTAAAAGTTTGTATTTTCCACGATTATCTTCTAAGCGTTTTCACACTCTCCAACGTTAAAATGCTCTATTTATCTACTTTTCTACGTAAGAGTCTCTTTTGTTGAGTAGAACACACTTTTCTAGACGAAATGGTATATTTGCATGCATTAAACACATTTTCGGAAGTCTAGACATGAAGTCATTCTGATAGAGTCTCATTACACGCTTCTTCTGTCGTAGGAAACCTCGATGGGACAATTCTCGAGACTTGCGAGCCCACATCGATCAGGAAAGCCCATTATCAAAGCTTAAAGAGCCTACATGCTATGACTAGAAGATATGGGCCAAATATGGGCTGAATAAGATAAACAAAAAGTCAGCCCAAAGAACGAAGAGAGTAGGAGAGCCAATGACCAAGAGACGGACCAAAGCGTTTAAAGCCACATGAGTCAGCAAGGAATGATAGTCTACTCTACTGGAGAAGCGTGAGGATGGTCACAATGAAGACCAGGGTTCCAGACCCTCTGCCAATACGTTTATCTCCATTTTCTGATACTTTCTCTCTCTCTCTTCATCTCTCGGTCCTCGAATCTACTGACCTAACCCTAGAACTCCTTCCCATCGGCTCTATCTCATCTCCCTTAGCTTTCTGACCGTTGGATCTTTCATCGGACCGTTGGATCTTCAATCGGACCGTTGGATCTCTCTAGATCCGTCGATCTACCAATCTGGGTCCCAATCAAGTCACCATCCATCCGATCGCCACCAGACTGTCTGTCACATCATCTTGTGAGACGATGGACATCATTAATCCATGTGGGCCAATAACCGGGCCCATCATCATCGACCCGCTGTCCGACCAGTTAGTGGACCCCGTGAATTTCAAAATAATTTTAATTAAATTTTAAAAAATGAGGGGTCCACTAAATGGGGACATTCCCCAAAGAAAAGTAGAGAAAAAAAAATTTATATTTTTTTTTATTTCCTAAAATTCCTAATTTCCATTAATGGAAATTAGGAGCTTATATAAAGGGGGAAGGAGGGGGACGAACCCTAATTTTCCTTCACCCCTCTCCTCCTCTCCTCCCCCCTTTCCTTCTCCCCCTTCCATGGCCGGAGCACCACCATACCGCACGAACCACCACCATCGTCTTCTTCACGGGGTGCCACCACACCAAGCATGCATCTCCACTACCGTCATCCTCCTCCTGGCGTTCTTCACCGCCTGTAACCAGTCCACCACCACCATGAATGCTTGCAAACGGTGCTCCTTTGAGCGATCATCGCCCCCCCATCTTCCCCATTCTTTTTTTTTCTTCTTCTTCTTCTTCTTCTTCTTCTTCGTTTTCTCCATCTTTGACCGGAGTTGCAGGTCTGCAACTCCCGCCAACTCCGGCCGTCAGCGCCCCCCTCCACCTACTCCTCCGTCATCTCCAACAGGATAGCCCCGTAGCACAACCAGCCACCGTTTTCTCTCTTGCCAAGCGCCTCCACCCTGCTGCTGTTGCTGCCTCGTCTCACGTCCCCACATTTTTACCCAATTTCTGGTCTCCTACAGGCTGCAACTTTGCATTCCAGCAACCCCCCCCAACTTGCTGCCATGAAAGCACCACCACCAGCCAGTAGCAGGTGCGCCTCCACCCGAACCAGCAAGGAGCTACCCACGGTTTCAGCAACTTCACATCACCGATCTACTGTCCATCACAACCGCCCTTTGCTCCTTCATCAATGGTGGATGACACAGCTCGTGCACAACTTGCAGCTCTAGATCTGCACGTCCTCATCTTTGCAGGTCATGTTCGACCCATGCCTTGACCTAAAACGCCTCTCCAACCTGTGCATCCTTTGGTTCGAACACTTGCTACACGGCATCGTTGATCATCTCCTCTAACGCAAAGAGGAACCGCTCTTTATCCATTGGCTATGCACCATCACCTTGACCATCCATCATCTCCTTAGCAACTCCAGCCAATATCTTATCCTCCATAGCAATCATGGCTGCATCCCTACTCATGGCGCACCCTCATGTGCACTTTATCGCATGGTCGATCAACCGGGCCGAACCACTCACCGGGCGATCCGAGCACTCAATGTGAGTTCTCCAAGATTACTTCCACTTTCTCTCTCTAGAAACATGTTATCTCTCTAGAGTTCATGTTTTCTCTCTTTAAGTTCCCCAGGCTGATCGCCTTTTTGCACCGTCGACTCCGTTCGGTGAATGCAAGAGGGTGAGTTTTTCTCTCACCTCTACCTTGTCGGCCGATAAACGACCGAGGTGTGAAAATCTCTCTCTACCTTCTTCCTCTCTCTCTAAAATCTCTTTTTACATGCTTTCTAGAATAGATTTACCGCTTTATTTATTTCTGTCATTTATTTCATGTAAGCAACAGCTTAATTAATGCAATTTGAGTTTGATGATTTTAGTCTTCTCTGGATCTCTTGGATGTGTTTTTAATCTCGACTCACCATTCTCATCTTTCCACGTTTCTTTTGTATATTATCTATCATTTTATGTTCTTATTTGCGCTAATCCGACTAATCCCGAGTGCGGATCGACATTCGACAAGAATCCCTATACAAATCTGTCAATTTTGCAGGATAATCGGATAAAAATTACAAATCTAGGGTTTCCGTAACCAACGATGCGGAAAAACCTTAGTTTCAAATGGCGCCGCTGCCGGAATTGGAAAGTTGCTGAAGCGAAAAGCTGCTCAATTTGGACAGCCCGACCTTTTTGGGAAACTTTCTATTTTTTGTTTTTAGTGATTTTTAGTAGTTTTTAAATTACTATTTTTAATGCCTCGGAAGGCCGAGTGCAATTTGTAATAATTTAGGAATTTTACTACTTTCCATATAACTGCTAGATCTTGTTCTAGGGTTTTTTAGAAACCCTAGATTAAGTGGAAAATACCAAAAAAAAAAATCAAAAAAATCAAATTTCAAAAAAATTAGGGTTTTATATTCTGCAGATTTTTAGAAATCACCAATCAAGGATTTGCGATTTTTGGAAAGATTCTAAAATCTTGAAACTCTGCTTAATTAGGTTTCCCCCTCTTAGAAGTTTCCTCTTTAGAAGAATTTCTATCTTTAGAAATCTTCCGAATTTGGAAAAGTCTGCAAAAGGAAACACCCCAAATCTAGCAGAATTTCTATTTTGGGAAATTTTCCAAAATTGTAAGGGATCTCGAAATCAAATCTTTCTTGGAAGATCTCCACAGTTCGGGACACTTTCCAATCTAGGTATTTTCCAATTTGAGAATTCCTAAATTTTACCCCATCTCGAATTTGGAAAATAATTCAAAAAAAAAAAAACTTGCCTAAATCCAGTGCTTGTTCTGTGAACCCTAAAAAGGCAAGGATCTTCCAAATAGAATCCTGAATACCTAGACCGTGCGATCTAACTTTTCTGCAGGAACACGATCCAGTGTGGGTAGAAAGCGAAAGCTCAAAGAGGTGGAGTCGGGCCCAAGCCCATTAGGATACCCCTCCCTACCCCAAGGAGGCGACCCCGTGGCGTGGCCCACGGGAGGTAAGTCCCTATCCTCGCCTTGAGTGCGATACAGAGTAATTTGGGTGAATCATTGCCGCATGTCTATTTGTTTTCTAGCAACAACTTATTCGACTTGCGTAGCATGGCCGTTAATCAATCAACTCTAAGAGAGCAGACCCAGCTCCAAATTGAAACTGGTGGGATTTCATCACCCACCTCATCATTCTAACTGATTTGATCCCAAGGCTCCATTTAATTAAAAAGAATCAAGAAGTAGAGTCAATTAGCCCGGTGTTCGAGGAAAAATCCACGCAAAGCGAACCCGCTTAACATCCAATCGAAATAAGACCATAAGCGCGGGTCCCTGTTGTCTAACACACCCATAAGTCCCTGCTACTCAAGTACACTGAGCTCGACGTGGCATCTTGGACTATTCGGCGGTTAGTTGCGTGTGGACTAGAAACACGCACCAACCCTAGCTTAACCCGAGGGAACACTCTTCTTATCCAATTGACCAATCCGGTTAGTCTGGGACGTACTTAAGTCAGACATTGTGCCGCACGTCTGTCTAGGCTTCGGATTGCCTTGTTGTTAACTAGAGTTAGTACTAAAGGATTCACTCTGAAGAGTGTAGCCTGGTGAGAACCTCTGAGTGAAAAATAGTTAGTCCGGCGGTTAAAAGATAAACCAGTGGTCCGCCCACTGTCATAATCTACTCTAGCCCCAAAACTAACAAAGATAATTCCTAAAATATATCCTGATTGCTTACAATAGGATTATCTGTGCTTGGTGTGCATCATTTAGGATAGTGTTCATCTCTGGCAACTTTTTGCCAAGTATAGAGCCTCATCAGCGTATGCCCGTTTGGACTCGTCCGAACAAGTGCTTGATTCGATCTGAGAATCACGTACCTACGGTGGATCCTCTACTAAATTCTTCCCCATCTCTTTCCCCACCCGCCTCCCCCAGTATTACTACCTTTGTAGTCATGGCAGTCGAACGACCTCTTATCGAGACGTTTGCCCCTATCTCTGCCAATCCGCCCACTTGCATTGTTCTTCCACCTACTACGGCGGTACAGTTTGAGATCAGGCCGCAGACGATCCAAATGCTGCCAACCTTTCGTGGTCTCCCAAGAGAAGACCCATATTCCCATATTAGGGAATTCCAACATATCATCCTACTTTTCAAGAATCAGAACCTCGATGATGACAATGTGCGTCTGCGAGTTTTCCCATTCTCGCTCAAAGGTCGAGCCTCAGATTGGCTCTACTCCTAACCCGCTGATTCAATCAGTAGTTGGAAAGAGTTGGTGGGAAAATTCATGTCTAAATTCTACCCCATGACTCGGACCAACCAAATGAAGCAACTCATTCAGAACTTTAGACAGAAGTCCGATGAGAAATTTTTTGAAGCATGGGATAGATTCCAAGACTACCTGACTAAGTGTCCCCACCATAGCATCGACAAGGGCAATCTTGTCCACGTCTTCTACAAGGGACTTACTGATGAGTCCCGGACCATGGTAGAGTCAATGTGCCAAGGAAAATTCCTGCACCAAACTCCGACCGATGCATACAAATTCTTGGGAGAGTTAGGAGAAAACTCTCAACATCGGACGACTGACTTAGAGTTTAGTCGAACCACTTCAGTCCAAAGGACCACCAAGGCACATGACGCTACAGCAGACACTGAGCTTCGATCTGTCATTCAAGAGTCGAGCAAGTCAGTCTCGGCACTGGCTGTGTCTGTACAAAAGCCTACTCAACAATCTACCTCAGTCATGCATGTGGGACACGAGAGCCCTATGGAATCCTGCACCCTCTGTCTGCAACCCTCCCATACTACTGAGCATTGTCCTTTGAATGAAGGATGGTCTAATCCTCTTCAGGAAGAAGTTTGTGCTTTCAGCACATACAAACCACCCACTCAGAACTCGTATAGTCAATCTTATCATCCAGACACGAGAAACCACCCTAACTTCTCTTGGAGGCCTCAGTCTACTCAACCACAAGCTCAACCTCCACGACAACCTCAGGGCATGTATCCCCCTGGGTTCAATCAACCCACTAGGCAATTCAATCAGGGTCAGTACCAGCAGAGTCAGTACCCATCTACTCAGAACCAGCAGTTCCAACAGGGTCAATATTCTGGACAACCGAGCACATTTCAGAATCAGCAAAGAGTCCCACAGACCTTTCAGAACCAACCGATTGTCCCAACTAATTCTCCAGCCTATAACTATAATGCCCCAATGAGCTCGAGTCGCGAATTGGTGCCTCAGCTCCCATTATCTGCCCCCCAACAATTGGCCCCCAAACCCGGTATCGAGGACCTTCTAGCTCAACTCATTACTCAATCTATGCAACGCCTAGAGCAACAGCAACAGCAATCCATGCTTCATCTAGAGCAACGCTTAGGCAACCTGAAAGCTGAGAAAGCTAAAGGCATCTTCCCTAGCCAACCCATCGCTAACCGAAAAGGAAATGCCAAAGGAGCAGTATATGAGATCGGTTCCCAATCTTAGAGCCAGAATGAGAATTGTCAAGGGGAGGTGCAAGCTGTAACCACCCTACGATCTGGAAAAACTGTGGACATGGGAGTCCAACCACCGCCAGTGCCATCTCCAGCACCCATCACTCGTATAGAGGAAACTAGTACCAATCCTACCTCTGCTTCTTCTACCTCTGCACCAACATCAGATATTCCTGTGCAGAAATCGAAGGCTAAAAACAAATCCATTTGTCGAGTAAAACCTCCCTTCCCGGACAGACTTGTCCAAGATAAGCGAGATCAGCAATTCTCAGAGATCTTAGACGTCTTTAAAGATGTCCAGATCAATATCCCATTCATTTCTGCTATCAAGCAAATCCCCTCTTATGCCAAATTCCTCAAGGACTTGTGCACAGTTAAGTGGCGTACGCATGTACCCAAAGCTGCCTTCTTGGCCAAAAAAGCTACCGCGTTCATTCAACACAACAGTGTGATCAAACACAAGGATCCAGGTAGCCCAACTGTCCAATGTGAAATTGGCTGCCTTGCTAGATTTAGGGGCTAGCGTTAACCTCATACCATTCTCGGTATATCAGCAGTTAGGACTGAAAGATATGAAGCCTACCAATGTCACCCTCAAATTAGCTGATCAGTCCGTCAAGATTCCAAGAGGAATCATTGAAGATGTCCTAGTAAAAGTCGCTGACTTTTATTATCCTGTGGACTTTATCATTCTCAATACCGAGCCGTGTCAGGATAACCGCATTCCGGTCATCTTAGGCCGTCCATTCCTTGCCACTGCGAATGCACACATCGGGTGCCGGGACAGAAACATGTCCATTGCTTTCGGAAACCTCAAAGCTGAGGTCAATATCTTTCGTCTAATGCAACAGGATGCCGATCGTGACGTGGCCGATGAAATGTGTGCCGTTGAGAGTCTAATCCCGGACTCCACCAAAGATATTCTTAAACAGTGTCTAACACACTTTGGGGCTGACTTTGCAACAGAGTCAGCTATTTTTGATCTCAATGATCTTTTGGAGACTGCTCCACTCATCGAGTTCGAGCCTCTGATAACCATGGCCAGAGAACCCATCATTCCTTTACCTACTAAAGTCAAACCTCTTCAATCCGTGTCTTCTATGACACCTATTTCAACTCCATCTGCTCTAACATTGGAGCTTAAGCCTCTTCCCACAGATCTTTCCTATGCCTATCTTGGTCCTAAGGAAACCTACCCTGTCATTATTACTTCCGTTTTATCTGCAAGTGAACGTAAGAAACTTCTTGAGTTGCTCAAAGAGCACAAATCTACGATAGAGTGGACCATAGACTATATTCGTGGCATAGACCCCTCGGTGTGCCAACATCACATCTATCTCGAGGATGAATCCAAAACCTCTCGAGAACACCGAGGAGGTTGAACCCCGTCTTGAAGGATGTAGTCCGGGACGAGGTCCTTAAACTGTTAGATGCGGGTATCATTTACCCCATCTCTGATAGCAAATGGGTGAGTCCTATTCATGTCGTCCCTAAAAAGGCAGGATTCACAGTTGTGAAAAATGAGAACAAGGAAATGGTTACCCAACGCCTGAAGAAAGGGTGGAGAGTCTGCATTGATTACCGACGACTCAACACCAATACTAGGAAGGACCATTTTCCTTTACCCTTCATAGACCAAATGTTAGAGAGACTAGCAGGTCACTCCTATTACTGCTTCCTCGATGGTTACTCAGGGTATAATCAAATAACCATCGCCCCTGAGGATCACGAGAAGACAACTTTCACCTGTCCCTTTGGCACTTTTGCCTACAAGCGCATGCCCTTTGGCCTCTGTAATGCACCCGCGACCTTTCAAAGGTGTATGATGAGCATATTCTCTGATATGGTGGAAAAATTCCTCGAAGTCTTTATGGACGACTTCTCAGTCTTTGGGTCATTCTTTGATGACTGTCTGAACCATCTAGGGCTTGTACTTCAACGCTGTCAGGACAAGCAACTTGTCCTCAATTGGGAGAAATGCCACTTCATGGTGAAGAAAGGCATAGTTTTGGGACATGTCATTTCCCATCAGGGCATTGAGGTCGACAAAGCTAAAATCGATATCATCTCGACCTTGCCCATTCCTAAGTCAGTACGTGACATCCGGTCCTTTTTGGGACACAGAGGATTCTATAGGCGATTCATCAAGGACTTCTCTCAAATCTCTAGACCTCTGTCCCATCTTCTGGCTAAAGATAGTCCTTTCGACCTTAATGCTGACTGTGTCAAGACATTTGAGCGTCTCAAATCTGAGCTCACTACTGCGCCCATTATCCGTCCCCCGGACTGGACTCTACCTTTTGAGATAATGTGCGATGCTTCTGACTATGCCTTAGGAGCCATTCTAGGGCAGAGAGTTGACAAAAGGTCACACGTGATTTTATACGCGAGCAAAACTCTTAACTCTGCCCAAATGAATTACTCCACCACTGAGAAAGAACTCCTGGAGGTAGTTTTCGCTCTTGATAAATTCAGTCAGTACCTCTTAGCCACTAAGGTGGTCGTGTACACTGATCATGCAGCCCTTCGTTATCTCATGTTGAAAAAGGAAACCAAGCCTCGATTAATTCGATGGATTCTCTTACTTTAGGAATTTGACCTCGAGATTAATGATAAGAAAGGAATTGAGAATGTAGTGGCTGATCACTTGTCTAGACTGACTTTAGAGTCATTCTTCGACACCCAACCCATCACTGAGACCTTTCCCGACGAACAACTGTTCGCCATCTCCGTTCATCCATGGTATGCTGACATTGTCAACTACCTTACCATCGAAGAAATGCCTTCACACTGGTCAAAATAGGACAAAAGCCAATTCTTAGCAAGAGTTAAGTACTACTCTTGGGATGACCCTTATTTGTATAAATACTGTTCTGACCAGATCATTCGTCTCTGTGTACCTGAGTCGGACCAACTCAAAATCTTGTCCTCGTGTCATGACCAACCTTGTGGTGGTCATTTCAGCACTAAGAAGACTGCGGAAAAAGTCTTGCAATGCGGATTCTACTGGCCTACACTATTTAAAGATGCCCATATCTACTGCAAAACCTGTCCTAATTGCCAGCATCTAAGCCGCATCTCCCAGAGGAACATGATGCCCCTCACTCCCATCCAGGTCGATGAAATCTTTGACATTTGGGGCATCGACTTCATGGGTCCCTTTCCCATTTTCTATGGTTTTGAGTACATTCTCCTTGCGGTAGACTATGTATCCAAAAGGATAGAAGCCATTTCCATCAAGACCAATGACCACAAAGTAGTGGTCAAATTCCTAAAGGAGTTCATCTTCGCCCGCTACGGTGCCCCTAAGGCCATCATTAGTGATGGGGGCACCCATTTCTGCAATAGGATATTCGAGAAATTAATGAAAAAGTATGGGGTAACCCACAAGGTTGCCCTAGCTTATCATCCACAGACTAGTGGTCAAGTAGAGGTTTCTAATCGTCAGATCAAGCAGATCTTGGAGAAGACAGTCAATACCACACGTAAAGACTGGTCTACTCGTCTCACTGATGCTTTATGGGCATACAGAACCGCCTACAAGACCCCACTCAATATGTCTCCCTATCGTCTCATCTTTGGGAAACCCTGTCATCTACCGGTAGAGATTGAACATCGTGCCTTATGGGCCATTAAGAAGCTCAACTTCGACCTAGACTCCGCAGGGGAGGAGCGGAAACTTCAAATGAATGAGTTAGAAGAACTCAGAAATGATGCCTACAACTTGTCCAAGAATTACAAAACAAAGATGAAGTGGATACACGACAAGAGTATCATCAGGAAAGAGTTCCATCCAGGACAAAAGGTCCTTCTTTATAATTCTCATCTTCATCTCTTCCCTGGGAAACTGAAATTTAGGTGGACTGGTCCTTATACGGTCACCGCAGTCACACCCTTTGGGGCAATCACTATTGAGGATCCCAAGGATCACTCCTCATTCCAGGTAAATGGCCAGCGTCTAAAGCAGTTCCATGAACTTGATGTGTCGTTCATTCAGACTTTTGAGATTGATCTCATCGATCCTGTCTATGTCGACTGATGATCCACTCAGTCTCTTATGCTCCAACTTGGTTGGAGGTGCCTGTCACCCCCGTCATCTCTGGCTGAAGACGTAAAACTTAGCGCTTTCGGAAAGGCAATTCCGGTATTCCTAGAGTACATGAGTTTCATGCATTTGTTATTACTGTTATATCTTTGGAAATGTAGGTACATTCATTCTTCCGATCATCAGGTACCACACACTGTCGAGTTTCTGCCGACTTGGTAATATCCTTCCTGAATCTTTGCATCATCATCACTGAATTGTTATCATTTTATGTCCCGGTCATGAGCACCGAGGACGGTGCTATATTTTTGTTGGGGGTGGGTATTTACCAAAACTCATGTCTTCATTTTTATAATTAAAAAAAAAAAAAAAATTCTTATTTTTGGGGTGATTTCTGATGTTCTCCAAAAGTTTTCTAGAATTTCAAAAATGTGTCAAATACCCTGACTTTGATTAGCTAAAAACCTTCGTTAAGTCAGTATTGAGGATGTCAATTTTTGTTTAAAGTTAGCGTCGAGTCAAGTCAGGCGTGACTACAGCAGGTTTGAAAACTTAGAAAAACTCAGATTTGGCACAATTGTACACTATCAACATCAGAGTCATCCTATGTTTTGAAACTCTAGAGATCTTGTGAGAATAATTGTGGAGACCTAACCCAGTGAGCTTTCGAGCCTTTAATCATTTCAGAGAGTTATACAATAATCCTGAGTCAATGGATGACTCACTATTCTTCATTGCCCGCAAGATTCGTTGAGAGATCTCATTATCTTTTGCTTCGATCATGGAACTCAAAACGACATCAACATTGGATTACTACGATAGAACCTTCTCTGTATCTAGTCAAGACAGTATACATGATAGTGCAAACCCTAGAAAATGATTTAGGCCATTTGTCTGAACCATTCAGCCTTTTTACTCACCTGAATTATACTTCACTAGAAACCCCTTGAGCCGTTCTATAAAAGCCTTTTCTTTGTAAACCCATCAACCTAAAACCCAGTCCAGCTACGAAGCATGACTGGCTACCCGTATTTTGAGATGGACAAAAGAATAACTGATGTGTATACCGTGAAAAGAAAAGCAAAGAAGAAAAAATCAAAAGGAAAAGAAAGTGGTTCAAGCTGAAAACAAAATATGGAAAGAAAGTATGAAGAAGAGCTGAAAAGAAATTGAGCAGTCTTAGAAATATCAAGAAAAAGAGAAAAATACGAAAAAAGCAAAAAGAACCAGATAATGGTGTTACGCCGTAGGAAAAATACAAGAAAATATAGATATCCTCTCAAGATCTTTGAAATCCTGTATACTTTTATTTTTCTACACCTGACCTAAGCCTCATTACAACCCAGGAAAGTCCTACTTGATTCTAGGATAGCACGATCATAAAATGTGGAGATTAGAGAAAGAGAAGCTATAGAGTTTGATCTAACGTTCCCGAGTGAAGTGGTATTCCAATCATGAGATCTTCTTCTGTTAAAGATGTCCTTCCTTTAAATAATACATATGTGAGATCTTTGCTTTCATCAACACATCTCCTCACATATAAATTGAGAGAAAAGAAGAAAACCCTTCTTGTGTGATTCTATTCTACGTAAGAGTCTCTTTCGTTGAGTAGAACACACTTTTCTAGACGAAATGGTATATTTGCATGCATTAAACATATTTTCGGAAGTCTAGACATGAAGTCATTCTGATAGAGTCTCATTACGCGCTTCTTCTGTCACAGGAAACCCCGATGGGACAATTCTCGAGACTTGCGAGCCAACATCGATCAGGAAAGCCCATTATCAAAACTTAAAGAGCCTACATGCTATGACTAGAAGATATGGGCCAAATATGGGCTGAATAAGAGGACCAAAAAGCTGGCCCAAAGAACGAAGAGAGTAGGAGAGCCAATGACCAAGAGACGGACCAAAGCGTTTAAAGCCACATGAGTCAGCAAGGAATGATAGTCTACTCTACTGGAGAAGCGTGAGGATGGTCACAATGAAGACCAGGGTTCCAGACCCTCTACCAATATGTTTATCTCCATTTTCTGATACTTTCTCTCTCATCTCTCCTTATTCTCTCTCTCTCTTCATCTCTCGGTCCTCGAATCTACTGACCTAACCCCAGAACTCCTTCTCATCGGCTCTATCTCATCTCCCTTAGCTTTCTGACCATTGGATCTTCCATCGGACCGTTGGATCTTCAATCAGACCGTTGGATCTCTCTAGATCCGTCGAGGGTCCCAATCAAGTCACCATCCATCCGATCGCCATCAGACTGTCTGTCACATCATCTTGTGAGACGATGGACATCATCAATCCATGTGGGCCAGTAGCCGGGCCCATCATCATCGACCCGCTGTCCGACCAGTTAGTGGACCCCGTGAATTTCAAAATAATTTTAATTAAATTTTAAAAAATGGGGGGTCCACTAAATGGGGACATTCCCCAAAGAAAAGTAGAGAAAAAAAAAATTTATATTTTTTTTTATTTCTTAAAATTTAATGGAAATTAGGAGCTTATATAAAGGGGTAAAGAGGGGGACGAACCCTAATTTTCCTTCACCCCTCTCCTCCTCTCCTCCCCCCTTTCCTTCTCCCCCTTCCATGGCCGGAGCACCACCACACCGCACGAACCACCACCATCGTCTTCTTCACGGGGTGCCACCACACCAAGCATGCATCTCCACTACCGTCATCCTCCTCCTGGCGTTCTTCACCGCCTGTAATCAGTCCACCACCACCATGAATGCTTGCAAACGGCGCTCCTTTGAGCGATCATCGCCCCCCCATCTTCCCCATTCTTTTTTTTTTTCTTCTTCTTCTTCTTCTTCTTCTTCTTCTTCTTCTTCTTCTTCGTTTTCTCCATCTTTGACTGGAGTTGCAGGTCTGCAACTCCCGCCAACTCTGGCCGTCAGCGCCCCCGTCCACCTGCTCCTCCGTCATCTCCAATAGGATAGCCCCGTAGCACAACCAGCCACCATTTTCTCTCTTCCCAAGCGCCTCCACCCTGCTGCTGTTGCTGCCTCGTCTCACGTCCCCACGTTTTTACCCAGTTTCCGGTCTCCTACGGGCTGCAACTTTGCATTCCAGCCACCCCCCCCAACTTGCTGCCATGAAAGCACCACCACTTGCTGCCATGAAAGGACCACCACCAGCCAGTAGCAGGTGCGCCTCCACCTGAACCAGCAAGGAGCTACCCACGGTTTCAGCAACTTCACATCACCGATCTACTGTCCATCACAACCGCCCTTTGCTCCTTCATCAACGGTGGATGACACAGCTCGTGCACAACTTGCAGCTCTAGATCTGCACGTCCTCATCTTTGCAGGTCATGTTCGACCCATGCCTTGACCTAAAACGCCTCTCCAACCTGTGCATCCTTTGGTTCGAACACTTTCTACACGGCATCGTTGATCATCTCCTCTACCGCAAAGAGGAACTGCTCTCTATCCATTGGCTATGCACCATCACCTTGACCATCCATCATCTCCATAGCAACTCCAGCCAATATCTTATCCTCCATAGCAATCATGGCTGCATCCCTACTCATGGCGCACCCTCATGTGCACTTTATCGCATGGTCGATCAACCGGGCCGAACCACTCACCGGGCGATCCGAGCACTCAATGTGAGTTCTCCAAGGTTACTTCCACTTTCTCTCTCTAGAAACATGTTATCTCTCTAGAGTTCATGTTTTCTCTCTTTAAGTTCCCTAGGCTGATCGCCTTTTTGCACCGCCGACTCCGTTCGGTGAATGCAAGAGGGTGAGTTTTTCTCTCACCTCTACCTTGTCGGCCGGTAAACGACCGAGGTGTGAAAATCTCTCTCTACCTTCTTCCTCTCTCTCTAAAATCTCTTTTTACATGCTTTCTTACATGCTTTCTAGAATAGATTTACCGCTTTATTTATTTCATGTAAGCAACAGTTTAATTAATGCAATTTGAGTTTGATGATTTTAGTCTTCTCTGGATCTCTTGGATGTGTTTTTAATCTCGACTCGCCATTCTCATCTTTCCACATTTTTTTTGTATATTATCTGTCATTTTATGTTCTTATTTGCGCTAATCCGACTAATCCTGAGTGCGGATCGACATTCGACACGAATCCCTATATAAATCTGTCAATTTTGCAGGATAATCGGATAAAAATTACAAATCTTGTTGATTCTAGGGTTTCCGTAACCAACGACGCGGAAAAACCTTAGTTTCAAATACGACACGTAAAGACTGGTCTACTCGTCTCACTGATGCTTTATGGGCGTACAGAACCGCCTACAAGACACCACTCAATATGTCTCCCTATCGTCTGGTCTTTAGGAAACCCTGTCATCTTCCGATAGAGATTGAACATCGTGCCTTGTGGGCCATTAAGAAGCTTAACTTTGACCTAGAAACCGCAGGAGAGGAGAGGAAACTTCAAATGAATGAGTTAGAAGAACTCAGAAATGATGCCTACAACTTGTCCAAGAATTACAAAACAAAGATGAAGTGGATACATGACAAGAGCATCCTCAGGAAAGAGTTCCATCCAGGATAGAAGGTCCTTCTTTATAATTCTCGTCTCCATCTCTTCCCTGGGAAACTAAAATCTAGGTGGACCGGTCCTTATACGGTCACCGTAGTCACACCCTTTGGGGCCATCACTATTGAGGATCCCAAGGATCACTCCTCATTCCAGGTAAATGGCCAGCGTCTAAAGCAGTTCCATAAACTTGATGTGTCGTTCATTCAGACTTTTGAGATTGATCTCATCGATCCTGTCTATGTCGACTGATGATCCACTCAGTCTCCTGTGCTCCAACTTGGTTCGGGGTGCCTGTCACCCCCGTCATTTCTGGCTGAAGACGTAAAACTTAGCACTTTCGAAAAGGCAATTCCGATATTCCTAGAGTACATGAGTCTCATGCATTTGTTATTACTGTTATATCTATGAAAATGCAGGTACATTCATTCTTCCTATCATTAGGTACCACACACTGTCGAGTTTCTACCGACTTGGTAACATCCTCCCTGAACCTTTTCTTCATCCTCACTGATTTTTTATCATGTTATGTCCTAGTCATGAGCACCGAGGACGGTGCTGTATTTGGGTTGGGGGTGGGTATTTACCAAAACTCATGTCTTCATTTTGAAAAAAAATAAATAAAAGTTAAAAAAAAGAATAAAAAAAAAATTTCTTGTTTTTGGGGTGATTTCGGATGTTCTCCAAAAGTTTTCTAGAATTTCAAAAAAATGTGTCAAATACCCTGACTTGGATTAGCTGAAAACCTCCGTTAAGTCAGTATTGAGGATGTCAATTTTTGTTTAAAGTTAGCATTGAGTCAAGTCAAGCGTGACTACAGCAGGTTTGAAAACTCAGAAAAACTCAGATTCGGCACAATTGTACACTATCAACATCAGAGTCATCCTAAGTTTGGAAACTCTAGAGATCCTGTGAGAAGAATTGTAGAGACCTAACCCAGTGAGCTTTCGAGCCTTTAATCATTTCAGAGAGTTATACAATAATCCTGAGTCACAAGATGACTCACTATTCTTCATGCCCGCAATATTCATTGAGGGATCTCATTATCTTTTTGCTTCAATCATAAAACTCAGAACGACATCAACATTGGATTACTACGGCAGAACCTTCTCTATATCCAGTCAAGACAGTATACATGATAGTGCAAATCCTAGAAAATGATTTAGGCTATTTTTCTGAACTGCTCAGCCTTTTTACTCACCTGAATTATACTTCACTAGAAACCCCTTGAGCCCTTCTATAAAGGCCTTTTCATTGTAAACCCATCAACCTAAAACTCAGTCCAGCTACCAAGCATGACTGACTACCCTTATTTTGAGATGGACAAAAGAATAACTGATGTGGGTGTACCGTGAAAAGAAAAGTAAGAAGAAAAATCAAAGAAAGAGATAAGTGGTTCAAACTGAAAAGAATATATGAAAAGAAAGTATGAAAAAGAGCTGAAAAAGCAATTGAGCAGTCGCAGAAATATTAAGAAAAAGAAAAAAAAATTTACAAAGGAAGAAAAGAAACAGAAACTTGTTTTACACTAGCAGGAAAAATACAAGAAAATGGAGATATCCTCTCAAGATCTTTGAAATCCTGTATCCCTTCTTTTTCTACACCTGACCTAAGCCTCATTACAACCTAAGAAAGTCCTATTTGATTCTAGGATATCACAATCATAAAATGTGGAGATTGAAGAATGAGAAGCTATAGAGTTTGATCTGACGTTCCCGAGTGAAGTGATATTCCAATCATGAGATCTTCTTCTGTTAAAAATGTCCTTCCTTCAAATAAAACATATGTGAGATCTTTTGCCTCTTTATATTAAAAACATCTCCTCAGATATAAATTGAGAGAAAAAAAGAACATCATTCTCGAGTAATTCCATTCTGAGTAGTTTACAAGTGAGAATTGAGGTCGAGGCATAAAAACTTAGAGGTGATTTGGAAATCTTTACTGTCGGATGATGAGAATGTTGAGCACACACACGCGCAGTGTCTGACCATTCTGCGTCATGATTATCAGTCTGTAGTCTTGCCAAAACTTTCCAACTCTTCGCTAGCATGTAATTATTTTTGCATCCATTCAATGATTTGACGAACGGCGTTTTCCCTGAGCTAATATGAAAAAGTGTGCAGCATGTGCAGAGCCCTTTTAAGCTCATTTATTTCGCACTAATTGCCAAGGACTGGCAATATGCTGGTTGGGGGTTGTGATATTCGCTCAAAAGTGCTTATTTTAAGCAATTATCCTTTTAGCGTTATCACACTCTCCTACGTAAAATACTCTATTTATCTACTTTTCTACGTAAGAGTCTATTTCATTGCGTAGAACACACTTTTCTGAACGAAATGATATATTTGCATGCATTAAACGCATTTCTGGAAGTCTAGGTATAAAAACGTTATGATCAAGTCTCATTACGTGCTTTTCTTTTGCAGAAAACTCGATCGGGCTATTCTCAAGACTTGCGGGCCAAAATTGATCATGAAAGCCCATTATCAAAGCTTAAAGAGCCCACAGGCTATGACTAGAAGATATGAGCCAAATATGGGCTGAATAAGAGGACCAAAAAGCTGGCCCAAAGAACGAAGAGAGCAGAAGAGCCAATGACCATGAAACGGACCAAAGCGTTTAAAGCCACATGAGTCAGCAAAGAATGATGGTCTACGCTACTGGAGAAGTGTGAGGATGGTCACAGTGAAGACCAGGGTTCCAGACCCTCTGCCAATACTTTTATCTCCATTTTTTATATTTTCTCTCTCATCTCTCCTTATTCTCTCTCTCTTCATCTCTCGGTCCTCGGATCTACTGACCTAACCCCAGAACTCCTGCCCATTGACTCTGTCTCATCTCCGTTAGCTTTCTGACCGTTGGATCTCAATTGGACCGTTGGATCTTCCACCGGACCGCTGAATCTCTCTAGATCCGTCGATCTACCAATCTGGGTCCCAATCAAGTCACCATCCATCCGATCGTCATCAAATTGTCTGTCACATCATCTTGTGAGACGATGGACATCATCAATCCTTGTGGACCAGTAGCCAGGCCCATCATCATCGACCCATGGCCCGACCATTTAGTGGACCTCGCGATTTTCATATGCTTTAAATTAATTATTTTTAAATAAAAAAGGGGGGTCCACTAAATGGGAAAATTCCCTAAAGAAAAGTAAGGTTTTACTTAAAAAAATAAATAAAATAATATTTTTTTATTTCAAAAATTCCCTAATTTCCATTAATGGAAACTAGGGAGCTTTAAAAGGGGAATTAGAAGGGTTCGTTTGAACCCTAATCCCCCTCCAATCTCTTCCAATCCTTCCCCAAAACCCTTCCCCACATTTTCCCCTCTTCTTTGGCCCCATCTTTCTCTTCTTTACTTCATCTTCTCTTTCATCTTCTTCATCTTCTCTTTTCTTATTTCGCCGGAGTTGCAGAACTCTGGCCATCTGCCATCTCTAACCTCCCAACCGAATCCATCTCTCCCACTTCCAATAGCAGCAGTCACACCCCCGTTCTTTGGATGGTTTTTCTTCCAAGGAAGAAGAAGAAAAAAAAAAAAAAAGGGAGGAAAGGAGGTTCGCCCTCCTCTCTTTCTCTCCTCCATTTCAGCCTACAACTACACCAGTCCGCCTCCACCATAGACTGCCGCCTGCAACAGCTGCTCCAAAAGCCAGCCGTCCTCTCCTCCGGCATCCACCACACCTTCTCCCTTGCTGGTGTTGCACGATCTGCAACACCAAGCAACGCCTTCAACTCTGGGCAGCAACCTGCACGTCATCCACCGACGACCCACGCCTGCTCATCCGTGTTCCTCACCTGCATCTTCCACCGGCAAAAACGTGGATCTGAAATTCAGAACTCTTCTAGCCAGATTGGTTTCCCCTTCTTTGAATAGCTTCATCACCTTGTGGTGTTCACGGTTCTACTGTGCATCTCATTGACACCACGATCTCCACCATTGGAGATCACCGCTCGGTGGTAGCAGCAGACCTGCTCCAACTCACACCGGTGGCTTCACCACCACTCTAGCGCCTCCACATGGCCAGCAACTGTTACCGCTGCAAAATCCATCAACCCCATCATCCTTGTTGCCTTCTCCCTCTTAACCCATGAAAAAGAAGAGAAATAGGGGAGAAGAGACTACCGTTTCTACTTGCACCACAGCTTGGTGCAAGGCCGTCGCTTGCTTCACCTCCGCCTTCATCTACAACAGTAACGCTGCCCTCAACCACCGTCTGCACCACCTTGCTGCACCTTAGCCACAGTCAACAAGCAGGTTGTAGCCTTTTCCAACGCCTCTACCTCCACGCCCTCACCCATTGAAACATCTGCAACACCCTCAATAGCAACTTAGGTTGCTGATCTTCTTTTGGATGATTCTCCAACGGCTTACTTTGGGTGCACTCCACGGTGGCTCACTCAACTATCGGGTTGTCACCTCATTTCTACCGTCCGTTCTCCACTCCATGTTGCAACTTCCCTTTGGTTCTCCATGGTGAGCATTCTCTATGTTCCTCACATTCTTTTTCTCTCCCTTATACTTTCTCTCTCTATCTCTAGTTATCTCCTCCTTTCCCTCTTTAGATCTCACTTGTTATCTTTTTCTCTCTCTTGATGTTTCTTTCTCTCTCTAGCTTTTCATGTTGTTTTTTTTATTGCTTTTTAGTTAGGAATTGTTCATTCAAGCAATGTATTTCTTTTAGTTTAATTTGATTAATAAAATAGTTTATTTTCAGTTCAATTTATTATCTTCATTATTTCGTAGGCTTTCGATGGTCCATAACTTCTCTCTCTAAAAATATCATGTTTTAAAGTGAACCACCACTCTCACCCCTCCATCTTGTCTTTTTAGCAATTTCTGTGGAAAATTTTGTCATTTCATGCTCTGAATCGCGCTAATCCGACTAATCCCGAGTGCGGATTCGACTCTAACTTTCCACTGTACAAGTAAGTTTCTATTTTGTAGGAATAAGTCTCGGATAATTACAAATGTGTTGATTTTAGGGTTTCTGTAACCAACGACGCAGAAAAACCCTACTTTCATTATGTCTCGAATAGATATTGAGAAAGTTCTTTTGTAATAATCCGATTTTTGATGTCGTTCCAAGTTTTATGTCTAAAGCAAAAATTAATGAGATCTGACAATGAAATAAGTGGGGACATGAAGAATTAGTGAGTCATCTTATGACTTAGAATGATTTTATAACCCTCAAAAATGATGAAATGTGATTTTCTCTTGGGAGGAACCATGGTATCTCTCCTCTTTTGAAAACAATTCTTGCTCAGGTGACCTTTACCCCTATAGGAATTACAAACATACACATGTATAACTGGTTTGGGTCTAGGTTGATCAACTTGTGGTGTGAAAGGAACTTTGGCTTTTACAAATTTAGTTCCTGAAGATGATGGGGTATCAACATATCTAAGTCCCCGCTTGACTCCATATTTTGTTCCACACTAAGAATGTCATTTAATTTCTCAGTGCTTTGAGAAATATATGGCAAGTCCTTTTTCAGTTGCACTAGATCAAGTTCAAGTGACTTCCTTTTCTCCAGACATTCCTGATACTCAGTTTCAAGAAATTTAATTTTGTCTTGGAGGCTAGCATTCTCTTCTTCGTGCTGTCTAAAAATAGTTTCATATTTTTCATGCTCACTTTCAAAAGACATTTTAGCATCCGTACAAGTTTGGAACTCGCATCCTAAGAACTTTTTTCTCTCTTAAAGAAATTTCTTATCTTCCCTAAGCTGACCAACTAGCACAGATAATTCATTATTGTCTAGTTTACAAGCAGAATTTTCAGAGTCAAGAAATTCAACTCTATTAATCAATTTCTTATTTGCTTTGGTCAGTCTATGGCTTTCTTTATATAGCTCTTGATAAGCAGTATAAAGATCATCTTGATCGTCACAACGACTATTCACAGTGAACCTTTCTTTTGGCATTTTTATAAATGAAAAAGAATAAACTAGTTTTTCAGGAATCTAAATTCAGGTGATTAAACCTTTTATAGAATAACCCACTCTGATACCAATTGAAATTTCACCAGTCCATTCTCTTTAACTCAATATACCTAGAAGGGAGGTTGATTAGGTATTTAAAATTAATTATACCTACATAGTTTTACTAGACGATTGTAAAGGAATAAAATCGCATGTCTTAGTTGTTTGATAAAAGATTATCATAACCGACTCAAATCGAATATACCTCCGTTGTATATTTTCTTTTCGTCGTTTGATCTAATCAGAATATATTGCGGAATACAAACAAACAATCACACAAGACAAGAGATTTTTACATGGAAACCTTAGCCAAGGAAAAACCACGGGACCACGTCCAGATGGAAAGTATCACTAACTGAAAAGTTAAACGAAACAAAGGTTACCTACACAGCACCGTTGTAAATACAGCTTCCAACCCTAGCCAAGGCCTACTGCCGATGCTTCCACGTCCTCTGAATCAATGCTACGAATCCACACACGGCCTTTGAGCTAAGAAGCCTTATCCGTTTATTCAGTTTGGTATACCCCAAACCTACTGTCGATCGGCTCTTCCGATCTTAATTCTCAACACTCCCGCCTTTGTAGAAGGTGAAGGATTCAGTACACCCTAAACCCTAAGTTGCTCAAATGGTGTTGAGTCACACTGGTACACTCAGGCTATTATGTCGAATATAGAAGTGGAAGACCTAAGCTGAGGAAAGGATCAAGCTCTTGGCTTTGATCAAGAAGAGAACAAGATCACAAGATGTGAATGAAAAATAAGCTTCTTGCTCTTCGAATGGATACTCTAATAAATAAAACATTTTCTTCTCTCTCTTGAAGATTGAGTCACTCTGTGTCTCTGTGTGTGTATAGAGAAGGCATAGAAGGGTTCTATTAATAGAATTCCAAGACCCTGAGTAATGTGGAACGTGGGATGATGGAACCAAGAATTTCGGATCTGAGAAAGACCAATTTTGTGCACGGTCCAATCGATTGTACACTTGGTCCAATCGATTGGGCCATGTCCAATCGATTGGGGACAAGTGTCCAATCGATTGGGCTCAATAAGATTTCTGCTCTGAAGGCACCAATCGATTGCACAGGGTTCTCCAATCGATTTGACTTATATAAATTTCTATCCCGAAGACTCCAATCGATTTCACAGAGTCTCCAATTGATTGTGCTCAGATAGATTTCTATCCCGAAGACTCCAATCGATTTCATAGAGTCTCCAATCGATTGTGCTCATATAGATTTCACTCCCGAAAGCTCCGATCGATTTCATAGAGTCTCAAATCGATTGTGCTTAAATAAGTTTCTGCCTCGTAGTCTCCAATCGATTACACAGTGTCTCCAATCAATTGGGCTATGTCCAATCGATTGGGGATACTTGTCCAATCGATTGGACTATCCCATTAGTCAATATTATTGACTTAGACTCGGGTCTGTTAAAAGACTAAGTTTGATCAAGATATTTTGTTCATTTTAATCAACTCCTATGGCCACTAAGTCACTTACCTTCCTAATCGAGCATACACGATCGTTAACTGACAAATCGGTAGTTACTCAGATGACTCCTGTCGTCAATCGTCTGATTCTTGCTGTCTGTCTTTTAGTCTTCACGTAGTTGGCAAAGTATGCGTACCATGACATCTTCATACTACACTAATGCTCATAGGAACGGTTACAAGAATATTTTTATGTCAACGGAATCTTTGCCAAATTGAATATGAAAATATTTCTTACATAGGATACATTAATGAATCATTTAAAAGATGTACTTCAAAAATTAATTTTTAAAAGCTAAAGATAATTCTACCCTAAACAAACTGTAATACCCTCAACTTTTTCAAAGGTATTTTTGACTTTTTATGAGATTTGACCAAGGTTGACTTGTTTACTTGACCTTATAGATGATTAATTAAAACCCTAATAAACTCTTATACCTAATTGGTTTAGGACACTAGAGTCATCTAGGTCCGGGTATAACTTATTTTTAACTTTTATCGTATTTAGGGCATTTTGGATATTTTACTTGTTTCTTGTATTGTGTGGGTCATTGTGTGTGTTTGAACCATTCATTATATTCTAGTTAAACCCTAGGAGAGGTCCACCAAGTTATGGAACCTAACTCTAAGTGTAGGTTAAGTTTTGGACCATTTAGTGAGGTAGGTGCCCAAACCCTAATTGGGGTATGCCCTGATTGAGAGATGTTTGTGGTGAGACTTTATTATTAAGCTACATAGGTTATATTATATTAATAATTATGTACCTAATATTTTGTAATATTATTTTATGTTTTAGAGACTTTTTGAGCTTATAAATAATCTTAAATGAGGCCTAATTGATACATATGGGCCTTGGGCCCATTTTTAAATCATAATTAGCCTAAAATATAAGTTTTAGAGGGTTGAAAAAGTCAACCCTAGAAGAGTTACGAAAATCACTTAACCCTAATCCTTATGAGACCTATTCCTTCATGAACTTCTATTTTATTTAAGCTCTCTTCCTCCACTATTCTCTACACTTAATATTGAACCTAAAACTCAAGCCTTCATCTACACTCTTCCACCATTAACACCATCTCTCCTTCTCCAATCATCACCAAACCTTAGGATAATGTTCATCTCCCTTCTCTCATAAACATATATCACTTTGGGAACAAAAGATCAACAAATGATGGACTTTCCAAGCGATTCAAGAATTCTTAATTAAAGTTCAAGAAACCTTGAGGTAAATTTGTTTGATCCATCCTATACTTATTTTTCTTCAAGATTTTGTTTCTCTTTCATTAGATAATGGTTGATACTCATTATAAATTAATTTTAACAATATTTACTTTATTGTTATTGGGTTGATCTTCATTTTGGGCCACTATGATGGATTTGGCTATGGTTTCTTTTACACCTATAATGGATGACTATGTTCTTTATCATTTTCGTTGTATCTTTATGACTTAAATATTTTTATAATTATTTTTTCTAAATATCTCTATTAATCTATTTTCTAAAATAGTTTAGTTAGTATTTTTTGATTTATATTTATTTAATTATAATTTTTCTAAGTTGTTGGACTTTACAAAAAAACCCATCATTTCAAATTTTATATGGTCCACTTCACTTGGGATTTTGATCTATATTTTTAACTTAAATATTTTTTTAATTAATTTTTTAGATACTTCTATCAATCTAGTTTCTAGAACCTTTGAGTTTGTATTTTTCTAATTTGTATTGATTACGTTATGATTTTTCAAACGTCCTAGACTTTTCTATAAAACCCAGAATTTTAGATTTTATATGATCATATTAACTTGGGATTGCGATCTATATTTTTAATCTAAATATTTTTTAATTATTTTTCATAGATACCTCTATCACTCTAGTTTCTAGAACCTTTGAGTTTGTATTTTTCTAATTTGTATTGATTATGTTATGATTTTTCAAATATGCTGGACTTTTTTGTAAAATCTAAAATTTTAGATTTTACATTATCCACTTCACTTAGGATTTTGATCTATATCTTTAACTTAAATATTTTTCTAATTATTTTTTATAGATACCTCTATCAATCTAGTTTCTAGAACCTTTGAGTTTGTATTTTTCTGATTGTATTGATTATGTTATGATTTTTTAAACGTCCTGAACTTTTCTATAAAACCCAGAATTCTATATTTTATATGATTATTTTCACTTGGTATTGCGATCTATATTTTCAATCTAAATATTTTTCTAATTATTTTTCATAGATATCTCTATCACTCTAGTTTCTAGAACCTTTAAGTTTGTATTTTTCTGATCTGTATTGATTATGTTATGATTTTTTAAACATGCTAGACTTTTCTGTAAAACCCAGAATTCTAGATTTTACACGGTCCACTTCACTTGGGATTTCGATCTATATTTTTAACTTAAATATTTTTTTAATTATTTTTCTAAATACCTCTATCAATCTAGTTTCTAGAACCTTTGAGTTTGTATTTTTTTGATTTGTATTGATTATGTTATGATTTTTCAAACGTCCTGGACTTTTCTATAAAATCTAGAATTTTAGATTTTATATGATCATATTCACTTGGGATTGAGATCTATATTTTTAATCTAAATATTTTTTTAATTATTTTTCATAGATAACTCTATCCCTCTAGTTTCTAGAACCTTTGAGTTTGTATTTTTCTAATTTGTATTGATTATGTTATGATTTTTCAAATATGCTGGACTTTTTTGTAAAATCTAAAATTCTAGATTTTACATTATCCACTTCACTTAGGATTTTGATCTATATCTTTAACTTAAATATTTTTCTAATTATTTTTTATAGATACCTCTATCAATCTAGTTTCTAGAACCTTTGAGTTTGTATTTTTCTGATTTGTATTGATTATGTTATGATTTTTTAAACGTCCTGGACTTTTCTATAAAACCCAGAATTCTATATTTTATATGATTATTTTCACTTGGTATTGCGATCTATATTTTTAATCTAAATATTTTTTTAATTATTTTTCATAAATATCTCTATCACTCTAGTTTCTAGAACCTTTAAGTTTGTATTTTTCTGATCTGTATTGATTATGTTATGATTTTTTAAACATGCTAGACTTTTCTGTAAAACTCAGAATTCTAGATTTTACACGGTCCACTTCACTTGGGATTTCGATCTATATTCTTAACTTAAATATTTTTCTAATTATTTTTCTAAATACCTCTATCAATCTAGTTTCTAGAACCTTTGAGTTTGTATTTTTCTGATTTGTATTGATTATGTTATGATTTTTCAAACGTCCTGGACTTTTCTATAAAATCTAGAATTTTAGATTTTATATGATCATATTCACTTGGGATTGAGATCTATATTTTTAATCTAAATATTTTTTTAATTATTTTTCATAGATACCTCTATCACTCTAGTTTCTAGAACCTTTGAGTTTGCATTTTTCTGATTTGTATTGATTATGTTATGATTTTTCAAATATATTGGACTTTTTTGTAAAATCTAAAATTCTAGATTTTACATTGTCCACTTCACTTGGGATTTTGATCTATATCTTCAACTTAAATATTTTTCTAATTATTTTTTATAGATACCTCTATCAATCTAGTTTTTAGAACCTTTGTGTTTGTATTTTTCTAATTTGTATTGATTATGTTATGATTTTTTAAACGTCCTGGACTTTTCTATAAAACCCAGAATTCTATATTTTATATGATTATTTTCACTTGGTATTGCGATCTATATTTTTAATCTAAATATTTTTTTAATTATTTTTCATAGATATCTCTATAACTTTAGTTTCTAGAACCTTTAAGTTTGTATTTTCTGATTTTTATTGATTATGTTATGATTTTTTAAACGTGCTAGACTTTTCTATAAAACCCAGAATTCTAGATTTTACATAGTCCACTTCACTTGGGATTTTGATCTATATTTTTAACTAAATATTTTTCTAATTATTTTTCCAGATACCTCTATCAATCTAGTTTCTAGAACCTTTGAATTTATATTTTTTTGATTTGTATCGATTAAGTTATGTTTTTTCAAATGTGCTAGACTTTTCTGTAAAATTCAGAATTTTAGATTTTGTCCGGCCCACTTCATTAAGGATTTTGACCTATATTTTGAATATGAATATTTTTTATTTATTTTTTCTAAATAATTTTATAAATGTAGTTTCTATAACCTTTGAGTTTGTATTTTTCTGATTTATATTGATTAAGTTATGATTTTTCAAATGTGCGGGACTTTTCTATAAAACCCAGAATTCCAGATTCTGTCCAGACCACTTAATTAAGGGTTTCGACCTATATTTTGAATTTGAATATTTTTCTATTTATTTTTTCTAAAAACTTCTGTGAATCTAGTTTTTAAATCCATTGAGTTTATATTTTCTAATTAATATTTATTTAGTTATGATTTTTACAAGGCAATACATTTTTTTGTAAAAAAACCTATTAATTATTAGTGGTTCGGTCATGATTATTAACTATTATTGCTTCACTTAGACTCGTGTGCATGGGGATTCCACCCATGTGTCTTGGATGCCTCATAGGGTTCGGCCAAGTGTCTTAGATCCCTCTTTAATGTTTGACCTTGTATCATAGATCCCTCATAGGGTTGGACCATGAAATGTTGGATTCTCTTGTGGTTCCCACTAGTATTGTCCATCCGTCTTACTCGTGATATTTGATGATTGTTTACATGTTATTTAATTTTAGTTCTATCCATATCATTACTTTTGATGTTAATGTGTTTATTTTTTTTTATTCTTATTAAATGTTAAATAAATGTGTTTATACCATGTAACCCTAGTGTCATATTGTTGTCATACTATGATCATTACATCATTTCATAGGAACTGCATAAGGAAATGGGGTTGAAGTATATTATATACGTTTATATTGATTTTATCAATTAATCAGGGTTCGGTACCCTATGGTGAAAGGCCCCAGACGTTATTATATCCTGCAGATGGGTCGATGAGACCACTCCTAGTGCGGGAAGAAGATGGAGACCATATGTGGTTATGGGTACTAGTTGCATGTGCATCCCGCACTCACCTGGCATTTACCATCAGCGTCTGCAACTCACCTACACATCAACGACGGCCATCCTTATTTTCTCAAGCTCCACCATCCCATGTAGCTCAACATCGCTGGTTGCAACCACTATTGTGAGCCACCTTTTGCAGCCCAATGTCTACATTATCACCAACTTGCTATCTTTGCCCATTCTCGTGTAAGCCGAATTTTAGAGCCCAAGCCATTTGTGCAAGTCAACGTCCACAGCCGATAAAGCTCTGTGCAAGCCGCAAGGGAAGCACAAAGATGCCCAAGCACATGAGGTTAAAAAGCGTTCAGTACCCCACAAAAAGAAACAAAAAAAGATGATTTGCTTGCAGACTTCTAGAGCCCAAGCTAGTGATGCCAACAAGAGGCACACACAAGTATGTCCCAAAAAGAGGTCCACCTTCTTGTGAGATCTGGAAGAGGTCCACACACTTCTTGTGGGGTATAGAAGTGGCCTACGATTGCATGCACCTTGTGAAAGTAGGGTTTTCCCGCGTCGTTGGTTATGGAAACCCTCATTCAACACATTTGTAATTAATCCAATTTAATTCCTGCAAAAATAGTAATTCACGCACAATGGGAAGTGTCGGATGTCGATCCGCACTCGGGATTAGTTCGTGTGACTCAGGGACATAAAATGACGGATTTTATTTTTTATTTTTTTTGCCAGAAATTGATGCTAAAGAGGATGGAGGGTTGAGAATGATGGAGCGATTTAAAACATGCTTAGTGATTTTTAGAGAGAAAAATTGCCACAAACAACCAAAAACACAAAAGTAAACTAACAAATGCAAAAATAACAATTTTATTCATCCTTAATAAGTTCTTACAAAATTAAATTAAATTAAAAAAAAAACAATCTAGAAAGCCATAAACTTAACCTAAAAAGCATTATGATGCTAGAGAGAGAAAATGATAACACCTAAGTTTTAGAAAGAGATCTAGAGAGAGAAAGAAACTAAGAGAGAGAATACTTTAAAGAACATACCGGAGTGATTGGATCATGAAGTGAATCGGCCATGATGAACGGCTATGAGAAATCCAGCAAAATGATGAAGAATCATCACGTTGCAGGCTTGATGGGCAGCAAAAATGGAGCGAATATGGGAGAATGATGGTGCTTAGAGTTGGTTGCTCTTGGAGAAGATGAGATAACGGTCTGCAGTGCAGCCAGCAGGTAGAGCAACACATGGTTGCTGCCTTGACGATGATGACGTAGGAGATGGTGGAAAAGCGAGGCACCAACGATGGATGAATTGCAGGCCGTTGTCGCGGATGTGGGAGATGCCTCAAGTGGACCGTCAGGCAGCAAGGTAATGGCTGAGATGTGAACCTTGATAGGATTGCAGGTGAAGAGGACGACCACTGTGAGGGTGAAGAAGATGATGCCGGTGGAAGAAGGTGGTGCAGCAAACTGTGGAGGCGCTGTTTGCAGGCGTTGGACGGTGCTGTTGAAGAAGATGAAGAAGGAGAAAGGGGCAGCACTGTGGTGTCCAACGGCTTGGAGCGCACCAGCAGTTGGTTCCCTCCTCTCCTCTCTATATTTTCTCTTTTCAGTGAGAAGAATAGCTATGGAAGAAGCGGAGTTGCAGGTTGAGTGCATAACCATGGGGATCTATGGTGTTGGGTTGATGAGTTGCAGGTCTATGAGGAGCACGGACCTGCACACAGTGGAGCTTGGTTTCCTCTTACTTTGGATCGGGACTTGCAACTTGAAGAAGAGATGGGAGGTACACATAGGTGGTCATGGTGGAGATCGGAGTTGCAGCAACCATGGTGGTGACTGGACTGTTGGCCGTTGACGATTGGAGGGACGGTGGCAGGCGATGATTCGAATGGAAGAGGAGGCGCAGCAAGGTGTGGTAGTGGGCTGCGCTTCTATAGGCTGCTGGCGAGGAGAACAGGGGTGCTGGTGGTGCTCACACAGCACACAGGCAGTGGCAACCGGAGTTGCAGGCTGCAACTCCAGTAAGGGATAGAGAAGATGAAGAAGAAGATCGAGAAGAAGGTGAAAAGGATGGAGGAACCGGGGGAAAACGTGGGGGGGAAGGTTTTGGGGAAAGAAAGGAGAAGAAAGGAGAGGGATTAGGGTTCAAACGAACCCTTCTCCTTCCCCTTTAAACCTCCCACTTTCCTTTAATGGAAAATGGGGTTTTTAAAAATAAAAATAAAAATTTTTTTTAAGGAAAACCTTACTTTTCTTTGGGGAATTTCTCCATTTAGTGGACACCCCATTTTTTATTTAAAAATAATTAATTTAAAGCATTTGAAAATCGCGAGGTCCACTAAATGGTCGGGCCACGGGTCGATGATGATGGGCCCGGCTACTGGCCCACATGGATTGATGATGTCCATCGTCTCACAAGATGACGTGACAGACAATTTGATGACGATCGGATGGATGGTGACTTGATTGGGATCCAGATTGGTAGATCGACGGATCTAGAGAGATCCAACGGTCCGATGGAAGATCCAACGGTCCGATTGAAGATCCAACGGTCAGAAAACTAAGGGAGATGAGACAGAGCCAACAGACAAGAGTTTTGAGGTTAGGTTAGTAGATCTGAGGATCAGGTGGTGATGTATAGGGAGATGAAGAGAGACGAGAGAGAAATAGGAGAAATGAGAGAGAAAACTCTACAGACTATAGAGATAACTACTGGCGGAGGGTCTGGAACCCTAGTTTTCAATATGTTCTCTTCTCAGGCTTTGTCAGCAGAGCAGATTATCATTTTCTTCTCATTTCATGTGGCTTCGACTACTTTGGTCCGTCTCTTAGTCATCTGCTCTCCATCTCTCTTGGTTTTTTGGACCGGCTCCGTGATCCTCTGACTTGACCCGTACTTGGCCTGTATCTTCTAGTCATAGCATGTTAGCTTTTTAAGCTTTGATATTAGGCTTCTGTGGTTGATCGTGGGCCCGCAAGTCTCGAGGATAGCCCGATCGAGTTTTCTGTAAGAGAAAAACACGTAATGAGACATGATCATAACGTCTTTATACCTAGACTTCCAGAAATGCATTTAATGCATGCAAATATACCATTTCGTCTAGAAAAGTGTGTTCTACGCAATGAAATAGACTCTTACGTAGAAAAGTGGATAATTAGAGCAGTTTTACGTAAGAGAGTGTGATAACGCTTAGAAAATAATAGTGGAAAATACGCACTTTTAAGCGAATATCACAACCCCCAACTAGCATATTGCCAATCCTTGGCAATTAGTATGAAATAAATGAGCTTAAAAAGGGTCTGCACATGCTGCACACTTTTTCATATTAGCTTAGGGAAAACACCGTGCGTCAAATCATTGAATGGATGCAAAAACAGTTACATACTAGCGAAGAGTTGGAAAGTTTTGGCAAGATTACAGACTGATAATCATGACCCAGAATAGTCAGACTCTACGTGTGTGTGTGTGTGTGCTCAACATTTTCATCATCCAAGAGTTAAGACTTCCAGATCACCTCTAAGTTCTTATGCCTCGACCTCAAATCTCACATGTTTAGCACTCAGAATAGAATCACACAAGAAGGGTTTTCTTCTTTTCTCTCAATTTATATGTGAGGAAATGTGTTGATACATGAAAGCAAAGATCTCACATATGTATTATTTAAAGGAAAGACATCTTTAACAGAAAAAGATCTCATGATTGGAATACCACTTTACTCGGGAACGTCAGATCAATCTCTATAGCTTCTCCAATCTTCACATTTTATGATCATGCTATCCTAGAATCAAATAGGACTTTCCTGAGTTATAATGAGGCTTAGGTCCGGTGTAGAAAAATAAAGGGATACAGGATTTCAAAGATCTTGAGAGGATATCTCTAGTTTCTTGTATTTTTCCTACAATGTAGCACCATTATCTGGTTCTTTTTCCTTCTTTTCATATTTTTCTCTTTTTCTAGACATTTCTGAGACTGCTCAATTTCTTTTCAGCTCTTTTTATACTTTCTTTCCATATTTTATTTTCAGCTTGAACCACTTTCTTTTCCTTTTGATTCTTCTTCTTTACTTTTCTTTTCACGGTACACCCATATCAGTTATTCTTTTGTCCATCTCAAAATAAGGGTAGCCAGTCATGCTTCGTAGCTGGACTGGATTTTAGGTTGATGGGTTAGCAAAGAAAAGGCTTTTATAGAAGGGCTCAAGGGGTTTCTAGTGAAATATAATTCAGGTGAGTAAAAAGGCTGAACAGTTCAAAAAAATGGCCTAAATTATTTTCTAGGGTTTGTACTATCATCTATACTGTCTTGACTGGATACAGAAAAGGTTCTGTTGTAGTAATCCAATTTTTGATGTCGTTCCGAGTTCCATGATCAAATAAAAAGGTAATGAGATCTCTCAACGAATATCGCGGGCAAGAAGAATAGTTAGTCATCTTGCGACTCAGAATTGTTGTATAACCCTCTGAATTGATTAAAGGCTCAAAAGCTCACTGGGTTAGGTCTTCACAATTATTCTCATTGGATCTCCAGAATTTCTAAACTTAGGATGACTCTGATATTGATAGTGTACAATTGTGACGAATATGAGTTTTTCTACATTTTCAAACCTGCTGTAGTCACGCTTGACTTGACTCAAAGCTAACTTTAAACAAAAATTAAAATCCTCAATACTGACTTAACGGAGGTTTTCAACTAATCAAAGTCAAGGTATTTGACACATTTTTGAAATTCTAGAAAACTTTTGGAGAACATCGGAAATCACCCCAAAAACAAGAATTTTTTTTTTTTTTATCAAAATGAAGACACGAGTTTTGGTAAATACCCACCCCCAACCAAAATACAGCACCGTCCTCGGTGCTCATGACCGGGACATAAAATGATAAAAAATCAGTGATGATGATGCAAAGGTTCAGGAAGAATGTTACCAAGTCGGCAAAAACTCGACAGTGTGTGGTACCTGATGATCGAAAGAATGAACATACCTGCATTTCCAGAGATATAACAGTAATAACAAATGCATGAGACTCATGTACTCTAGGAATACCGGAATTGTCTTTCCGAAAGTGCTAAGTTTTACGTCTTCAGTCGGACATGACGGGGGTGACAGGCACCCCCAACCAAGTTGGAGCACAGGAGACTGAGTGGATCTGCAGTCTTCCTGACATCTAAAGTGGAATGGAGACAGTTATCCTATCCCCTGTCTAGGTATACCTGTGTAGAACAGGTCTTTCTCAGTGTAAACTGAGAGAAGGACAGTAAGCTCTCTTAGCAAACTCGCAAAAATATTTAGTTCAGCGGGGAGGGATGGAAGCTTCTTAGTAAAGACTGAGAGGAGAGTAGTAGAGGGTTCTCTGACCGTGGTTAGCAGAGCCGCAAACTCATTGAGTTTAGCGGAAAGGTATCTGAATGGAGCAAACTCCTGCAGATCAGTAAAAGCATAATTGTCGGACTCCGAAATGAGGTCAGACGCAAAGTGTTCTTGACACTGGGAGAGTTTTTCATCGGGAGGGTCCTGAATTAGACTCTCAACGGCACATGGGTCATCAACAATATCGACGTAGGGTGGCGAGTGAAAACTATTGACCTCTTCCTCGAGGTTTCTTAATGCGATAGGGATGCTCCAATCCCTGCACTCAATATGTTCCTCCTCGGTGGGGAACGGTAGGTCTAGGACAACATGAATCCCATGTTCTAGACACGGCTCATCAGTAGGAATGTCTGCATCCAGGGTAGAGAAAGAATTATCAAAAATAGAGATGGAACTGAGTTCCTCTGTGCTTGGTCCAGAAATTGGTACTGTTAAGGGCACCAAAGATTGAGATACGGGTTCATCGCTATTGTTGCACAATCCCAGGGAAGTGGGGAAGAACGGTAGATCTAGGATAGTTGGGATCCTACGATCGAGACACAACTCAGTGTCATGGAGATCGACATCAGGGTCAGTAGAGGTAAAGTAAGAATTAGGTTGCTCTGAGGTAGGTTCAAGATTTGGTGCTGTTAAAGGCACCGAATAAGGAAACACTGGCTGCTCAATAATCGGGCTTTCTATTTCATCCTGACAATTCTGGTACTTGGTCCAATTGTGCGACTCCTCATTATAGACAGTGGCCATGTCACTCTCCTCAGGATAGGCTATTGGTGGGCTAGTGAAGTTGACTTTCTCTCTCTCATTTTCTAATTGCACTAAACGTTGCTCCAAGCTCTCCATAGAGTGCTATTGTTGGTGCTCTAGACCTTAGAAATACTGTTGTTGTTGGACAATGTACTGAGAGAGAAGGTCCTCTAGACTGGGTGTAGTAGCCAACGGAGGCAGTTCAGCCAAGGGGAGCTGAGGTGCCAATTCGTGATTGCAGTCCGACTGGGTATGAAAGTTGTAAGGCAGAGTGGAGTCTGGGACTAGCTGCTGACTCTGAAAATCTTGAGGGGCCCACTGTTGATCAGAATAGTCATTCTGTGGATATGACTGGTAATAGGATGGCGAGTATTGCCAGTCATACTCTCCATTAGGTTGATGGAACCCGAAAGGATAATTATCCTACGACAGTTGTTGCGGGAGGGCAGACTGTTCCCGGGCTAATTGGCTCTACTTCTTGATTCTTTTTAATTAAATGGAGCCTTGGGATCAAATCAACTGGAATGATGAGGTGGGTGATGAAATCCCACCAGTTTCAATTTTGGAGCTGGGTCTACTCTCTTAAAGTTGATTGATTAACGGCCACGCCACGCAAGTCAAAGAATATTATGCGAAAGAAAATAGACAAGCGGCAATGATGCACTCAATAACACCGTATCGCACTCAAGGCGAGGATAGGGACTTACCTCCCATGAGCCACGCCACAGGGTCGCCTCTGAGGGTTAATGAGGGGTATCCTAATGGGCTTGGGCCCGACTCCACCTCTTTAAGCTTTCGCTCTCTACCCACACTGGATCGTGTTCCTACAGAAAAGTTAGGTTGCACGGTCTAGGTATTTGGGATTCTATTTGTTGGAAGATTTGACCGGCTATTAGGGTTTCATGAAACACGCATTGGTTTTAGCTGGTAATAGAGTTGTTCCCAATTATGGTTCAAAGTTGAGAATAGAAATTTTCGAATTTGGATTCGGAACTTTCTCTTTTCAAATGTTCTCAGATAAGGAAACCTTCCAAATAAAGTGAAGATTTAAATCCCGTCTATTTTGGAAATTTCCCAAATTGAGAAAATCTTTTCAAATTAGAAGATCTCCTATTTTAGAATTTTCTGAAATTAGAGAATATCTAAAAATAAACTCTCTCCAAAATTGGAATGTCCTAAAAAAATGGAACCCTAATTTCAAGATTCCGATGTGTCTGGAAACTATCCAAAAATAGAAAATCCTAGAATCTATCTAAAAATAGCAAGAAATGAAAACCCTAATATATTTTTTGAATTTTGAATTTTTTGATTTTTTTGGTATTTTTCACTTAATCTAGGGTTTCTAAAAAACCCTAGAACAAGATCTAGCAGTTATTTGGAAAGCAGTAAAATTCCTAAATTATTACAACTTTGCACTCGGCCTTCCGAGGCATTAAAAATAGTAATTTAAAAGTACCAAAAAATAACTAAAAACCAAAAATAGAAAGTTTTCCGAAAAGGTCGGGCTGTCCAAATTGAGCAGCTTTCTGATTTGGCAACTTTCTAATTTCGTCTTTACGTCCTTTTTCGCACTCCCATACACTCGAGCGGCAACGACGCCATTTGAAAGTAGGGTTTTCCCGCGTCGTTGGTTACGGAAACTCTCATTCAATGCATTTGTAATTAATCCAATTTAATTCCTACAAAAGTAGTAATTCTCGCACGGTGAGAAGTGTCGGATGTCGATCCGTACTCGGGTTTAGTTCGCATGACTCAGGGACATAAAATGACGGATTTTTATTTTTTATTTTTTTTGCCAGAAATTGATGCTAAAGAGGGGAGGGTTGAGAATGATGGAGCGATTTAAAACATGCTTAGTGATTTTTAAATAGAGAAATTGCTACAAACAACCAAAAACACAAAAGTAAACTAACAAATGCAAAAATAATAATTTTATTCATCCTCAATGAGTTCTTACAAAATAAAATTAAATTAAAAAAAAAAACAATCTAGAAAGCCATAAACTTAACCTAAAAAGCATTATGATGCTAGAGAGAGAAAATAATAACACCTAAGTTTTAGAAAGAGATCTAGAGAGAGAAAGAAAATAAAAGAGAGAATACTTTAAAGAACTTACCGGAGTGATTGGATCATGAAGTGAATCAGCCATGATGAACGGCTATGAGAAATCCAACAAAATGATGAAGAATCATCACGTTGCAGGCTTCATGGGCAGCAAAGATGGAGCGAATATGGGAGAATGATGGTGCTTAGAGATGGTTGCTCTTTGAGAAGATGAGATGACGGTCTGTAGTGCAGCCAGCAGGTAGAGCAACACATGGTTGCTGCCTTGATGATGATGCCGTAGGAGATGGTGGAAAAGCGGGGCACCAACGATGGATGAATTGCAAGCCGTTGTCGCGGATGTGGGAGATGCCTCAAGTGGACTGTCAGGCAGCAAGGTAATGGCTGAGATGTAAACCTTGATAGGATCGCAGGTGAAGAGGACGACAACTGTGAGGGTGAAGAAGATGATGCCGGTGGAAGAAGGTGGTGCAGCAGACCGTGGAGGCGCTGTTTGCAGGCATTGGACGGTGATGTTGAAGAAGATGAAGAAGGAGAAAGGGGCAGCACTGTGGTGTCCAGCGGCTTGGAGCGCACCAGCAGTTGGTTCCCTCCTCTCCTCTCTATATTTTCTCTTTTCAGTGAGAAGAATAGCTATGGAAAAAGCGGAGTTGCAGGTTGAGTGCATAACCGTGGGGATCTATGGTGTTGGGTTGATGAGTTGCAAGTCTGTGAGGAGCACGGACCTGCACACGGTGGACCTTGGTTTCCTCTTACTTTGGATCGGGACCTGCAACTTGAAGAAGAGATGGGAGGTACACATAGGTGGTCATGGTGGAGATCGGAGTTGCAGCAACCGTGGTGGTGACTGGACTGTTGGTCATTGACGATTGGAGGGACGGTGGCAGGTGATGGTTCGAATGAAAGAGGAGGCGCAGCAAGGTGTGGTAGTGGGGCACTTCTATAGGCTGCTGGCGAGAAGAACAGGGGGTGCTGGTGGTGCTCACACAGCACACAAGCGGTGTCAACCGGAGTTGCAGGCTGCAACTCCGGTAAGGGGTAGAGAAGATGAAGAAGAAGATCAAGAAGAAGGTGAAAAGGATGGAGGAGCCGAGGGAAAACGTGGGGAGGAAGGTTTTGGGGAAAGAAAGGAGAAGAAAGGAGAGGGATTAGGGTTCAAACGAACCCTTCACCTTCCCCTTTAAACCTCCCACTTTCCTTTAATGGAAAATGGAGTTTTTAAAAATAAAATAAAAAAATTTTTTAAGGAAAACCTTACTTTTCTTTGGGGAATTTCCCCATTTAGTGGATCCCCCCTTTTTTATTTAAAAATAATTAATTTAAAGCATTTGAAAATCACGAGGTCCACTAAATGGTCGGGCCACGGGTCGATGATGATGGGCCTGGCTACTGGCCCACATAGATTGATGATGTCCATCGTCTCACAAGATGATGTGACAGACAATTTGATGACGATCAGATGGATGGCGACTTGATTGGGACCCAGATTGATAGATCGATGAATCTAGAGAGATCCAATGGTCTGATTAAAGATCCAACGGTCAGAAAGCTAAGGGAGATGAGACAGAGCCAACAGGCAAGAGTTCTAAGGTTAGGTCAGTAAATCTGAGGATCTGGTGGTGATGTATAGGGAGATGAAGAGAGACGAGAGAGAAATAGGAGAAATGAAAGAGAAAACTCTAAAGACTATAGAGATAACTACTGGCGGAGGGTTTGGAACCCTAGTTTTCAATATGTTCTCTTCTCAGGTTTTGCCAGCAGAGCAGATTATCATTTTCTTCTCATTTCATGTGGCTTCGACTGCTTTGGTCCGTCTCTTGGTCATCGGCTCTCCATCTCTCTTGGTTCTTTGGACCTGCTCCGTGATCCTCTGACTTGACTCGTATTTGGCCTGTATCTTCTAGTCATAGCATGTTGGCTCTTAATGCTTTGATATTAGGCTTCTGTGGTTGATCATGGGCCCGCAAGTCTCGAGGATAGCCCGATCAAGTTTTATGTAAGAGAAAAGCACGTAATGAAACTTGATCATAACGTCTTTATACCTAGACTTCTAGAAATGCGTTTAATGCATGCAAATAACCATTTCGTCCAGAAAAGTGTGTTCTACGCAATGAAATAGACTCTTACGTAGAAAAGTGGATAATTAGAGCAGTTTTACGTAGGAGAATGTGATAACGCTTAGAAGATAACAGTGAAAAATACGCACTTTTAAGCGAATATCACCTTGGTCACCCTTCGTCATGATGGATTAATCCCATCGGTTTGAGATATGTATATATAGTGATGATTTTGGTTTATTTGTTCTTCTTTGCTGTGAGACTATTAGTAAATGGATGCAACCTAAAGGCATTCTTTTTAATATTGTTCTTCGACTTTATTTATTTTATGGATTGTTGCACTAATCACTAATTGTGTATGGTTTACTCTATTACAATCACATAAGTTGGTCTAAGAAATGGCCTAAGGATACACTTCCAAGGTTCCGAGCCATTTTTCTACAATAGAAGAACCTTCTAGGAAGACCCACCCAAGGCAGACTCATTTTTCATGTCATGTTAACTCCTCCCAATGCATTACAACAACTAGTTAAGGTATTGATAGGAACATTCTGGTTTGGGTTAGAGGGTATAGAAAAGAAAGTGAAAATAATCGTATTCTAGTGTTGCATTATCAAGCAATTTGGGTTTAACTTGATTTTCTATATTTAGGATTATCGGTACAAACTGAAAATATCTAAGTGTCCGCTCTCTCAAGAATTCGACAGAGTAATGACCATTTTCGAATAATAGGAGACAGGTCTTTTTTACCCTCCCCAACACCTCATTTTATAGAGTTCTGAAATGGGAGATATTACATATGTATCTATTTACAAAAATACTATCACGCCCCGAATTTTGGCACCCGAACCCGAAATCCAGGGTGTGATAAAAAAAAAATATTAAAGGCACACAAAATAATTCATAAAAATTACTATAATTTCTTATAAATAATAAGAAACTTTTGTAAAGACTATTTTGTTAATTCAACCGTCTGATATATTTTTCAAATTAAAGTTTCGCGATTTAACAATACTGTACCAAAAATAAAAGTTAAATTTATTTTTCACCAACACTATTGGTTATGATCTTTATAATTACCTAGAATTTCTATTAAACAATTTTTGTGAAAGCACTTAGGTCAAAACATTCATTTGATAGTGTTTTGAGAAATATTTTTCACAATTCGGCAAAGAACGGCTACTTTTTGGTTAAAATTTAAATAACATTAAAAAAATTATTTTATTTAAGAGTTTTATTCTATAAATAAAGATGAACAACTTTAATAAATGAACTTTTATTAAAATATAATATTTTATAATTGTTTTGATCATTTTACAACTATCCGTAGTTCCCAAAAGTGACCGGCAAAACTCAATTGGTTAATTATTTTCTGAATTAATTGCATGATTCGGGAGTCAATTCAAAACTAAATCTAACAAGTGATATATGCATTTTATATTACTCAAAATTTATGATTTTTCTATTAAATAATATAGTATAAGTTTTATTTTAAAAATTGAAGAAAAAATTAAAAAAAAAATCTGATTGTTAAAAATTCGTAACTAACAATCAGTCAGTAAAATGAGTCTATAAGACAGATCCGATTGAATTAAGTGACCAACTATAGCCCAAAGATAGATCTCTATTGTATATGGGTCAAAAACTCAGTTGAAGTTGATTAATATGTGCTGTTTATACATGACAGCAACTATAATGTTAACTTTGTCGAGTTTCACAGAACTAAAAATATCACATTAAATTCTAAAAAAATTCTGTAAAATACTTGAATCCGTCATAAAATAAACTCCTTTGGAATCGCACTATTTCAATATCGATAGAATATTTGACTAATATTATCGTCTACGACGTCGGATAAATTCGAATAACTAATTTTTTTACAAAAGTAACAAAATGTGAATTAAACTATTTCCATTAATCTCAATATGAACAATTAGTTTAAAATTCTATATTACAATCAATTTTCTTAAAATAAAATACTCGATTCTTTTCTTCAAGTTTCTTCCATCATTCGACTCCACTTCATCTAATGTGTTCTTCTTACCAGGATCAACAAAACCTGAAATGGTGGTTGTAGGAGTGAGCCGAACGCTCACTATATTTTTCACCCTAAAATATGATTCAAACAACACAGGCTATACAGACATGTTCGCATAAATTAAATTGTCAAACATTAATATCATAGTTATAATGAATGCATAAACAATTAATCAAAAGTAATACACAACTCACACTGGGGTTCTCCTTCTTCACCCACACAGGGGGTCTTCCCTAGGTTTTCGGGTCTTTCACCCTAGAGAACCCACTCCCAACTTGTCTTATCGCTTCTGAATCAGAAATACAATATATGCCTTAACAATTAAATAATTATTCACTGAAACGATAATATCTACATAGGAGATCTCTAATATAAAATCAGTTATCAATTATAGTTTATCAATAATTACATGCTCACGAATCAATGACTTGTATTAAAATAATTATGAGAATGGTACGTACCTTAAACTTTTATTGATCCTCTGGAAGTGTTCACCAAATCCAAGCACAATTAATGGAGGAGATGAGAAGAATGTGAGGTGGGAGCTTTCTTTAACATATGAGGTGGATAGGTTTTGGTATGGGAGCCTCTTAAATAAATTATGTGAGTAGATTTAAGATTAAGGTTTTGTATAAATTTTTGGGAGGTCAATTCTTGGCCATTAGATCTAAAGTTAGTAAAGGGTTGAGATCTATTAGGTTTTTAGTTTATAATAGAGTTTAGGGTTTTGGTTGAAATAATCTCCCCCATCTTTTATGGAATAAACAATAACTTCTATTTTATCTCAAATTAAAAGTGATTTTTGAAACTTTAAAATGGGTAAATTTTATAATACACTAAAATGCTAATTAAAAGTGATTTACAAGGTCTCTAAATTGTCCAAAAAGTCCACCTTACTAACTTTTATTCAAACAACATGCAACCAATCATTAATATTTAATATTTATTAACAAAATATCATTAACATAAAACAACAATTTAAAATTTAAAATATCTTGAAAAAAATTCAGGATATTACAAATACCCTTCTTAGTTGAAGTAGGCTAACCCTAGATTATTGAGTAACAAGTACCCCTTCATGAATAATCAACTTGACATGTCTGGATTCCCATCTAAATTACTCGCAAACTGACGATCTAAGGGCCAAGAATCAATATTGGCTCCTTTAATGATTTCTCAAAATCCATGGGTAATTGTTCAGAGATGGGCCCATACGCACAGTCCCTAGCACCTATGGAGTGTGCATATGGGCTTGGTTCCCAAATATGTGTCTAGATTAGAGATATCTGGACCGTTGATTTTCTAGTCGTCCAATAATCTTTCGATCTGGCATGATCTAGCCATCCAAAATACAAAGTAGACCCATATGCACGGTCCTTGGGACCTATGGAGTGTGCATATGTGCTTGGTTACCAAAGATGGGTCTAGATCAGAGAAATCTGGATCGTTGATTTTTTGGTCGTCCGATGATCTTTCGATCTAGTAAGATCTAGCAATCCAAAATATAAATTAGCCCCTTACGCACGGTCCTTGGGACCTATGGAGTGTGGGGGGGGCTTGATTTCCGAAGATGGGTCTACATCAGAGAGATCTGGATCATTAATTTTCTGGCCGTTGATGATCTTCCGATCTAGCAAGATCTGGCCATCCAAAATACAAGGTAGCCCCATGCGCAATGTGCGTATGGGCTTGGCTCCCAAAGATGGATCCAGATTAAAGAGATCTAGACCATTGATTTTCTAATTGTCTGAAAATCTTTTGATATGGCAAAACTGGCCATCCGAAATACAAAGTAGCCCCATACGCACAGTCCCAAGGACCTATGGATTGTGCGTATGGGCTTGGTTCCCAAAAATGATTGATTTTTTGGCCGTCTAATGATCTTCTGATCTAGTAAGATTTGCCCACCCAAAATACAAAGTAGCCCCATACGCATGGTCCCTAGGACCTATGGAGGTGCATATGGGCTTGGTTCCCAAAGATGGGTCCAGATTAGAAAGATCTTGACCGTTGATTTTTTAGTCGTCCGATGATCTTCCGATCTGGCAAGATCTGGCCATCCAAAATATGAAGTAGCTCTATACGCACCGTACCTAGGACCTATATAGTGTGCGTATTGGCTTGGTTCCCAAAGGTGGGTCCATATGAGAGAGATATGGTCCATTAATTTTTTGGTCATATGATGATATTCCGATCTAGCAAGATCTGGCCATCCAAAATGCAAAGGAGCCCCATACACACGATCCCTATGATTTTTTGGTTACTGAAGATGGGTCCAAATCAAAGAGATCTAGACCATTGATTTTTTGGTCATCCAATGACCTTCCAATCTAGCAAGATTTGGCAATCCAAAATATAAATTAGCCCCATACGCACGGTCCCTGGGACTTATGGAGTGTGTATGGGCTTGGTTCCCAAAGATGGCTCCAGATCAGAGATTTTTTAGACCGTTGATTTTTTAGCCGTCTGATGATCCTTCGATCTAGCAAGATTTGGCCATCCAAAATACAAAGTAGCCCCATAAGCACGGTCCTTGGGACCTACGAGTGTGCATATGGGCTTGGTTCTTAAAGATGGGTCCAGATCATTGAGATCTAAACAGTTAATTTTCTGGCCGTCCGATAATCTTTCGATCTATCAAGATCTAGCCATCCAAAATATAAAGTAACCCCATACGCACAGTCCCTGGGACCTATGGATTGTGTGTGTTCCCAAATATGGGTCCAAATCATAGAGATATGGACCATTGATCTTTTGGCCATCCAATGATTTTCTGATCTAGCAAGATCTGGCCATCCAAAATACAAAGTATCCCCATACACACGGTCCCTGGGACCTATGGAGTGTGTATGGGCTTGGTTCCCAAAGATGGGGTCCAAATTATGGAGATGTAGACCATTGATTTTTGGTCGTTGGATTTCTCAAAGATCGAATGGTTGAAAATCATATCAGACCCCATGGTTGCAATCCTCATGGGAGAATTTCCATGCGTACGGTCTTGGTTTGGTCCAAATCAGGCAAGATCGCAAGATCTAATGGTAAATCCTTGATTCGACATCTTTTCCTCATTCCGGACACTATAACTACTCAGATTCTTGTCTGATGGCCTTGAAAATGATTTTTGATTGGTTACATTTACTTAATTAACCATAATATGAAGTTTCATGGCACTTTAAGTTCATTTGGACATACGTTGTAAAATGACCATTTTCCCCTTTTGAAGGTAGTACGATATGTATTTCTCTGGAAAGAATATGACCAATCAATTGCCAATGATTAGCTAAAATGTTTCAAAGGAACAATCACACAAAGTTTCATCTGATTCTGAGTTCATTCGTGTCACGCCCCGGACCCGGGCACCGGATCCGACCTAAATGCCTGAAAAATGACTTGTTTACCCAAGCTCCAAGGTGTGATAAAAATAAAAATAAAAAATAAAATTTCTTAACTGACCCTATCAAGTTTTGTTGAAAAAGAACATAATTTGATTTATGGTAGAAACACTACATATGGGTCAGATTATACATTTTATTGAAATGCAAATAATAAAAACAAAAGTACTAAATTCAATCAATTCGAGTTCAAAATAAATCAACAAAATCAAGATTCAATTTATTACAATCAAAAAACCAAAATAAATAAACTATGCATCTTTAATGAACGATTCAATATTCTTTGGTACACCGTCTTTTAGTCCCTATTTTCTTTCATTTCCAAATAATCTGAAAAATATTATCCATTGAATTATGAGCTTATGAAAGCCCAATAAGATTTAATCACTACATCATATCTATGACAATTCTATCAATCAAAAGTTCATACGTAGAGTATAGGTATGGAACAAGAATAACAAGCATTTCAAAATAAACTATGATTTAAAATTAATAACCCACCATGGGTCTCATTCTCCTTCTCACACTGGGAGCAGTTCAACCAAAAACTCTTCTGCAGGGGTTTAGGGCTTTGTACCCAAAGGCTCCAGGCCTTTCTTGCTTAAAAATTTACAACCATTGGGATCAATCTCACACTTCAAAAATATATACAATTCAATATCTAACCATTTAATAGATCTCCAAAATTTTAATACATTCGAGTGTAATACATATACAAAGAGTATAACTCAAATTAATTAATCAAAAAATCATAAAAGAGTGTACTTACTTTAATGGAGAGTTGATCTAACTCTTGATCAATGCTGAAAATCCGTGACTCTTAATTATTTAAGAAAAATCAAGATGAAAAACTCTATCCCACATGAACTTAGAGAATCGGCTAATTTTTTTAACTTTTCTCTTTTAAAAAAGAACGTTTTCTCCTCTTAAAGAGGCTCTCAACGATTTTCGGAATTTGGAAAGTCTTATCCCTTTACTCCTATTTATGGGTTTTTAAAACTCTCAACTTTCTCACATATCCGACGTGGGATTAACATTCTTAACAATTAATTAATAGTAATTTTCGTCACTTTAAAATGGATAAATTTATTAACCTATTAAAATTCTTATTTTAAGTTAATTATGAGTCAGAAATAGGCCTAAGACCCATAGGTATCAACTAGGCTTTAATTAGAGTCAGTTGTAGGCCCAAAAAGTCTATAAATTTGCTTCAAAGGCCTACCTTAATAATTATAATTCAACCAACATACAAGCAATCATTAATACTTAATATAAATAAATAAATGATCAAAATTTTCTTTTAAATACATTGAAAAAATGTTTAGAGTGTTACAATCCGAATGTACTTCCTCTGTAATACTACTTTTCTCTACTCTGGCCTGCCTTATATATTGATTCCATCCCTTTGCGGATCCCATTTGTGTCATTTGGTCATAATTTCTTAACCTGTCACATTTCTTATACTTCTAACACCTACACTCTTCATTACTTGATAGGCTTCTAAGGTCATAGAGCCTAAGCCTGTGAGGCAAACAGATGTCCACGTCAAGATTGGACCATTGAGGCCCTTTATTTGGATTAAAATCTAATGGGTTCTGGTCTAGCCTAAACTAAAGCTTCGTTTCTCTAGGACAAGATCACGTGTGACCATCATGGATCACCACTCTAGTCAACCATCTTCTTTTACTGGCGAGCACGGACTTTAAGGCTTGATCAAGGTGATTCAATCATTAAGGCGACTTAAAATGGAGGTAACATCCTTCAACAACACTCAAATCTTCAAGGCACTAGATTTCGGCAAACTCACGACGATCGTTGATCTCCGATCCCCATGAGTTTGAGGGGGAATATTAGAGAATATATATCATAATAAATTGTCTGAGATACACCATATCACTATTGGTGTATCTCATCACAAGATTAAGATAATATCTTAGGATTAGATTTGATTTGCTTAGAATTTCTTTCCTGTTTTGAATTCTTGCAATGCTTTATATAAGAGCTTGGAGTAGGTCTTATGTCATCACTTAAGTTTAGCAATAAACTCAAAATTCTTCAGAATCAATGGAGGTGGCTCATACGTATGAGCTCCTCCCCTATCTATTTTGATATATTCTCAAAATGGCATTATGGAAATATAGGAAAGGGATAGTGCCACATGTTGGCATTCTAGAAGAATGAGCTGACAAGTTTCCCTTCACAAGGGTGGGTGGATAACTACCTTAAAAAGCATTGTTTTGCTGCAACACAGTTGTATTGTGTCATGATGCACCTAAGTGTATGCCCTTAGTACGTAACGCATTATTAGGAATGGATCTCAATGACCTGACTATACGGATGCAGAGCTCGTTCCCTACTCTTGAATTGGTGGACCCAAATAAAACCCGAGTACCGAAGGCATGGTGCGATTTAGTCTCTATGATGCATGTAATCCCCGATTTAGGGTTAGGGAAGCCTAGAAGGAACCCGAAAATAGTTTATACTCTAAAATAGGGCTAGAGGAGTAACTTTAACAGTTATGGACTGCTTTGGGTAATGAAACGGGACTCGCAACCCAAATGAAAATGCGGCCACAAATGGTTCTGGGATCTTAACCAGAGACCTGAAAACCTCCAAAAAGACCCGAAAGTATTTCTCAAAATCCAAGTGTTACAGAGTTTGTTTTCAAACCAACAGATTTCATTGAGTTCGAGGAACCGGAGAATGAAACTTTCGTGGAGGCGGAACACAACATGAACGAATACGTTTGAGAATTAGATATTTTGATTAAGGGTTTTCTAAAAGTTGAATTGAATAGTTACTTTATGTCTTTCAGTTAATGGTTTGAATTGTTGACTTAAATGCTAAATTTATTTTGCTAAATCTTAGAATTATATATTTTGATCACTCATCGATAATTCACTATTAATTCTAGAAAAATCCAAAAAATACAAGTCCAGTTAGGTTTGACTCACAATCAGACCTAATATTTATCAATTTTTCTTAGACTTTAATTTTGAAAATCGTAGGCTGTACAACTGACAAAAGTCACTTAACTAGTTGCAACATAGAAAAACCTGAAGAGTTTTTTGAACTTTGACCTAATTTTTTAGAACCTTTCCAATGTTTGACGGATCTTTAGTTAGCATGAAATTTGAGTGTCTCGAAATTATCTTTCCATCCATAGGTGGTAGGATTCCTAACTCCAAAAGTTCCACCCTAGGGAACCATTTTACTAACTTCCTCTACATTTTTCTGAAACCAAAAATTCGATACGTCAGAAATGATTTTTGAATTTTTCTTTAAATTTTAAAATAAAAATAAAAATAGTAAAATTTGAGTAGATGCTGATAGCCTATTCACTTTCCCAACATGGCAATCGGAAAAAATTATTAAAAATCCAAAAAAGTTGAACTATAATTCTAGAAAATAATTTAAGTCAAATGAAGTGAAAATGTAAACATTTTTAACTTTGCCCAAGGTCTTGGTTTTTACCTTAATTAAAACCCTTGTAATACCCTATTTTGACTTCAAAAAGATGATTTTGGCCTTGATTTCTTAGACTATTTTGATTTTTGTTGTTAACTCATTCTTCATCCATCGCGATGGTAATTCTTGGTGTTTAATTTATTTTATTTTTTCAGGAACATTTATTTTTATTACACCGTGGATCTTGGGTAAACAAACTGATCCATAGGAATTCAGATCGGATTTGAGTGCCCAAATTTGGGTAAGATCACAGGTCGGGTTCTTGAGCCCGAGATCGGTGCTTGATAATAAATCAACTACCTTCTCAACCTTAATACATAGAGAGCAGAATACCAATTCTTCTAACTTCTCTCCTCCCTCCTTACCATAAATTCCTTAGGAATTAAAACAAATTTGAAACCCTCAAAACCCTATTTCAACATAGTTTAGATCTAGTAAATATGAAATCAAGATTTTTCCTTCACGCAAACTAATCTTCTTCCCTTTTTCAAAATTTTTTTTTTCTCTTTTATGTTAGATTAACCGATCGACGCACAAATCGAGAGCTGAAACTTGGACAGTAGTTGTTCATGGTAGTATCTCAGACTAGATACTACCATGGACAGTAGATATATACAACCGTGGACAGTAGTTGTTCATGTTCGTTCATGATCCATAGCCCAAATCTCCAACTGTTCTATCAAAGGAACAACCCTCAAGTAGGGAACAACAGATAACACTACCCAAGTATTCTTATTTGGGCTGGTCCAAGAGAAGTGTTAGAGCCCAGTGTTGTTGTAAGCTATGTTTTAAAACTCGCCGAGTCGACTTGACTCAATCGTATTTCGAATCGAACTCGGATTTCTATGCTTCACCGGGTTAACTCAAAACTCGGCCGAGTCTACTCAAAACTCAGCCGAGTCAACCGTTTAAAGGTCGAATCAACTTGAAACTCAAATGTTTTTTAATAAATTATAATTGTTTTTATTATTTTTTCTATATTTCATGATTTTTCAAAGTTTTGTTTAATAAATATTATTTTTTATATATTTAAATATTTAATAATTATTGTAATGACTTACCGAGTCGACGACCCAATGGACTTCTGAGTCGAGTCCGAGCAGTTCGAGTTTTAAAACATAGGTTATAAGAACACTTGGGACCTCAGTTATGGTCTTTTCAGGTCCATTAAAACCCACTCAAAAACACTATAACCGTGTTTGGATTGAATGATGGAAAAACCTTTACATCAGATAAAAGCTATAGACATTATAAGAAGAATACGCTTGTCTACAATAAAAGCAGAAAAACAAGCTCCTTTGAATCCCAACAAAGAAAGAAACTCCTTTTCAAGATATATGCACATCGTATGCCACCATATTCCTTGCGAGCCAAACAGCCTATAACTCTTGATGAAGGATGTTCAAGACAAAGCTATGTCTGCATCCAAATAAATAAAACTAATATGACCAAATTAACCAAGGACTAGGAAACAGGTCTGCAAAGAGCATATATATCTAGTGAAAGATTTCCTTCCCTCCCTAAATCGCAAACACTTTTGGGCCCATTGACTTATGAATGTTTGGCCCACTTCTTGATAAGAAACATCTTAGGCGATTTCTAGCCATTGGATTGAAGCATTTTTCATGGGGTCATTGCTAGACGTACATTGGATTCGAGCATTTTGGGGTATGTGGATCGAATGGCTAAGAAATCACCAATCGGCTAATTGTTGATGTGTAGATCCACCAAGAGGTTAGCTAAACATTCACGAGTCAGTGGGCCTGGAAGAGTGTACCCTCAAAGCCTTTTTGGGAGGGGAAGAATCAAAACTTTGCTCCTACCCCCTAGGAGCAAAAAACATTCCCAGATCTGGATTACCAATTGAAAAAAAAATAGAAAAATAGGTGGGGCAGCTAGTACTTCACCGATTGGAATGTCCCTGAATTTTTATTGCCGGCAGAGGTCTGTGGAAGAAAAAAATTCGGAGTACATGTCCATGAAGAACTTGTCGACGATGTCAAGGTAGACCGGACATGTAAGGCGAGAGTAGTAGTGAAGAATCTCTTCTATGTCCAACACATGATCCACATTACTCACGTCTATCAACTCCAGCTCCTTCAGCTTTTGTGCCAGCATGTAACTCTCTGTCTCCCGCACTCTCAGACAACATGACTCTTCAGGTCTCTGCTTGGCAAACTTCATGAAGCTCCTCCCATTGTAAATGTTTTCTTCCTTCATGGGTTCTTTCTCCATAATTCTTTTCTTCTTGGTTCTCTTCTTCGCTTCATTGTGATTGGATTCCCATTGGTTTGTGAAGTTGGTATAGAAATTATCCAATTCTCTAACATTTTGATGATTTTTCATGTCTCCACCTGCATCACAAGAGGAGGGATTAAAGGGAGGGGTCTTTGGTAGCCTCTCGTATCCTCCAGAAAGCAGAGCCTTGATGCCTTGGAGGGTCTTGTGAAAGAACTTCTTTGTTTTAGAGATGGGGTTTCTCAGCAGCATTTCGTGGCTCTAGTTTTCTTGTTCTTTTGTCGGATCTAAGTCTACCTCTATCTTTTCTGGCTATTTATTTCTGTAAGAACGGATACGATTATTTTCCTTCTTTTCTTTAGCTTATGTTCCTTTCGAAATAAAGATAAGAGAGATAGAGACGTTGAAACTTCTTAGCCTTACCTTGAGATAAAGGCAACGCAATACAAAAGGACAAAGAGACGAGGATGAGACACCCCTTTTTTCCTTCCACTCTTTGAATCCACCCGCTCCTCTCTCTCTCTCTCTCTTATTCAAGAGTACTTGGTAGTCTTGTAATTCTCTCTATCCAACAATGCAGGAGATGCCAAGGAACAAAGCTTGTGAGCTTTGGTTATAGGATGCTTTTCGTAAATTACTTTTACTTTTAATGGTGGAGTTGGTGTGTAGCCTCTTTAAGAGAAAGGAGCGGGTGGTTGTTGAAACTTGAGAAACCACCCCTCCCTCTCTCTCTCTCTTTTTCTCTCCCAAAGTAAGCCATGGCTGCGCTGCTCCTTAGCTTCGCTCGTATTGACGAAGTATACAGTAGTTATTTTGTCTACACTACTCACTCTGGTGCAAGAAGATGTCTTTATCAACCACAATTTGTGGATATGCCCGTTTGGGGCAGGAAATGGATCCCACCTTGGGGTCAGGTCTAGGTAAATCCATATTTAAATCCGACTTTGAACCCTAGTTAGTAAATTCACGTATTATACGCGTTTAATACCCAGATTTCTTATTTTTTTTTAAGAAACGTTTTATTATAGCATATAAAATAAAATATTACGAATTTTAAGACTATACAAATAAAACACGTATTATTCGCGTTTAATACATGAATTTTGTCTCTTTTTTTAGGATAAAACCATATTAAATGGCTGCATAAAATGAAAAAATTGGTAAAATTCAGGCGGCTAAACGAATATAACATTTCAACAATGGCCGAATGTTTGACCAAATTTTGTTATCCGGAAACCAAATTAAACTCGAACTTTCCTGTTTTGAATCTTTGTCGTATACCGAATTGCTAACTATTCTTTGAACTAGCTGATCCGGATCTGGATCCCCTTGATTTAAATCTGAAGCAAGATCCATATGTAAATTCCATATCGAACCCATATATATGTATACTGGTCCAATCGGCTGCATAATGCTATTTTTATGATAAGAATTCAAGACTGGATCTGCCCAATCCGAATTCGGCTTGGATTAACTCATCTAGATCCATATCCCACCAATTTTTATTTAGATTATGTTTTATAGATCCAATAAACCTCAAAATTACGATTTCAAATCCAGTTAGATCTCGGGTCAAATCCAACCCATTTTAATGCCCTATGCCCATTGAAACATACCTTCCGATAATTGATCAAGTACTTCTCAGATGATCCATAGCCCAAAAGTCGTGCAATTGGATGATTATGATAACAACGTTTATGAAAGAACCCTTGTTGGTTGCTTGCTTGTGGCTGTAATCAACTCGTATAAATCAATCGAATTTGTTGAATAAATAGTGGTAATCATATAAATGTGGTCACGGTTTCAAATCGGTTTAGAGCTCGGGTCAAAATCAACCCATTTTAATGCCCTATGCCCATTGATACATACCTTTCGAGAACTGATCAAGTACTTCTCAGATGATCCATTGCCCAAAAGTCGTGTGATTGGATGATTATGATAACAACGTTTATGAAAGAACCCTTGTTGCTTGCTTGTGGCTGTAATCAACTCGTATCAATTAATCGAATTTGTTGAATAAATAGTGGTAACCATATAAATGTGATCCCCCGGAAGGTAGAGTAGAAATTATTATGACAAAATAAAGTAGTAAAAATGAATCGGGAATATTAGAGATGGGAATTTTACCCGTGGCTCAGCCTGGCCCAATAGTTGATCTGGCCAGATCCAGCCAGCTAAACCTCCGGTCGGCATGGGCTTGGAATTTGAGCCAGAGTTTTGCGGGCTGGGCTGGGCTGTCCTGGCCCATGAGGCAGCCCACCAAGTCCAATCACTCTCAAAAATTGAATTTTAAGGCTCATCCCATTAAATTTCTAATTTTAAATACCCTCTCCCCGCAAAATTAGAAATTTCAAAGTTCCCCCTTCCTCTTTGCATGTAAAAACAGTTCTTGTTTTTTTTTCAACTATTTTAAAAAAACAGTCTGACAAGTCAGTCCAGCCCACCCTACGGCTGGGCCCGTAAGTACAGCCCGTGGCTCGATCCTAGCAAGCAGCCCGGCCTTGGATTTGACCGTGGGCTGAGCCAAGGCTTCAAAATTTCTGTGCGGCTCAGGTGGAGGCCCAGCTCAACTCTACTTCGGCTCACCATGGCCCAGCCTGAGTTAGACCTGGCCCGACAGGCCAAATTCGCACCTCTAATCGGGATCGTATGGTTGTTGTGGATCTGCAGCACTAACTAGTGGATAGTTTGTCAATCAATTGGAAGGATAGTGAGGCTACATAAATATCTTGTTTGTGCAAACATATACAGTTCGATAGAGAGTGAGAGTGTGTTTAAGAACAAAAAATGAATAATAGAGATAAGGCTTGCCCTTCTTCTCGAAAAAATTCATTTAAGGAAGAATCAGTCAAATAAGGCTTCAGCCCTTCTTATTTCCTTCATTTGAAATAGGTGGGTGTGTGAACGTATTAGAAGTTCAGTCGCGTTCTCCTACTCACTGCCCTTGTTGTTGTTGAGCAGTCGTCCCACACATCCCGTCGCTTAAGCAAGTTTCCAACTGATACCGGTAGTTTTCGGAACTCTATTGGTTTGGCTTCGATCTGGTCACAAATCTAACTTGTCCAACTCTAGGATTCGTGTAGCATTTTTTTTTATAGTGCAACAGTTCTTGTTTGCTTCAAAAATCTTTGTTCTTAAATGATTTCTTTTCCTATTTAAATCATGTGTTCTTGTTGTTTGTTGATTGATTTCATTCAATGTGATGAAATTGTAAAACTATTTTCCTATTTACTTGGTTTATTTTGGGAATCCCTAAGGGCCTATTTGGTACGCGAGAAAAAGAGTTTCAATGGTAAATATTTAGCCAGAGACGAATATTATCTTGGCTAAATATTTGTTCATATCAATATTTAACAACGTTTGGTACGTGTATTAGCTAGCTTACTTCAGTTTCTTTCAATTTTCAGTGGGTCTCACATATCAAAGTAAATCAAATATGGATTAGGTGAGTGTGGGACTCACATGTTAGGTCAGAGGATCCAAAAAAAACTCATTTTTATCTTTTTTATATATTAAAAAACTCATTCTTATTTTCCCGTCAGAAAATAAAATTTTCCCACCAAGGCTTGGTGTAAAAATATTTACTCAGGGGAGAAAGGTAATCAAATGTTTTTCCACCGCGGTGGGCAAATTTGCGGGCCCTGCTAAATATTCGGCACGGGTAAGTGCGTGCCAAACACGTCCGGGTGAATATTAGCACGCGCAAATATTTTATTTTCCACCGCGGTGGCCTACCAAACATGCCCTAAAATCAAAACCCCCTTTCTATCTTGCCTAATCATCTTATTGTGGCGGTGTTCTGTTCCGTTCGGTCAGTTCAATAGTCCCAACACCGGTCTATATTATTCTTTGTAAATCTTCATTGGACCTGGTTGGACCGTTGTTCGGGTTCAATTTTAAAAACACTGATCTATATCTATACGATTATAAAGCCAAAATCGGGGTTGCCACCCATGTTTGCGACCTCTCTACTTTAAAGGCAAAACCTTCCTTCATTAAACGCCTCTCTATTCTAAAGACAAAACATGGGTTGGAGCAGGCCCCTTCACAGTTCAGGTTGTCCAGCACGCCCACATTCCTCATCAATGATGATGATGGACAATAGTATAAGCCACGTGGCACACTTTCGAGACCACTGACCGTATGGATGTTTGTCCCATTCCTAGGTGGACCTATATATCAATATCAGCCTGATTAGTGATTTCAAGCCTTTGGATCTTAGTACCCCAAATAATACTCGATCAAAATCTACGGTTAAAAATTAACCCATGAAAATGACTCCAATCAAATCCTTAAAAATCACTCATCAGGCTATTTTTTTGCTTGTAGGTCCATCTAGGGATGGGCCAAACATCGATACCGTCAGTGATCTCTGGAATGCATAATTGCCTTTGTTTGTTTTAACACTTATTTTAGGAAAAGGTGGCACGCTTAGATGATAATGATGCCAGACTTGATGACATTGATCCACATGACAAATTTAAAATTCAGGTAATTCTAGCATCATTAGGCGTTAGCTCCACCAAACGGTACCATGTTAATTCTCTTTTTGTTCCTCGCAAGGCAAAAGAAGCCATTGCGGGGATCACTGAGCTTACCATGTTGATGATAATTTTATGAATAATAGTTTCATAAAATAGTTATGGGAACTTCAATTGTGATCTTCAGGTCCATTTATGATTCTGCTTGTTGACTTCAAAGACTAGTTAGTGATTGTTGAACTAGGAATGAACACACCTCTAGAGAGACTGGATTGTTAACGTTGTTTTGTATATCAAATAAAGCAATTCATGTGCTTTATGCACTGGCTTGTGAAGGATTTTGGTTAGCCTAGGCTCTATGGTGTTCGGTGCAATGGGATTGCATTCACTTCTGCTGCCTTTTCTGGGGGATCCATCTGCTAAAAGAATGTAAAGTTTGTGATTTTGGAGATTAGATTACATTTGTTTTACTAATAGAGATATTCTTGAGGGACTTATCATCTTGATAAGTGTCAGTAGATGCAAAATTTCTCCTTTCTCGTCTAGTGAGTGCATGTTGTAGATATATATCTGCTCTCTAAAATCTTCTTCTTTTGTCTTTCAAAACTTTAAACCACGAGTACTTGACTTTGAAATAGGGGGAATTAATGAGGAGCACAAAGTTTCTCCAATAAGTCCTATCAATCTAAGACAGAGGAAGTCTTGCAAGAAGTTCTATCAATCTATGCATATGGGCATATCATACTCGAGTATACTTATACGTTAGAGATGAGTGCTTGCACACATATGTGAATTAGAGAATGTATGCATATTTTAATAAATGGAGTTAATGTACAACTTACACAACAACTATATTTAAGATCTGGACAAGTCAGCTAGTTCGAACATATTTGGCTCGCAAAGATGACATATCAAATGTCTTTTGCAGTCCAATTTGTATCCCTTGAAGGATAAAACATTGGTTTCTTATCCATGATTTCACTCAACCATGGTAACTCCTACTTGCTTGAGACAACATCCTTATGGAGTTTCTATGGTGTTCTTATCTTTTATTTGTTCTTTTTAACCTTGGATGTTAGTGTCTATAAGATCTTGAACACTGATCTTTTTTATTATAAAGTTTTCTAATCTTCTTTATGAAAAGGTTTATGTGTCCTTGAGGATTCTTGATCAATTTATGTGGTTTGATCTGGCATCTTATATTTGCACACTTCGATAAAATTTTCATTCTATGATGGGTTTTTTTAACATATATAATATAGTCTACTAATGTTCTGGCTACTGAAACTTACATATTTTCATATAGCTGATTTTTTAACTTGATCCTTACATATAGGCATGGATTCTTTGTTTGGACTACTCAAATGAAAGTTGTTAACCATAGCATAATGTTTGTGATTGGAAAGCAATTTAAAATACAATGTTAGAAGGCAATGACAGTTGTAAGCTACAAAAATTATAACAGAAAGAAAAAACATATGAACCAGGATAACAAGAGCATAGAGAGGGGAATTACAAGATTAAAAAACTCTAGTATAGCACCTCCTGTTATGAACGGTTGGCAATTTTAGGTAAGAATTTAAGAAGACAATAGCAAAAATTGCAATAGTATTCTCACAAAAGAAAAAGGAAAAAAATCTGATACAAGGTAACAAGAACATCGAGAGGGAAATTACTTAGGATTAACAACCTCCGAAATGGCACCTCGTGTGGAGGGGCATCATGACTCTTTATATTGCTTCATTAAAATGTTCAATGTTCTTTTGTATATAATGGTTATGTAAAGTAGGTTTTCGTAGCGTATATAATAATTGAGTTGAACTTTTATTTTTTATATATCAATTGTATTAGACTTTTGTTTGTTCTATCAGGTCGGGTAAATGACTCATCGTCAATAGTGCATTTTCGTAAAAAAGTAACATTCCAAAAAATAAAGCACTGTGTGCGTTGTTTTTATTTAAATTTCAATTGGATTCATTGACGGGGTAACACATTCCCTGACGGTTATAAATCATCAGAAATTTGCCGACAACATAGGTAAAAGGCCAACATCAACAGTTCTACCAGGGAAAGACTAAATTTAGCGACGAATAAACTGGTGGTTCTAAACCACCTGCATTGAACTTTCCTCGGCGGCTTTAAAATCGCCGGTGTTGGCCTTTTACCTACGCCGTTGGCAATTTTTTGACGGTTTATAATCGCTGGCAAAGGCTTTGCCAGTAGGTTAGAACCATCAGGAAAAACATATTTTTTTATAGTACTCATACACCTAGAGAGTCAAATAGGTCACTAGAGTTAGAGGAAAACCTTTTCGTTAAGGATCTACAATCCACAACTCAATACAAATGAATAAACACTCATCGATTAATCAAACGAAAGTTTACGTTTTGATAGTTATAATTCAACTTATGATTTTTTTCATAGAGATACTTACCTTCAAATGAATTCAAAACAAAGAACTGAATCTTCATAAAGAATTTTCACCACAAATGACGTACTTATAGTGATGATCCTTAACTGGGTAGAAGAGTAGACGGTGTAAAGAACAAAGTGTAGCCTATCAAACAATCAAAGCCTTCACAGAATGATGCAGCTTGATTTGCTCAAGTGAAGCTCTCAAATAATCCAAATCTCTTCAACTTAAATGATATCAATGAATGAGAGTAAAAGAGTTGTTGCTTGGTTATTTGTTCTAGGGTTTATCTCTTTATATATGTGCAAATCTCAAATAAGAGAAACAAACTTAAAATGCGGGCGCCCAACAAATCAAAAATTGTGAGACTAGAAAGTCAAGCCGAGATCTGCTTTTCTCGGGGGGTTGACCACTCAAAGAATTATGTCCGAGGGGCGGTCGGCTGTACAAAGTGGTCGATCGACCCGAAAGCCAAATTATAAAAATCAATAAAAAGGGGGGCAGTCGACCAAAACTTTTGGTCGGTTGGCTGCTCAGGGTCAAAATCGAGCAGTCTACTGCACCAAATGGTTCTCTTAAGTCCGATCAATCGATATGTTAAGTCTGATCAATTGGACGGGTCTGATTGATTAGACTTTGGGTCCGATCGATTGCAGCCAACCACCAAATTGTCAACACCATTCAATCGAAACAACAGGCAAAAAAAATTTCTTCCAATCAATTGGGCATGTCCAATTGATTGGTCATATGGTCCAATCAATTGGTCTAAATCAATTTTGCATAATAATGTCTATGATTCAAACACAAACTCACAAGTACGTAGGGCATTATTATAATAGTTAATCACATAAGTTCTAGGCCTCTAAGTCACTTACCATCCTAATATGTGTGTCAATCAGAGATAGCTTCGAGTCTTTAAATGTAACAATCTTCTGTTCATTTCTCTAGCATTCTTCTTATAGTACTCGAGTAATGAAATCACACCAACACTTGTACGCCTAACGCCTCACACATGGTGGTTAATTACATTTTTTTTTTGTCTTACAAAATTCTATCAATCCTAAAAGTCTTGACCTAACATCTTTTTTTTACATAATTTCTAGTTTTTACTTAAGTTCCTTTTATTTTTTTACCATTGTTTGTCCACATTATATATAGTAAGTTGGTGGTCTGGACCTTGGGATCCCACGCTAGGACAATACTAAGTTGTTGTATAGTCAATCTATAGTATCTATCAGCTAGCCCATTAGGATGGCCCACTAATGACATAAACGTACACAGATAGGAGTAAATCTTTGATGACGGACGCTGATGACCGACCACAATATGGGACACGTAGCATACTCTTAGAGACCATGGTTTAAAAAATGACCATTATAACAAAAATAATGGTTGTTATAACAGATTCGGACCTCCCCCCATTATGTTATATGCCGTTTTAACGCTCAGAAAAAAAACAACCGTTATTTTCGTTATTATTTTCTGTTATTTTTTCATTATAACGAAAATATAAACCGTTATTTTTTGAAAACAAATTGTTAAGAAACATTCATTATTTCAGTTTTTTTCCGTTATTTTTCAGTTATTTTCTATTTCTTTTCCATTTTCTTCCGATATAAATTTTATTGAAATTTTGAAATTCAAATTTTGAATTTTAGCACCGTTATTTTCCATTAGCTTCCTTTATTTCCAATTTTTTGCCCATGTGCATTACAATCCGTTATAATGGAAAAAATAATAACGCCGCAGTCCTTTATACCGTTTGAGTGCCGAAGTCACCCAATTTTTACAAACGTTTTTGTTGGGGAGTGCCGTGGGCACGGGCCATTTACTAGTATATTTATAAAACATATACATCTATATATACTTAAATGGGTCAATTTTTTGGTCCTAAATTTTGAAGTAAAGTCCTATTGAATGCGAATTTATTCTCAAATGTATCTTTCCCCGAATATTTGGCCATGTATTTAAACATCGGAACCGAATTATACTCTACTTTTTTATAATAACTTTTGACATTAAAGAATTCGATGTTTATTATATTTGTTTTGTGAGATCCAATGAAGCCTAAACACCATTCTGTCGGCTTTTTTGTCATCATATACTAAAAGGTATTGGGTTGGTGGACGTAATTGCAATGTTTTAAACACCGGACCGGACCGACTGTCCAACCAGGTCGACCGGATTTTCAAAAAATATCGGTCCGGTTCATGTTGAACCTGAAGTTTGAAGAGAACCGACGGTTTTTTTTCAAAACCAGTAGCTAGCCGTCAGTGGCGGAGCCAGGATTTTGCTCACGGGTGGGCAAAGTGGCAAGTGACAGTCAATAATAGCTGGTGATATTGGCATGGTATAAAAAAATGTTGTTTAAACGGTTTTAACTGCTGTTAAAATGATAACTCCTCAAGCCCGTTATGTTAAAAACCGTTTTTACACTTAGAAAAAAACAGCCATTTTTTTTCGTTTTAATGACAGTTAAAATCTGAAAAAATTTGTTGAAAAAAAGGCCAATTTTTTTTTTGTTAAAATCTGTTATTTTTCGGTTAAATTCCATTTTTCCGTTAAATTCTATTTTTGCCCTTGCTAATGGTAACGCCCCCGGTCCATTATACCGTTAAAACCTCCTTTAAACCTTGAAAATTTTGGTACCAATTTTTTTGCGGAAATCTGAGATAGACGTCATCAACGGTGATGACAAACCACAGTGTGGCCACATGGCACACTCTTAGAGACTACTGATCGTATGGATGTTTATCCCATCCCTACGTGGACCTACAGACCAAAAACCAGCCTGATTTGTGATTTCTAACCATTGAATTGGACTTTTTTTCATAGAAAATATTTAACCGTTGGATTTGAACATTATTTGATGTAATTAGATCCAAAGGTTTGAAATCACTAATGAGGCTGATTTTTGGTTTGTAGCTCCACCTAGGGATGGGCTAAACATCCATTCAGTAAATGGTCTCTAAGAGTGTTGACCACAGTAAAAACTGTGGTCCACCAAAGGATGGCCAAACATTTTGAGGGTGAGCGCAAGGCAAGAGAGTTGCACGTGGCTCTAACTGGAGACAACTTAGGGATGCCCCCCCCCCCCCCGGCAGTGGCTGTCAAACTGACCAAATCATGGATTCGTACCCGGTTTGGAGAAGGATTTCTCCTAAATTTTAGCTAAATCTTCAATTCTTTTTGTTATATTTTTATGCAAAAAATAAGAAGCAAATTTTCCTCAAAAAAAAACTTTTAATTCTTATATCCTAATCCTGATTCTTGACCGTATCCTTGAATAAAGAAAAGGGCTTTTTTGCTTAACTCCCTTACTTTATTGATGCAATTTGCATCTCACCCAATGTTTTTAAAATATTTGCGTCTCACCCTTTGACCATGGTCAAGGTCGTTGACCATAGACAGTCTCCGGATGGACATCTCAATGTTTTTTAATGACTGTAATGACCTTGGGTGAGACGCAAATATGTTAAAAACATTGGGTGCGATGCAAATTGCATCAATAAAGGGGGACAAGCAAAAAATCCCTTTTTTAGGTTTTTTTTTTTCTTGAGGATTAAGGATATTGTATTTTAAATTTTCATATTTTTTACTGGCTCAGGCTCCGGTTACAGGACACAATATGAGCCACGTGACACACTCTTGGAGGACTGACCGTATGGATGTTTGGCCAATCCCTAAGTGGACCTACAAACCAAAAATCAGCCTGATTAGTGATTTATACGCGTTGGATTGGACTTATTTTCATGGGTTGATCTCAACTGTGGGAATTTGAGCAGTATTTGAGGTACAAAGATCCAATGTCTAAAAATCACCAATCAGGCTGATTTTTGGTTCGTAAGTCCACCTAGGGATTGGCCAAACATCCATTCGGTCAGAGTCCTCTAAGAGTATGCCACGTGGCTCATATTGTGTCCTGTAACCGGAGCCTGTTATTTTAAGGCGGTGTTGAAAAAGTGCTCAATTAATCTAACAGCTGGAAATCACCATTCAAGCTGATTTTTGGTGCATAGGTGCATCAAAGTCAGGCTTATACAGTAGGCTGGTATTGGATCTATAGCAATTGAGCCATTAATGATGGCTTAGTGAACGGCTGGGCATAGGCGTAGCCGATAAAGACTTCTTTTAGTGCGTTAAATTTTAGCTTCAATAACAGGACACGTGTCCAGAAGGTTGGAACTAGTCTCGATCAGGGGTCCAGCCGGATTTCACACGGCTCGTCACTCGTGCTATTGAAGACTCTCCATCTAACTACCCGCCAAATGGTCTTTCCCTCCCTACAAGAAATCACAAATATCAAGTCATTTTGGATGATTTACAGCATTCTCATTGGGTGGCAGCTGACAACCTTGCATGTACGCCAATTCGCCATAGTTTATAATTTAGTAGCGGGCGTGCATTGTACGTGAGTGATTGTAGGGGCTTTTTTGGAAGATTAGTTTGGAGGAGTGAATCTGTAAATTGTGATAACTCGTAGCAAAATAAAAAAATTCAAAATTCTTGTTGTAATTCGATATCTTTTCCATTCGTCAGTGTAGGTATATACAACATCTTGAATGTATGTTACGACCTTTGATATCTATAACCGACATGCACGAAGCGGCGGGCAAACTCAACCGGGCATTCACTCGACCGTTATGGGCATTCACTCAGCCGTTACTACTTTCACAACACTCCCCCTTGGATGTCCGCTGCTTTATGAAAATTGTATCGTTAAAACTTTGTCAGGAAAACCCAGTGGGATAAAACCTGATCTAAGGAAAAAGAGTGCAATGTACCAGCAGATTGTGGTGATTGTGCTAGATGCGTCTAAGACTGCCTCATTAAAACCTTGTCAAGAAAACCTAGTGGAATAAAACCCGATCGAAAGAAAAAGAGTACAGTACGCAGAAAAACCTTGATAATAATAACTCTCCTTATAAGGACGCTCCCCCTGATGTGAATTGGCATGAGTAAACTTGAATGTCAACTAGAAAGTTCATGTAGTCAACGCATACCAATGCAGTATACCAATTTTTTGAATGTAGACGTAGGTAATGCCTTGGTAAATAGATCTGCAAGATTGTCTTCTGAACATATCTGCTAGACTTCAATATTGCCATTTTGTTTAAGCTCATAAGTGGAAAAAAAAACTTTGGTGAAATATGTTTCGTTCTATCACCCTTAATATATCCGCCTTTAATTTGTGTTATACATGCGGCGTTATCCTCATATAAAGTCGTCGGGGCATCTGTGATTGAAGGAAAATCACATGTGTTCCGAATATGGTGGACTACGGATCTCAACCATATGTACTCACGGCTAGCTTTATGGAGTGCAAGTATCTCAGAGTGGTTTGAGGACGTTGCTACCATAGTTTGCTTGGTAGATCGCCATGAGATAGTTGTGTTGCCGCAAGTGAATACATATCCTGTTTGCGATCGAGCCTTATGAGGATCAGAAAGATATCCAGCGTCTGCATATCCAACCAATTTTGAAGTATTAGTTGATTCTCTTGAGTATAACAAGCCCATGTCTGTTGTACCACGGAGGTAACGTAATATATGCTTGATGCTGTTCCAATGTCGTAGAGTTGGTGCAGAACTGTATCTTGCCAATAAGTTGACAGAGAATGCAATGTCAAGTCGAGTGCAACTTGCTAGATACATCAATGCACCAATCGCACTGAGGTATGGTACTTCAGGACTGAGGAGTGCTTCGTCGTCTTCTCGATGACGAAAAGGATCCATTTTAATGTCAAGTAACCGGACAACCATTGGAGAACTCAATAGATGAGCTTTATCCATGTTAAAGCGCTTTAGGACTTTTTTGGTGTATGTGGATTGGTGTACAAGGATTCCACTTGAGAGATATTCGATCTGCAGGCCGAGATAAAATTTTGTTTTTCCAAGGTCTTTCATCTCAAACTCTTTCTTTAAGTATGCAGCAGTTTTTGTGAGCTCTTCAGGAGTCCTGATGATATTCAGATCATCTACATACACTGCAATTATGGCAAATCTCATTTCTGATTTCTTAATAAAAACACATAAGCATATGGGATCGTTAACATATCCTTCTTTTACTAAGTACTCACTTAGACGGTGATACCACATGCATCCAGATTGCTTCAATCCATACAGGGATCGTTGAAGTTTGATAGAGTACATACTACGTTGTTTCGAGAAATTTGTTTCAGGCAATTTAAATCCTTAAGAGACTTTCATATAGATGTCAGTATCTAAGAGCCCATATAAATACACGGTCACTACATCCAAAAGGCGCATGCCAAGTCTTTCTGAGATCACTAGACTAATCAAGAACCAAAAAGTAATTGCATCCATTATTGGGGAATATGTTTCCTCATAATCTATACCCGGTCTCTGCGATAAACCTTGTGCTACCAGTCGTGCTTTATATCTAACGATCTCATCTTTTTCGTTACGTTTTCGTACGAACACATACTTGTATCATATTAGTTTTACAACTTCGGGTGTTAGGGTTATAGGACAAAATACTTTGTGTTTTGCTAGTGAATCTAGCTCAGCCTGGATTGCTTCTTTCCACTTTAACCAGTCGCATCAATTAATAAAGTGCTTAACAAAATACCAACAACTAAGATAAAGTTAAAGATACTAATATATGTTAAATAGTTGTTAACGTGGCATGGTAGGTTGTTCGCATCATCAACTCTTTTGACCGCCGATATTGGAATCTTCAAAAAAATCCGAAGCTTCCATATGTGAGTGATGTCCATCTTCAGGGTGGAGTGGTCAGCGTAATTCATTTCAACCTTCTTCCCCTTTGCCTTAACGGAGGCTTGATATAAGTCAATTAAATGTTTTGACGCACGACAAGTACGTGACCAATGACCTTCATGCCACATCTATAACAAATGTCCTCATAGTTAACTATGAGGACGTTTGTTCTGTAAAATTGTTCCTTTGGCATCGTTTGCCCCGTCAGTATATTTTTTATTCAGATAATTGTAATAGCCATGACCATTGTGACCACCAGTACCAAATCCTTCCTCGTCCCCGATTTTGCCTTTGACCACCATGACCATGAAAACTACTTCGTCCCCGACTGTGCCCGTGACCTCTACGAGCACGACCACGGAATGTCATGACATTAGCTTCAGGTACAGGTTTAGTACTAGTCGAACGTGTGCCATGGTTCTTCATTAGAAGCTCATTGTTCTATTTGGCAACGAGGAGACATGATATTAATGCCGAATACTTCTGAAACCCACGCTCTCGATATTGCTGCTGCAGGAGCACATTCGAAGCATGAAATGTTGAGTAAGTTTTCTCCAACATATCTGCATCAGTGAGCTTTTCGCCACACAATTTCAGCTGCGAGGTAATTTTGAACATCGCAAAATTATAGTCTGTGATTATTTTAAAATCTTGCAGACGTAAGTGCCTCCAATCGTAGCGTGCTTTTGGGAGAATGACAATCTTTTGGTGATCGTATCGTTCCTTTAGGTTGTTCCAAAGGGTAAGTGGATCCTTGACGGTAAGGTATTCAGTTTTCAAGCCTTCATGTAGGTGGTGGCGTAGAAAAATCATCGCATTTGCTTTGTCCTGTAGAGATGTTGCATTGTCAACCTTCAATGTTGATCCAAGGTTCTTAGCATCAAGGTGGACCTCAGCATCTAGGACCCAAGAGAGGTAATTATTGCCCGTTATGTGGAGGGCGGCAAAATCGAGTTTGGTAAGGTTTAACATGCTTTTCATAGAGATGTCAAAGAAGAGAAATAATGTAATATTTGCAAAGTTCATGCCCTTGTTACGATAATATACGTATGTAACATAAGAATTTATTATGTAGTCTGATATTCCAATATCCCAATATTTTGATGCACTATAAAGAAGTAATAATCATCTTTGAAAAAGTACAATGCTTACTGATAACCAGGGTTGACAGAGATGCGCCTACGATCATCATGTGGACTAGACCGAGGACTTATGCTTCCAGTCTAGTCTTTCGGCAGTGATGTGTAACTAATGTGGAATAGCGTGCTTGTGAAATATGAACTGATTAAGTGAATATATAAACCACAACTAAAACTACGTGTGGTACTTATTTCATCGCATTTGATGTACTAATATATAACACATCTATATTTCTGACATAAGTTGAACAAAACAATATCTTCTAGGTATAAACACCAAATCAAATTTCTAAAAAAAATCGTCAATGGTAAGCCAAGTCAGAGCACTAGTGGCCCTCATACCATAATTAGAAAGATGGAGTCTGGGTTTCACTCTTTTCAGCTTGCAATACAAGGTAGTAGGCAAAGGAAAGAGATATATATCTAGCAATAGAACAATATAGAAACTCAACACATGTTCACTTATAAGAAAATTGTTTCAATCATTGATCTTAAAACTGAGTTTCAATCATCAAATGCAAGTTTCAAGTCATCAAGAAATAAACATGGGATATATGACCAAACGTGTGAATGAAGAACATTACATTTTGCCTAACTGAAATTAGAAGCACAATGGAAAATTTTCAGGCATGATTATTGGTCAATGTGCCAATAAGTTTCTTGTAAAAAAAAATATCTAGAAGGAACTATCGTTTAAACCTTGGTTTTAATTCATGATCGGCAACTAAAATGGCTCATCCGGAGATGCAAATTTGAATGGTCCAAATTTATGCATCTCAAATGTTTTAGAATAACTCTGAGACACAACCAACATACTCATCCAAGCACTAATCGTATGTCATATTATTCTAATCATGAATTATATGCTAATCAGTATTTCCAGGAATGCAATGACATTTTATGGGTGATGTACTTACTGTTTTAGGGGTTGAAAAATAACTCAGGTGCAACGTAGATTTTCAGAAATAATTTATCAAAGTAGTACAGGAAGAAAAAGTCATAAAACAGAACATCAAACTATGAATTGTGTACTATTAAAAAGGCAGTAGACATGCATTCCAAATTGTTGAAGAGCAACGTGCTCCTACTTGCAATCCCCACTGGGCAATGTAAATAGTTCAACCAAAAGATAAATGTGGTAAAGCACAACGATCCACATCTATGAAATAGTCAAAGAAAATTCACAAAACATATAACATTATGTTTTAGGTCTAAATAAAATGTCTGGTTGGGAAAATGCAAAAAGCATGATACTCTATCCTTTTGCAATCCCTGAAAGTTGCTGAGAGGCCAGTTCGGTCAGCTTATGATAGTGTATTAGTATATATCCTTCTAGAAAACAATCCATCTAACATTCCACGGGCTCTCAAGCCCTTCCACAATGCCTTCAGTGACCTACTTGTTTTGGTAATTACACCATAGAGCTACAACATATATAATGCCAATACTCATTCATCACTTCACCAAATAGACTTAAAATTCAGTATTTGCAGAGACATGTACACAATTTACATGTATGACCTCAAACAGAATTTGAAATTTCTTTTCTTTTGCAAATAGTTTTATGTTTTGTGTTAGTGCTGAACTGGTGGCTTATTCCGACAAGCTTCTTAACTTGGAATATGGTAATTAAAATTGTCTGCGATGTATGATGATCATAAAATACTCTCGCTGATATGGTTTTATATGGATTGGAGGATCAAATGTTAATATTAAAACTTTAATTTTTTTTTAAAATTGTGATATGACAGAATGTATCCTACTGTATTGGTGCATATCATCAATAAACAAAGAGTGTATTGGTGAATCTTCTTGACAATAATAAATACAGATTGAGAAATGGGACTTATAAAATTATGTGTATCATGTATGTCTTTTATTAATTTGTGAAAATAGAGAACTACTAGCCGTGATTAGGATAAGTCCAGATCAAGATAAACAATCCTTGTATGAGCTGTAGCCTAAGAATAATGTCGGTTGAACAATCCTAACCATTTGAATAAGACCCTTTATTTGGAATATCACATTACCAAATGACTGATATGATTGATGTGTTTTCCTTGTAGTTTCAACGGATTAATATAATTGGTGAAGCTTTTGTTTAATAGGCTGAAATTGTCTAATAAACATTTTATTGAACAATGGCCATACATAATTCCTATAAAGCTTTTCATAATTTGCACTAGACATTCAACCCAACGACTATTCAAAAAAAAATCAAACAAGAATAGATTTGATTTTTCAGAAATGACAACATTTAGATAAATACCATTTAACAATGGAGATTGTTGTCGATACCACTGATTCACGCTCACAATCGATGGAGCTTCGTGCTGATAACGTGTTGTAATTCGATATCTTTCCCATTCATCAGTGTAGGTATATATAACATCTTGAATGTACGTTACAACCTTCGATAACTATAACCGACATGCATGAAGCGGTGGGCATTCACTCGACCGTTACGGGCATTCACTCAACCATTACTACTTTCACAACAATTCTGAAGTTGTTCATGTAATTAAGGATTTGTTTTTGAAATACAGAAGAAATGGCATAGAAAGTAATTAAGTTGTTATTAAGGAACTGTTTTAAAAATGTGAAAATAATGGCATGGTAAGTAATTAAATTGTTAGCAAGGTACTGTATTGAAAATAAAAATTATGGCATGGAAAGGTATTGGGTAATTTTAGTTGCACCCCACAAAATATGAGGGCTCCCCCTAACCCTTGTTTTTTTTAGTTTTTTTTGTATTACGAAAATGACCTATTAAGTTAGGGCATTTTCTATTGAAAACGTTGTTCGCATTTATCCTTCAGCGTTGTGCAAACCAACATGGAGTCCAATTGTGAAGCTTCCCTCGAGCCGGCGACAACAACTTCAAGCTCCCCTTAACGGCGGAATATTCTTCCTCTTTGTATGATGCCCTCTGTGTGTGTGTGTGTTCCACCGTACTCATCCCGATTCTTCATTCTTTGGCTTGTTTTATTCTTGTCTACTTCATATTGATATAGAAATCTCTATGTTGACAAGGGGTTCCAATATAATGAGGCATCATGCGGTGGTCGGGCATGGTATATATGTTCCTTGTTGGACCATATATTAAGTGAGTTAAAAATGTTGAAGGAGAACTTGGTTTAGTGAGTAAAAAATTTGGTGAATAAAAAATACTAATAATATAGTGAGTAAAGGAGAACATGTTAGGTGAGTAAAGATGTCAATTAGGGGAAAACTGAAATGCCCATTAGAGTAAAGATGTTGGAAGGGGAAGCTACTTGTTTGGTGAGTACGAAATTTACGTCTTACTATGTTAGTGTTTTTTGGTTTTAGTGGCGTGCATTCAACAGGTCGGGTGCCCTCACATTTTGTGGGGTGCGACTAAAATTACCCGAAGTATTAATGTGGTTAGCAAGGGGTTGTATTAAAAATATAATTATAACATGAGAATGAATGAGTAGAGTTAACAGGGCATTTAATCAACTTTTTTTGTTCTTGGTAGAGAGGAGAATTTAATGAACTAGTAAGTGCCTATTTTTTTAGGCTTAGGCTCTGAGGACCCCCTTTTTCTGACCCTCTCGGTGTTTGCGCGCTCGGCTGGGCATTTCAGGAATCCAACGGTGGTTTTCAACGCCTCCAAAATGAAAAAAGTGATACCAACTTGGCGATGACAACCACCGTTGGATTCTTGAAATCCACACCCGAGCACACGAACACCAAGAAGGGTCAAAAAAGTGAGTCCCCTAAGCCCCGACCCTTTTTTTTTATAGGACCCCAACCCAAGTTTTGGCTTTAAAGTAGTAATAGATAGGCATGCAATCACCGTTCGCCTAAGATTACAGGCGGAGTTCGGGTGATCAAATATGAATGATTACATCCAGGAAAGGAGCGGGCAACTTGTGTACGATCGTACACCCAGATCATACCCCATTGTTCGTTGCGTCCAAAAGAATGGACTTCACCTACCAAAAAATAAAAAATAGAATGGGCTCCAAGTCTACACGTAATCAGGTACTCATTGGAACCCTTATCTATCGAGTGCAAGTTTGCTATCCCTGGGCATTTCAAAGTCCCCTACCAAAATGCCATCTGGTGCAATATTTTTGGGGGCATTGCTCCTTGGATATTTGGCTCGTCTCTTGGTGGACCTACACATCAAAAATCATCTTGATTGGTGATTCATTGCAGTTTTATTTGAGCTCTAATCAAGCTGATTTTTTGTGTAGGTCCACCAAGGGGTGGGCCAAACATCCATGTACATCCTAAAGATCCTTCGTTTAATAGACTTAGGGTGTGTTTGATTGCACAGAAAATTTTCCCGAGAAAATACATCTGGGAAAAGCCTTAAATGGCTAATTGATTGCAACTGAGAACACATATTTTAATCATGCGAGAACATAAAGGCATATTTTCATGTGGAAATGAATTCTCAACTATCTGGATGGGAAATGAATTCCGGGCTTAGTAGGGAAAATTATCCAGATTTAAATTGCTTGGTAGGGAAAATTATGCAGATTTAAAATGGCTATCTAACAATGGACAATTGTGTTTTCCCAAGGAAAATGCAATTTTTCCACTTGGCAATCAAGCACACCCTTAATGAATCCCCACACTCCAGCCCTAGTGTAGATGATAAAAAAATGGCTTCTCCCAAGATCATAGTCCAAGTGTCACTTTACACATATCTTGAGGCATATATATCTCGAGATATTAGTGTTAGTGATGTTAAAAATGTGTTTCTGAACCAATTAAAAGAGTAAGATTAAAAAAGAGAAATAGAGAAATAAACAAATGCCTACTCGAGAATTCTTAATCAAATGTAATCGCAAGGCAGGCAATTCAATCTGAAAATAACAAAAGAGGAAAACATATATGTTTGTAGAACAGATGGATTTATTGAGACACGCGTTTGAAGCGGTTTTCAAATGCAGATTCACCCCCTGCACTTTGCGGTGTTGTTGACAGGAAACTGGAAGTTTACCCCTAAAATTCTAATATTCGCTCAAAAGTGTTTATTTTAAGTAATTATCATTCTAGCGTTATCACACTCTCCTACGTAAAATTATCATAATTATCAACTTTTCTATGTAAGAGTTTCTTCTGTTGCGTAGAACACACTTTTCTAGTTAAAATGGTATATTCGCATGCATTCATACGCATTTATTTGACCCACATGCGAAGTCATTCTCATTACTCGATTTTTCTATCGTAGGAGCACTAATCGGGCAATTTTGATGGAATGCGAGCCCACAATCAACTTCTAGAACTTAGGATCAAAGCTCAAGAGTCAACAGGCTGAGGATGAGAAAATATAGGCCAAAGACGGGAAGAGCCAGAGAGTCGAAAGGATCGAGGGACGACCAAGAGAGAAGGAGAGACAAGCCCTCAAAGAAGAGACTAAGGAGATTAAAGCTTATAAACCAACACAAGGCAAGTGCTTGCTCAGTTGGTAAAGCATGCAGAAGACCTAGTCAAAGACCAGGGTTCAAGACCCTCTGCAAGCAATTCTTCTTTATTTTGTAATATTTTCTCTCTCCTCTCTCTAGATCCTCATTCTCTCTCTACTCTCGAATCTCAATCATCCGACCCTCTCTCCTTCCGTTATCACTCGATCCTATGGCCTAACTTGGCCGACCTACTTCGTTCGATCTCCATCGCCCGATCATCACCATCATTCTCTATCGTACAATCACAGGTTGATCATCCATCACACCATCGGAAAATCCTATGGCCTTCATCATTCCATGCACTATTATATGGGCCTAAGCCGAGCTAAAGTACAAGCTCATTACAAGCAATGACCCACGGCCTGGCCATTCAGTGGACCCCACCGCCCTTATTATAGTATGTCCCTCGACTCTACCCAAAAAAAAAGGGAAACTCTCCCATGTTTTGAAATAAAACCCTAAATATTATAAAAAATTATTGCAAAACTTTTCTCAAAATCTTCTTACAATTAAAGAAGATAATTTTTTTATAAAGAATGTTTTAAAAAATAATTTTTGACAAGGAAAGAAAATAAAGTTGTTTTATGGAAAAGATTTTTCAAGAGTAGGGACTATTTATTCAAAATCTATGTGGGTCCACCTAAAGAGGGGATTAACCGTTGGATTCAAGAAAAGGGGAAGGCTTTGAAAATAAAAAGGAAAGAGGGGAGGATGGAATTTTTGGGGGTCTGCCACATACCCATGATTTCTAAATATAGGGGGAATCCCTTTCTTGCAAGAAGAGGGGGCTTCTCCACATTCTTTTTTAGAAGGAGGGAGGAGAAACCCTAAAGGATATTGAAAGATGGATTTTTCCGTATCGTCAATTCGGAAACCCTAACTTCAACAATATTTGTAAAATCCGATTATCTGCAAAATGTAACTTGTATAGCAGTACGTGTCGGATGTCGATCCGCACTCGGTGTGAGTTAGCACAATAAGGAATTAAACTGACAAATAATATACAGAGAGAAATGAGAATGGTGGAAGAGATGAGAAGGGCGAGTCGATTTAAAAACAACATTCATTTGAGATTCAGAACACCAAAATATCAAAAACAACTTCATTAATCATCAAAGAGTGCGTACATAAATCAAAATAACAGAAATAAAGAAAGCATGTAAGAAAGCATGTAAAGGGATGAGAGATGAAGAGGTAAGGGAAAGAAACGTCCATTGAAATCTCAGAGCTAAGGGCGCTACCGATCAAGAAGAGGATCGTCCAAGACTTCGATGAATGCTTCAATCAAGAGAAGGGTTTTGACAGAGAAGCATCCCATGACCTTTGGAGCTAAGGGCGCTACCGATCAAGAAGAGGACCGTCCAAATTTCATGGAATGCTACTCAATCGAGAGAAGGGGTAAGGGAAAGAAACGTCCATTGAAATCTTAGAGCTAAGGGCGCTACCGATCAAGAAGAGGACCGTCCAAGACTCCGATGAATGCTTCAATCGTGGAGAAGGGTTTTGACAGAGATGCATCCCATGACCTTTGGAGCTAAGGGCGCTACCGATCAAGAAGAGGACCGTCCAAATTTCATGGAATGCTGCTCAATCGAGAGAAGGGGTAAGGGAAAGAAACGTCCATTGAAATCTCAGAGCTAAGGGCGCTACCGATCAAGAAGAGGACCGTCCAAGACTCCGATGAATGCTTCAATCGTGGAGAAGGGTTTTGACAGAGAAGCATCCCATGACCTTTGGAGCTAAGGGCGCTATCGATCAAGTAGAGGACCGTCCAAATTTCATGGAATGCTGCTCAATCATGGAATCCACATCGACTCTTACCGGCCGACAAGGTAGATGTGAATTGGCTAATGTACTATAATGTGCCCTAAAAAGCTCACCTTTTCACTCGCCGAAAGGAGTCGGCCAAGTGAATAGGCGATCGGCCTGAGAAAGTAGTGAGAGGATCTAGAGAGAGAAAATAGACTTAGAGAGAGAAATCTCACTCTAGAGAGAGAACATGGGATTAGGGATGTCACGTCCCTTCCATGTCGTCTAGAGAGAGAAAGTGAGAGAAACTAGGTCGAGAGAGAAAGTCACTAACTCTAGAGAGAGAAAGTGAGGGTTTGGACACAGGTTTAGGGATGAGACGTCCCTTCCATGTCCGTTAGAGAAAGAGAGAGAGAAAATGAAATGTAGAGAGAGAAACTAAGATTTTTAGAGAGATAAGAGAAATCCTAGAGAGAGAGAGTAAAAGAACATGGAATTAGGGATGTCACGTCCCTTCCATGTTATTTAGAGAGGAGATCTAGAGAGAGAAAGTAGAAGAAGAGAGAGAAAGTGAGGAAGGAAGAACTAAGTTTAGAGAGAGAAAGTGTTACCTTGCAAACTTACCTCGGTGAAGGATCGGAGATCGGCCAAGTTGGCCAATGAGGTCCGGCCATGAGTGAGAGAGGGCTTGCATGATGGAAGGAGGGGTGCATGGAGGTTGCACCATGAGGAAGGGCATCATGTGCAGGCTGGCTAGTCGGGTTGGACACCTTGGTGACACCCGAAAGGTGGAGATCCATTGGCACAAGATGGTCTGCATGGCAGTAAGGTTGGGAAGAAGCTCTTGGAGAAAGAGGAGGAGATCCCTACAGCAGATCGTATGTGGGGGCCGCAAGTACACGGGCAGCAAAGAGAGGTGTCCGGTGATGATGATGGAGATCACGATGGTGGTGATCTTGTTGTATGTCCAGCAATATGGAGTGGAGCGCCAATGGATCAGGCGTTAGGAACGGTGCCCAGCTTTTCAGCATCATGGAAAAGCAGCTGGAGTTGCAGTCCGATTTGGATGCAAAGACGTTCAGCAATGAAGAAGACGATCTACAGGTGAGGAGCCAACAGTGGAGGTCACACGGTGGTGCTCTGATGTGGGTCGCCAGTGTGCTCAAGTGCCAGGAGAGAAAAAAATGGTTTCCATGGTGGTGGAACGTGCTTCACGTTGCTGTCTTTAGTGGACAAATCTACAGGTGCAGGACTTGGAAGGAACCGTTGCTGGTTCTAGATCTGAGAGGAAGGGAAAAACCGGCGAGCTTGCATGCAGGTGATGATGGAAGAGGGAAGAAGATGGTGCTGGCTGGTTTTGATGAGCAGCATCGTGGTCTGCGTGAGGGAGAGGAACAGGTGGCATTGCTGGAGATGAAGAAGGGCGTTGCTATTGATGAAGATCCGTTGAAGATGCTGGTTCGGAAGATGAAGACGTAGCTAGAGAAGGCAATCGAAAACTGCAAGGTGCCCACGCCGGAGTTGAAGAAGACCGGAGTTGCAGGTCTGCAACTCCGGTAATGGTGTTGCAGGTGTTTGGGGCGTTGCTAGGTGGTGAGCACAGCCTGTGCGTTGAGGGCAAAGGTGCTCGAGAGGATGGTTTCGAAGACATGAAGGGTGAGAAGAAGGAGGAGGAGTGCTGCAGACCATTCAGCATAGCGGAGAGGACAAACGGACCTGCCTGAGTTGCAGCCTTGCAGGTCCGTTAATGGTGAGGGAAACCGACCGGGTTTTGCAGGTGAGTGTTGGAGAAGCCACACCGTTAAGTGAAGAGGTGGCCACGGTGAGTGGCACAACAAGGTGGTGGAATGGAGAGGTGAACCGTGGTGGTTCAGCAAAGTTTCTGGCCGGAGTTGCGGTCCTGCAACTCCGGCAACGAATAAAGAAGCTGACGGCTTGGTGAGATGGTTTATGAGATTGGGAGAGATGGATTGAGGCCGAGAGAAAGAGGATACAGCCCGAGAACTGGAGGTAGCAACCACTGTTGCCGGACTGGTGTGGAGGAACGAATTGAAAGGGGAGGCGCTGTTGTGAAAGACCATGAGCAGGTAGAAGGACTTGCTAGTTCCGCCAGTCGTAGCAGCAGCTCCGTTGTGGAGGTTCTCAAGGAGAAGATCGGTGGCTGGGATGATCCTTCACAGCCTCTCTATCCAAACCAGCAACCTACGGTGGTAGAGAGAGGTGGAAGAAGTTGGATTTCAACCGGACGAGAAGGTTGCTGGTTCGGTACACCAGTTTGTGGAGGAAGAGGTGACTAGTGGTGACCTTGCTGCTAAGCATTTCAGACCTACAACTGAGTTGCAGGTTTCATGGAGGAGGAGCTCACGTCTTTGCAGCAAGGGAAGCCTCCACGGTGGTAGAGAGTTCCCACGGATTTGCTGGATGCAAGTGCTGTCCAGCACATCCTCCCATACCGTGGAGGAGATCCAATGGAGGAGGATGGTTGCTGCCCGGAAAGGAAATGAGCAGCCATTGTGAGGTGCGCCAACAGCAAGGTGGTGAGCCCGTTTTTGTGAAGGTGGAGGAACAACAATCAACATGAGTCCGTGCTATTTGAGAGAGAGAGGGGGTTAGTTAGAGAGATATTAGGAAAATAGGTTAGAGGAATGATACGGGGGTTTCGTGGAATGAAGAGAGAGAAATGGTCAAGGAAGACCAATTCTCTCACATTCATGATGTGGGCTCAAAAGGCCATGGGCCCTTCTATTGAAGTGAAGCCTTGGCCCACTTTATTCAAGTGAGGCCTTGGCCATATAAGTTTGGCTTTGTGTGCCGCCATTGAAGGCCTTGGGGCCACATGATTAGATTAGTGAAGATAGAGGGATGATGATTGGGTCAAACTCGAGATTGGCGAACCGTTAGATCTAGAGAGATCGAACGGTCCGAAGGATGATCTAAAGGTCCGATGGAAGATCTAACGGTGGAAAAGCTATGTGAGATGGGATGGAGCTAGAGAATAGAAGATTAGAGGTTAGATGATGGAGATCGGAGGGTTAGGATGATCGATTTGAAGATCGGATGGTGAGATATAGGCACTTCATTCATGGAGAGGGGGATCGGAAGGTAGATCTTGGGATCTAATGGTAGGATGAGATGATCTACGGGTTAGATATCTAAAGAAATGGAGAGAGAATTAGGAGAGAGGAGAGAGAAAATAATACAAAATAAAGGCAAAAGAGCTGGCGGAGGGTCTTGAACCCTGATCTTCAATGTAATCTTCAATCGGCTTCACCAATCACGTAAGCCGTCATTTGATGCGGCTTTGAATCACTTTGGCCCGTCTCTTGGTCTTCAGCTTTGCCTCTCTCTTAGTTCTTTATCTGGCTCTATGATCCTCTGACTTGACCCGTACTTAGCCTGTATCTTCTAGTCATAGCCTGTTGGCTCTTTAAGCTTTGATAGTAGGCTTCTATGATTGATCGTGGGCGCGTAAGTCTCGAGAATCGCCTGATCGGGTTTCCTACAATAACGAAAAGCGCGTAATGAGACTTAATCGAAACGGCTTCATATCTAGACTTCCAGAAATGCGTTTAAAGCATGCAAATATACCATTTCGTCCAGAAAAGTGTATTCTACGCAATGAAAGAGACTCTTCCGTAGAAAAGTGTATAAATAGGGAAGTTTAACATAGGAGAGTGTGATAACGCTAAAGGATAATGGCTTAAAATAAGCACTTTTAAGCGAATATCAGATATATATCCCACATTCCAGCTCTCTCTCAATCTTTGATCTCTCTCTCCAAAATAGCAAAACGTTTTCACCTTGCACCCCTCTCCATCTCTTAACCTTACTCCAATTCTCCAAGAAAAATGATCCTCCCAATGACGTCTTCTTGGTGGGGCTGCTGCTCCTCTCAACGGTTTGCTAAACCGTCCTCAACTGCACCTGCTTCATCACCGGCATCCCACTGCCAGCCGTTCTTCTCTTCAGCATCGAAACCAGGCCGTGCATCCAACCACCTCTCATCATCGTTATTTGCAGACCAGCCGTCACCCTCTTCTTCTTCTTGACCGTTTTCTTCAAACCAAAAGAAAACCAGCAGAAAATTAAAAAAAAAAAAAGAGAAGAAAAAGAAGAAAAGAAGATGAAGAGTTGAAGGAGATCGCCCCTACCGTTCTCCATCCTTGTTGAACAACCGGTCTCCACTCCATTAAGCCGCCATCAGCAAGCCATCTCTTTGGTCGATTTGCACCAAGTTGCAGGTCACACTGCCGATACGTGCAAGTCAGCACCTTCTTCACGGTTACATCATCTTGCTGTTGCCCTCCTTGTCTCAAACCGTGAGACCACTTGTTACATCTCCTATGCACCTACTGCCATCTGTCTAAGTTGCACGATCGGTAACTCTCCGCTCACATTAGTCTGTGCACGATCTTGCACACACCTGCCCCGATCGAACCTCCTCATCACTTCTCCCACATCATCCAGTGGGCATACAAACCATCAACCTTGCTGGTTCTCATTCTTCCATGCTTGATCTCACCAATCCTCATGATAAACAAGTTCCAAAGGTAATGTTTTTCTCTCCTTCTACTTTCTCTCTCTAGAATAGACCTCCTCTTTCTCTACTTTTCTCTTTCTATCTCCCTTCTATTTCATGCTTTCTAGTTAGTTTTTTATATTTATTTATGCACCAATCAGATTCAAGGTTATTGTAAGTTACTTTTCATTTTAATAAAGGTAGTTAATTTCATTAGTTTTGCTTATTATATTATGTTCTTCCTATTTTCTCTCTCATCATTTTAGCAGTTAATGGTTCTCTCTAAAATAAATAAAAAAATTCATGTTTTAATCCACATCACCAGTCTCACCTCTCCATCAATTTCTGGCAATTTTCCGTTATTTCATGTTCTTGATTGTGCTAACGTAACTAACAACGAGCGCGGATCAACATCTGACACAAAGCCGCTATGCAAACTGTTATATTTTGTAATATTAAAGTCTCGGATCTTTACAAAAGGGTTTCCGAATCCAACGACCGAAAAAACCCTTGTTTCAAATGGCGTCGTTGCCGCTCGGGTGTACGGGAGTGCGAAATAGGACATAGCTGATGGAATCGAAAAGCTGCTCAACCAGGAAGATCCAGTGTTTTGGAAACTTTCCATTTATTTTTTTTAGTCATTTTTAGCTACTTTTAAATTACTATTTTTAATGCCTCGGAAGGCCGAATGCAATTTGTAATAATTTAAGAATTTTACTGCTTTCCAAATAACTACTAGATCTTGTTCTAGGATTTTTTAGAAACCCTAGATTAAGTGAAAAAGACTAAAAAATCAAAAATCAAAAAAATTAAGGTTTTCATTTCTTGCTATTTTTAGATAGATTCTAAGATTTTCTATTTTTGGATAGCTTCCAGAAATATAGGAATCTCGAAATTAGGGTTCCCAATTTTAGGACATTCTAATTTTGGAGAGAGTCTATTTATAGATATTCTCTAATTTTGGAAAATTCTACAATAGAAGATCTTCTAATTTGAAAAGATTTCTTTAATTTGGAAAATTTCCAAAATATAAGAGATTTTAAATCTTCACTTTATTTAGAAGGTTTCCTTATCTGAAAACGTTTGAAAAGAGAAAGTTCGGAATCAAAATTCAAAAATTTCTATTCTCAACTTTGAATCATAATTGGAAAAAACTCTATTACCGGCTAAAACCAATGCGTGTTTCGTGAAACCCTAATAGCCGGTCAAACCTTCCAATAAATATCCCATAACCCTCGACCCAATCTAACCATTGAGTGCAGGAACATGATCCAGTGTGGGTAGGGAGCAAAAGCTCAAAGAGGTGGAGTCCGGCCCAAGCCCATTAGGATACCCCTCCCTATTCCACGGAGGCGACCCCGTGGCGTGGCCCATGAGAGGTAAGTCTCTATCCTCGCCTTGAGTGCGATACTGCGCAGTTGGGTAAATCATTGCCGCATGTCTATTTGTTTTTTAGCAACAACTTACTCGACTTGTGTGGCGTAGCCGTTAATCAATCAACTCTAAGAGAGCAGACCCAGCTCCAAAATTGAAACATGTGGGATTTCATCACCCACCTCATCATTCCAACTGATTTGATCCCAAGGCTCCATTTAATTAAAAAGAATCAAGAAGTAGAGCCAATTAGCCCGATGTTCAAGGAAAAACCCTTATTTCATATTCAATAGTCTGATCAAGGAAGACAACACTCCAATTCGTAGATCCTAGAGAACTAGCAATGGAAGCACTCTTTATTTGATAAATAGGGTAAACAGGAATCAAAGAAGAAGAAAGTACAGTCTCGGAGAAGAAGAAAGCATTTCACTCTTTTATTTGTTTGGTAGTTAAGCCTATTTTTAAAGAGATCAGTAACTCAGTGAAGGCGGGTTTTGAACCCAGGTCTATGTTATCATCACCCACAAACTTTACCAACTGAGCAAGCTAGCACCTTCAAAAGATTTTAGATTGAGTTGGCCCATGCAGGTCATGAACTTCACTCTTTTATGTTTGTGTATTGAAACTAGGGTATTATTCAATCGTTTGACGGAAACCCTAAATTCAACACATTTTTATTTTGATCCGATCTTCACTTTAATTCCTGCAAAACTACAGGTTTTTTTACAGTGGCTTTGTGTCGGATGTCGATCCGCACTCGAGGTTAAGATACGCATAATTGGAACACATTATAACAGAAATTAAATAGCTAGAAAATGATGGTGGGATGAGAGGGATGATGATATCGGGATTTTGAAAACATGCATTTTTGGAGATTGGTAATTAACCCTAATAACTCAAATAAATACTAACGAAATCAAAATGGACATGATTGCATAAATCAAAGCAAACTTTTATTCATTATATCAAATCAACAACGTACAAAAGTTCCTCCATTTAACAACTAAGTATTAATAAAACAATGAAACTTAGAAAGTAGTGAATAAAACTAAGTTAGAAAGAAGAAGAAGGAGAGGGAGAGAGATCTAGAGAGAGAGAGATCTTAGTAAGAGAAAAGATCAGAGGAAGAGAAAGAATAGAGAGAGAAAAGCTAACCATGATGATCAATCCTTAGAGATCGAAGGAAGACGGGTACACATGAGTGCAATGGCTTTGAAATGAAGGTGTTGCCGGTCCGATCTTGAACCCGTGATGGAGGAGATCAGGTCATTGCCAAGGGAATGAAGGAGGCGCAAATCATGGATGTGACTGTGATGCACAGTTGGAATATGCAGGGCCTGCACGAGTTCAGACCGTGAGTTGCAGACCTAGAGATGCCTGCAATGGAGGGCAGCACCCTTGGAGCAGCTATCAATCTTGATGGGCGAGTGCGTGGTGGTTGTTTGGAACACCATAGGTTAATCTTGATGGTTGTGGTGGCCGAGTCCTTGAAGATGGAGAGTGCTGGTCAACAGCCTGAGGAGTTGACGGTGGGCAATCAGGAGTAACAGTGGAGGATTTTACTGAAGGTGTGGTTGCAGACCGGTCCAGTGTTTTCGGAATTAATAATCGTAGCAGGGGTGTGCAAAGAATGACAGCTGGTGTGCACAACAAGTGCTGGCTGCAATGCACGGGACGGCCAAGGATTGAAGGCCGAGGTTCAACATCAGAGGGGAGAGACGCAGGTTTCCTACTTTAGATGTTGTTCGTGTGCGGGTAGAAGAAAAGTCGGCCAGAAGTTGATGGCCATTGGTGACATTCCAGAGGAGAAGTTGGAAGAGACGATGGCTGCTGCAAGGGGGCACCGGTGGAGAGGAGCGTGAAATGGTGAACCAAAAAACTAATCAGCTTGGCTTCAACGAAGAAGGAGGGCCATGAAAGAGGTATAGAGGTGTTGGATGCACCAGCCAAGGAAGAGAAACCATGGTAGAAAATGACTGGGTTGTGGAGAGAATAGAAAGTGCGAGCCGTGGGAGAGATGGGGGTTGGAACGTGGAGATGACAGATGGTCGGAGTTCTGCAACTCCGGCGAAATAAGAAAAGAGAAGATGAAGAAGATGAAAGAGAAGATGAAGGAAGGAAGAGAAAGATGGGGCCAAAGAAGAAGGGAAAACGTGGGGAAGGGTTTTTGGGGAGAGAAAGGAGTAGAAAGGAGGGGGATTAGGGTTCAAACGAACCCTTCTCCTTCCCTTTTTAAAGCTCCCTAGTTTCCATTAATGGAAATTAGGGAATTTTTGAAATAAAAAAAAAAAATATATATATATATATATATATATATATATATATATATATATATATATATATATTTTAAGTAAAACCTTACTTTTCTTTGGGGAATTTCTCCATTTAGTGGACCCCCCTTTTTTTATTTAAAAATAATTAATTTAAAGTGTTTGAAAATAGCGAGGTCCACTAAATGGTCGGGCCACGGGTCTATGATGATGGGCCCGGCTACTGGTCCACAAGGATTGATGATGTCCATCGTCTCACAAGATGATGTGACAGACAATTTCATGACGATCGGATGGATGATGACTTGATTGGGACCCAGATTGGTAGATCGACGGATCTAGAGAGATCCAATGGTCCGGTGGAAGATCCAACGGTCAAAAAGCTAAGGGAGATGAGACAGAGCCAATGGGCAGCAGTTTTGGGGTTAAGTCAGTAGATTCGAGGACCGAGAGATGAAGAGAGAGAGAATAAGGAGAGATGAGAGAGAAAATATCAGAAAATTGAGATAAAAGTATTGGCAGAGGGTCTGGAACCCTGGTCTTCACTGTGACCATCCTCACGCTTCTCCAATAGAGTAGACTATCATTCCTTGCTGACTCATGTGGCTTTAAACGCTTTGGTCCATCTCTTGGTCATTGGCTCTCCTGCTCTCTTCGTTCTTTGGGCTGGCTTTTTGGTCCTCTTATTCAGCCCATATTTGGCCCATATCTTCTAGTCATAGCATGTGGGCTCTTTAAGCTTTGATAATGGGCATTCCTGATCGATGTCGGCTCGTAAGTCTCGAGAATTGTCTCATCGGGGTTTCCTGCGACAGAAGAAGCGCGTAATGAGACTTTATCAGAACGACTCAATGTCTAGACTTCCAAAAATGTGTTTAATATATGCAAATATATAATTTCGTCTAGAAAAGTGTGTTCTACGCAACAAAAGAGACTCTTATGTAGAAAAGTAGATAAATAGAGCATTTTAACGTAGGAGAGTGTGAAAACGCTTAGAAGATAATAGTGAAAAATACGCACTTTTAAGCGAATATCACAACCCCCAACCAACATATTGCCAATCCTTGGCAATTAGTGCGAAATAAATGAGCTTAAAAGGGCTCTGCACATGCTACACACTTTTTTATATTAGCTCCGGGAAAACACCGTTCGTCAAATCATTGAATGGAAGCAAAAATAGTTACATGCTAGCGAAGAGTTGGAAAGTTTTGGCAAGACTACAGACTGATAATCATGACCCAGAATAGTCAGACTCTGCGTGTGTATGTGCTCAACATTTTCATCATCCGACAGTAAAGATTTCCAGATCACCTCTAAGTTTTTATGCTTCGACCTCAAATCTCACGTGTTTAGCACTCAGAATAGAATCACACAAGAAGGGTTTTCTTCTTTTCTCTCAATTTATATGTGAGGAGATGTGTTGATATATGAAAGCAAAGATCTCACATATGTATTATTTAAAGGAAGGACATCTTTAACAGAAGAAGATCTCATGATTGGAATACCACTTCACTCGGGAACGTCAAATCAAACTCTATAGCTTCTCCTTCTCCAATCTCCACATTTTATGATCGTGCTATCCTAGAATCAAATAGGACTTTCCTGGGTTATAATGAGGCTTAGGTCCGGTGTAGAAAAATAAAGGGATACAGGATTTCAAAGATCTTGAGAGGATATCTCTATTTTCTTGTATTTTTTTCTGCGATGTAGCACCATTATCTGGTTCTTTTTCTTCTTTTTTCATATTTTTCTCTTTTTCTAGATATTGTTGAGACTGCTCAATTTCTTTTCAGCTCCTTTTCATACTTTCTTTCCATATTTTGTTTTCAGCTTGAACCACTTTCTTTTCCTTTTGATTTTTTTTCTTTACTTTTCTTTTTCACGGTACACCCACATCAGTTATTCTTTTGTCCATCTCAAAATAAGGGTAGCCAGTCATGTTTCGTAGCTGGACTGGATTTTAGGTTGATGGGTTTGCAAAGAAAAGGCTTTTATAGAAGGGCTCAAGGGGTTTCTAGTGAAGTATAATTCAGGTAAGTAAAAAGGCTGAATGGTTCAGAAAAATGGCCTAAATCATTTTCTCGGGTTTGCACTATCATGTATACTGTCTTGACTGGATACAGAGAAGGTTCTGTTGTAGTAATCCAATTTTTGATGTCGTTCCGTGTTCCATGATCAAATAAAAGGGTAATGAGATCTCTCAACGAATATTGCAGGCAAGAAGAATAGTGAGTCATCTTGTGACTCAGAATTGTTGTATAATCCTCTGAATTGATTAAAAGTTCGAAAGCTTACTGGGTTAGGTCTCCACAATTATTCTCATAGGATCTCCAGAATTTCTAAACTTAGGATGACTCTGATATTGATAGTGTACAATTGTGCCGAATATGAGTTTTTCTGAGTTTTCAAACCTGGTGTAGTCACGCCTGACTTGACTCGACACTAACAAAAATTGACATCCTCAATACTGACTTAACGAAGGTTTTTAGCTAATCAAAATCAGGGTATTTGACACATTTTTGAAATTCTAGAAAACTTTTGGAGAACATCCGAAATCACCCCAAAAATGAATTTTTTTTTTTTATCAAAATGAAGACATGAGTTTTGGTAAATACCCACCCCAAACCAAAATACAGCACCGTCCTCGGTGCTCATGACTGGGACATAAAATGATAAAAAATCAGTGATGACGAAGCAAAGGTTCATGGAGGATGTTACCAAATCGGCAGAACTCGACAGTGTGTGGTACCTGATGATAGGAAGAATGAATGTACCTGCATTTCAGAGATATAACAGTAATAACAATTGCATGAGACTCATGTACTCTAGGAATACCGGAATTGCCTTTCCGAAAGCGCTAAGTTTTACGTCTTCAGCCAGACATGACGGGGGTGACAGGCACCCCCAACCAAGTTGGGGCACAGGAGACTGAGTGGATCATCAGTCGACATAGACAGGATCGATGAGATCAATTTCAAAAGTCTGAATGAACGACACATCAAGTTCATGGAACTGCTTAAGACGCTGGCCATTTACCTGGAATGAGGAGTGATCCTTGGGATCCTCAATAGTGATTGCCCCAAAGGGTGTGACTGCGGTGACCATATAAAGATCGGTCCACCTAGATTTCAATTTCCCAAGGAAGAGATGGAGACGAGAATTATAAAGAAGGACCTTCTGTCCTGGATAGAACTCTTTCCTGAGGATGCTCTTGTCATGTATCCACTTCATCTTTGTTTTGTAATTCTTGGACAAGTTGTAGGCATCATTTCTGAGTTCTTCTAATTCATTCATTTAAATTTTTCGCTCCTCCCCTGCAGAGTCGAGGTCGAAGTTGAGCTTCTTAATGGCCCACAGGGCACGATGTTCAATCTCTACCAGTAGATGACAGGGTTTCCCAAAGACGAGACAATATGAAGACATATTGAGTGGGGTCTTGTAGGCGGTTCTGTATCCCCATAACGCATCAATGAGACGAGTAGACCAGTCTTTACGTGTGGTATTGACTGTCTTCTCCAAGATCTGCTTGATCTGATGATTAGAAACCTCTACTTGACCACTAGTCTGCAGATGATAAGCTAGAGCAACCTTGTGGGTTACCCCATACTTTTTCATTAATTTCTCGAATATCCTATTGCAGAAATGGGTGCCCCCATCACTAATGATGGCCTTAGGAGCACCGAACCAGGCGAAGATGAACTCCTTTAGGAATTTGACCACTACTTTGTGGTCATTGGTCTGGGTGGGAATGGCTTCTATCCATTTGGAGACATAGTCTACCGCAAGGAGAATGTACTCAAAACCATAGGAAACCGGAAAGAGACCCATGAAGTCGATGTCCCAGATGTCAAATATTTCATCGACTTGGATGGGAAATAGGGGCATCATGTTCTTCTGGGAGATGCGGCCTAGATGCTGGCAATTAGGACAGGTTTTGCTGTAGATGTGGGCATCTTTAAATAATGTGGGTCAGTAGAATCCGCATTGCAGAACTTTTTCTGGAGTCTTATTAGTGCTGAAATGACCACCACAAGGTTCGTCATGACACGAGGACAAGATATTGAGTTGGTCCGACTCAGGGACACAGAGACGAATGATCTGGTCAGGACAGTATTTATACAAATAAGGGTCATCCCAAGAGTAGTATTTAACTCTTGCTAGGAATTGGCTTTTGTCCTGTTTTGACCAGTGTGAAGGCATTTCTTCAGTGACAAGGTAGTTGACAATGTCAGCATACCATGGATGAACGGAGATAGCGAACAGTTGTTCATCTGAAAAGGTCTCAGGGATGGGCTGGGTGTCGAAGGATGACTCTAACGTCAGTCTAGACAAGTGATCATCCACTACATTCTCAGTTCCTTTCTTATCCTTTATCTTGAGGTCGAATTCTTGTAATAATAAAATCCATCGAATTAATCGAGGCTTGGTTTCCTTTTTCGACATGTGATAAGGAAGGGCTGCATGATCAGTGTACACGACCACCTTAGTGGCTAAGAGGTACTGACGGAATTTATCAAGGGCGAAGATTACCGCCAGGAGTTCTTTCTCAGTGGTGGAGTAATTCATTTGGGCGGAGTTAAGAGTTTTGCTCGCGTAGTAAATCACATGTGACCTTTCATCAACTCTCTGCCCTAGAACAGCGCCTAACGCGTAGTCAGAAGCATCGCACATTACCTCGAAAGGTAGAGTCTAGTCCGGGGGACGGATAATGGGCGCAGTAGTGAGCTCAGATTTGAGACGCTCAAATGCCTTGACATAGTCAGCATTAAAGTCGAAAAGACTATCTTTAGCCAGAAGATGGGACAGAGGTCGAGCGATTTGAGAGAAGTCCTTGATGAATCGCCTATAGAATCCTCCGTGTCCCAAAAAGGACCGGATGTCACGTACAGACTTAGGAGTAGGCAAGGTCGAGATGATATCGATTTTAGCTTTGTCGACCTCAATGCCATGATGAGAAATGACATGTCCCAGAACAATGCCCTTCTTCACCATGAAGTGGCATTTCTCCCAATTGAGGACAAGTCGCTTGTCCTGACAGTGTTGAAGTACAAGCCCTAGATGGTTCAGACAGTCATCAAAGGATGACCCAAAAACTGAGAAGTCGTCCATAAAGACTTTGAGGAATTTTTCCACCATGTCAGAGAATATGCTCATCATACACCTTTGAAAGGTCGCAGGTGCATTGCAGAGGCCAAAGGGCATGCGTTTGTAGGCAAAAGTGCCAAAGGGACATGTGAAAGTTGTCTTCTCGTGATCCTCAGGGGTGATGGGTATTTGATTATACCCTGAGTAAGCATCAAGGAAGCAGTAATAGGAGTGACCTGCTAGTCTCTCCAACATCTGGCCTATGAAGGGTAAAGGAAAATGGTCCTTCCTAGTATTGGTGTTCAGTCGTCGGTAATCGATGCAGACTCTCCACCCTTTCTTCAGGCGCTGGGTGACCATTTCCTTGTTCTCATTTTCCACAATTGCGAATCCTGCCTTTTTAGGGACGACATGAATAGGACTCACCCATTTGCTATCGGAGATGGGGTAGATGATACATGCATCTAACAATTTAAGGACCTCGTCCTAGACTACATCCTTCAAGGTTCAACCTCCTCTGGTGTTCTTGAGAGGTTTTGGATTCATCCTCGAGATATATGTGATGTTGGCAAACCGAGGGGTCTATGCTTCGAATATCATCTATAGTCAACCTATCGCAGATTTGTGCTCGTTGAGCAGCTCGAGAAGTTTCTTACGTTCACTCTCAGACAAAGCGGAAGCAATAATGACAGGGTAGATTTCCTTAGGACCAAGATAGGCATAGGAAAGATCTATTGGAAGTGGCTTGAGCTCCAATGTTGGAACAGATGGTGTTGAAGTAGGTATCACAGAAGACACTGATTGAAGATGTTTGACTTCAGTAGGTAAATGAAGGATGGGTTCTCTGGCCATGGTTATCAGAGGCTCAAACTCGATGAGTGGAGCGGGGATCTCTATCAGTGGAGCAGTCTCCAAAAGATCATTGACATTAGAAATAGCTGACTCTGTGGCAAAGTCAGCCCCAAAGTGTGCTAAACACTGCTTAAGAATATCTTCGGTGGAGTCTGGGATTAGACTCTCAACGGCACACATTTCATTAGCTACATCGCGATCGGCATCTTGTTGCATTAAACGAAAGATGTTGACCTCAGCTTTGAGGTTACCGAAAGCGATGGACATGTTTCCGTCCCAGCACCCGATGTGTGCATTCGTGGTGGCAAGGAATGGACGGCCTAAGATGACTGGAATGCGGTTATCCTGACATGGCTCGGTGTCGAGAATGATAAAGTCTACAGGATAATAAAAGTCAGCGACTTTTACTAGGACATCTTCAATGATTCCTCTTGGAATCTTGATGGACTGATCAGCTAATTTGAGGGTGACATTGGTAGGCTTCATATCTTTCAGTTCTAACTGCTGATATACCGAGAACGGTATGAGGTTGACGCTAGCCCCTAAATCTAGCAAGGCAGTGCAGCTAAAGTTGTCTCCAATTTCACATTGGACAGTTGGGCTACCTGGATCCTTGTGTTTGATCACACAGTTGCGTTGAATGAACGCGGTAGATTTTTCTACCAAGAAGGCAGCTTTGGGTACATGTGTACGCCGCTTGACTGTGCACAAGTCATTGAAGAATTTGGCATAGGAGGGGATTTGCTTGATAGCAGAAAGGAATGGAATATTAATCTGGACGTCTTTAAAGACATCTAAGATCTCAGAGAATTGCTGATCCCGCTTATCTTGGACAATTCTGTCCGGGAAGGGAGGCTTTACTCGACAAATGGATTTGTCTTTAACCTTCGATTTCTGCATAGGGATATCTGATATTGGTGCAGAGGTAGGATTGGTACTAGTTTCCTCTGTGCAAGTGATTGGTGCTGGAGATGGCACTGGTGGCGGTTGGACTCCCATGTCCACAATTTTTCATGACCGTAGGGTTGTTACAGCTTGCACTTCCCCTTGACAGTTCTCATTCTGGTTCTGAGATTTGGAACTGATCTCATAAATTGCTCTTTTGTCATTTCTTTTTGGGTTAGCGATGGGTTGGCTAGGGAAGATGCCTTTAGCTTTCTCAGCTTCCAGGTTGCATAAGCGTTGCTCTAGACGAAGCATGGATTGTTGTTGCTATTGCTCTAGGCGTTGCATAGATCGTTGTTGCTGAGTAATGAGTTGAGCTAGAAGGTCTTCGATACCGGATTTGGGGACCAACTGTTAAGGGATAGCTAATGGGAGCTGAGGCACCAATTCGCGACTCGAGCTCATCGGGGCATTATAGTTATAGGCTGGAGAATTAGTTGGGACAATCGGTTGGTTTTGAAAGGTCTGTGGGACTCTTTGCTGATTCTGAAATGTGCTCGGTTGTCCAGAGTATTGACCCTGTTGGAACTGCTAGTTCTGAGTAGATGGGTACTGACTCTGCTGGTACTGACCCTGATTGAATTGCCTAGTGGGTTGATTGAACCCAAGAGGATACATGCCTTGAGGCTGACGTGGAGGTTGAGCTTGTGATTGAGTAGATTAAGGCCTCCAAGAGAAGTTAGGGTGGTTTCTCGTGTTATGATGATAAGATTGACTATATGAGTTATGAGTGGGTGGTTTCTATGTGCTGAAAGCACAAACTTTTTCCTGAAGAGAATTTGACCATCCTTCATTCAAAGGACAATGCTCAGTAGTATGGGAGGGTTGTAGACAAAGGGTGCAGGATTCCATAGGGCTCTCGTGTCCCATATGCATGACTGGGGTAGATTGTTGAGTAGGCTTTTGTACTGACACAGCTAGTACCGAGACTGACTTGCTCAACTCTTGAATTACAAATCGAAGCTCAGTATCAGCTGTAGCATCATGTCCCTTAGTTGTCCTTTGGACCGAAGTGGTTCGACTAAACTCTAAGTCAGTCGTCCAATGTTGAGAGTTTTCTCCTAACTCTCCCAAGAATTTGTATGCATTGGTCGGAGTTCGGTGCAGGAATTTTCCCTGGCACATTGACTCTACCATGGTCCGGGACTCATCAGTAAGTCCCTTGTAGAAGACGTGGACAAGATTGCCCTTGTCGATGCTCTGGTGGGGACACTTAGTCAGGTAGTCTTGGAATCTATCCCACGCTTAGAAAAATTTCTCATCGGACTTCTGTCGAAAGTCCTGGATGAGTTGCTTCATTTGGTTGGTCCGAGTCATGGGGTAGAATTTAGACATGAATTTGCCCACCAACTCTTTCCAACTGCTGATTGAATCAGCGGATAAGGAGTAGAGCCAATCTGAGGCTCGATCTTTGAGTGAGAATGGGAAAACTCGCAAACGCACATTGTCATCATCGAGGTTCTAATTTTTGAAAAGTAGGATGACATGTTGGAATTCCCAAATATGGGAATATGGGTCTTCTCTTGGGAGACCACGAAAGGTTGGCAGCATTTGGATTGTCTGTGGCCTAATCTCAAACTGCACTGCCGTAGTAGGTGGGAGAATAATGCAAGTGGACGGATTAGCAGAAATAGGGGCGAACGTCTTGATAAGAGGTCGTTCGACTGCCATGACTACAAAGGTAGTAGTACTGGGGGAGGCGGGTGGGGAAAGAGATAGGGAAGAATTCAGTAGAGGATCCATTGTAGGTACGTGATTCTCAGATCGAATCAAGCGCTTGTTCGGACGAGTCCAAACAGGCATACGCTGATGAGGCAAGCTCTATACCTGGCAAAAAGTTGCCAAAGAGGAACACTATCCTAAATGATGCATACCAAGCACAGATAATCCTATTGTAAGCAATCAGGATATATTTTATGAATTATCTTTGTTAGTTTTGGGGCTAGAGTAGATTATGATAGTCGGCGGACCACTGGTTTATCTTTTAACCGCCGGACTAATTGTTTTGCACTCAGAGGTTCTCACCAGGCTACACTCTTCAGAGCGAATCCTTTAGTACTAACTCTAGTTAACAACAAGGCAATCCGAAGCCTAGACAGACGTGCGGCACAATGGCTGACTTAAGTACGTCCCAAACTAACCGGATTGGTCAAGTGGATAAGAAGAGTGTTCCTTCGGGTTAAGCTAGGGTTGATGCATGTTCCTAGTCCACACGCAACTAACCGCCGAATAGTCCAAGATGCCACATCGAGCTTAATGTACTTGAGTAGCAGGGACTTATGGGTGTGTTAGACAACAGGGACCCGCGCTCGTGGTCTTATTTAAATTGGATGTTAAGCGGGTTCGCTTTATATGGATTTTTTCTCGAACACCTGGTTAATTGACTCTACTTCTTGATTCTTTTTAATTAAATGGAGCATTGTGATCAAATCAGTTGAAATGATGAGGTGGGTGATGAAATCCCACCAGTTTCAATTTTGGAGCTGGGTCTGCTCTCTTAAAGTTGATTGATTAATGGCCACGCCACGCAAGTCGAAGAATATGTATGCGAAAGCAAATAGACAAGCGGCAATGATGCACCCAATAACACCGTATCGCACTCAAAGCGAAGATAGGGACTTACCTCCCGTGGGCCACGCCACGGGGTCGCCTCCGTGGGTTAGGGAGGGGTATCCTAATGGGCTTGGGCCCGACTCCACCTCTTTGAGCTTTCGCTCCCTACCCACACTGGATCGTGTTCCTGCAGAAAAGTTAGATCGCACGGTCTAGGTATTCGGGATTCTATTTGGAAGATCCTTGCCTTTTTAGGGTTCACAGAACAAGCACTGGATTTAGGCAAGTTTTTGAATTATTTTCCAAATTCGAGATGGGGTAAAATTTAGGAATTCCCAGATTGGAAAATACCTAGATTGGAAAGTTCCCCGAATTGTGGAGATCTTCCAATAAAGATTTGATTGCGAGATCCCTTATAATTTTTGAAAATTTCTCAAAATTGAAATTTTGCTAGATTTTGGGTATATCCTTTTTGCATACTTTTCCAAATTCGGAGGATTTCTAAAGATGGAAATTCCTATAAAGTGAAAACTTCTAAGAGGGGAAACCCTAATTAAGCAGAGTTTCAAGATTTTGGAATCTTTCCAAAAATCGCAAATCCTGGATTGGTGATTTCTAAAAATCTGCAGAATATAAAACCCTAATTTGTTTGAATTTTGATTTTTTTATTTTTTGATATTTTTCACTTAATCTAGGGTTTCTAAAAAACCCTAGAACAAGATCTAGCAGTTATTTCGAAAGCAGTAAAATTCCTAAATTATTACAACTTTGCACTCGGCCTTCCGAGGCATTAAAAATAGTAATTTAAAAGACTGCTAAAAATCACTAAAAACAAAAAATAGAAAGTTTCCTGAAAAGGTCGGGCTGTCCAAATTGAGTAGCTTTCCGCTTCAACAACTTTCCAATTCCATCATTACGTCCTTTTTCGCACTCCCGTACACCCGAGCGGCAGCGGCGCCATTTCAAACTAGGGTATTATTCGATCGTTGGACGGAAACCCTATATTCAACACATTTTTATTTTGATCCGATCTTCACTTTAATTCCTGCAAAACTACAAGTTTTTTTACAGTGGCTTTGTGTCGGATGTCGATCCGCACTCGAGGTTAAGATACGCATAATTGGAACACATTATAACGGAAATTAAATAGCTAGAAAATGATGGTGGGATGAGAGGGATGATGATATCGGGATTTTGAAAACATGCATTTTTGGAGATTGGTAATTAACCCTAATAACTCAAATAAATACTAACGAAATCAAAATGGACATGATTGCATAAATCAAAGCAAACTTTTATTCATTATATCAAATCAACAACGTACAAAAGTTCCTCCATTTAACAACTAAGCATTAATAAAACAATGAAACTTAGAAAGCAGTGAATAAAACTAAGTTAGAAAGAAGAAGAAGGAGAGGGGGAGGGATCTAGAGAAAGAGAGAGAGAGATCTTAGTAAGAGAAAAGATCAGAGGAAGAGAAAGAATAGAGAGAGAAAAGCTAACCATGATGATCAATCCTTAGAGATCGAAGGAAGACGGGTACACATGAGTGCAATGGCTTTGAAATGAAGGTGTTGCCGGTCCGATCGTGAACCCGTGATGGAGGAGATCAAGTCCTTGCCAAGGGAATGAAGGACGCGCAAATCGTGGATGTGACTGTGATGCACAGTTGGAATATGCAGGGCTTGCACGAGTTCAGACCGTGAGTTGCAGACCTAAAGATGCCTGCAATGGAGGGCAGCACCCTTGGAGCAGCTATCAATCTTGATGGGCGAGTGCGTGGTGGTTGTTTGGAACACCATAGGTTAATCTTGATGGTTGTGGTAGCCGAGTCCTTGAAGATGGAGAGTGCTGGTCAACAGCCTGAGGAGTTGATGGTGGGCAATCGGGAGTAACAGTGGAGGATTTTGCTGAAGGTGTGGTTGCAGACCGGTCCAGTGTTTCCGGAATTAATAATCGTAGCAGGGGTGTGCAAGGAACGACAGCTGGTGTGCACAACAAGTGTTGGCTGCAATGCATGGGACGGCCAAGGATTGAAGGCCGAGGTTCAACATCAGAGGGGAGAGACGCAGGTTTCCTACTTTAGATGTTGTTCGTGTGCGGGTAGAAGAAAAGTCGGCTAGAAGTTGATGGCCATTGGTGACATTCCAGAGGAGAAGTTTGAAGAGACGATGGTTGCTGCAAGGGGGCACCGGTGGAGAGGAACGTGAAATGGTGAACCAAAAAACTAATCAGCTTGGCTTCAACAAAGAAGGAGGGCCATGAAAGAGGTGTAGAGGTGTTGGATGCACGAGCCAAGGAAGAGAAACCATGGTAGAAAATGACTGGGTTGTGGAGAGAATAGAAAGTGTGAGCCATGGGAGAGATGGGGGTTGGAACGTGGAGATGACAGATGGTCGGAGTTCTGCAACTCTGGCGAAATAAGAAAAGAGAAGATGAAGAAGATGAAAGAGAAATTAAGGAAAGAAGAGAAAGATGGGGCCAAAGAAGAAGGGAAAACGTGGGGAAGGGTTTTTGGGGAGAGAAAGGAGTAGAAAGGAGGGGGATTAGGGTTCAAACGAACCCTTCTCCTTTCCCTTTTAAAGCTCCCTAGTTTCCATTAATGGAAATTAGGGAATTTTTGAAATAAAAAAAAAAATATATATATATATATATATATATATATATATATATATTTTAAGTAAAACCTTACTTTTCTTTGGGAAATTTCTCCATTTAATGGACCCCCCTTTTTTATTTAAAAATAATTAATTTAAAGTGTTTGAAAATCGTGAGGTCCACTAAATGGTCGGGCCACGAGTCTATGATGATGGGCCCGGCTACTGGTCCACAAGGATTGATGATGTCCATCGTCTCACAAGATGATGTGACAGACAATTTGATAACGATCGGATAGATGGTGACTTGATTGGGACCCAGATTGGTAGATCGACGGATCTAGAGAGATCCAACGGTCCGGTAGAAGATCCAACGGTTATAAAGCTAAGGGAGATGAGACAAAGCCAATGGGCAGCAGTTCTGGGGTTAGGTCAGTAGATTCAAGGACCGAGAGATGAAGAGAGAGAATAAGGAGAGATGAGAGAGAAAATATCAGAAAATGGAGATAAAAGTATTGGCAGAGGGTCTGGAACCCTGGTCTTCACTGTGACCATCCTCACGCTTCTCCAATAGAGTAGACTATCATTCCTTGCTGACTCATGTGGCTTTAAACGCTTTGGTCCGTCTCTTGGTCATTGGCTCTCCTGCTCTCTTCGTTCTTTGGGCTGCCTTTTTGGTTCTATTATTCAGCCCATATTTGGCCCATATCTTCTAGTAATAGCATGTGGGCTCTTTAAGCTTTGATAATGGGCTTTCCTGATCGATGTGGGCTCGCAAGTCTCGAGAATTGTCTCATCGGGGTTTCCTGCGACAGAAGAAGCGCGTAATGAGACTTTATCAGAACAACTCAATGTCTAGACTTCCGAAAATGTGTTTAATGCATGCAAATATACCATTTTGTCCAGAAAAGTGTGTTCTACGCAATAAAAGAGACTCTTACGTAGAAAAGTAGATAAATAGAGCATTTTAACGTAGGAGAGTGTGAAAACGCTTAGAAGATAACAGTGAAAAATACGCACTTTTAAGCGAATATCATGTATGTCTTATAAAAGGATATGAACATGGGATTTTTATTGACAATATAGTGTTGTATGGTAACCAGTGAAGAGTCCTTTTAAAACAGTATACCAACGTTTGGTTTTAAAAACCAACGATCGAATCAAATCTCTCAGTCAAAGGTCAAATGGTCAACGATCAAATAACTAATAAATAATATTTCATAAAGAAATAAATGGTTTTTAAAAATTATTTTGTATAAAAAGATAGATCCACGTCCCACGGCCCAATCGACAACACACGCACGTCTGGGTGTGTGTGATGAGATGCATAATTGTGCCCAATGGGCACAAAATTGGGAGACCCAAGGGCTCCACCCTTAAGCTCCAACACTTATCCTTATAAACTAGAGGAACTCTTTACTCCATATGAAAAAGCATTAAAGTTTTTTCCCTCCATTAAGAAAATGGAGGGAAAAAAGCATGTGTCAGATTTTGTGACCCGAAAAGGTCCGTAGCTACATAAATTCTCCTATAGCTCTCTGAATCGCTTCTCCATCCTTTTTGGAGAATATGGACTCCTTCCGTGTTCTTTTCAAGCTTCCTTAGCCCTTATCCGAGAGTTAGATGCTCCATTTCATCAATACTACTTTACTGTTGGTACTCAAGCTAAATTTGGGTCCATTAATTCGTAGAGAAGGGAACAATCTCCGGATCTGTATAGTCGTGAGATTCATTATAAATAATATTTTACTAAAGTTAAAACAAAAGGTTAATGGGGATTTCACTTGCCTGGATGTGCTAGAATGAGGATTTGAAGGAGAAATCCACCACAGGGCAAAGATTTTCTATACCTTAGTCCAAAGAGAGAAGAGGTAGAAAGAATAGAGAGCTTCTAATTTTTGTAAAATTAAAAATTATTTTTCATCATTTTAAAAGGAGTATTTATATCAACCCTCAAAAAGCCCTAACTTAGGTTACTAATGGGCCTAAGTCTCATAGGTATCAACTGGGCTACTAATTGGGCCTAAAAAGTCTCCAAAATAGCTCTAAAAGCCCACCAAAATCAAAAACATAAATAAATATAATTCAAGCACTCCTCAATCATTAAAATAATTAATTATCTACTGTAACAAATAATAGGTACATATGCATGGCATTACACAGATGGACATAACTCAAAATGCCATGCTTACAGATGAGATCAAATATCTTGTTCCTCCTCAAGTTCATTACTAGAGGAATAGGGTGAAGAGGCATCAGCACCTCTCACACCGTCATCAACCACTTTTATAGAGTTGCCAGAACTCTCTATGTACTCCCTCCCTGCCACTCTGGGATGTTAGAGAAGGTTGACTCCCTTGCTAGCGATTGTCCAACCTCTCTACTTCTTCACTATCGGACTCTACAACATGCCTCTTGCAGGGAGTACTAACCATACAAGTTTTGAGAAGGGGAGGGGAGAGATGTCAATGGGTAGAATAACAAACAGACAAAAGGCCAATCACACTTACAAGAAATATGCAAGAAGATGAGAAAGAAAAAGTAAGAAGTTGTAAGGAATATTTTCATATTTAATTTGGCAAAGATTCCGTTTGAAATAAAAATATTCTTGTAACCATTCCTACGAGCACCAATGTATTGTGAAGATGTCGTGGTACGCATACTTCGTCAATTACGTGAAGACTAGAAGACAGAGACAGCAAGAATCAGACGGTTGACGACATGAGTCATAGTCAAATATTTTGACAATGGGAGAGTCCGATCGATTAAACATAGCCCAATCGATTGGAGGACTCTGTGAAATCGATTGGAAGCAACGAGACAGAACATGATAAATGCCCAATCGATTGGAGACCTCTGTAAAATCGATTGGAGGATACGAGGTAGAACATGATCAAAGCCCAATCGATTGAACACATCTGTAAAATCGATTGGAGGATACGAGGTAGAACATGATCAAAGCCCAATCGATTGAACACATCTGTAAAATCGATTGGAGTCTATGAGACAGAACATGATCATAGCCCAATCAATTGGAGACCTCTGTAAAATCGATTGAAGCCTTTGAGACAAAAACTTATTTGAGGCCAATCGATTGGAGACCTCTGTAAAATCGATTGGAGCCTATGGAACAGAAACTTTATTAAAGCCAATCGATTGGACCATAATACCCAATCGATTGGACATAGCCCAATCAATTAGACCCAGAGTATAATTGATTGGACTTAGTACGATCACAATCTTTCTCAGATCTAAAATTCTTGGTTCTACTCTCCCACGTTCTACACGACTCAAGGTCACGAATTCTATAAATACAACCCTTTTATACCTTCTCTAAAGACACACAGAGTGACTCAATACTTCAAGAGAGAGAAGAAAAGGTTTATTTATTAGAGTGTTCATTCGAAGAGAAATAAACTTGTTTCTCATTCACATCTTATGAGCTTGTTCCTCTTTTTTATCAAAGCCAAGTGCTTGATCTATTCCTCAACTTAGGTCTTCCACTTATATATTCGACCTAGTAGCCTGAGTGTACCAGTGTGACTCAACACCTTTGAGCAACCTAGGGTTCATGGTGTACTGAATCATTCATCTTTGACAAAGGCAGGAGTGTTAAGAATTAAGATCGGAGTAGCTGATCGACAGTAGGTTTGGGGTATACCAAACTGAACAAGCGGACAAGGCTTCTTGACTGAAAGGGCGTGCGTGGATTCGTAGCGTTGATTCAGAGGACGTGGACACATCGACAGTAAGCCCTGGTTAAGGTTAGAAGTTGTATTTGCAAAACGGTGCTGCGTAGGTAACCTTTGTTTTGTTTAATTTTTCAGTTAGTGATACTTTCCATCTTGAAGTGGTCCCGTGGTTTTTCTTTGGCTAAAGTTTCCACGTAAAAATCTCTTGTCTTGTGTAATTGTTTGTTTGTTTTCCACTATCTATCTTGATTAGATCAAACGACGAAAATAAAATATACCACGGAGGTACATTCAATTTAAGTCGGTTGTGATAATATTTTATCAAAACAACTAAAACATGCGATTTTGTTCCCCTACCATAGACCAGTAAAACTGTGTAGGTATAATTAATTTTAAATACCTAATCAACCCCCCCCCCCCCCCCCCCCCCCCCCCCCTTCTAGGTATGATTAAAGAGAACAGACCGGTTGTTATTTCAGAAGTGACATTACAGATGGGAAGACAGTAAACATTTGAAAATTTTTTGGGGAAAGAAGCAAGGAGACTAGAGAAGAAAGCAAAGAGAAGACAAGTGAATGGAAAAATAGCCTAAGACAACTACTTATAATGCTGCCATCTGAATTTATTATCAACAGATTGCCTGGTAATGGCGGAGCCACCATCATTGCCTAACATGATTGTTGCTCGAGCCCCATGCATGTAGTAATGATGCCAACAATTAGGCCAAGCATCCCTTGGTGTACTTCTCATACAAAAGCAATGGGTTATGCTTCTTTTGCCCGAGAAGGGGGACAATGTGAGTACCAAATTTTCGAACACCTTGTGATGATGACATGTATCGATCTCGAGATGTGCATCACAACAGTTGGACAATAGGACACGACCGATACTATTGCCACACAGTAGCCTTCTAGACTGCAACTTCTCGAACAGTAACCTCTTGGGCAGCACCTCTCAAAAATACTAATCCAAATGTTCCCAAACAATAGTACACCTAACGGACATTTGAAAACCTGCAAAGGCAACCCTAATAAATGGGGTAAAGATGTCCAAGTAAAAGAATGCCCAACAAGAAACCCATCAAACTGTTAAGTCTAAAAAATGGCTAAGTCAGACTAACGAAGAACCAGACGTGCAAATAAGGAACCAATTGGATAAATGGATAATCTAAAACAATGGTCAAGGATCCCCAAACATACAAACCCTTGAGCATAATAGCTCATAAGTGATCAATAGATTCTTACATCTCAAAGGTATGGCACAAAGAAAGGTCGTCAACCGATAGCCTCTTTAGGTTGACAGCAAGCAAAATGAATCTCCATTTTCGGCAATGGATTAAGATCACATATTAGGCTGGGAGCGTAGTAGACGGACAACCAAATACACATTGTCGTTTACCCCTAAGATATAGTCATATCCCGAACAGACTTGAGTATCGTAAAAGGAGGGAGTTGCCAAACATAACAATTTGCACGCAACAAGCACAGTGAGCAGTGATAGAGCGCCGATTGGAAAGAAAAGGATCTTCCTATTAGAAGTGTTCTCCAGAAGCGCACCAACCAGAGGCGAGACCCTCAAGGAATCAACCTATTCTAATTGAAAAGGATTCTCTTCAGAATAGGCGACTCCTATATAAGGGGAGGACCCTTCCAAAAAGGAGTCAATCTAATCCATCGCTAAGACCACAAAGAGTGAAAGCTAAGAAATCCATTGGATTCCTCCTCTCTTTTTTATTACTTTTACATGTAACCTGCCATTGATGCAGACTTGCTAACTTGATCGTCAAAGTGCTTTTGGCAAGTACACCATCCCCCACAGGAGAGATCTAGAGATCCCAAAGAGATTTGGCAGCAAGCTGGGCATCAAATGTTTTGCTCTCATAGTGACCCAACGTACTCAAGTTGCAGCCATAGAGTTGTCTAAACCTCGGATTGGGCTGGTTGAAATTGAAATAAATATTAATAAGAGGTTAAATTCAAAAATTTCAATAATCTTAGGATGGTTCAAGAAATTTTTATACAAACCAGAAAATAACGAAAATTGCCAACATTGACAAGAATCAGACCTGTTGACCTTTGAAATCCATAAGACCACTAAAAATATATATTAACTTCTTATCTTAATTAAACAACAATTTTTTCAAAAAGAAATTAGTCAAAACATTTTTCAACTTAAAATGTATAATTTATTAGTTAAGTCAATTTGACTTATTTCGACCATCTCACTTAGTCAATCTGTGATAATCATTTTATCGATTTTTGACCAAAACAGTCATACCAACTTGTGTTAACTTTATCAGACTAAATTTTGTCTTAGTATTATATCCAAAACATGTTTTGGAACAAAATCACTATTTTTAAGGTTTATCGACTGTATTTATCAAAAAAATTATGATATGTCATATTCTCCTAGTTTTCTAAACACAGAATTTTGATTTTTTTACGAACTTGTTTTACTTCGATAAATTTCGAGCTTTGTTCATCTTGATGATTTGTCGATTGTATTTCAATCTTGTACTGAATATTGTTAAATTTTTGGATTTTTCATGAACTATTTACAGAATGGGTTTTATAAATAAAAAATATAAAAAAGATGGTTTTTACTCAGTTTGTTTATTTTGTCTTTCAAAGAAACAAAAAATGGTGAATGTTACAGATTTTGATAATTAATTTGTATGAATGGTCACTAGTACGTCTGAGGGTGTGGGATACTTAAGTTACCCCAGATTAGAGGATGTGTGGATTGGTGGATTTGATTTTGTTTGGGTACTAAGTCGACCCGTGGGTGCCAATATGGACCCGATTCTTTTGGTTGGTTTTAAAGGGAACTTGGACATTTAGTTTATGAGAGTGGGGCCCTAGAGGGAACTTGGACATTTAGTTTATGAGAGTGGGGCCCCTACTGGCATATACACATGTCAAAGTACTATGTGATCAAATGAATTAATGAAATGAAAAGAGAAGATCTTCTAGCAAAATAACTAAAAGATTTGTTAAACTAAAAATAAAAGTTTTAGCAAGCCTAGGTATGTGTGTGTGTGTGTGTGTGTGTGTGTGTGTGTGTGTGTGCGTGTGCCGAGGGTTATACTACACACCTGATAGGCATTTAGACGCAAGGCATGATGTAACTTTGTCCATACTTTATTTGGATCCATAGAAATTCTACAGTCGTCGAATGTTTAGCCGATGTGATAATCGAGGCCAACAGCGACCTGAGCCGGAGACGTGGGGTGCAACGCAAGACCAATGATAGATGAGTTTGATGGGTGTCAAACAACAACTCTCAGGCTGGAGAATCAGGACAAAGGAAGACTGTGCGGCTTGCGTTAAAGGATTAATGATGATGTCCCACATCGGTGAATCTTGGGATGAGCCTCGGCCGGGTCAAGTAAACCGATCGTAGCCTAAGGTAGAATCTCTTTAAATTCTACATCATCAAAATTATTATCTATATTATATCATGGATTAGATGATATTTGGGATTTTGAATTTACAAGATTTTGATGTGGTTAAATTCGACATTATTCGTAGTATATTATCATTGCCTTAAATGTATGATTATATATTAATGCTTTTTGAATATAGTAATTGTATGTGAATGGACTACGCATTTTACTCCCATACGATTTTGTTTTCATGTTTTATCGGTTGCTTTCCTTAGAGATGAAATCATTAGTAGTTTAAACTACTTCCCACTATTGGGCCTTTCCCTAAAAGCTCACCCACCAACAAACCTTTTGCAGAGAACCGAGGATATTCAGCATATCAAGTGATTAATTGGAGCTTTTAGTTGAGAATATTTGCTAAGAATCATCAGAGAAAAGCGACAGTGTTAGTGTTATTTCTGCTTGGTATAGTTTTATTTTCCATTGCGTATTTTTGGCTTTGTATTAAACATCAGATACTCAATTATATACAAATTATCATTGTTGAAATCTTTGTTATATAAATTTTAGGAGCCTCTTAAATAAAATATATTTTATAACATTATCATTATAATTAATTATGGAAAAATGAAAATATAACCGAAGATAACAACACTTGAGACCCCATTTCTACTGCTTATCAGCATCTAGAGTTATCACTATAGCTATGGAGCTTAGAGACTGTACGAATAAGAAGTTAGATAGATGAACCACTCATACCTCGAGATCTGTGTTGGAAATCGAGGTGTGACATAACATATTTCTAGGGTCTTTAAGTCACTTACCATCCAATGATGTATGATATCAAATAATCTGATAAAGCTCCGAGTATTCAGATGAATCAGTCTTCAATCTTCTGAGTCACCAGGCTTCAATCAGTTTATCAAAATATTATAATAAATTACTAAAACATATTTAGTTATAGGTTTCTAAAATTTCTTTCTAAATCTTCTTTTGATGAAAAATATCTAATGGTACGACTTATTTTAAACTAGTAAATGGCCCGTGCCCACGGCACTCTCCGACAAAAGCGTTTGCAAAAATTGGGTGCCTTCGGCACTCAAACGGTATAACTGACTGGGGTGTTACCGTTTTTTCCATTATAACGGATTGTAACGCACAGCGGGAGAAATGGAAAAATAACATTAATAACAAAAAATAACGGTGTCGAAATTCAAATTTTGAATAAATTGAGGTCAAATGAAGCGGATTGGGTGGCTAAAATCTAACTGTCCACATTAGATTGATGGATTTGATCTCAACCACTCTTTATCTAACCGTCCACATTAGATGGATGGATAAGATAAGAGAATACAACTGAGTTGTCTTGTTATATGTGTGGGTGGCCCGTGCCCACGGTACTTTTCGACAAAGTGTTTGTCAAAATTGGATGGGAGTTAATCTCAGCCATCGATATGAAGCATAGTGGATCTCAGCCACTCATTATTGAAGCCCTATAAGATAAGAGGGGTATAAGACAACGACTGTCACTTGTTATATAGATAGTGGGTGGCCCGTGCCCACGGCACTCTCCAATAAAGCGTTTGTCAAAATTGGGTGTGAATGGCTGAGATCCACCATCTATTTGGGGGATAAGATCTCAGCCCTTCTTTGTCTAAATAGATAAGAGGGGGTATAAGTGGGGAGACAACTTCCCTATTTTGTTATATAGACTAGTGGGTGCCCCATGCCATCGGCACTCCTCGACAAAGAATTTGCCAAAATCAGGTGAGTGGCAGAGATCCACCGTCCATTTGGGGGAGGATTAGATCTCGGCCTTTCTTTGTTGATGCTTATACGAGGAGGTATAAGTAGGGAGGCAACCAATGTGTTTTGTTATATAGAATAATAAATGGCCCATGCCCACGGCACTCTCCGACAAAAGCGTTTGCAAAAATTGGGTGCCTTCGCCACTCAAACGGTATAACGGACTGGGGCATTACCGTTTTTTCCATTATAACGGCTGTTATAACGGATTGTAACGCACAGAGGGAGAAATGGAAAAAAAACAAAAATAACAAAAAATAACAATGTTGAAATTTAAATTTTGAATAAATTGAGGTCAAATGAGGCGAATTGAGTGGCTGAAATCTAACCGATAGATTTGATCTCAACCACTCTTTATCTAACCGTCCACATTAGATGGATGGATAAGAGAATACAACTGAGTTATCTTGATATATGCGTGAGTGGCCCATGCCCGCGGCACTTTCCAACAAAGTGTTTGTCAAAATTTGGTGGGAGTTAATCTCAACCATCGATATGAAGCATAGTGGATCTCGGCCACTCATTATTGAAGCCATATAAGATAAGAGGGGTATAAGAAAACCATTAAATTTCCGTTAAATTCTATTTTTTTTTTTTAATTTTCAAATTTCAAATTTTAAATTTTGAATTTCAGCTCCACTTTTTTCTGTTAAAATCATTAAAATCCATTTTTTCTATTTTTGCCCCTGGCCGTTTCAATCCGTTTTAACAATAACACCCCTCTCGAGGCATAAAAAGGGGGCTCCTGAGCCTGACCCTTGGGCTATATGTAAATCCAACCCATTTCATTCCTTATATGTAAGTAAATAGTAAATGGCCCGTGCCCACGGCACTCGATCTCCGACAAAAGCATTTGCAAAAATTGGGTGCCTTCGGCACTCAAACGGTATAACGGACTGAGGTGTTACTATTTTTTCCATTATAACGGTTGTTATAACGGATTGTAACGCATAGAGGGGGAAATGAGAAAATAACATAAATAACAAAAAATAACGGTGTTGAAATTCAAATTTTGAATAAATTGAGGTCAAATGAGGCGGATTGAGTGGTAGAAATCTAACCGTCCACATTAGATCGATGGATTTGATCTCAACCAATCTTTATCTAACCGTCCACATTAGATGGATGGATAAGATAAGAGAATATAACAGAGTTGTCCTGTTATATGTGTGGGTGGCCCCTGCCCGTGGCACTTTTCGACAAAGTGTTTGTCAAAATCGTGTGAGAGTTAATCTCAGCCATCGATATGAAGCATAGCGGATCTCAGCTACTCATTATTGAAGCCATATAAGATAAGAGGGGGTATAAGAAAATCACAGTCATCACTTGTTATATTTATTGTGGGTGGCCCGTGCCCTCGGCACTCCGTCAAAGCATTTGCCAAAATCAAGTGTGAGTGGCTGAGATCCACTGTCATTTGGGGAAAAAGATCTTGGCCGTCTTTTGTCAAAATAGATAAGAGGGGGTATAAGTGGGGAGACAACTTCCATGTTTTGTTATATAGACTAGTAAATGGCCCGCGCCCGTGGCACTCTCCAACAAAAGCGTTTGCAAAAATTGGGTGTCTTCAGCACTCAAACGGTATAACGGACTGGGGTGTTACAGTTTTTTCCATTATAACGGATTGTAACGCACAAAGGGAGAAATAGAAAAATAACAAAAAATAATTGTCTTGAAATTCGAATTTTGAATAAATTGAGGTCAAATGAGGCGGATTGAGTAGCTAAAATCTAACCGTCCACATTAGATCGATGGATTTGATCTCAACCACTCTTTATCTAACCGTCCACATTAGATGGATGGATAAGATAAGAGAATACAACTGAGTTGTCTTGTTATATGCGAGGGTGGCTCGTGCCTGCGGTACTTTCCGACAAAGTGTTTGTCAAAATCGGGTAGGAGTTAATCTCAGCCATCGATATGAAGCATAGTGGATCTCAGCCACTCATTATTGAGGCCATATAAGATAAGAGGGGTATAAGACAACCACCGTCACTTGTTATATAGATAGTGGGTGGCTAGTGCCCACAGCACTCTCCAACAAAGTGTTTGTCAAAATTGGGTGTGAATGGCTGAGATCCACCATCTATCTGGGGGATAAGATCTCAGCCCTTCTTTGTCTAAATAGATAAGAGGGGGTATATAAGTGGGGAGACAACTTCCCTATTTTGTTATATAGATAGTATAATGTTTTATAAGTTAAGATTTAATCAATGATTTTTTATTTTTTAGTTATGGTTCATAAAATCTTGTTTTCAGTTATGTATTTTTTTTTAGTTATTTTTATAAACCAGTTAGAAATAATTGTTTTCAGTTACATTTTTTCCTAAATTTTTTGTGGTAAAGCATTTTAAAGTTTTTGGTTTTTAAGGATTTTTTATTTTATTGTTAATATTTTCTATTTTTTATTTTTAGTTATGATTTTTTATAAAATCCTTTTGTTGTAATTAGAATTATGACTTTTCTAAAGCAATAACTAAAGCATTTAGTTAATATTAACAGATATGGAGTAAACCTTTGCTCACACCATGCTGTGAGCGAAGCCAATCACGGCCCACGATACAGACCACGTGGCACTCTCTTAGAGGGCGCTGACCGTATGGATGTTTGGCCAGTCCCTCGGTGGACCTGCAAACCAAAAATCAGCCTGATTAGTGATTTACAACCTTTGGGTCTTTGCACCTAAATAACGCTCAATAATGCTCAAATTCCTACGGTTAAAATCAATCCATTAAAATAACTTCAATCCAATGTTAGAAATCACTGATCAGGTTTATGCTTGGATTGTAGGTCCACCTAGTGATTGGCCAAACATCCATACGGTCAGCGTCCACTACGAGCTCGTATTGTTGGCTGTGCTCGGCTTGAGACTCGCATATGTACTAGTTGCCCTAGTTGCCTATTTTTGGTCCGTGCTGTGCACTAGGCAGAAAATGCTATCTCACGCTTAACCACCAAAAAAAGCCGCATTCTAGAGATCTGCTGCCCACGAGGCAATGACTTTTTAACTTTTTGGGCCCACTTTCAAATTTTGTCCTTGAAACGGGGCAAGAGTTGGATTTCTGGAGAGGTTGCAACTTGCAACGTTGAACCAACTCGGGGTACATTAATTCGAAGAGTTATGCCCTTCAATACAGAGCCAAGGATTTAACCTTCTCTAAAAACAGTTCAGGGGACAATGGCACACCAATTTTGGTGTACCCACATGGAAGATAAATCAATGGCTGATTTTGGTGAGGATGATTTCCACACCATATAGATCACCCGAGCTTTTATTATATCCAGACTCCATGATTCAAGATAAAAATAAAAAATAAAAAAAAACTGAGTTGCAATGGAAATTTGAGGTATCAACTAAAGACATTATTTCAGATAGGATCCAAAACATCACATACTTATATAAGCAACAATAAAGGGCAAAATTAAAGATCACCAAAATTACGCATTAACTACATTCATACTTCAAAAAGGAAATCACCCCCCATGAGAGAACGATGATGTTTTAAAACTGAAAGAATCCATTTTTAAGTGCTGAACTATACTGGTACTCTCCCTTAAAAAGAAAACACCGCCAAAAAGGCATGGGAAAAGGAAAAAAAAAAAGTGAAAACTCAATTCTACGTTAAGGTTGTTTACGAGTTCAAGCTACCCCCTCATTCCCAACCTGTAGCAGGGGGAGGAATGGCATCAACTCCTGGTGCAGCCAATGGCAGTGCCGGTGCCGGTGCCGGTGCCAGTGCCGGTGCCGGTGCCGGTGCCAGTGCCGGTGCCGGTGCCGGTGCTTCATCCCATCCATCACCCGCCGAAGGAACTGTGGTTCACAAGAAAAATAGAAAACAGGAACGAAAAAAGGAAAGTAACGTATTAGTGTATCAATAACAAAATAAGATGAAGGAATGTTTTGGCCACAAGTACCACTTATTCTACACCATTGAAAGACCGCCTGATGTTACACCAATTTATGAAAATAGACACTAATTTCTTTTAAAACACAAGAAGGAAATGGTGTGACATGCCCCACTAGAACAATGTCAGATGATGGGAGGATGTTAAATCATCCAAAATCAACATATTTAGGATCTCTTGAAGAATAATGACCAAGTTGACCAGGATATAACAATCTATGTATCATCCAGTATCACAAGCAACAACTATGAACTACTGGATGAAGGCCTCAACAACCCCTGTGCATGTGAATTAAAATATAGAAAACGAAAACCTCAAAAACTGTGAACGACATAACAAAACAGGACTACAACACAGGATTAAAAAATGTCCAAGTGGATTTTTGAGTCAGAAATATAAATTAAAACAAAAAAGACAAAAAATAGACTATGAGAATGCTAATTCTTGAATTCCCTAACCCTCAATCAAAAAAATTTCCTATGCTAACAAAATAACAGTAAAAAAGAAAGTCAAGTAGTTACTCTGACCTGGAGCTGCAGCCCAATCAACGCCAAGAGCAGCAGGAATGGCTGGAGCAGCAGCCATCTCCTGAACCCACTGGGTATCCCCAATTGGAGCAGACCATTGATCACCTGGAAGACCGAGAGCAGCTGCTGTGTAATCTGTGACGCCATAATCAGGGGCAGCAATGACCTCGTCTTCTTCCTGATCCTTTGCCTCCTCAGGTTCCCTGTAAAAAAATAAATCCACCTGCACATAGCAAAGGTAGAATAAAATATCATGATTAAAAAAGGTATAATTACAACTTACAACAGTCATTGGAATTATTAATTCAATTCACAAACAGTATTGTAGAAAAAAGAAACAGGAATGTATTACCATCACATCCCATTTGTGCCCAGGAAGAATAGTGCCCCGCATCTGCAGAACCATCCTCGCCAACAACCAGAACAGACAGCCAATACTGTGCTTCCCCTTATTATTGGCAGGGATCCCAATGTCGACATATCTCATTGGTGAATCAGTATCACAGAAGGCAATGGTTGGAATGTTACCAAGTGCAGCTTCCTTGATTGGCTGCAATCAATTTAATTCCGACTGGATAGTAAGCATAAAATGTTTAGGATAAAAGTATAATGATGATACGCATGAAATTCTGCTATGGATACTACCACCAAACAGATCTACTATGACCCAAATAACTTCAAATGATATAAATCCCAAATCTATTCATTCTTCCAACAGTAAAAGGGAGGTTAAGAGATCATCCATCTGGCGATTGCAACCACAGGATACAATAAATTTATAACCTGGAAAAGCTCATAGTCAGGTGGGGAATCCCAATACATGCATCTATGACGTATGCTAATTTCTGCTTACAGTCAGTGCAGTTTGTGGTATTGGGACTATAGGCTTACAAAACAGTCACTGACGAAGATTTACCTGGTGATCAGTTCTGGGGTCGGTGAGGATGAGTAGACGAGGCTCGCTGAAGGACGTCTGGAGCTGATTTGTAAATGTTCCAGGTGTGTGTCTCCCTGCAATTGGGTGGGCACCCGTGTACTGTGCAAACTTCAATACTGCTCTCTGACCATATGGCCTAGCGGACTGAACAATAATGTCCTGAGGGTTCTCAATAGCAACAATAACCCTTGCAGCTAGCTGAAGCTTCTCCCATGTTTTCCCGAGGTTTATGATAAAGATACCTGAGCATCAAAGCCAAATAGTTTATTCATTAAATTCTACGACAAAAAAGCAGATGTTCATTACATAATTCTAGTATCAATGTTGCATGACCTCAGTGGCTATGTCCAACACTGGCCAATGTATTGCATGTCCAGTGGCAGAGCCAGGATTTTGTTCTAGGGTGGGCAAAGTGGAGTAAACCTTGGCTCACACGGGGCTGTGAGCGAAGCCGATCACAGCCCACAATATATGAGCTACGTGGTACTCTTAGAGGACGATGACCGTATGGATGTTTGGCCAGTCCCTCAGTGGACCTGTGAACCAAAAATCAGCCTGATTAGTGATTACAACCTTTGGATCCTTGTACCCAAATAACGCTCAATAATGCTCAGATGCCAACGGTTCAGATCAACCCATGAAAATAACTTCAATCCAACGCTTAGAAATCACTGATCAGGTTTTTTTTTTGGCTTGTAGGTCCATCTAGTGATTCTCCAATCATCCATAGGGTCCGCGTCCACTAAGAGTATGCCACGTGGATCATATTGTGGACTGTGATCGGCTTCGCTCACAGCCCCGTGTGAGCGAAGGTTTATCCCTGGGGAGACAACTTTTATAGTCTGTGTGTCATCAATGTTGATGCCGGACCATAGTATGGGCCACGTGGTACACTCTTAGAGACCACTGACCATATGGATGTTTGGTCCATCCCTAGGCGGACCTACAGACTAAAAATCAGCCTGATAGTGATTTCACCGTTAAATTTGACTCCTTTTCATGGGAATATTTTTAACAGTTGGATTCAGACATAATTTTGGGTACTTCGATCCAAAGGTTAGAAAACACTGATCAGGCTCGTTTTTTGTATTTGGTCCACCTAGGGGTAGGACAAACATCCAGGTGGTCAGTGGTCTCTAAGAGTGTTGCACGTGGCAAATGCAAATACTGTGCTCCACGCCCATCTAAGGATGGGCCAAACACTGAAGTTGAGGGTAGGCAAATATAAGTGTTGCGCTGGCTCAAACAGTACAGAACCTACTCAACCTAGGGATGTACAAAAATTTAAAGTTGAGGGTGGGCAACGCCCCCCTCTGGCTCCGCCACTGATTGCATCCAACTATCCAAGTAAAAATATGATACAATTCAATTTAAAACATTTTTACCAGATTAACTTTCATTGTTCTAACTAAGGGTGCATGCTCATTCAGTGCAAGGATGTTGTCAAAAAATTACTATTAATTCTCATCTCCAAGACATAAATATTGGTATTTGAATGCAAGCTATACAAGATACCACAAGGAGCAAATTTTACTAAAACAAATAATTAAACTTTGCAGCCTTATAACATTCATCTCATGTAACATATAACGACATAAAAATGAGGAAATAAACATAGTTCCCTTATATGGGTCACAAAAACTTTTGTGTCCAATGTCTATGGAAATCAGAACTGAAGACTTGATCAATAACTGCCCAAATAGGAGCTCAGTCTCACTTACCCCACCATTCTAGTCCGCAAACCAAAGGGGTTTCATTTCAAATGTCCCCTACATCTAATCTAAAAACAAAATATCGTAAGAAACAAAACCCATCTAATCTAATAAAAATTTATCATAAGAAACAAGAGCCATTTTGGACCGAGAAGGTCTTCGACGAAGCAATTCACTGACCCACACTACAACTATGAACAAACATTCTCAGTGACTGTTGTTCTTAATTCTAGCTGCATACAGGCACAAACATGCTCATATAATAGTAGTTCTCAATATCTAAGTGTTAGTCACAACAAGCCTAATACCCAGCATGCATTACACACAAATCTATTTTTCAAAATGGGGTTTCTGATTATACGACGAATCTGATACTAAATATAACAAAACCCCAAATTACAATTTCTTACTAAAATATCAAATTTTAATACAGAAAAGCACTTCAGAGTTATGATGATCTGAACAGGAACAAATCTATGCAAAAGAACACTTTCATAGAGGAAAAGAAAGTTTGATTAGGGAACATCAGCGAAGTTGTTGTATGCTTCTAAATCTCTCACACTACTCTACTTTACTAAGATTTTTCGCCGCAATATCAGATCTAACATGAAAAAGCACAACAGAAACAAGTCAAAGACAATCTAAGCAAATCAGAAACAAAAATCGAACTGATAACATTGAACAGCCAAGAAATACATAGAGAGATAGAGAGATCACCGTCTGTTCGTCTTTTAAAGACGTATCTCTCCATTTGAAAATCGCAGTTTTTTGTCCCTAAATGGACATCAGCGGCCAACATCATCTGAATGTCAGCTTCTTTCTGAGACAGCCCTTTCGCGGTCGCCATGGCTAGGGGTTTTGGAGATCTCTGCGGAAACAGAATTAGGGTTTTGGAGACAACTGAAAACCCTAGAATACGAGAGCCGCAGAGTTGGATAAATGAATAAGCTTCGTCACGGAACTCTCATTTGTCAGGAAAACCCTAGCGTGGACGAGTAAAACTTTGCTCACCGTCGAGATGCTGACTGCCACTATATGAGCCACGTGGCACATTTTTAGAAGACACTGACCGTTTGGATGTACCAACGTGATTAGTGATTTCTAATGGTTGGATTTGAGTCATTTTCATGAGTTGATGTTAACCGTGGGAATTTGAGCATTGTTGACCATTAGTAATATGGTCAAACATCCATATGGTTAACATACTCTAAGAGTGTCTCATTGTGGGTCGGTCAGCGGCTTCATTGACCATCGACGGTCAGCGAAGTCTCACTGTTGTCCAGTCAGCGACTTCGCTGACAATAGACAGCAGCGAAGTTTTAATCCCAGCATGACCATAATGACTAAAATATCCTTCTTTTTTAAATTATGGCAGCTGTGGAATTTGTGTTCCTCATAAGAATCATCAATTGTATTGGGCCCGGTGTGGCCCAACCTACTGATCAGTCCGGCCCATTATGAGTGGGATGGGCTTGGAAATGATTTTCGAGCCCATGGAAACCCGTTAAGGAGGTTTCATGGGTCGGGCTCTGCTGCACAGCCCGCCAAGCTTCCCTCTACCCCCACATTTTGAAATTTCGGAAAGTTGCCCCTATTTTCAAATTTCTAGTCGTGATATGACAGTTCCTCAGCCCTTAAATAGTTTGTTATTTTTAATTGTAAATTGTAATTTAAATTTAATAAAGTTGCGGATGTATTATTCAATAATTCTATGAGTTTTTGTTGGTTGCAAACGTATATGAGTTTTTATTGTTCATAATATTGCACCTTAATATTTAAAAAAAATTAATTCTTTTTTGAATGTGGGCTCAGGCATGCTAGTCCGACTCGACCCATGGGCCTTAGGTCGAGACCACACTTAGGATTTTTAGCCAGTCCTGACCCATCTTAGACCCAGACTGGCCCATTTTAAAGCCATGGCTAGGGTTTTGGAGATTACTATGGAAACCCTAGGGAAATAGGGTTTTGGAGAATTGAAAAACCCTAGAATATGAGAGCCACAGAAGTGTAAATTTGTTAAAAACCCCTGGCATGACCATAATGACCAAAATACCCTTCATATCTTAAATTATGGCGGCTCTAAAATTTATTTCCCCAATCATGTATAGGAATCATCAATCTTAACTGTTCAAATATTGGCCAGTCCTCAAATTGACCAAATTCTAAACCCTATACTATTAGAAGGGTAAATTTGGCCCGCCGCCATTTTTTCCGAGCTCAGTCCAGCCCAGTTGTTGGGTAGCCCGTTTCACTATGAGTGTGGGCTGGGCTTGGGTAGGATTTTTGAGTCCCCAACGACCTGGCCCGCTAAGGTACTTTCATGGGCTGGACTGTGTAGCCGGCCAAGTTCTTCCCCACCCCCTCACCCTCCATTTTGAAATTATTGAAAGCTACCCCCCATTTTCAAATTTCTAGTCGTTTTATGGCAATTCCTCACCCCTTCAGTAGTTTGTTATTTGTAATTGTAAATTGTATTTTTTCAAATTCCTAATGTGACATACATTTTCAGCAAATTTAAAAATAATAAACTTGTGGATGTATTATTCAGTTATTCTCTGAGTTTTTGTTTTATTTGTTGCACATTTTTTGAGAATTTAAAAAAAAAAAAAAAAATTTAAGTGGGCTCAGGCCTACTTGGGAATTTTAGGCAGGCCCAACCCATCTCAGAACCAGTCCAGCCCATTTTACACCCCTACAGTCTACACACTATATACTCCTTAAATCCGAGGAAAATGCTATCTGTTGGATAACCGGACGTATACGGTTGAGGGCATTAACCAATGGACTCAAGAGATCCACGGTCCACTAGACAACAACTGCAAAGGGTAAAATAGTTGTTGCCTTATCGACTGCAGATATCTTAATCCAACGGCCAATGGTTTCAACCACATATTTTTATCTAATTATCCATCGGTAGCACAACTATAAGCCTTAACCAACATATCAAACCGACAAACTTGAATGGTTGTCAGTTCAAGGGGGGGTGAATAGGACTATTAAAATTTCTGTGGATTACTCTGTAGATTTAAAATCAACAGTAATGCTAGGCAAAAATAAATCAAGCATCCAACAAGCTAACATTCATCTACAGATACTGAAATTAATACGAGAGGCGATGCCACCGAACCTCCCTTCGGGCAGGGGCGTGCTGCCCCCCCCCCCTGCAACCCCCCAGCCAGCTCAGTGCAAAGCTAGCCCGTGGTGTCATGCCTTCATGTGCAGGACTCTAGCACCATCAGTCTCCACATAACATAACAAAGATGATCTACAATGGCAGCATGTACATGTGCATACCTGCAAGGGGCTGTGACCAAGATAATGGTGGATAACATCTAGGATATCTCCATGAAAGGGCTGCCTTGGTTGAAAAATAGTAGCTATCCATCCTATCACACAAAGATATGCCACTTTTCTGGATGGTAATTATATTTTTGGCTAACTCGTCCAAACGAATGTTACAGTTCGGATGTCCTAGATAGATTTTCTTGATGGGATATATCTTCTCGTGTGTCTGGTGCAATAGTACTAAAAATAGGGCTGAGCAAATGATCATATTGTGTGGAGTGTCACAAAGATTGTAGGTTGGATGGAATTCCTTCAACCCATTGTCTGCTCCAGCTGTTAGAAGATTTGACCTGGGCTGCCGACTACAACAGAAGCAGCCTTTGGTTATTTTTTGCAAGCCTCAATTTAGCTTCTTCCTCTCTCCTTATCAGCACCCGCCTCAGCTTCCTCCAACTGGCCTTGCATGACTAACCACCGAAAAGATTCTGGCATTGCCATAATGCCCATTGTCAATGCCAATGGCAGGGGACCACTGAGTCCGAGCATCAGCTTCTAGTTCAGGTTTTGTGGCTTACCAAAGAGATTACATTTTGAGACAGCCAAGTACAATTCCCATGTTAATGAAGACTTCAAGACGGAAGTTAGGAAGCCCTTGGTCAAGGCTGGTGAGAGATCAACAATGTACACAGGCATGATCATGAAAGAGTAGCCTGATTGGTCTATGCTGATCCCAGCCACTACTGTTCCTACCATTACAAAACCATCAGGAATGTGGCTGCTGTCAGGACAATGGTGTGTCATCAAGTAATCCAATCAGAGGTCCTACCAGATCAAAAGCACAGACATTCAGTAGGCACTATCAAGATTTCCTCTTGAATCAACGTGATCTATGATCCTCCGAGATGAACAGCACCACACCGCTCATTACCTCAGTATCTGCACACACACACGAGAAGCATTATTAGAATGTATTTCCTCGTAACAGTGACCAAAATTGATGTTCAAAATCTTGCATACCCAATTCAGGCCTGAGCCTTATGAGATATTCATGATTTTTTAATGCAGACTTTTGATTCATGGAACATTATGTGAAGATCTGTATCTTAAGCTACTCACCCTCAGGAGTCTTGGGATTTTCAGCTCCATCCTATACTAATCTGTAGAACTCAATGACTGATGAAATATTAGGCCAAGCCATTCAGTAATACAAAGTTATGGAGTATTGAGTCCGCAGTCCAATTTCAATAGAAATCAACCTAACCACCAATCATGTTGGCTAATCACTATCGTAAAATAGGTTGAGTTCATCTACTAGACTAAGAAAAACAAAAGGCCTTCCACTGCATATCCTCATCTCTTGATGGAAAAAAAAAGCCCTTAGTACAAATAATACCTCCAGAACATAAATTACGTTCTTGATGCATAGAGCATTATTAATGACATACAACATAATGCAGCACTGAGAACAAGCCAGAAAAGGAACAATGAATAAGGATTATATAGGAAGGGATATCCATCCCTAAAACGATACTAAAAGATAAAAATGATGATCAGAATTTACATATCAATGCCAAGAGGATAAAGGAGAAGCTATTAAAAACAATACAGACATATTTTACCTAATCGCTGCAGTTAGGCTGAAACCTATACACAGTTGCTTCCCTGCCTGCATTGTCCCATTTGCACTAGTGCCATTTCCCTAACTACTGTTCTAGGTCTGTCCAACTTACCAAGGCAATCCCACGGAACGCCATATATATAGTTCATCAAAACTGCAATATGATCCCACATACACATCTCTGTGATCTGAGCCATTTTCGAGTTGCACTTTCTACTGAGACCCTCTCTGCTTGTTGAATTTGAAGAACTGATGCAGGAGCCGATGGACTTCCCCATAGTTCTGAGTGGCAGAAACAAGACGATCTTTTATCCACTGTGGGAGCTTGTTTATTGGGTGTGAGAGTCTCCTTTTCAGTGGATCAGATGCATACCGTGAGTCAACCAACAAAACTGCAGCATAGTCGTTTATGTGACGAATTGCTCTACCTAGAGCCACAACGATTGAAGGAAGAAAAGGCAATCAAATAAAAGTCTAGCTTTGACAAAAAAAAAAATCTATGGCACCCATTGGGTAGATAAAAGGAGTTGCCAAAAATGCAGCACCACTTGTGGCAGAGAGCAGGGGGTAAGACACACTACTCAATGAATCTGACCTAGGAGATCTCCAAGGCCAAAAGCTGACCAAGTGGATAACCCAACGGATCCAACATATTGGCTTTTTTTCTTTTTTCTGGACCATTGGCCACATTTTTCTAACTTTCCATAAGGATGTGGCAGCTCAGATGGTTAGGATCATCCGATCAAGCTGATTATGCAATCTCCTCAGTCCCATTTACTGAAGGGTCCCAATGCATGTGAGGCACATTTACTGGCTATTCCATTGGTAAGCCATCCTTGGGGTCTACCCAATGGGTACCAGGTTCCTAGTAGATAATTTCTAGCTGCTAGCACACACCGATTGATTGATTTACAGCTTTCATGCAAAGGTTTTCATAGTACTCTCTCCCTCTTCGTTTGCAACTTCTTAGAACATCAAACCCCGCTTGAACAATATCTCCATCATGGAATTCATTGCTGACAAAGAGCTTTGAGGGTCTAGTGGTGTTTGAATCTCCCAGTCCTTCAATATGCTTTACCCTCTCCATCAACTCAATGTCAGATGGGCTGGGATAGGGAAGTCCAACCATGACCACACATCGCCCCATTCCATCACTGAAGTTGATACCTTCTGATATCTTCCCTCCTACTACTGCTAGAAGCATAGCACCGCTGTGAGGTACTGGATCTTCTCTGGAATCCCCACAAGACAATGTAGCAATAGTTTCCTTGTATTCCTTGAGAACAACTTCCACATCTATGTTACTTCTAGGCTCTCTGAATACAAGTTTTTTCTTCATAATCCTCGCAAGGATGCCCGAAGCCTTCCATGCATCATGGACCTGCCCTTCATACTCAAATGAAGGGAAGAACACAACAATTCCTTCAGGAACCACCGCCACTAAATTGCAAAGTAAACGCCCTAGCTCCTCTATCTGTAATGTCAAAGCATCACCATAGTTTAATCAGCCACCCATCATGATTTAAAAAAACAACCAGTTAGCTTATCAAAAAAAGCAATAACTAATTAAAGTCCACAGATAAAAAGGACACTCATAAGCATGTCTAGATAATGAACATAACATGAAAAAAAAAAAAAAAAATGGGGTTTCCAATGGACTGCAAACATGCACCATAATAGAAGAGAATTATTACTGGAGAAAATAACATGATGCAATAAGAATTTCTGTAATACTGGAAACAAACAAAAATAAACGAAATACCACTGTAAACCACAAATATTATATCTCTCAGACGCATACTAGACTTCTATCACAAGCAATATTTTCTTTATTGTGTAGTACCAAACAAAGCACTATGAAGGCACCTAATACCTACCTATGAGATTAGTTAAGTTTAGCAGCCTTGAAATTCTACACTATGTGCATTGACATGGGTACGGATATCAGAATTTGACACCGGTGCAGAGTGTCTGATTTTGCGAACCTCGAAAAATAGGATCGTGGACTCAGCAGTAGACTTATATAATATGAAACAAAGACAAAAAAAATTATAAAATAATGAAAATAATAATGGATAAGTAATAGGATATCTTATCATTTATTTGTAAAGTTTAGTTATAAAAGGTAGAACTCATAACTTATGGAAAATGTTAATTACCATCTTGCAAGTGAGGAAAGCAAAAACAAACAGAATTTTGAAAGTGTCGCACTAGAATCTGTATCGACACGGGAAGTGTTCGCCCATTTAGAAGAATCCATGCAACATAGATTCTAAATAGCATCCACTGTTGCATGCAGTGTCCACTTGCAAAAAAACCAAAAGACCCAGTAGATAATGTCTGCAAATCCTAATAAGCAAGAGGGGTTGGATATAGCTGCATTGTACTCACCATGCTTGGAGAGCTCCGCGAACTGTAGCTAAAATCGAAAGACAGACCAGACGGCCCACGGGAAACAGCAATTGGCAAAATACTCTCAGGAGGGACAATATGACTGCACGAGAAGAAATGCAACTGGTCTGGATGTAACCATGGAAAGAGCCGCTCCCTTGTCTCCTCTATAGGCTGCAGAGTCCCTCCTGCCAGAACAACAGCATGTGCTTGACCCAAAATCTGTAGAGACCATACATGAAATTTGGTTACAGAAGCATGAAAACATAATCTGTAGAACAGAGACAAGTTAGATTCAGAAATTTGACCAAAGAACCTCTGAAAAAATCTTTTCTCCAGCAAGCATCACATATTTTAGGTATCCTTCTTGTTGACCAGAGCACGTGGATCTTCTCCTTGAGATTATTATCCTGCCGTCACCATCGCTATTCGTCAAGGAAAACAAGATATCAACTAATGCCTGAAACCCAGATAAGGTGCTTCCCTCCACGCCACCTTTCACACCATCATCAAGTATAGAACCTATTTGCAAGCTATCCAGTTTAGCTCCATAACCACTGACCTGAAAAACCAAATACTTTGTGATCTTTGTAAGGAAGAAATAAGCATTGAACAAAATTTGGTAGCAAAAAATGCATGTACCTTGTGAATGATATTGCTTTCCTTTATATAATGCCGCAATTTAACCAAATTGATGTTATCGATATCAAGAGAGAATAGGAAATCATTGATTGCCATCGAAGAATCACAGACACTCTTTTCCCCAGAAGATTTTTCAGTATCATGACAAGGATTAAGAGGGCTGGCATCCTTCTCTTCAAGTAACAAGCGGAGAAAAGCCCGAGTGAGAACCACCAGTGTCTGGATATATCTTCGATTGCCAGCTCCCAAGAGATTCCGAAACCTTTCAAGGTACAGCTTTAGTTGGCTATGTACCTTCTCCAACTGGACAGAAGAAAGCTCAACCCTTTATCAACTTGTGATGATTTTAGTTCATTTCACTATTTCCAATAATCAGTCAAAGGTCAAAAAACTCAGACTCACTAGTTTAATCAGTTTATTTAAAACTTTGAGTTCAACTCCAAGGAATCAATATAGACACTTCTCATTTCATAAAGAATCTACAGAATTGATACCAAACTCAAGCAATTTGCCAACGAGTGGAGTTTGGACTTGGTATACTGACTGTAGCCAAACGAAGTTGACACATCCAAATTTCCAAGTTCCTCGTTAGTTTTTGAAGAGTCACGATAACAAGGAAAAATTGGAGATAAGGAGCAGTTTACCTGTGACAAAGCAATCTTTGAGTCATACATACTGGTGAGGGAGTCTGCAAGATTGTGGGCCTCATCTATAATAATGACACTGTTTTTCAAATTCAGACCAAGCGATTCACGGGCAGATTTCAGGAGAAGAGATTGATAAGGAAGGACCACAAGATTAGCCACTGGGACCATGCTTCGAGAGCCATAGTATGGACAAGTCCCAATCTTGTTCCCGAGCTGAACAAGATCCTCAATGTCCAAGGCACCATGTTGAGAGACCTCACTCCTGAATTGTCTTTGTAACTTATGCTTCCTAAGCATCGGGCATCCAGAAGAAGCCTTGGTCCGACGTATTCTACCTCCATCACCCCGGATCTGCACACCTTCAATGCCACATCAGTTGTGAAACACGTCACAATGTCCCAGCAACAAAATTTAATTTTATTACGGAGAACCAACTGCAATCAGGTAACAATATTCTTCATGACAGAGGTGCTTGGATGGTTTCAGCATATAAACAAAAATAAATGGATCCCATGGCCACAGAGCTTGCCAATCAGGGTGCGTCTTTATCAGATCATACAGTCTGGAGATCATATTTCTTTGCTTTGAATGATTTGAAGGTCCACTTTTGGGCCTATTTTATGAACTAGATCAATTTTACCTTAAAAATAAATAAGTAAACAATAGATTTTGAGATAATCCTATACCATTCAACGCTTCAAAACTAATTGGAGTCAGTACCACATCATTATCATCATAAACTTTATCCCGACAATATGGAGTCGGTTGCATGGATCTTGTTCCTCCATTCAATTATGTCTACAGCCATCTCTTCCATTAAGGCAAGTTTCTTAAAATATCATCTCAATACCTCAATCCACCACATGAATAGCCTAAATGGGGAATCTCTAAATGAAAACAACAACATATAGTTCCCATAAATTTGGCTCAGATATATTTGTCGTACTTTGGGGAGCAATTGCCATTTTATATGAACATGAAACCATTAACTGCAACTATTTATTGTGGTTATGTTCATTTATCAATTATGATGCATGTAAAACACCAAAGAAAGCAAGGCAGAGGCCACCTATACTGTCAAAGAGGTAGAGGATGAAACACAAGGAAGTGGTATCATCCTATCACTTTAATGATCAGGATGAGATTTTGTTTTGAGATCAACGTCATCTAAATTTTACTGATAGATCATGGCCTATTAATTGTGGGTGTATGACATCCTCTAAGACAGATCTCTTTATATTTGAGAGCTCTCTTCACTCTCCCAGGTGTAGAGTTTTCCTCTCTTTATACAAACCCTTCTTCCATATTTCTCATAGATATTGTTATCATATGATGTACTCAATACTTAGCATAGATGTGCTTTTGCCTCCCATTCATAGACCCAAGAACTGAGAGGTGAGAGTCGCGGTACAGCCTTAATCTAAATGGTTAGCATACCAAGAGCCTAATCTAAATGGTTGGCATACCAAGAGCCTCTAATGATCCCACCTTCATCCCTGCCTAGAACAAGGCCTACGTGACAACGGATACAAATGACAACCTCCAGGTTCATGATACAGATCCAAGAGTAGTGTAACAGACTTTCTCCCCTTTCTAGTTTTAAGACAACTAAGCGAGTTCTTTGAACGAGGGAAGAACTTCAGTGAGGAAACCATTGAAGGCTAATTACAAAGGGGGGTTCCTGGAGGAGCCAAACTAAATTAGATGGCGAAAAGATCCATACTTGCTAACGGAATTATAATCATGAGATGAGTAAAAACAATATCCTTATAGTTTCCTTTATTCATATAAAGTGATGAGCATTAGAGTTCAGTAAATCCAAATACATGCATTAAAATTAGATTATGAAATTCAAGTAAGCAGCCAAAGGCCATGACCTTGAGTTTAGAAACCTCGTGTTTCTTATTCTTTTGAAGCTCCAAACACCGTTCATTAATCCGAGTGGAATTCCCTAGCTTCAGAACCTCTGAAACAGAAACAAAAACGTTGAATAGTAAACCATATACAAACTAAATATTCCAAAACTAAAACTGATCTGCAGGGCCGTCTCTACCATAAGGCCATTAAGGCAGTCACCTTAGGCCCCAGGTGAGAGAAGGCCCCTACCCCACTGATTTCAAGTATGTTTTTTGGGTAGTAAATCCAATGAGAAATCATCAATCAAGCTAATTTCTGATGATTTCTAGCGTGTTTATCCACCAATAGGTGTTCTGAACATCCACGCAGTCATTAGGCCCAAAAAATGATCTATGTAGGGCAGCGAGAGTCCTCTGCAACGGGAGTACGGGAGTCCTTTGCATCTACATTTTTCCATAGCTTTTGATTATCATGAATAGTTGTTAAATAAGATTTTCCACCATATAGAGAGTTAAATTTTTTAATTAATACCATATGTATTTATATATTAAATATAAAAAAGGCCTTATATGGAGTTTTCGCTTTAGGCCTCAACTTGCATCGAAACGGCCCTGCTGATCTGTATACCTTCATTGATGCAGAAATTCTTCCTGGAGCCCAAGCAGACAACATTCAGCTCAGAAGCAAAAGCTGTCTTCCTTAACTCCTTCACAAACTGTGAAAGCTGCGAATGTGTTCGACTACAATAATAAACCTTCAAATCCTCATCTTCCTCCTTATCTTTCAACCCATCCTCATCTTCCTCATCACTTGACGAACTAAAAGAACCACCACCAGCCTTCCTCTTTGATCTCCCACCATCTACCCCTTCGTCCTCACTCTCGTATTCTTCCACCAAAAACTCCTCCTCACTCAACTCGGATGTATCTATCTTCTTTGGTTTCTCACGCTCTATTTTCTCCTCCTCTTCCCCTCCCTTCAAGAACAGATCTCTGCACTTCTCCTTAGACTTTCTCTTATCGAGACTCCCCAATCCAAACCCTAGCTTATTCGTCTTCTTCTCATGTTCTTTATCATTCTTCTCTGCAATGAAATCCCTCATCCAATCAGGTTCGTCATCAGAACCAGATCGACCTCCGGATGTTCTATTTCGATCAGAATCGGCTCCAGTTTCAGACTTCAACTGTTGCTTCCGATCAACGGTCCATTGCAGAGCACTACAGATAATGCTTAGGGTTTTACCGGTACCTGTATAGAGAATAAGAAATCGTTGATATATGATAAGATAAATCACAACCAAAGTGAGAGAGATGTACCGGTAGGGCTTTCGAGCATGGCGACTCCTCCCTTGTTGAGAAAACGATAGAGAGCATTCATGAAATCGATCTGTATCGAATAGGGTTCGAAAGGAAACGCAGAGAATTTCAGTTCCTCTCCTTCAATTTCCATTTTCATCTTCTGGTTTTCGATGAATTTCGTTGTTGTTGTCATCGTTTTTGTATCTTCGCTGAGGGAGATTCTTCCCGCGCTTTTTCTACTGTTCTCGGGCGCAGACCCACAATACAGGAGTAACAGTAAAACGAGTAAAACTTGTGTCACAAGATGTTGTGACGGAAGCCGGTCACAGCATTCAATACGAGCCACGTGGCATACTAGAGGACAACGACCGTATGGATGTTTGGCCAGTCCCTCGGTGGATCGGTACACAAACAATCAGCTTGATTAGTGATTTCTAACCGATTCGATTGAAATTATTTTCATGGGTTGATTTTAACGGTAGGAATTTGAGCATTATTGAGCGTTATTTGGGTGCAAAAATCCAAAGGTTCTAAATCACTAATCAGGCTGATTTTTGGTTTATACGTCCACCGAGGGACTGGCCAAACATCCATACGGTCAGCGCCCTCTGATCGTGTGCCACGTGACTCGTATTGAGTGCTGTGACCGGCTTCCGTCACAACATCTTGTGACACAAGTTTTACTGCCAGTCATCAAAGCCGATGACAGCCCACTATATGAGCCACGTGGGACATTCTTAGAGGACATTGACTGTATGGACAGTTGGCCAATCCTTAGATGGACCCACAAACAAAAATAAACCAGATTAGTGATTTCTAATTGTTGGATTGGAGTCATTTTGGGTTGATTTTAACCGCGCGAATTTTGAGCTTTATTGACCATTTTTCGGGGTACTAGGATCCAAAGGTCTCAAATTACTAATGGGGCTGATTTTTGGTTTGCAGGTCCACCTAGGGATTGGTCAAACATCCACACTGTCATGCACCTCTAAGAGTATGCCACGTGTCTTATATTGTGACGCTTACTGACTGCTGACTACATGCTGTCAGCGAAGTTTACTCCTACGTGTCACACTTTAGTGGGCTGCTTCGCTGACTAGGGGCTGTAAGCGAAATTTTACTCCCCACGTGGTCGGTGAGTCCTTGATGGGCCCTCTAAAAGCACCACGTAGCACATATGTTGGGACCTCCTATTGACAGCTTTGATGTTTGGCTACCCCTTGTGGTTGTCGATGTACACAACAAAAATCAGTCTGATTGGTTATGTCTAGCCATTGGATTTTACCACTTTCTAAAAAGTGATTCTAGTTATTGGATTCAAGAATTTTTTTTGTAAACTAAATCCAAAGGCTAGAAATTATCGATTAAGCTGATCTTTGGTGTGTAGAACCAAGGTTTAAAAATCGGCCGTTATAACGGATTCGGACCTACCCCATTACGTTACGCACCGTTAAAATGCCCAGAAAATGGAAAAAATGTGGAAAAAAACTGCTATTTTTTTCGTTATTGAAATTTTGAAATTCAAGCGCCCTTTTTTCCATTATTTTTCATTTTTTCCTTTGCCCCTGACCGTTATACCGTTATATCGGTCCCTTTTAAACCTTGTGTAGAACAACCAAGGCGGCGTTTGGGGTTGCAGTTTGTTGAAAATAAATGCTTTCCAAAAAGTATATTTTTGTAAATAACTTAATTTAAGTAATTTTGGGTGTTTGGCTCATTCCATGATAAACGTGTTTATTTTAAGAGAGTACAATTATGGCGTTTCGTTATGTAATCAGAAAAAGTGTTTTTTGTGGAATAACTTGTCAAATGACACTTGTGCCCCTTAAATAGTGAAGTTGGCGTAAATGACACCTTAGAGGTCATTATTATCTCAAGTTTGAACTGTATAACTACATTTTTATACAAATTTCGAGCTTTAGTCCTACATATCAATGGGTATGAAAGAAAAATCATGCGTACATGACATAATGCCCATAGAATATTTCTCAAATATATCATCTTAAAAAGTAAACATAATAGTCATAAAATAAAGTAATAAAAAATGATATTAATCTGGAATTCCGCCATTAGCATATGATATCATATTTGCTATTTGATCTCGAATGATTTTCATCTCATGTTGTTATTGTTGCTGGTCCACCCCTAACGGTGCATGTCCTTCTTGGGCAACCTCTCCCACCTCTTTTGGACATTCATAAACATCGTTATCATATTTTTCCAACAACTAGTCAGTCGTCGTCTCCTGACTTATATAGTTGCGGGTCGCTATGCACGCTATCTATTAATATCTGCGACTTGAATGGATATGAAGGCATACTACACCGAAAAGCTAAAAAAGCGACAGTCAGAAATTGTTATTTTTCGTTAAAAATGGAGGACTTGGTCCGTATTAGGTCCGTCGAAAATATGTATACCAGGAATGAAAAATGATGAATATAATCCATCATACATGGATTACTAAACGGCGGACTTAATCCACCATTTCAGTTTTCTTACAATACGACGCACAAAACGACGGACTAGGTCTGCGATTTAGTTTCCTAACAAAACGGTGGATTTGATTTTATTATACAAGAAACATTGGTCTAAGTTCGTCATTTTCTAAAAAATAAAAATAATTTTTTTTTCTAGAATTCACTAACATTGTATAGGGAATAAGAATGCTAGATAAAGAGTACCTAATCTTCTGGGTTCACGGGCTGTTGTGCCATAGAAACAATCAGTTGTTTCAATTTCAACCACTAAAACAAGTTTGAACAAAAAAAACCAAACTAATATAATGAGAACAACAACAAGAGAAAACCCAACAAACGAGAATGAAACTAAATCAACAGGGAATTGAAATTCAAGAAAAAAATGAAATCTGGGTAACTCCTTTTTAAAACAAACAAAAGATATTATTGATGTGAGGGACTTAGTGCTCCTAGTTGCCGATGAAGCAGAGTCCATATGGAGTGAAAATTTTGGTTTCAATAAGATGACTGAAGACCAGGTGAGTATGTATTTTAAGTGTTCACCCACTTATTTTTCTATAGGGTTGTACATACTACAGAGTAAAGTTTCATTATATATCATGTTTTACAAATGAGCAACTACAAAATGGACTACCAGATGATGACCTTCCAAGGGACAACTATGCTACAGAAGCTGGTCCCCAAGTGTCGGATTGTTGGTAAATCAACCGAAGACGGCTGATATGGTGTCTTTCAGAATGTCGTGGATGGAATGTAATGGAGGAACTATTTCTTTTTGTGCCTTTCACTTGAATTTACATGAAAGGATCTGTAATGTACGGGAAAGAGAATTGCACTCTACATTGAGTTTGATGTTTTTGTAGCAACAAAAGAAGAAAGAGAAATCCTAGTAGATATCTTGCACAACTGCTAAGATGAGCACGCTTTATGTCATGTAAGGCTCAACTACAGATTTCACACACTTTAACTACTGAGACCAAATAAATTAGTACAATTTGGATGTCTCACCAATATAAATACTACACCGGCTACTTCTAGTTAGATGGGAAAGCTCATTTACAAGTACTTTGTATAAATCTGCACTGACATTGCAAAGCAACAAATTTAAACATATCTCTTGAAATTGGACATAAACATTTTAGTTTGCATTAGGAGAGTAGTTGGCCCATGCAAGCCTTCTAAAATTAAGGGGTTAATCAACCCATTATGTGAAAAGATGTTGGGCAGAGCTTCCTGGCTAAAATGATAAAGAAAGGATAAAGAGTCTAAATCTATTGGCATTTCAGTTGGAGTAGCAACAATGCATCCATGAATAGTTATAAATCTTGACCAATATCCAAATCCACAAAAATAGGTTTCCAACCCTGTTTAGCTACCCAGCTAAGAAGCATCATTGACAAGGTACTCGTTCCAAAATCTATAGGTCCTACAACAATCACCTTGGGGCCCTGAACAACTAAAACTATTATAACTTATGATTCAAAGCAAATCATGCATGTGAACATAAATACACATGTACGTGCATACATGCATGCATATCATCATCATCACAATCACCATCAGTGCTATATCTTATCCCAACTCTTTGGGGTCGGCATCTCCTATTCACCATTCTATTTATACATAAAACAAACAAACAAATATAGTATTTCTAAGTTTTGTGGTTGCACCACTAAGGATTTAAACAGAAATTCAAGAAATTTTCTTACCAAGAATAACCAAGAACGAGATTTTGAGGGATGCTAAATTGTAGGTGACAAGAACATTTTTCATGATGCTTTTTTTTTGCTAATTGTTGATGTTGTTCCACTTTTCACACAAATATGCACCATATGTTATCAAAACACTTTAAGGTGGGTACCACAATGATTTCCAGTACTTCAATTTTTAACTAGTAATTAAAAGCCCATGCTAAGCACGGGCATAGTAAAAATAAATTATTATATATAAAATAATTTTTTGGTTATATATTTCTGAAAAGTAAATTATACAAAAAAAATCAACCAAATTATTATTGATTTATAACCTTGGATCTGTGTACCCAAAAAAAAGAATGCTTTGTTAAAAATAAATCAGATTGATTTATGGTCTACAAGTCCACTTAGGGATTGGCCAAATATACATCCAGGTCTCTAAGAGCGTGCGACATGGCTCATACATTATTAACAAACTCCGTCATCAAAGATTTACTTCAAGGTCCTGTTATTCCACGGAAAAGGTGTTGTAGGCTTTTTCCACTAAACTTGCAAATGATCTTCCCTCTTTCTCTTTTATGTCCAAGCACCAAAGGACTAATTCACATGTGCATGTGAGTTTTTGGCGTAGACAAAAGATAATGGTTAAAAAATTGGCACATCTCTCGTTAATAATTTACAAGTACTTTTTTTGTCTCAAAGCAATGTAAATGACACATCTCTCATTAAGAAGTGAAGAAATCGCTGCTATGTCTGTTAATGCTAGAAGGAGTGAAAACAGATTAAATATCACAGTCGATGAACCTCAGGAACTCTACAAAAATGGATTGTCTACAACCTAATAAAAAGTCGCATGTTCTTTCTCTCAGAATAAAACAACCCATTAAATAGCAAGGAATAGAATTATCTATATCCGATTGTCACTTATCACCAAAGAGCTGATGCAACAACCATGGAAAATTCAAAGAGATCACGAGCAATGTAGACCTTAAATGTCAAAAAATAACAGTGAGAATTGAAATAGTTTATGTATTACTTACAATCTCAAATGTTGTACAAGTTCCATACTAAAGAGGTACCTAAGATCTACAAACAATAGAAAGATGACAGGCTTGGGGCTCCTAGGATAAAGACCTTTGATCAAACTATTAAGTAGCAAGTAATATACCCCCAAAATGATCATGAGTTTTGCAAGTAGGCATATAAAGAAATAAAACTCAAAGCAACTTATAGAATTCAAAAAGAAAAATGAATATATCACTTACCAGGGTTGGTGAAGAGAGATTGAGACAACAACGAATAGTGATATGAGAGATTTGACGACAAGAGCGAGGCAAGAAGAAGATGAGACTGATGAGAATAGTTCGATCCTCTTTAGGGTTTTTTCTTTTATTTTGGTTGAAGAATAAAATGATCGGTTAGGAATTTTGATATGTTGGAAGGGAGAAAAAGGGAAAGAAATGTTACTTAAATCTACGATTCGCAAACGCAAAAAGCCATTTTGAAACGGCTTTTTGTTTTGCCTTTTTCTGGCTTAAAATGATTTGGAAACGGTCATTTTAATTTTTTGCCAAATGGCTTATGGCAGTCTAAAATTGATATAAACCAACTTATAGCTTAAATGTCGCACTCCCAAACGCAGCCCAAGTGGTGTCCAAACATCCACTACGCGACAGTTATATAACCAAATAAAAATAAAAGTAAATAAAGGCAGTCCATACTAAGAAAGGAAAGACGTCACAAGAAGTGTTAAGTAAAAGATATCAATGGAGGTTTTGGGTTGTAATAGTTATGTTTATCTTTGCATTCTCTACCGTCAATTTCTAATGTAAGATCGTATTATACCATTAATCCCAACAGTATCAATCACATTGTTTCATCCATGTTATCTGTAAAACCTTGAAAAATCCTTTAAGGGGTATTTTATTCTTTAATTATATTAGTTAATTAGGACTTTTTTATATTTCATTTTAAATCATATTGACATTATCTAACTACTAAAATATATTTAAAAAGTTTTGAGAAATTCTAGAAAATTTTATTTTTCAATGCTTTTACAATTTTTCATGTAGGGGTCCACATGGGCTTAGTGAGACCCATGAATTTCTCTGTTTTGAAGCCCATATATTCTATTTTATATTTCATTATAATTGGTAAAATTTATTTGAGATTATTATAATTTTTAACATATTTATTTAATGTATGTGTACATATTATACATATTTAGTGTTATTGTGTGTGTCATACACCATACAAGTTTGTTTAATTTTTAAGATAAACTTCATTAATATAATTTACTTGATTAATCAATAATTATTTATTGTACATGACACATAAGTATAATATATTAATCAGTTAAAAAATCAAATATATATATATATATATAGGGTCGGGATCGGGACACAACAATTTTGCACCACATTTTTTACAACACTAAATCGCCCATTCGTTGTCACCCCATCCGACGAATAAAAATGGAGCTAACGTGGAAATAAATAGGGGAAAAGCAGGAGAGAGAGAGAGATTCGTTCGCTGCACGACTCTCCCAAAAAAGAAAACCGTTTCACCTTTTTAAGGTAATCTGAAAAAACAAACCTCATCTGCTTCCTCCTTCTTTTCCTTCCTTCCTCCGGCTCCCCGTGGTTTTCCAAGATCTAACGGCTTCTAAAGTGGATGATGTGGAAGAAGAAGACAAAAAGCCAGATTGTGTGAGAGATACTTGCTGGTTTTCCATCAAAGATTGCGAGGAAGAATTGGCAGGCCCGACGATTCGTCCAAGGTTGGTTCTCTCTCTCTCTCTCTCTGGTCATTGATATTGCCTCTGAGAGAGGTACTCTCTCTCCAACCATTGATATTGCATCTGGGAGAGGTATTGCTCCGAGTAAAACTTCTGTCACAATGTTGTGATAGAAGCTTGACACAAGCACGATACGAGTCACGTGGCACAATCTTATTGGACTCTGACCGTATGGATGTTTGGCCAGTCCCTTGGTGGACCTGAAAACCAAAAATCAGCCTGATTAGTGATTACTAAGCGTTGGATTGAAGTTATTTTGATGCATTGATTTTAACCATAGTAATCTTGAGCATTATTCAGGTGCAAAGATCCAAAGGTTGTGTAAATCACTAATGAGGTTTATTAATGATTTGCAGGTCCACCGAGGGACTGGCCAAACATCCATAAGGTTAGCGTGCACTAAGAGTGTGACAAGTGGCTAGTATGGGCGTTGTGTCAAGCTTCTGTCCAAATGTTGCGACAAGTTTTCTTGCTCCCAAGTGTATAAAACTTAAAAGTTTTTAGGAGAAACTTTTTATGCTAAGCAATTCGTACTCAGATGAGATCTAACATCCCAAAACAAGACACATAGCAGATAAATAAACTTTTGGGGCTGTTAGCATCTAAGTTCGTTACTTTGTTGTTAGAAATAGTACACATAAGTAAAATTTTGACAACAACTAATATCATGGAGGCCGATGCCTACCCACAATATGAGCCACGTGGCATACTTTTAGAGGACGCCGACTGTATTAGATGTCTGGCCAATCCATAGCTTGACCTACAAACCAAAAATCAACATGATTATTGATTTCTTGGCATTGAATTGGAGTTATTTTCATGGGTTGATTTTAACCGTGAGAATTTGAGCATTATTTGGGTACAAACATCCACAGGTTTTAAATCATTAATTAGGCTGATTTTTGTATTGTAGGTCCACGTAGTGATTGGCCAAGCATCCATACAGTCTGTGTCCTCTTAAGAATGTCCCACGTAGCTCATATTGGCTGCAATCAGCAGTGTTGTCAACAAAGGTTTACTCTTTTTGTGTGTGTGTGTATAATCTCAACCCAGGATTACTCTAGGAGAACCACAATGTGACAATATATTTCAAAAATACCACAAACATGATGAGGCTGGACTTGGGCCTGAATGAGAAAGTAACCTGATGTGAGGTGATTTTGGGCATTTTGAGTAGTTTGTGGGGGGCATTTTTTGAGAATAATGTCATGTAATCCTAACCCTAGCTGCTTAGAGTTAGTATATATGGTTGCTATTAGTAGGTTTGTCAATAGGCCAGTTCGGTCGAATGGGTTTTTAGGCCCGTTTACATTATAGTCCCAGTGCGGCTGGCTTGGGCTTAATTTTAAAGTTGGATAACTAATCGGTCTGGGCTCAGGCTTAATAGGCTAGGTTTGATGGGCCCAATGTGGGTCACATTGTTACTCATCATCATCACTAATATATATCTTCCCCTTTTCTCTATTTCCTCTAACTTTTTACTTATTTTTGTGAGCTTAGCCTCCTCAAAGTGGTTTTAGAGGAGGCCGATTTGGACATGTGCATTTTAGCTAAGCTCTTTGAGTTCGACCATAATCACAATGTTTTGGTTCACTGAACCAATCTAGTTTGCCATCACTTTAGAGTGTTTTTCTTGTGGTAAAACACCCTTCAAATCCTACCAAATGTCATCATTTGTAGTTACAATTTTGCAATCCATATTCAGCCATTCGACAAAAAAAACCAGCACATAAAACACAAAAATACCTTTAACTGGTAATGGTTCCTATGTTTGGAGGAAGAAGACATAAAAATGGGCTTTTAACATTAAAAATTGGGCACATTGTTATATCGTGATTGGCCCCGAATGAGCATGCTCAAGTCAATAGTCAATACCCTACCCAATTCAAATATCTAAAGTTTTAAAAATGTATAGATGCTACAATCCTTAATCTCTTACCCATAGGCTTGTTTTGGATATGTAGCCTTATACTATATACATCGTCACTTTCTCACTTAAGTGTGTTGTGATCTTATCCTTAAATGAAAACATGAGTGTGTTTATGTTTTCCAAACATGATTTGTATAATATATACTATTCTAGAATTTTATTTTATATTTTTGCTACTTCAAGATTATTAATGATGTTAGATTTGAACTCAATGTTTATTGTGTCTTTATGTAATTTTATAGAATCATGGATACGCCTGTGAATGACAAGTGTGAAACTTTGGGATCAACTTTTGAAATCGATGACCGAGTAGACAGTGGTGACTTAAATGATTATCAAACTCTTAACAAAGACGATGAAAATTTAAAAGCACCGTACGTGGGAATGTTTTTTGAAACAACTGAAGAAGTGAAAAACTATTATGAAGAATATGGTCGACAAGAAGGGTTTTAGATTAGTACTCGAAGTTCGTGTAAGTCGCGATGGGGCTCAAATGAGGTGACTAGTAAACAGTATGTCTACTCACATCACGAAAATTTTTTTTCGAAAACTGAGAAAGAAAAGGCTAAGGAAGATAATGCTGAGATAAAGACAGAAGAGAAAGAGAATGTGAAGAAAAAAAAAAGAATTGTTCAACTGTGAAAGGTGGGTGTAATGCTACCATGAGGATATTGAATGACAAATGGACCAACAAATGGAAAGTATCAATTTTCAATGACGATCACAATCACAAGGTAGTTACCCCAACTAAAAGAATGAAAATGAAGTCAAATCGACACATGCCTAAAGCAGCTAAGGATTTGACTGAAACATTTCAGAGGGAAAACTTGCAAGTTGGAAAAATACCTTCAATTCTACGTGGTGCCCACATCGGTTTTGATAATAGGGACTGTTACAACCACTTGAGGAATGTTAGGCATCGAGATTTAGAAAGAGGGGATGCATAATCAGTACTCAATTACTTCAGAAAGAAGCAAGCTAAGAATCCACAATTCTTTTATGCAATTCAATGTGATGAAGGTGGGAGGGCAGCTAATTTCTTTTGGGTGGATTCTAGATCACACACTTCATATCAGTATTTTGGCGATGCAGTTACATTTGACACAACATATCGAACAAACAAGTATGATATGCCATTTGCACCATTTACTGGAGTAAATCATCACTTACAGTCCATACAATTTGGATGTGCACTTTTACAAGATGAGACAGAAACAACATTTGTGTGGTTGTTTGAGACATGGATTGAATCTATGGGAAGATGTCATCCAATTTCTATCATCACTGACCAAGACTTAGCAATGAGGGGAGCAATTGCTAAGGTTTTTTCAAACACGCGCCATCATCTATGCCTTTGGCACATTAAAAAGAAGTTTGCTAAAAAGTTAGCACATGTATATTACAAGAAGTCAAAATTCAAGTTTAGGATGAAGAAATGTATTTGGTCAACATACAAGGTAGAAGATTTTGAAAAGATGTGGAAAACCTTAATTGTAGAATATGAGTTAGAAAAAAATGAATGGCTTCAACAACTCTATGAAATACGTGCTTCGTGGGTGCCTGTTTATAATCGCATCACATTTTTTACTGGAATGAATACAACTGGGCGTAGTGAGAGCATTAATGCTTTTTTTGATGGTTTCGTTACTTCGATGACAAATCTTAGAGAATTTGTTGTCAAGTATGAACAAGCACTAAAGAAGATTGTGACAAGGGAAAGTGATGAAGATTTTGAGTCAGAACACAAGTATCGTATTGTCAATGACAATGATTTCCTATTGAAGCATGCAGCCGAGTTGTATACTAGAAAAGTTTTTGAGAATTTAAGAATGAATTGTTGAAAGTCAACAGATACAAAGTTGAAGAAGGGGTGTGTGGCAATGAATATCAAATATACATAGTAAAAACGAAGGTTGGTGAGCCAGAAGAATTTGTAGTAAAGTTGAATTTGCAAACTTACGAGGGTGCGTGTGAATGCCAAAACTTTGAGTTTGTCGGAATACTTTGTAAGCATATTCTGAAAGTGTTCGCTTGTCTAGACATTGATAAGATACCGGCTTACTTTATTCTGGGAAGATGGAAATAAGGGGCAAACAAATTTAGGGTCATGGATTCAGGAAAATTGATAATGAATGATGACAAAGAACAATCAGAGGCATTGAGACTTAGTCATATGTGTCGACAAGCTACTAAATTGGCATGTTATGTAGCACCTTCAGATGAGGCGTATATATACAATATATACATGGAAGCTTTAAATGAGTTATCTAAAAAACTTTCCGAAGTTAAAATTGATATGGTGTCAAATGAAACTTCCTCAAAGGCTTTAGTCGATGTTTCCAAAGTTGAGTCATCCAAGTTGTTGCTTTTGGATCCGAATATCTCACAAACGAAGGGAAGGAAAAAAGATGATAAGAGAAAAAATATGATTAACAGTATTAGCAGAATAAAAAGTGGAATTGAATTGGCTCAAAAGAAGAAACTAAGGAAATGTACGTTGTGCCAAAGGTTGGGACACAACAAACGGATTTGTCCTTCGAATCTAAAGAGAAGAAAGATTGAATCTACAAACCAATGTAAGTAACTATTGTTTGTATAGAACTCTTAGAACGCTATTTTCCTTTAATGTATAACAAATGTCTTATTTATTTTTATTGTAGTGGAAGAAAATGAGGATATAGAGAAGTTGGATCGGGATACGGAGAGTGATCACGAGGAATGAGGTGTGGCAACTACTTTCAAGATGAAGTTAAATCTTAGTGAGAAACGTTTTAATAATAGGAATTTACTACTTGTACACAATATGACACCACTGCCTCAAGATGAAGTTAAATCTCTATCATACTACATAGATCTTTGACGTTGAATGTTTTATTTATGGTTGACAGATTTGAGAGATGTGAGGAAGATGTTGACGAAGTATTGTTCTGGTGTCATATTATGCATGTTGGAGAAGGAATTTTAATGCTTCAAACTTGTTGATTGATGTTCGGCACCTTGCCGTGGGTTTACTAGAAGAAAAGGGAGAGAGACTTTGTGGTGCCACTTCATATGTGTGAGGCTACTATCCAAGATTCCGGGGAGGCTTGTGTTGGTTATGTTGTTGTCTTATACTATACATACTCCCAGTTTAGACTCAAGTGTGTTGTGATTCATTGCCATTGAAATTCATTTGCAGGTATGTCTTCTTCTTAATCCATGTATATCCAAAGAAGTTTTGATGACACGGTTAATTTTTTCTTTTGATTTCAATCTTGAAAGTTTTGTTATCTTTCTAAATTATGTTATTCTATTGTATTAATGCAGATAAATTTCTTTGAATATGCTGATTCCTTTCTTCCAATCTGCCACCCTTCTTCCAAAGGAGTGCACAACTGTTCAGAATGCAATATTGAACTCTCCAAACAAGTTAAGCCTAAGATGGCAACGGTAAACCCCTCCTTCACCAAGCTAGCAGATGCCATGGTCACATGGATTGAAGCCTTGGATGAGATCAACCTGTCTGGGGCTACTGCTGAACCACCCAACGGCGCCACAAAATAGAGATCGACTTAGATTAATAGTTCTTGTTTACTCTTTCATAACTTGGGATTAGTTATCATTTAACTAGTGCATTTGTATTTTTTTTTTTCCTCTCCAAGCTTTTTGGATTGAAGCATGGAGTACTTTTTGTAGGTTGGTGGGATGTAATATTTTTCGCCTTCATATGAGTGTAGAACAATAAAAGATATTGCATTCGCTATTGAAATCGTTTTGGGTATCGATTGATTGTGGTGGACTATGAGGGCTATGACTGGTGTAGGGTAGGTGTTAAGTTTCTTTTTTTTTTCACTTTCGAAGGTCATTTGCCTTTTTGAGTACGCTGAACTTGAATTTTAAACAAGGCCTAACTTTCCTGTGCCTTGTGGGTCAAAGAGAAGTGGGAAGTATCCTAAATGCATCCAATGGAGATCTATGCTTGGTAAACAGCTTTAGGAAGTGGCATAGAGCCGGTCCTTAGTAAACATGGTCAAGAATGTTATGCCCGAAATTGTTTCAAATGCGGAATCAAGGTTTAAAGGAGGCCATTTTAACGGTTAAACGGACTGGGTGCGTTACCGTTTAAACGGTCGTTAAAACGGATTGAAACATCTAGGGGCAAAAATGGAAAAAAATGGAATTTAACGGAAAAAAAGGCGCTGAAATTCAAATTTTGAAAATTGAAAATTAAAAAAAAAGGAATTTAACGAAAATTAAACAGATTTAACAGCCATTTTTTTCACAAAATTTAATTTTCAGAATTAAACGGCTGTTTAAACGATTTTAACGTCCGTTAAAACAAAAAAATGGCCGTTTAATTCAAAAACGATAAAATGTGTTTAAACGGTTTTAACGGAAACGGGCTTGGAGCGTTACCATTTAAACGGCCGTTAAAAAAGTTTTAACGGACATTTTTAAAACCATGTGCGGAAGCACCATTTTGGTTACTTACCGTTGTCGTTTGGGCCCACTGACCGCATGGATGTTTATCCCACCCCTTGGTGGATGTACAAACCAAAAATCACCCTGATTGGTATTCTATAGCCATTTGATTTCAGCACTTTTTATGGTGTTCTTATAGCCGTTGAATGCAACCATTATTTTTGTACTAAAACCAATGGCTATAAATCATCAAACAAGCTGATTTTTGGTACGACTGTCTATTAAGGGGTGGGCTAACCATCCATGGGGTCAGTGGGCCCAGATGGCAGCGTTGACTACCAAAAATGGGTAAAATCTATGATACCGAGTTCTGTATCAAAAAATGCTCAAATCCTACGGCTAGAAATCACCAATCATGCTAATTTTTGGTGTGTAGGTCTATCATAGTGTGGGCCAAATATGAAGGGGCAAGTGGGTTCGAATAAGTTGACCATGTTGCAATTCGAGGGACTTCTGCATCAAAATTTTGATACAGAACTCGGTAGCAAAGAACAGCCCCCCAAAATGCCGCTTCCCCAATTGAAAATTTCTCAGGTATACCATGTCACATTAAACAAATAAAATTTATTCAGATAAGCTGCAATAAAATTTCCACTACAAATTAAACAAATAGGATAGTTGTAAAATTGAATCACAAAGCAATCAAAACTCATAAAAAATTGGAAAAGAAGTACACAGCACAGGTTTAGTAGGATGAACGCAACTGACAAGGCACCCAAGTATCACCTTAATCACCAGGCAAGTATTTAAAAAAAAAATGAACTAGTTGGAATATTCAAATCTCCCAAATGTACTACAGGAAGAAGTAGTGCTTCTCTTCTTCAAAAAGCACTGGATAAAGGGTAACGAAGTAGCGCTTCTCGTATGTTCTTTCTCTATTATTTCTTCGCTGGAAGTGCTTCTGGGTGTAGGAAGAAGACGATAGGTTGAAGAAGATGAAGTTCTCATCTTGAAAATCGAATGCTTCAGACGAACAAATCCCTCTCTATTTCGTATCCCTTTCTGACGACCGAAAAGAGAAGATTTTTGTTTTTGGGGAGAGTCGTCTTAAACACAATAGAAACAAGGTTTTCTTTTTGGGGAAAGAAACTCATTGGAAAACCAGCAAGTATCTCTCACACAATCTGGCTTTTTGTCTTCTTCTTCCACATCATCCACTTTAGAAGCCGTTGGATCTTGGAAAACCACAGGGAATCGGAGGAAGGAAGGAAAAGAAGGAGGAAGCAGATGAGGTTTGTTTTTTCACATTACTTTAAAAAGGTGAAACGATTTTCTTTTTTGGGAGAGTCGTGCAACGAACGAATCTCTCTCTCTCTCCTGCTTTTCCCCTATTTGTTTCCACGTCAGCTCCATTTTCATTCATCGGATGGGGTGACAACGAATGGGCGATTTAGTGTTGTAAAAAATGTGGTGTGAAATTGTTGTGTCCCGATCCTGATATATATATATATATATATATAAAAGTTATAAATTTAATTAAACTACAATTTGTAATAAAAATTCTATTTTTAGTAATCTTTTTGTAAGGGGTATAATTTTTTATCTTAATATCAAATCTATGATTTGTTTGATGTTCTAAAATAAAATTCTTAGTTTACGTGTGTTAAATTATCGTCTAATAAAAAAATTAATTATTTCAAGTTTGAAAACTTAATTGAATTATAGGTGTTAGAAAGTGACTAAAATTCATCTCATCCTTTCCAGTTTTCTATTAATACTCCCACCTCTTACATAAGTCACTCATTCCATTTTTTTTAAGAAAACTTAGTTCATTTCTCTTATGAAAAATCCTAGAAAGAGATTGAAGAAGAAGATAATGTTTGCTTACATAAAGATTTAATTCTTTAAAATTTTATAAGATAAGATTCTATTATTTTTAAATTTCTTTTCAAATATAATACATGTTCTACATGTCTGTATTTATTTATTAAATTTATGATGTTTTATAAATTATTTGAAAAGTATGTTGATGATTTAAAATTTTAAGATCTGATTTATATTTACATGTTTATTATTGATAGATTATATTATAGAGATGCACGTATGGACACTTGTGATCAAGATCTGATGTTATGTGATACCAAATAAAGGGTTCATTGATATATGAAACTCGTCGCTTATGTGTCTTGTCTCTATTTTTGTGAGATACACCTTAAAAAACAACGAATGTTTAGATTTCCTTTATGAAAGATCAGAAATATCCTTAAATTTTTGTTGTGGAGTTTTGTTAGCTTATTTGAGAAACTTGACTTTTGATCGATTGGTATTTATTTTACATACATGCTCCCATTCCATGATATATGGTGATTGTATATGTCATATTTTTATTTTGACAGATATATTCTTTATTTGAGTTATTATTTTATATATTTATTATATTAAGTACCAATTTTTTTTATTTAGTTGTTTATCCTTATAAGAATATAATTGGTGGAGTGAGCCAACGATACCTCATAGCGCATTTTTATCTAACCATATGCAAATATATCAGTAAAACGATGACTTAAATCGATGAAGTCAAGTTTATTTATATTTATTGCATTTAATTTCAATTAGAACTATGTATAGATTTTTAATGGTTTTGTCTTTAAATTCTTAGATCATGATGTACTTTAATATTAATTAATATAGTGTAGTCACTTACATTAAATAAATTAAAGTGTTTAATTTTATATAAGTGTATGTGGCACATTTTCTTATTATTTTTTATTCAAACTTTTTTGTGTAACTAACAGTGTTTGTCTTAAATTTGAGCTTAAGAATTGAAATGACACGATTCTGAATTCACAGTTTCCCAACTCATAAGATAATTTAATAATAGAGTTTCAGATATTTCTAAAACTTCAAAGCTCATCATTCAAGATTTTTAAATCTTCTTTTCGAATATAAATGCCTAATTTTCAAATGCTTTCTAATGTTTTTATTATGAATTTTACATTATAGACTAACAAAACTATATTATATTTTCTGTATAAAAAGTTAGATTTTTAAACTCTATGTATTTCTCAATTTTTACACTAAAATCCTATTTTTGTATTTTATAAATTAATAAGAATTAATGTTACTTTTATCAAACAAATAGAATGTTTGTTCCCTTCGTTAGTAATTTATCATTTTTAATAGTGAACCAATTGCAATCTCTGACATTTATTAGACCATGTATATTTCATATTGTAGTTTGCTTATTTCTCATTCTTCTTATTCTATTGTTACATCTAAGGGTGTGCTCATTCTCAACTAGTAACAAAGCCATAGTTAGTCAATTGTAATTTTAGTTTGAGCAATTTACAAAAGAAGATAAGTTCAAAATTAAGAATTTCACTAGTACAAATTTTGGGTGCTATAAAATGTAGACAAATGATTATTTTTATTAGAAGAATATCTATCTGTCTCTTAGAAAAATCGAAGACTCAAAATGATGTCAGATGAAGATTGGGTAGTACTTAACAGAAATGTATTGGGTATGATTCAACTCCTTAATGCTTCATTTATTGTCTTTAATATTTTAATTAAAAACTATTATTGATCTCATGTCTGCTTTTAGACTGTAAGAAAACCCTATGCTTCTAACAATGTTTTTAAATGAAGAGATAATTTAATATGAAGATAGATGATAGTGATCGGTTCTGTTGTTGAATATCTAAGTGAGTTCAACAAAGTAACGAGCCAGTTAAGCTTTATAGGTTTTAACTTAGGTGATGATCAACAAGACTTAGTTTATTTTATCTTCTTTACCAAAAAGTTGGTATGACTTGGTTATAGGCATGAATTAATAAGAGTAATAAAAAAATTAGTATGGCTTAGTTACGAGCATGAAATTAATAAAAGCAACATGTTTTAATAACAGTAACCCTCTTATATTATCTTTAAAATTAGATATACCCACCCCACAATTTGAAAATATTGACATAAACCCCATGACCTAGTCCATCATATGTTGACTATTGTTGACCCAAATTGAGTAACATCCTTTTTGAAATGGCAAAAAAATCCATTTCTTCAACCTTGGAACAAGTGGGTTTTGGTTAAAACCCTAACACCAAATTATGTGAAAAATGTAGAAAATTGTCATGAGGGATGCCAGCGGATTTTACCATTTCAAATACGAGACTAGTTCTTGTGGAGACTAGTGGTGATTATACAAAAATTTGATTGACTGCCTGATGGTTTTCATCATCCAATAAACTTGTTGTGCACTTATAAATACAAATTTTAAACAAATGTAGCACTCCAAAGTTATTAAGAGAAACTCAAAATTCTTTATTCTAAAACTTTGCAAATTTGTGGTTGGCACTCTTGTGCCCTTTGCCCTTCTTAACTAGATGTGGTAATCTGATTTCCTCCTTCGTTCATTCTGCTAAGGTGGTGTACATTATGTATATTTTACAGTTATATGTACTGATATCACGAGTCACCAATGATTACGATACATTGATTCCATTCTATTTAAATATATTTTCTTATACAATTTCAAAAGTTTGGTGTATATTATGCATATTTTACAGTTGTGTGTACTGATATCACGAGTCACCAATGATTATGATACAGTTGATTCCATTTTATTTTAAATATGTACTCTTATACAGTTTTAGAAGCCTTGGACGACCCATAATTTTCTTGAGAAATATTAGTCTTTTGTAGGATTCTTGAGAATCATTATCTCTAAAAAGGCTTGATCATTGATATTCGCCTTTATTTTCCTCCAATCTGCGTTTTCTAGCAGCTCAAGCCACCACACATACCCAAATTCACACCAGTAAGTCGATTCCTAGTCCTTTGCATTGGATTCTCGTTGTTGCTTCCAATATTGTCCATTGATCTCTACAACCTTCCCATTTTCCATACATACCTTGACATATATTTTTCAACTCTTGTTTTAACAAATCATTAAAAGAACATTGTAAAACTGTTAAAAAAAAAAAACTAAGAGCTTTTATCATAAACCTCGAGTCTTAGTGGTGTTTGGTAAAACTTTTTCTCAGACCTTAAGTCTAAATGAACTGACTTAATTAAGTGGTTTGGTGATTAAGTGGCTTTGATAAACAACTTAATTTTAGTACTTATCACCAAAACCACTGAAATTAAGTAAAAAATAACAATCACCCTCCCTTCACTTATTGTAGTAAGTGAAAGTATCAAGGAGTCTTGGCCGTATCCTCAACTCTTCTAAGCTGAAATTCACTGGCATTTGAGGTGTAGTCATGTTTTTATATTCCTATTTGTTCTAAGGTTTAAGAAAGGGGCATTTTTGTCCTTTCAAAAAAATTTGTTAGTCAATAGGGTCAACAACATTCAACGTATTGTGGACTAGGTCATAGGAGAGTATCTCAGCTTTTCAAATTGTGGGAGTATGTCTAATTTTAAAGATAAGATGGGGGTATATCAAAACTTTCCTTTAATTAATTAAATTATGCACACATGGCTGCCATCTAAGACTAATTCCAACTAATTAATATTAATTAAATTCCATGTCATCTTATTCTATAATGTTTGGGTGTAGGATGTGTGGCACACACACAATCACTTAGGTATACATAATATATGTATACACATTATTATTTAAACATTAATAATTAATTAAAAACATATGTTATGAGCAAGAAATTAATAAACTAAACCACATAATAAATGTCGGAAATATAACGCACTTATATGGACTTCAATGTAGTTTCTAAAA